>OX421238.1:11211684-12411684 GCA_949125135.1 Alcis repandata | reverse complement strand
CGGAAACTTTTGAACAAACAAAAATATAAAATTTCAAAACTTCCTCATAACAGTTCCGAAGAAAAGTACTCGGACGAGCTGCGGTTACGTTGAAAAGTTACAATAATAATACTTATTAAATTGAATTACTTATTACTAGTTATTTAAAACATTTTTGTGCCATAGGTAGCAGAGAAACAAACGGGCCGCCTGATAGTAAGCGATCACCGTCACCTATAGATGCCTGTAACACCGGTGGCGTCACTTATACATTGCTGACATTTTGTCTTTCATTTAATAGCCCTTTAAACTTTTATTTGAATGACTAAATTAACCAAAAAAAAAACAATAATAATATAACAACTCTATGCTTCCTGTGCAAAATGATACAACTCGGTCAGAGCTGTATCACAAAATTATAACTTCTTTATTTCAGACACAGTTATCATCATAAAACATTAAGTAATGAAATAAAATACAGAAAGTTCCATAGGTTAGGTTGTAGTCAGGTGTAGGTCTGTCTGCCAGGCGTTTTATAATCGTAGTTTTATGAAAAAAGAATTGTGAATTAGTATTTTAAGTTTAATATAACTTTTATTCGCATGTAATTGACATAAAATTGGTATAAATAACTCCCACTTTGCCCCCTGGGGGGCGTTTTGTGGGGCAAAGTAAAACAACTCATCCCGTGAGAATACATTCAAACGTAGCGTGCAACTGTAAACGTTTTAAACAGTTTAACAATTATTGTTGTCATAAATGTGGGCAATATCATCACATTATCACAGAGAGATGTTTTACAACTGTGTTTTGCAATGTCTTCAATCTTTATCGAAAATGCTACAGGGTTATAAGGAAAGGGTATGCTAAACCGAAAAAAGCTGATAGTTCATCATTATGAACAATTTTTACTACGGAACCAACTTCGAAATTGTAAAAAATCTGCTATTTCATACATTTTGTTGAGATTCATTGATATTTTCTATGGAACAGTTATTTTTTTTTCATGATTTAAGAGTTAGTCCCACAGTAAAAAAAAATCATGAAGTTGTGTACTATGTGATCTTTTCTGGCTTAGCATACTCTTTCATTGTAACCCTGTAATCCCTATAAAGCTAAAGTATGAAAACAGGTAATAATGTTGGGTTACATTGTCTGCAAAAAAAAACGATCGAACTTTTACAATCTTCTATCGTTTTTCAAAAAAAAGTGACATAAATCATATTTTCCAAAAAGTAAACCGAACCGCTATTAGATCCTCGCAGACAATTTATAAGGCAAACACTTTCGCAATTTCACCTGCACACATCGCTGAACCGTTTTATTTATCGCCCGCTCGTTTATAAAGGGGACGTGTTGAAATTAAATAAAAAAAATAATGCACAGAGGCTTTATCGCGACACGGTAATCCATGGTGACAGATTGCAGTGTCACTTGGTGGAGGTGGCGTCCTGTAGCGGGCGAGCGCGGCGAGCGAGATATTAGCGCTTGAAAAAATAGCAGGAAACAGCAATGTTAGTAATTTTATTATTAGTTATTATAAATAAATATAAAATATTATTTACGTGGAAGATACTCTTGTTGCTTCTTACAATTTAATGCTTTCTTAATCCCTAGTTAGTGCCCCTAACAGGTAAGCTCCACCCAGAATTTAAAATTAATGGACTCGTATTTGATTACTTTATTTAGTTGATGTGAAAGTTTGGTGTAAAACATAAGTTTTATGTAATTTATTAAAAACAATATAGGTAATTATATCGCGTCTTATCGCCTGGTATCTTACAGCTGCGCAGCGTGGGACAAGAATAGTCGTAAAGAAACAGCTCTCCGCGTCAAGGAAATGGGATCTTATTTTAAAAATGGCGGCGCCGGAGACGGAAGTAATTCACAGGATGGTACTTTATGGGGTCATTACATCTCGCGCTCATTGCTGGGGTCGGAAATGTCAAGGTCACGGCTTGTTTTCGGCCCGGACGTTTTAATCGCTGTCATGATTTTGATGACCCTCATAAGTCACGTAACAATGTTTGGGTTCCGGACGATTCCAGTTTTAACTGCGTGAAACTAGTTTAGGCCGGTTGTTTCGTGATTAAACTGGTTGTGCTTGCCGCAAACGTTGGTAGGTATTTAATGCTATTCAGTACAATTTTGTTGAGTAATGTTTGAAAGGAAATTTTGTTAGAGATTTGAAAAGTCAATTTTCAACTTCAAAGGCCTTTATGAAACTTTAAATAAGAAAGCGTAGGCAGTCATTGAGACGTATTTCTATTTAAGTCAAGTTATTAAGTTATTTTTAAGCTTTGATCATGAAAACACTGTAGGTACACTCAAGCAAATAGAAACATTACATAACTATTCTGCTGTGGTGACTTACTTTTGAGACGTACAGAAATTAGGTGCGACCTTTAAAAATGCTTCATTTCTTGGCTTGATTTAAAACACAGCGAATGTCACAAAAACGAAAGTAAGTATGTTTGGTACGCTCTGATGTCTTCTCGTTTACTCAAATGGTCATCTTGCAATTTGCAAACATGTACACGTACAGGCTACTTTTCAGCATCATTATCACCGCGGTAAAAAAACACAAGACAAGCTAGCAATCTATACTACAGGCTGATAAGGTAAAGATATGCTAAACCGAAAAAAGCTCATGAGTAGTACTCATAGGGTCATCAACGGGTCTGTGATCGCTTACCATCAGGCGGCTCGTTTGCTTGTCTGCCACCTATGGCATAAAAAAAAAAACAACTTTTACCATAGGACCAACCCAAAATTCACAAAAAAATGCGGTTTCATTAGAATATGTTGAAAATGTTATAATGTATTCTCTTAGGCTTTCCTCACTACCTAAGTCAGCCAAAGAGTTACCAGATTAAATTGAAACTGTTTCTAAATATCAACAGTCAAGTTCGATATCTATGTCGAACAGGGGCATAAGTTTATTTATTTTGTCCCAATCGCGGTGTTTTGTCAGCCGCCGCGGGCGCCCAGATTAAACTGAACGGCGGACGATTGTGCAAATATGAGGACATTGAGGACATGTGGCCTCCAATATCATGTGGGCCATAGTAGCGTAAGTATGGGAAACGGTATGCAAAAATTTGCGTTAAAACCGGGTTATAAGGAAAGGGTAAGCTAAGCTGACAAGGGCGCATAGTACGAGTAGTCATCATTGTTACTGTAACCTTTTACCATGGGACCAACCATGAAATTGTGGAAAAAAATCAGCTGTTCTGAAAAAAAATAATGTCAATAACTCTGTACAAAATGTATGATATAGCTGTTTTTTTCGCGATTTCCGGGTGCGCCGCGTAGTAAAGGTTGTGTATTTGTAATACTCATCATTCACTATTACGAGCCCGTTTTTGCTTAGCATACCTTTTTAACCGACTTAAAAAAGGAGGAGGTTATCAATTCGTCTGTATGTTTTTTTTTTTTTTTTTTTTTATGTTTGTTACCTCATAACTTTTGACTGGGTGAATCGATTTTGAGGATTCTTTTTTTATTAGAAAGCTGACGCTTCCCATTTGGTCCCATTTCAATTTAGCCCAGTTCTGATAATGGTATCCATGAGAAAACCATATAAGTCTTAAATTTGCATTAAGTACGTGCGCGACAAATAGATGAATAACTCAATAGTCGGTCTTTTGAAGTAGGTTTTTGTTTTTTGTTTTGTAAAAATAATGTTCTTGTTTATACATTTAGAAAATAGGCCAGATACAAACAGACAATTACACAATTTCCTTTCAATCCAACTAACCCAGTATCAGAGAACTAACCGATAGTACAGAAGTGCTAATTCCATAATTGTCAGTGATTATGGCGACCGCATGACAACTGATTGCTTCCATTCAGTCGAGTCGCGCTTTCACCAGACTTCACGTGATCACTGGCTTTGAAAACTTTATTTGATACTGGTTGCCCCGCGTTAGCCAAAACCTAAAAAAAACACTTTGATACAGTTTCTCCAAAATACATGTCAGAGATTTTTTATTCATGAAAAACGCAACAAAACATTTTTAGAAACGCATCAGCATTCTTAAACTTTTTGTTCAAGTTAGATAACAATAAAATACGAAAAAGAGTGCAACTTTTTTTAAGTTACTTCTAAAATATTACCTAAATACTTATTTTTATTCACATTTCGAAAAGATAAATTCAGTTTATTTTCAATTCAATTCACAAACAAAATACACAACATTTCCATACGTTTTGTGTTGTGAAAATAAATCGTAGACGAACAAACAGAAAAGCTATTTCATAAAAAGAATAGACAGGAGGTCGGTGTATAAAATTCAAATGATAACGACCCACATCGAACCGATGACAACGGTCGTCCTCTGGGAGGCAAGCGGCCAGTATCCATTAAAAGTTGAATTAATGCGCCTCTGCCTTCTGCGCTATCTGCTCTCTGGGGCGCTGATTTGATGAAGGTACAGTTTTTATTTTTGACCTTTTAGAGCAATATTTAGTTATTTAGTTGGGATAGGTAACCTCTTGAATAGATTTTCCGTTCCGTTACACATTTTAGGCATTAAATGTTGTATAACAAAATTGAGAGTTCGTAGTTGGGTGGATGGAGTTGTGATATGGTTTTCAAGTCACTCATTCAGTAAATTGGATATGAAATACGAATTTGATAAACTAGGACATTTGAAACATTGAAAGTTATTTACTACTGAAATTAGGTCGGTGTTCTGGTTTACGTAATGGTAATTAAGTTTCTAGTTACTAATTAACTGTGCTCAACTGAGCCGGGTTCCTAAATAGTAAAGTACAGAGAGAAATACATAGCTAAGTAGCTATAGCACTTGTAGTGTGAAACGTCACTCTATAAGTGCTTATAATTAATGATTAATATATAAACTATTTGTTAAAATTACAGAAATACTTTATTTGAAGCACACAATGCACACGTTAGCCGGTAATTAAAGTAATTTTGAAATAATTATTTAACCGATAGACTCAATACAACGGTATTCAATTAATTGTACATATACGTTTTTGTTATAATTAAACACGGGAATACTCACGTAAAAATTAAGTCGTCAACTACGACTATGCCACATATACATACACGACATAACGAGTATGCCTGGTGGGGTGGTAATACTAATGTGTATTTTATTAACCAGTTACGAGCTCTTAAATAAAAATACAGTCTACAGAATTACAACAAACTCAGAGCTCAGAGCATTATTCTCCAAGCTTTTTTTATTTTGTAGACTGTAACACAATACAAAATGTAAAAATTATTTGTATTATATTGATTAAGTTAAACAATGCACTTGCCTACTCATAAAAATAAAAGCATAGTGGTATACCCAAGTTTGGTCCTTGTCCTTCTTTACAATTTTTGAACGCAACCGAGAAAGACAAAAGACGGGGTAGGCAACCATTCTATGGCTATCCTATGTTTAATAAGGGGGTTAATCGGTATCCTAATTTGATTTTCCAACAACGTTCCAAAGCCCCCGAACTCCGGCGAGCAAAGACGCGCGAGTAAATAACCTCCAAGATGGTGCCGATAACGAACCCATTTACACTTTTCCATTTAGCACAAAATAATCGCGATGCTTATTTTCACTTATCGAGTGGCGTCAAAGGCACGTTTTTGCGAGCTCACCTCTCTTTTCATCTTACAGGTTGTTGCGTCACCCCGTCTTTGTCATGCAAAACACCTTTGTCTACAAGCTATTAACTGACAAGTGACAGTAAAAGGGTTCCGATTTTTCGCTTTTGTAATGGAAATACGCTTTTTAAAGAGCGACAGACGTGTCGTGGCGGAGCTTTTTGTGATGTTTTTTTTGGCTCGTGTAGTTTGGTTTTAAAATATTTACTAAAAATACTTTTACGGACACCGTTACTCGAAGTTTCAAATTTGTCAAAAAGGAACTATCAAAATTACTTGCTGCAAGTTGCGCCTGCAACCAACAATTTCTTAGAAGTTCATCTTAGTCAAAGTTCTATTTAGGATGTCATGCCAAAAACCTGATCAAACAAAAAAAAAACTCTTTTATAATAAATTAATTATGTTGACTTGGCACTAACACTGCTATAAAAATATTTCCCCAATAAATGCTAAGGACGTTTCAAGTACAATTTATTCTAATCAAATGAAATTAAGGTAAGTATATAGAAAATAATTAAATTGGCAAAATCTTACTTCTACCCCGCTGTTATTAGCTAGGTTCTCGTGATATTATAACAGTCTTGCATATTCATTTCGGAAATTATGCCATATTATGTCTTATACACTCTTAGTAATCAGCGAGCGTATTTTTACCTCCCTCGGGAGAGAAGCGTAGGCAGCAGCTAATGAAAACGTTATTTTCATTACCAGCACGAAATATAATAAGGAATGATGGCACTCTGGAGATGGCCATAGACAAAGAATACTTTTCGCTCTGAATAAATTGGCGGAGATGTACTGCGGACTGCTTCGTATATTTTGATATAAATCAGCTCTGGTTTTTGATTCGGAGTTTTCGAAGTTTACTACAAGACCCAAGCGTCAAATGTAAATGGTATAAAAATAAGCGTTTTGGTTTTCAAAATATTTTATGCTCAGTGAGCTCAGCAACTCTTCTCCTGAGTCGGTGTTTTCTCGTACAGTGCGTAAGGTTTTTTCATGGTTTTTCATCTTCGACCACACCATTACTTAAAAAAAAAGCTTAAAAAACACTTTTTAAATTGTAGCTCCACAACTCATAGTTCGATTATAAAAAGGTCATCATTGTTATGCATGCGCTAAATGCGCATATAATTATGGTAGATAAATAAACATCTCAAGCTATTCAAAAACCAACCTATATCTCAACCTAATGTGCTAATTATAGCTGGATTGGTTTCGTACCCATACCATATCTTTTAATATGTTTTTATAACAAATCTTACCAGAACTCGATCATCGATGATTGCCCGGACCCATCTACTCACTTTGTATTACGTTACGAGTACATCACTTCGTGACCAAAGATGCACGTTTTTTTTTTTTTTTTTTTTTTTTTATTCTAAGATAGGCTTGCGTTTGACCGCCATCCTGCCTGTTGGGAAGCAACGATGCGGCCTACGTGGAAATACTTTACAATCTTAAATATAAAAATGAATTGCTGTTCGTTTGTCTGGCTATAACTCGAGAATGGTTGGACCGATTTCGCTAATTTTGATCTTAAAATATTTGTGAAAGTATAGGAAAGCTTTAAAAGTAAAAAAAAACTGCGGTTGAAATCGCCGGGTGATGAAAGTAACTACTAATAATAACAATAACTAGCGAAGTGGTATCTGCTGTATTGTTGTGGCAGTTACGTAAATGCTGTATTCACGTAACGAGTATAATACCTAGTTGTTACCTACGTCACGTTTTATCCTTCCATTGACAGACTGACGGAAAATCTTGATTATTTAATTGTAGCATTCTGGGTATCACGTAATAGTAGCTACCTAGGGAATGTTCTATTCCGGTCTATGATGATTGTGTTGTGTACTCGTATATCTAAAAGTAGATAAACAGATAACAATTTATTGTACACACCAGAAATTACAAACAAAAAGGATCACAATACACAAAGCTAGTGCAACAACTGGCGACCTTTTAGCTAAGAGCGATCTGTTACAGGCAACTTTAAGTGTTGTAAGTAAGTGTAGTATTTAAGGTACCTAGTTTCTTTATAATGTCGTAGCCCGAGTTTGATTGTGTTCCCGATTGCCGATAGTAATAATCCAGTATATTCTAATAGCGGCGAGTTTAAAGTTCCGCGACGGCGCGGCGTCATCGGGCCTGCTCGGACTGGGCCACTCCACTAGTGTTAGTAGCGAAAGGTGATGGTGTGCTGCACATCGATGGTCGATAGGTATCAGCTGCCAAGGGTAGACGCATTACTAGCGAATATAGGAGGAGTGGAACTTCCTGCGGGGGGATCAGAAATACAATTAAACTAATATTATAATGTTTTAACGACACCCCGCAAAGGTACTACTTTGTTTTGGCTTTGATGTAAATCATCATTTCAATATTTTGTCCCTTAAAATTTTGTCTGCTACGATGCTGCAAATATGCTACGAGAATGCTACGATGCTACGAAAATGCTACGAGACTTAGTGCATAATTACATACTAGAACATTGCAGCAAAATCATCCGGTTTTAAAACAACCTATTCTTAACAATTCTACTACGCACAACAGTTGAGAAAACGTCGGCAAGAATTTCTGAAGCCAACATTTTCTTCGTTTGAATTATTCGAATATAATGTGGTAGATGTAGCTGTATATATAGCTATAGATGTAGACTATACTAAAGTACAAACAGGAACAAGCACGAGGAAAACATAATCAAAATTTATATTCAAAGAGCAGCGTCTCATCATTCAGGCTTCGTGTTACTAATTGGGTAGTGGCGTGTTATTTATGTCGCCAGTTTTTACAAGACAACGGAATTTCTTGCTTGTGTAAACTCTAGCTCCGGTCACACCAAAGCGAGTGAAACGGAAGCAAAGCGGGACGTTTGTAAAGCGGGGTTTCAACAAACCGGGGTGTCAATATGCGGCAGCATCAGCGTCAGCGAAGTAAGTGTAACAACAATGTAGTTCGCAGCATAGTTTGTAGAATAAAACTTAACACATAAATCAACAATCATAATTATGACTGCTATAGATACTGACTCAGACTAGTACCTAAAGTATCCTGACCTTGTTTATGAAATGAGTAATTAAATTTAAAAAAAAACTTACCAAAAATATCTATAGCCAAACCGTTTATGTTAGTTCTCGCCTGCGCGGTTCAGAGGCGCGGGGGACTGAGAGGGCGCGGGGGACTGAGAGGGCGCGGGGGACTGAGAGGGCGCGCTGGCGCGCACTACCGCGCAGGCGAGGACTAAGATAAACGGTTTGGCTGTAAATACTTAGATCAGAGTTAACATGGCGCCATAATTATGGCATTCTAGGTATCTGGTAATTTACTAGTTAAAACCTTGCGATGACACAAATAAATTATATACGCCACGATATGTAGGGTCTACTACTTGGCTAGGCTACCGCTGCCGCAGTCGCTCACGTTTGTCCAAATCAAAATCTTTACAAGTCTTTTACGAACCTCACCGAGTTTTTGCGAAGCTTACCCACTGTTTGAAATGCTTATTTAGTAGAAAATTGGATAACGAACGTTTGAAATCAGGAACTGGGTCGCTTGTCTCTGTTGTCTTGAACGATTTGGACGGCATGGAGTATTGAGTGCTCACTGCGCACTCGGGCGAATGGAATTAAATTTGGATAGAACAAGCGTAGAGACGGAATTTGAAGAAATAACATGGAATTGAATGTTTTTTTATGTATGTTCGTCGTATTCTCCTCCGACACAGGTTGGTGTTGTGCTAAAAACATGACTACATCATGCATAATAGATTGATGCAAAATTTTCTTTATAATTAATTGGACAACACGCATGGTGTAATGAGATGAGAACTTAATAGATAGTTTGTTGGAATGACGTGTCAAATAATTGCAATTTTTTTTTTGTTTTAAATATCTTAGGTATGTGCTTAATTCCTTGATTATTTTAAGTAAATCAACTTCACTCATCATAATAAATATTTAGCGTTGTTCTTATCGGTGGAATAATTTCTAGGCGATATTCTGCTACGGTTTTTATTAACGTGATTCAGGTGATCAAAATTAACGGTAACTAGAAATAAGGTTTTCGATTTTTCTATCATGTTCGTCAGTATTCAGAAAGGCAGTAGGTACTCAAAAATGGCAAAAAAAAATCAGATGTTCCATAGAAAATTTTCAATAATACTCCACAAATACTCTACAAACTATGAGACTAACTTGCTCAAAGTTAAGTGGCATGATTAGTACTGCACACTACACTTTTTTATTACGCACAAGTTAAATGACATTTTTGTCAATTTATTCAATTGCCAAGCAGCGTTAGAATAGTGTAGATACTCGTATAATCTAGGTCTTCAAGTCGCGAGTGAGTCGGTTTCTTCTAGACAAGCGGGCTCCATCGTAGACCGTACCGTTGATTACCATCAGGCGAGACGGTGGTCAAATGCAAGCCTATTTTTGAATAAAAAAAGAGTATATTTATTAAAAAAAATATGTACCATTGATGCAATATAATTATGTCCAATTATGCACATTACTAAAATTAAAACACTAAAAATATAATTGAGCGTCGTTTGTCGCTTCTCTAGCGGGCCTAGACCAGAGCGGCCATTATCATGCTTAAAACTAATTTATAACAAACTTTTACGTAGCAGAGGAACTTGCCTCTATCTACTCTGCCACGTAGTACTATTACGTGTCTATACCGGGGATTTAGAGGGAGATAGAACAGTTTTCAAAATCTTTATTAGGGAATATAATTTCATATGACTGTTTGTTGGTCGTCGAGATTTGTGGAAACAAAATCAGGCCAAATTTCAGACCGCTTGCTCTTTATAGTTCCTGAGATACAGACGGACGGTTCTTACTCGAAAGAGGTTCCGAACCCAAAAAAGCAGAGGCATACCAATCTTCCTTTTTTGCCATATACCATTTTCTTGTCATACTTTTTTTGCTGTTTTTCTTTTTCATTTTCGTTTTTTTTTTTTCAGGTTTGCCGCGTTTCTTTTCTTACTTCTCGTAGGGTAGCACGCGAAATGCCTGCTGCGTTTTTGACGCACCAGATATTTCGGCTAATTAACTTTAGTTACTGATTACTTTATCTGACACTAATATCTCTTTGGTAGCAGTTCTCCCTTGGTTTCAATATTAAGGTGTCCTATCCCGGTATAACTGCGAAAGTTGAGTTTCGTTCATTAGACGTAAGTCCTCATTGGGCGCTGGCCGGACGCCAAATGTGCTCCGACTCTCCGACCGAACTTGAGCACTTATTGCGCTTCGGATGACCTCGGCACTCGGCACCGGCAGTCATTGCTAAACTCGGTTATGGTCATTGATGACCTGCACCTATTTATCGCACTAGTTTAGACTGGACGTGAAAAATTCTTTATTTTTGTTTTCCCTGTCCGGTTTTGATCGAAATTCGAGGATCAAACTTCAGGTTGTCGTCAAAAGTTGATTACCGATTTTATTTCAAAACTAGAAACCATTTTTTTTTATTTGGTAGACACAGTAGGTATTTATTTCAGTCACCCGGGTTACAAATCATGTTTAATTCGAAAATTGAAGGTAATAGTGACGTCAAGTTGCGCCTGAGGAAAGCCAGTTTGGTCCATTTGAAATTTCATGAAGCCAGAATCGAACATCGAAGACGTTAACCGATAGAGCCGCTATACCATATATACACTGCAATATTAATAATTCCATATGGCTAAAACTATTGTAAAACGTCGATAGATATGTTAACAATTAAAATTCTTGTCGTCTTTACTGTCTGGAAGGAAATGGGGTAGACCTTTGCCCAGGAGTGGGACACAGGTTGAAAAAGAAAATCGTCTTTACTAATAGAAAATAATTAAGACATTGTGTCCAAGCTTCGATTTGACAGCAAAACAAGTTAACCGATTCATTCACAGTTATCTACAGAATAGACAACAGTTCCCAGTAGAACTAATAACCGATGTTTTCACCAAATATTCCCCAATTTTAAGTTAACGCCGAATAGTTGGGTATATTAAATAACAATGTCAGTTTAATCCGCTAACTAAGCCTTAAATCATCTAGCTGACACAAGGAATTAATTATTCGTAGCCGCGGGTAGCCGCGGGTAAAGCGGGGTAGGAGGTAGTGTGAGCGCCGAGGAAAATATCCGCAAAGACGTAACTCTAGATGGTTTAGGCAGTAATAATGGATGTTTGGTATACATTCTGTACAGTACATATTCTTATTTGAAGATTTAGTTCAGATTTGTGCAACTCTATTTCCCGAACATTTAAATACATTTTTTTTAATAGACGACTTGGATAGTTAAAATAAATTCATTTATTGAAAACAATGACAGTTAAATGCAGAGCTTTCTAGGTTAAAAATCATAACTCAATTTATTATCTCTGAGTCTGCAATAAAGCATTATTATTCTGGTTGTAGGCCTGAATTAAAAAGCTGGTTAAAGAAATAGAAGTTCATCAGACCCAACCTGTCAGCGTAGCCGACGTCGCGTCGGGGCGCTTTGGTAGCTGTGTCTCTGGATATTTTTTTTATCGGTGGTACAGGGTAGTTGTAAGGTTGCAGGTCCGTTGTGGTTTGCCCCAGTACGACTGCTAAATGTGCCTCTGAAAAGGTCACGGCCAGCTGTGGTTGCGAAGATACAATAGAATTTGGGGAACAGCAACATTTAGCTAACTGACTTTGAGAATAAATAACCAACTAAGGTGAATTTTTGCCTCTTTTTACAAGCTTTTACTTAGCTTGACGTGTTAATGTATGATTGGGTGTGTGGGTTATATGTTGGAAGCTAAACTAAAATCGTATATTGACGTGAAATTAAGCTAAAAATTTGTAAACCTCTGTAACTCCAACGACAATGCAATAAAAGCTTATTTTTTTATATTAAGTAGTTGGAAGGAAAAGTTTGTTTCTTTTTGATCACATTAAGTAACGTTTGAAAATCAACGATAAGTTACAATAGTCGACTACTTTTTCATTCATTTTAATAAATTCTCAGCAAAGTGACTGACTACGATTCACTCTTAATTTATTAATCTAAAAGCTGATTGTTTATTCATTTTAATCATTGGTAATCTTGTTAGTCAAGAAATACTGGAGTATTTTTTGGTCTCACTTTTATTTGAAATTCTTTACTGAAAAGTTTTCTTTTACTATTTCTAAGTGGCACTGCGATGTAATCGTATGATTCCATTTACATCTAAACTATTTTCTTTCTTTTCTTTGACAAAAACCATGACAAACTTATAGGCGGCGATATTTTGCTTTTTAAAATAAATAGGCACTCAAGAAATTTGCCTCATTTTATTTTAAGTAAAGCCTAAGACACAGATCCGCCCTCGCGTCAATTTCGTCTCAAGATACTACAAAGGTGACCTTTTGCGAGACTCCTGTAAGACTTAAAGGCCAAAGGGTCTCAAATTGCAGACTAAAACCTACATAGTTCACTCCAAGTTCTGATTTCAAATTAAAACAAGTTGGTTAAGTTATTCTGGTTATGAAATTGGAATTAAAGTTATGTCAAGCTGCGGTGGAAGTTTAAGTTTCGCTATGAATGGGGACGAAGTCCAAACGTTGGATGCGGCTAGTTCTGTTAATGTTATCTGGCTAATTGAAGTGATATTATACAAGCTATCTTGACGAAACTTTGACTGTGACTAACCGTTTACTTCCACACAGACCAAGTTTGAAAATAAACTCGTAGGTTTTTTTTATTTAGCAATAGACTTGCGTTTGACCGCCATCTCGCCTGATGGTAATGGACGATGTGGTCTACGATGGAGTACGATACGAGATAGAAGAGATGATCAAAACCGGACTTTAAAATGTGGCCCAATTTTTAAATGACTAGCAAGCAAATGCATCGCCCGATGGTAAGCGATCACGGTCGCCTATGAATACCTGTTGCACCGGAGGCGTCACGGATTTGTTGCTGACCTTCTAGGACTCTAACAGCCCTTTTGAAGAACCCTGTAGTAGTTACTCGGAAATACCTCCGGTGCCCTGTTTCACGTTATACACAAAATCTATACAATACTCCAAGATAAAGATCAATCAACGATGACCCGCACTTTGAAATCTGTTAAGCGCTTTAACCTACAGGAAGTAACAAATACACGGGAACAAGTAGATAATGAGGTGGTTTTCGTATCATATCATAATTCTTATATAGATTTAAAAATCTGTCGGTCAATCTGTTTGTAACTTCTTTAAAATATATTGGCCAAACTGCAAAAAAAGCGAAATTAAAAAAATTGCCAATTTTTTTTGCAACTGTTTTTTTTTTAAATATAAACTAGGAAAAGTGCGTAAAGCAGCGAGGCGTTAGGAGCTAGACAAGTTCGTGTTAAATGGATAGGCATGGGTATTTCTGAAACTCAATGTATGATCCATTGAAATTTCGACTCGCTGAACTCATTTCCTCGGGGAATTTTAATTGGATGATCTGGTTTTACGAGACGAGAGATAATTAACAAAATTTTATAATTCCTATGTGTATTTTTACTCTATTCATTTTATATCTACTTTATTTTGTAATGACATTAATTTAAAACCAGAAACTGGATCGCATGAAAAAAAAAAACTCTCGTAGTTGCAGTTCTAAACTTATAAAATGTGACACAGCGTTAGTTTTCACACTAGGACTTGAGCTTTTTACAAATTTCAACACAGCAGATTTTTAATAATAATTACAAGAAAGCAAACAAAAACCAATTCACGAGTTTTAGAACAACGAAAGGGTAACTTGAAAATCGGGTTTCAAAATTCGAAAATTTGCAAAATTGTTTTAAGACATTCTATTGGCTAAAAACTCTGACGTCAATGTCTAGCATAACTTCTGATTTCAAATACGGAGCCAGTATTCGATAAGAAAGTGTTCGCTATTTAAGCCTGTCAATTTATTGTTTTATTAATATGTATGTTAGTTTGTAAGGTATTTATTTTCTATGGGCCTCTGTAACTTGCATTGTATGCAAGTTATATTGCCTGAAATAAACGGATTATTATTATTATTCACTCATTTATTTATTTTCTTAAATTTAAATTTTTACAATATTTTTATATAAAAACCTAAAAACATTATAAAAACTTAAACCTAGAGTTCCACCGGCAGCGGGGCAGGGCCCAAGCATACCGGTGGTTAAAGCTGCAGAGTGAGGAACCTCACTCTGCAGCCTCATAATGGGTGTGCATGCAGTTCTCCGTTATTTTTTTTGCGTTTAATCGCATGCGACGCACTACACCACCGGTAGCGGGGGCCGGGCGCGGAGCAGGTTGCCCCGCAGGCCCCAAGCGTGCCGGCAGCGGTGGACGTCCCCGTCACGCTGGTGTTGGCGGCGGCGGCGGCGTCGGCGGCCCGTCCTCGTCGTTCGACGCGCTCCTGTCATAGGGAGTGATGACCTCATCTCCTGACGAGGAGCTCGGAGACGACGGGCGGGCGGAGGTGGTGGGCGTGCGTTAATCGTATCCGCTTGCAGTCATTTTTGTAAACATATTTGTATTTTTCATTACTTTTGCCTTGTGAGCTCAAATTTTTGACATATTATGTGTCAACTATTGTCAAATCTTGAAATTTTTTGTAAAACTTGTTGAAATTTTTTGTAAAACTTGTAAAAAGGGATTGATATGGTAAAATAAATATAAAATCCGGGCTATTTAAACTTTTGTGCAGTAAATTTTGAAGAAAAAATGGATATATAATGGATAAAACAATTAAAATAAAATAACACTACAAAAATCGACTGATAGGTGTCAGCGGTATTTTTTTTTTTTTTTTTTTTTTTTTTTTATTATTATTATTATTAAAGGTGCCTAGGTTATGCTAGTCCCACAAGGGTAGTCCTATACGAACTTACTTTCTTATGTAACTTATTGACGAGACGAGCAAATCGCTCGCCTGATGATAAGCGTCGCATTTGCCTAGGTACGCTACCCAGAATCACTTGTTATATTGTAACTAGATCAAACGACCAAAGAGCTGGTGCTTACCTCGGCCAGAGAATTAGTATTGCTATTCAACGAGGTAAGTAACGTCGCCAGCATTTCACATCTGTTCCGGGTCTGGGTGTCAGTTTTCCTTGTCTTTGTGTATGTTCCATGGCATCCCCGAAACAGGATTTATCCTAATGGGGAGCTATGAGTGTGAAACGATAAAAAAATATATATATTTTGAGTACTTTACCCGCGGATTTAATGACAGGAGCTCTGTTTTTTATTTGTAATTTTCTATTCTGTTTTTGCCTATTTATGTTTTTTTGATTGAAATAAAATCTTGTCACGCCTTAATGAAGTTTCTTTCTTTATTCTACTAACCTTATGATGCAAAATATACCCTTGTTTTACGTAGCTTCCTATACTCCTAGTTTAATTCAGTTAATTTCATTGCGCCGGCCGTGCCATCTGATTACGACGTGGACACAGTGTATAGTCGGCTTGGATTTTCTCCCCTTGTAGCGTGACCATGCTTGTGACAGTTTTAGGATTTTCATGTCGGTAATTTTACTAGCATTAGTTATGGAAACGGATGCATTTCAACAGTTCCAGTAAACTGAAAGTGTTTTTAACACTCACTAATTAATTTCTAAAAAGGCGTCCAATACCACTTTTCTTTTTGTTTTTAAAGGCAATAAAAAAAACAATACTAAAAAGCAGTTATTGCCTGAAAAAAATTTATATGTATTAAAAATACTCAGAAAAAGTAAATTTTTATTACGTTTTGGTCACTACAGTTCCGTCGGATTAGTTGACTGTTTCCTCCTCGTAGCGAGGACGGTGGCATTTGCGGCTGGATTTACTTGAGAACTTTATAGGCTATGTCTCGACTGTATAAGAACACGGCGAGGAAATTGAAAAATACAGGTTTAAATAAAGTTTATGAGAGAGCTTAATTTTTAACTGAGATAGTCGACACTGGATCAGTTGGAAGGATTTGTGAAATGCTTGCAAGTTTATTAAATTGAATTGGAGGTAAACATAGATCAAAAAGAGTAGATAAGAAACCTGCTTGCTTGAAACCTGTTTTCAGGTTATTGATATTATTTGTGTCTCTAGCCAATCTTTTCAAAAATATTGAGAGAAGAAAAGTGACAGATCAAAGACACAATAAGAAATGCCCAAAAACTGCTAAACTTAAAGCTGCAAAGTATTATATTGGGAGACGCTTATTTTTAATCACGACTTGTAGCGTTCCATAATCCAAATACCGATCCATCGATACGCTAAGTAAGCTACAGTGAAGTAAAGTATCAATATGCTAAGACCTATTTAATTATATAATCTGTACCATGATCCGCGAGATTTCAACAACTATCTATCTTTATCATAAATTAAAAACCACAACGAAAAAAAGACCCGCAAAATCCAAAAGTCACACAAACAACATCTCTCGTCCATTCCGAAACTTCACTGATTTCGTCCAGCAACAAAATAAAATAAACTTCAGTAGAATATGAAAATCAGCGCGCAGTCTTGAATAGTAAGTTTTACAACAATGTCGCGCAGCTCGCGCAAACTGCGCAAAATATTTCACTGCACAAGATTTAAACTGCGAAGTTAGTTGGAGAGGAAATGTGAAAAAAGTCTTGGGCGCTTCACATTCCTGGCTGTATGGAGCGAGGCAGTGAATGAAGTTGCTGAAACCTGTGGGTTTGAGCTTAATTAATGGATTAAATAGACAAAAATGGACAAATATTTATTTAAAACAAAAACATATACACTATAAACATAATAATATGATGATGACTTTTTCTATTTTATATTATACATAAATAGTCTTAAAAACCAAACTTAATCACCGTTTAAAATTTTCTATCTTATTTTTACACGTCACATAATTATCACGTCAACGAAAGTTGTCAGAACATTTTAAGCATTGACTAACTTTAAGCAGGCTTTATAAGAAAGGCCAAATGAGTATGTAATATGTGGATATAAGTTAAGGCTCAATCAGATGACTAAGTGACAGCAAAGACAAACTTTGTATAAAAGATTAAATTTAAAATTTAAAACCCCCAACGTTGAAACGGTTGAACCGATTTTAATGAAACTGAGGTTGCTAAAAACCTCACCAGACAACCGGTTTTTTTTTATTCAGTAATAGGCTTGCATTTGACCGTTATCTTGCCTGATGGTAAGCAACGATACGGTCTACGATGGAGCATGCTTGCCTAGAAGAAACCGATTCAAATTCATCCAAATTAGTTCACCTATTTCAGAGTGACGGTGCAACAGATAAACACACATATAGGGGTCAAACTTATAACGGCTTTAAAACTTTTTGAGTCGTGGGTTAAGAATCAGAGATTTCGAGCAAAGGATTAGGGTTTTAAACACCGGTGCCAATTTAAATGACGCAACACAGTGACTTTCTTTCGTCCCATACATATTTAATGAGACTAAGTGGCAGTTTAAAACTTTGTGAACTCAGGTTTGAGCTTAATGAGTCCAACGTAGAATTAAGCTCCTACGTAAATGTAAGTGATGGGAAGCATTGACTTTTTAGCTTCATACGTATTGATAAGACGATTTGAGTGTAAAATTCTTAACATAATCATATAGTTTTTATGTATATAACTACTACTGTTTACTTTTATGTAGGATAATTTTCTATTTTTGTTTAGGTATGTATTCTTCTCCATCTTAAGGTTACCTGGAAGAGATCGCTCTTAGTGATAAGGTTTCCAGTTGTTGCACTAGTTTTAAGTTTAATGATTCTTTTTGTCTGTAATTTTTGGTGTGAACAATAAAGAGTTTGTCTAGATCTATGCGTATGGAAACTTGACAGAAAAATTAACAATTACATGAGTTACTCGTACTTAGGTGAATATTTCATTGAAAATACAGTACAGTTAATCAGTATTTTCTAAATTATAGGGCACGTACAATAGATCTTGGTTGTTTGTTCCAAAATGACAATAGTGAAGCCATGTTCAAGGCCTACGGTTGGCTCAAACCCTCTGAAAGTGAGGCAGCCCTTTCAATTTTGATAATAAACTAAATTAATGATTATTGATCCAAATCTGTAGCATGTTAAAAAATAATAATATTTTACAAACTACGAGAATTTTTTATAGTACCCTAGACAAATCTAAGACATTAATTTTATTTAGCTACAGGTACAAGTCTAGAAACTTCAAAAAGATTTACTTTACAATATCAAAACAGATACTACCCGACTATTAATCTGTTTAAACCTTTCATTTGTCGCAGGTTTAAACCAAAATTTAAAAAGAATGACAAATGACAACCGTTAAAAAATCCACAATCTATATTTCGTTATCAACTCCACGTTTCTCATTTAAATGGCCTATTAGTCAAAGACTATCTTATAAAGCAGCTAAAGATAAAAAACAGCCAAGATAAGCTTCTGCTGCTTAATATATTGCGTCGAAATAAATTGCAGTCTACCAACGTATTAATCAAAGGAGAGATGTTGTTTAAAAGATGGTTTAATTTTTAAATTCTCTGCGTTTTTCGCATCGAGCCTCGTAAAAAGCCGGGTGTTTTGATTTAGTCGATTTGCCGCTTTTTATTTCGTGGGGAAGCGGATTAGATGCTTTTTACGAGATTACTGCCGAAATGAGATGATGCTCTAATTTTCTGGGGAAATAAGTGTTTGCATCGGTTTAATGGATGCTGTGGGTGGAGTAATATACTGCCTGGATGTTTGTGAAACTGAATTAAGCTATTGGTCAAATTAATCAACAGCTCGATCAGATCAAGCATTATGTATTCTATGTATTTCAGCTAACTAGGTATCCTGCTTTCATGTCACTCAACTGAATTGGTTTTCTGCGAATGGTCATCCTGATAGAGACCCGTATTGTGTAGTGTAATTAATCTATAATCAACACTCATTGATTTACCAACATAATATAGATAGATAGACACTCTATTAGTTTACACCAGAAAAAAAAAATTAAGGCAAATAAAACGCCCATTGCTCTACTTACAATTTTAGGCCAAAACACATCCAACCATAAAAAACAACAACATTAAATCCCAAAACGAAAAAACATATAGGCATATATTTTCATCCGAAACTGGAGAACAAAAATTATCTCTTCATTCCTTTTATCTTTAGCTACTCGCATTTATATTAAAGGTGTTGTTTAATTTCCGGGTCAGTCCATTCAGTAAATAAAGCTGTAAGGCTCATCACTCACGACCTCCCGGACTCCGGAGTGGCCAGCCTCAGCGTTATTACCTGAGCTCTGTGGGAGCAGAATGAACCTCTAATCTTACGAGATTAGTGCGTCATTAAGAAAATAAAGATTCACATCACTGGGGTAGTGGTGGGACGTGTCAATAATGGAGATGGAGAGATGGGTAGTTGATAGTAAGACGTTTTTTTCTCAACACTATGTAAGTTATATTTAAACGGAAATAGTCACGTAAAAATGAAGTCGTTTACTAAGACTTAATTTTGCTCCGGTTTGCTGCGGTTTGCTGTGGACAGTTATATTATTATTGGTTTTTTACATTTAATTATAAATTCAAATTTTCAAATTTAATCACGGTAACTTTTGTTTTTTGTAATTATTTAGTGTGATATTATGCGACATATTTCACTTTTTGGTCTAATATTTGCCATAAACCTCAACAAAACAAAATCAGACAAATAAATCAATTCAAATTAAATTGTGGCCGACGAAATCATTCAAATTGACGCCATCGATAATAAAATATCGACAAGTCTCATCACTAGTCTCAGGAGTATCATCGTCGCCCGATTACCGCTCCGATCTATCACCTGATGGCAGCTTTATTTTGGGACTTATAATCCGTGGCATAAGGTCAACTTGTACCGTGGAATATTCAAACACTTCAAACAAGTTCTAAAGGCAGTAGATACTTTTTTTTTAGATCCTTCAAAATTCACTAAAAGTATTGAGATCTTTGTCTTATAGAATTGCAACTATGGCTTTATTCTTTAGATTGTGTAGCTAGATATTTTCTACGGTACATACGCACAGGCAGTACCATTCTATCGAAAAATACGTAGTGCTTGGTCAATAGCAAATACTATGAAAAATTAAATATTAGTTTCCAGTTTCCATGTAACACTGTCCGTCTTTTCATACATTGGTCTATCAAATTACCCTTACGTGTTTTTACAGACGTCAAGCTAGGTCTACCGAATCGACAAATGTCAAAGGCCAAACTCAGACTAATATCGTAAATGCGAAGGAAAGTATGTAAATGAATGTAAATATATTAATCGTGAAAAAGTGACAGACACAGAGGCCTGTCAGTTTTCACGATTAAACGGCCGGGCCAGTGGGCCGGATTGATAATTGTTTGGCGATGAATAAGCATGAGGATGTGGGTTACAATTCTATCCCGATTTTTTTGGGTTAGGCCAAAGCTACGAATAATTATTTTATTTTAAAATGTTTCTTTTAAATTGGAATAAAGTTTAAAAGGAAAAAATACGATATTATATTATGTTTCTCGAAGACTGACTTGTAAGTCACTAATACATTAATAAACGATAAGTCTCCAAGAAACACTAATAAAAAACAAAAGACTATACCTAAACACTCTTTTACTTTTGTTCTGACCAGTTTTAACTCAATCGTTTCAAAAGTGAGCTATTAAAAAAAATTACTGCGTGTAGGCACAGAATAAATATCAGTTCCTACGTGCAGGTGAAGTCTACTTTACACGAAGAAACTTGTAAAAGCGAGCTTTGGGCTATTAATCTCGGTCAGAAGCAGAGTAGAATATTTAGGGCGTGCTCACAGATTCCTAATTTTTTTATTCTTCTAAATTGCTTTATTTGCTAGCTTTGTTCTTTTAGAGCTCTTAATTGTAGTTATGTATTCAAATTTAGAATTAATTTAGAATTGTTTATTCAAGATATAATGTGATGATGATGTCGTCCGCATCGTGTCCGATGATGGCGACTCTGGATATATCCTGGCGTGTGCTCGTATGTAGCTGGCAAATCCGAACTTCAGTTCTTCGGTTGCTTTATTTTATGTATAGTACATTCAAATCACACCCATAAAAAAGAAAGTTCAAACAAATTCACTTCAAAAATCATTCCCCTGCATTTCAGGTATTCGCATCTGCTATACCTATGAGTCGCGCTGTGCTAAGCTGCGTGGATTACGAGTGGCTCCGTGTGTGCTTTATGACCTACCTTCACTTACTGGTGCTGCTTCACTTCGGCTGCTGCTCAGACTGGTTGACGACAGGCGCCAGGCTGTCGTCAACCAGCCGTAAGTACTATCTATTCTATTCATTTTTATTACAAAACTACTATACATTTTGTTATTTGCTTCCACAGGTCTCTTCTCACATTGCGGACGAAACGAATTACAATTTAAACAATATTAAGGGAATCAAGAAAATTCCAGGAAATATAACCAACACTGCGGTAGGTCCAACAGAAGTACTTTATTACACAAAAGCAAGGAAAAAAATATTTCAAGATTGATCACTCACGAAAATAGTAATTTGTTAAGCTAAAAACACACTAAATGTAGGTATTTTGAGTTGATCTGTTCTTCAGAACTGATCATACTGAAGAAATGCAAACGACCGAGTATTTCAAATCTACCTTCAAAATATACATTAGACCGTGTCCTAGAGTACAATAGTTAGTGGTAACACGGGCAAAAAACATCGAAGGTGATTTAGAAAATATTTGGCAAAAACATATTTACTTTAGACAAAGATAAAAAGCTTTTAATTTCAATAAATGCGAGAAATCTGTAACAGATTCCCTGCAATTAAACTTCAGCTCTATTTTTATACTCGTAGAGTGTGAATTTAATCTTCCAAGTGGTTTCCCGTGTCCCGGGTCGATGTAATCACTCTTCATAACCTTAGACATCATTAGAGGCCGTGATGAATGAGTTTATTTAGCTTGCAATTTAATTTAAAATAATTAGTCATTTTTGCGTTTTTTAATGTTTTAATTTGTATATTGGGCCCAAGTTTGAAGGCATTTTAAGACAGATCTAAAGTAACTAAAAATATATCTGTCTTTATCATTGCAAGCCATTAGACAAGGATGCCAATAGTTTTAGAAAATTTAGATCTGTCTTAAAAAGCCTTCAAACTTGGGCCTAGTATGTCAACAACATTTATTTGAATACTTATTTCTTTTTTACGATGTTTTTACTACCACACAGTTTTACTCAATCTATCGTAACCCAAATTTTATCGAAATCAGTTTACTAGTTACGGTGATTACGTGGTAATAATAAACATTCACAAACACACCATTTCGGATTATTTTATATTATTGATTAAGTAGGTTATTAAGATCAAGCAAAAGCAAAAACGCAGATTATGATGCTGCTTGCAAAGGAAGCCTGTTCTCTTTTTGTTTGCATTTTATATGTTACTAGCTGACCCGGCAGACTTCGTACTGCCATACGTTTGTATGGGAAAAAGAAAAGGGGTGTTTTTAGGGTTTTTCAATAATTCTGAGAGATTTTCTTAATATTTTTTTCCGTAAGAACCTTCTCCTAATCATAACAAATACAACAAAAAAAGAATTAGTGAAATCGGTCCAGCCATTCACGCGTGATGCCGTGACCAAGGAAAACGGGTTTCATTTTTATATATATAGATTCAGCTGAACTAATATTAAAGGAATTTATATTCTACTGAATTTGACAGTAAACTTCAAAAATAGTGGGGAAGACCGCTGGCCGGAACTAAGTTTGAATAATTTCAACAAAAAGTGCAACTAAATTGACTTTCATTCTTATCATAATTATTTGTGACGCAAAGAAAATTCTTTCGACAAAGTTACTACTTTTTTCTAATAGAATAGCCATTCCATTTTAGACTCTATTTTTTGGGCACTAAGCTGTAAAACTGAATGCAGTTCTAAAATCAAAGTTAGATTCGAAACCGAAGTCAGACTTGCCATTCTGTTGAAAACCTTTACGTACTGAACTCTAAGTTCAAAACTGAACTCGTTCATAAAATTCAAAGAGGTGGAGAGAAGAGCTCTAATTTAGTGAAATAGATTTTATTCTAAACTGTACTGTGTGAAAATTGCAACTGGAAACTGATTGCTTATAACATGTTAAACTAGTAGAATACTTAGGTAGTCTGTATCTAAGTCATATTTCGTATATTTCGCAATTTTCAAAAGCAATTTTGCATGTAACACTAAGGGAAGAAGGATATCACACCTTGTTGGACGCCTGATTCAATTTATATTTAATCTGTCTTGCCTAGTTAAAAATAAAAAGAAAAAATTCAATAAAAATCACAAAGAAAAACAATGAAAATACTACTTAATACTTAATCATTCTGTCATTTTAATGTAGGTACCTTACTTCAATGAGAATTAAATAATCACAGGAAACATTACACATTACTTTGTAGCAATCAAATTTTTGCAATTATGCAACTTTTTTCAATCAATATTATTTCTCAAAACAAAATCTCCCAATATCCCTAAGACATCCTTAGTACGTAAACACCAACTGCACCAAAAAGCCATTTCCCAAGCGATGTTTATCAACCAAATACTGAAACCAATTTACAGTTGCAAATAAATAGTACAACACTCGAGATCGCATTAGAGTTGGCAAATATAGCCCTTATTCGCACTCCTTAAATACGCTTTTCAAAAACTTCAACCTAAAGTCGGAGTTGTAAGGTTTCGTTTTGAAATGAGGGTAGTTTTTCAATGGTATAAAATGGCGACTAGTACAGTGGAAGTAAAAAGTGAACATTTACACGTACGGACCTCGCTAGTGAGGTAAAGGCAGTAAGGGTGGGGTTAGCGTAAAGCGAATTGGATTATAAAAATAAAAAAAATACCAAGAAATAAACGAAAATATGAAATGTCAACTATACATACGTCAACAAAGCTTTTTTTATAACCTATATCTCTAAAATTACAAAATGTTTCAGAATTTGTTTTTTTATGGTTAACTGGCTAACCCGATCGTGATGACAGAATTAAGTAGTGGACAGAAGTTATGGTAGAACATGCAGTTTTAGCTTGTAAAATTTCCCCGACGGAAAATTGCTATGTAACAACATTGAACAGCAGTTTCACTTTTCAGCCACTTTCTATCCATAACTATTTCTCATTGCAGTTGAGGTATGTTTTCTTCGACCACAAAGTCACTTGAAATTAGCGGAGCTGTGGTCAATCGACCACAGCTCCGCTAATCCGCTACCGTCTCTGACAGCACACCGCTGATTAAACAATGTATTTCGAGTATCGTTTCCGCTCCCGCTCCCGTTTAAGTTTTTTTCCGCTCCCGCTTTTTATTTCGCTCCAACCCCCGGAACCCCGTTACAGTTGGAGCCAGCATGTGCGAAGGCGTTCGCAAGAAACAAGTGCGGTATCGTTCGACTTAATGGTTGCATTCCACCCTCGTCGTTACCGAGTACACTCGCCGACAGACCACTAATAGTTTTTACCGATTTTGTTAAAAAGCTAAGATCGGTAAAAAATCTTCAATGCTAGCAGATATGTGAAATTGAAGTTTTTCTGTAGCTGTGTGCGTGGTTTTTGCCAGATTGTTAAAAACGTCCTACTGGTGTTTGCCAGTTCAAATCATTTCATTGTAAATTCCCCTAAACGTTAGCTCTGATAAATTCTATCCCAATGATTACCTGTAAATCTACTGAAATCAAAATGAATCTCAAATAACTAAACGTTTATTCAAAATCTCGCCTATTATCTCGACTTTCACACAGTAATTTTAAGAAATCCAGCCGACTCACAAAACGTCAAAATAAAGCTGCAAGAAAATAAAGCGATGAAATAGAATCCATTTATCGAATAAATGTATGAAGTCAGAATGTTGTAGTGGTAGGGCTCTTTTGCAGAGCCCGGCTGGGGAAGTACCACACCTTTGCCAGTTATTCCACCGCCAAGCAGTAATGTGCAAACATTACTGTGTTCCGGTTGGAAGGGCATTGTTTCCAGTGAAATTACAGGGCAAATGGGAGATTAAACAACTTATATCTCAGGGTGACGAGCGCAGTGCTGTGCCACGCAGGGTCTTGAATTCTGTGAGTTCAAAACTCTGGGTGGTGCAGACCTGTTATGGGCAAACGTGACGTTTAACATCAGGCGAGCGATTTGCTCGTCTCGTCACTCAATTACATAAAAAAAAAAAAAAAAAAAAAAGCAGTCAGTCGAGCGGGTGATCTGCATCAGTCACTGAGATACAGCGGCTCAGATACAACGACTGAGATACAGCGGTTGAGATACAGCGGCTGAGTCAGCGTTGTGTGATACGATCGATGCGGTGAGACGCAGTGATATGTTGGCTTGTCATGCCGTTGATAAAAGGCCTGACGGTTTGACGTGGTTGCTTGATGAGATAGACATATTTTGTGTTTCAGGTTTTGCCTGACGGTAAGCTAAGATATGGTCTACACGTTGTGAATACGTTATGATTTTTGGCATTCGATTTTTTTTAATTTAATTTTATGAGTGTGTTTTTTTCATTTTAATGCAAAAAAAGAAAATTAAAAAGCATAAATATAAAATAAATATGAATATAAAGCCAAAAGATTCTTCCACAAATGTATGTTTTTTATACATTATGATTTATGATATAATACAAACAGTAAAAAAATAAGAAAGTAACTACAAAACTATCAAGAAAGATAAAGATTTTTTCACAGTTGATATAGCAAGACATCTTTTCATGTTTGCAAAGACTGCAGTACACTAACAAGATAACATGTACCTGGAAATAAACTAGTTCCCAGTAAAAATGTATGCATGAGGTTTATACAGCTGCAATCAGTCACCAAGCAAGCGCAGCATCAGTCATGGAGACAGCTCCTGCAACGTGAGACCGGACTGATGGCAGGTTTCGGGATTTCGATTCGTTGTCATGTAGGTATCAAGAGATTCGATGTTTGCATCGAATGTACTGGAGTTTTGGTGAAAATTTGTTAGTTTGCAGTTACTAGGCCCAAGTTTGAACTTGAAGATCTGTCTTAAAATGCCTTAAACTTGGGCCTACTGTCAGAAATCAGAAATAATCAGAGTACCACCTATACTAAAACCAGAATATTTTAACGTGATTGACGTTTTTATTCAACTTACTCCTACTTTAGCAATGATTATTTGTCTTAATTAACTACATTGACTTCCATAACTTCTATAGAAATTTGACGTCATAAGACTGTTATCAGCAGAGCTGTTGTTTTATTTTAGTAGCTATGATATAAGTTTTAATTCATCAATTCTATAAAACTAATAAAACATTAACTGTCCCAATTCATAATTACTCAAGTCTTTCACCAGTTATAACAGCACCGTAGATAGCAAACTGATTGTAAAACACAATCAAACCACAATCTCCAGACTGCTCGTCAGCGATCATTCGAGATGGATCCGCGACGTTTTGATTTGTTGGCTCGTCCCCCGATTTATGATGTTGCCTCGGTATGCGGTCGCGCTTGAATAACAATGCGTAGTAAAATAGATGGCTGCCTTGGTAGTCTGTACCACGCTAAATATTACTATCCCTCATGTTATAAATGAGATGGATTGGGTGTTTGTTTGTAACGGATGCTTTTCAGTTCTGTGTGGAAATGTATTTTAATTCTATGTATATTATAAGGGCTTAAATTATCTTAATCAGCTTTCATCACACTGAAAACAAATAATAATGTTGTATGATGTTGGATCAATTCACAGCTTGAAGTTTAATTCAACAAAGTTTTATTGTTGCAATAAAAATATATCGGTACGTGCTATTTTAACCCTGAGAAAGTTTGTCACAGCCTTTATTGTTTTTTAAAGCAGTCTACTTCTAGATATAATTATCTATCTCATGGCATTCTACTCATCTGCCCACTCTTAATGTTTTCAGCGTTTTTACAGTACCTATACCGTCACACAATCGAGTCTCAGGGTGTATTAAACCACAATAACCACATTGTGGTCTCTAGGGCCCGGCTGTGGGAGTGTTATCGGTGTCCAGAAGATAAGGTATTGCAGGTATTGCAGTTCGTAGTAATAAGGTAGGAACAACATGTAGGTATAGATAGGGTTATTAGTTATGGATATATAAATAGACAATAGACAAATATTTATTTAAGACAAAAATTTACATCGAAACATACTAAAAATTAAAAGGAGATTTAACACAATGTTTGCCTTAAACCAGTCTCAACTCAGCATAAAATAAAATAAAAATGCTCAGCATAAGTGGTGATAAACCCTTTATTGTTCCCACCAGAAATTACAGAACAAAACAATCTTCTTTTCTTTTCTCTTTTGCTATTTTTTTAGATGTTTAGATAGCAAAAATATTTTCTTCAATGAGATGTATACTAGAAGAAGAACTAGAAGTAAAGCCACAGCGTACTGCTAGTTCCTCTATTCAATGCTTTTGCTATTCCATCGGAGTACTGACTGTTTTATTGAGCGCTTTTAGAAACTCCTTGAAATGGAAATTCTAAAAGCGAAATTGTAAATTGTTGTATTGGTAGTATTGATTTTAAATTTCGTAGCGCTCATGGTAAAGAACATGAGAAACGGACGATACAGTTAGTATTTCGATGGATGGCCGACAAAAACATTTATGAAATAAATGAAAAATACTAAAATGAGCGCTACCGTATTTTAGTAATAAACAATAATTTTATTGTAGAGGTCTATTTGTAGGGTCTATTTTAGAGGTCGTAAATTTCTAAAGTCAAGTTGATCAGACTCAAAACAACATTATTTTTAACTTAAAAAAATAACCTTATTTATTTTATCTTATTTTACTGTTTTAAGCTTTTAACTATAAAATAAAGTCCAAGTAATAATACATTCCAATACAAATTTATGAGCAGAGAGCTTATTTTTCCCGAGCTTCATATTGTTCTTAATTTCTAAAGATTCCAAGATACTTAGAATTTTATAAGTCTATCAAAAAGTGTTCTTCACGACTGTACCTGTAGAGCAATATTTTTAGAGCATTTACCGGTAAAACTTCAGGACAGCAAACCGCTAAAATGAGGAAACAGTTTAGTACCTGTTCGCAGTAAATATTGCTAGAATTTCTGTTAGTGCCCCAGTTAATTTCCATTCATTTATTACGACAAGGTTCTTAAGTGATGTTGTTAATGCTATCTGTCAAAATAATTACTCGTATAGAGTTTCATTTGAAATTGGAGTCACGCGATAGAAGGTGACTTGTGGTTAAGACATTGGAACTTTGTCAAGTGAACCTTGGCTACTTATTTATAAAAGTTGCTTTGGAAATTATGTTCAGTGTTTAGGTTGGCTTGGCAACTGTAAGTTGTCTTAAGACTGACTTAAAATACTTTTAATACTAGTTAAGTATTGTTTGCAAAGTTTCTACGAAATAGTCTTGAAAAAATATTTTTGTGAAAATGTTGGAGGAGCTGAAGTGTTTGGTTGGTAAATAATGTAATGCCTACAGTAAATGATAGTAAAGTTGTTGTTTTCCAAAGAAAATACTTTTTATATGCAGTTCCGAGAAACTAGTAGGAAAAATGGAAAATTTATAATAAACTGTCTTCCGAAAACCAATTTGTGTATTGTAAATTGTAAGTAATCTGATTTTGAAATAGTTCTTTTCTTTGAAAGGTTAATTCATCGAAAGTGTTATAAGCTATGATTCAAGGAATCTGTTCATCCTTTTCGAAAATTATCAGCCCTCGTATTATGTCAGCAGTTTTTAATTTAATGGTTATAGTAGTTGTTACATTAGTAATTTTTAATCGTGTTCTAAATTATACCGCTGTTAATGACGTAAACGTAAAAGCGACAACACTACAGTTAGTTTATAATTATTAAATTCTTCCTCAAAACTTCAGTTTAACGGAACACAATAACTCATTGTCAACAAAATACAACAAAGTTTCCAATTACAAAATTTAATTCATGTCATACAAACCTCAAAGTCAAGCGGAACTTTAACCTCAAACAAAATAGGCCCAGAACCCAGAAATCGACATTTGGCCGAAACAATATCGACGTCGGAGCTTGTGACGAGGGTACAATGTCTCCCATTAAAAGTTAGATTAGTGACAAATTCCGAATGGATTTTGAATAATATCGGAGTTCAGTGGCACTTGGAGTCTTCCTCGGTTGAGTCTTCAAGTTGAGAGTTGTTTGTTTTATTTCCCAAGATGCTGGATAGATGGAGTCTTTGACTGACTTTGTATTGGTATTTGCATGATACTGACTTGAGAACTTTGATTTGGAATGTTTTGAAGAGTTTAGGGCCTACTTATCGGTTGGAATTGAAAATTTTCGTACCTAAGAGGACAGGTTTATAAGGAACGGAAGAGCTAAAACTTGGAGATGACTTTACTCAAGAGGTTTTCACAGCTTTGCGCACAGTACGAGTATCTCAAATTTTGCAAGAAAGCTATTAATTAAGACTTACGAGTATTTTATGGTAGATACAAACTACTAAGTTAAAAAAATTGGTACAAGATAAATACAAAAAAATATAAATTCAGGGTTCCGCACCAAAATGGTAAAATACCCTTATGGTGAGAGTCCGGTACTTTTATGTCTATATTATCACAGCCAAAATCATATTCTTAATACAAAGTGTCGATATTGGGATATTATCGTAAAATGATAAAACTCTTTTTTTTTTTTTTTTTTTTTTTTTTTATGTAATTGAGTGACAAGACGAGCAAATCGCTCGCCTGATTTTAAACGTCACGTTTGCCCATAACAGGTCTGCGCTACCCAGAATTTTGAACTCGCAGAATTCAAAACCCTGCGTGGCACAGCACTGCACTCGTCACCCTGAGATATAAGTTGTTTAATCTCCCATTTGCCCTGTAATTTCACTGGAAACAATGCCCTCCCAACCGGAACACAGTAATGTTTGCACATTACTGTGTTCTTCCACGACATTACGTCCCAACCTTCCTCATAACCAGCATTATCCTTACAGAGTTCATAAAACTATCTCCCATTGATTCCTTGTCTACGACACACATAAGCCGATATTGCGCAGTTGACAAGAAGCGAGTGATTTACCGAGCGGCATACGTAGGCATCAGCTACTTGTGTTCAGCCGAACAGAAGTGATGAGATTGCCAATTCTACAGGTGAGAAGATGGTGAGATGTAAACCGGAGACAGGCTTTTGTTTCACGTTTTAGTATTATTCAGATTCAGGCAGTTGTAAAGCGTTAAATTCCGTCTTAAGTCGCAGTCGCTCTTAAATGAGGAGGATCCTAAAATGAGTGTACTGAAAGGTTTTTAGCAAAGAAAAATTTGTAGGTATTTTTATTCGATTCGGTTTGTGTTCGACCGTTGTCTTGTATGATGGTAAGCAATCACGCTTGTTTAGAAGAAATTGATAGAGATTTAAAATTCAATTTACTAAGACGTAGAATAATCTGGACCTAAAGCCCAAGCTTTAAGACTTTAGCTTTATTTTTATGTAACATTTTAATATACCAATTGTAGGGTTGTCCATTTTAGGGTTTCTAGGGTTGGGTTGTACTTAAGAGTCCATTGAATTACTTATTTTCCGGCAATGAAGTCCCGAGACTTACTATAATCTGCACTGTAAAGTAAAAAAACAGACTCGGGTAACACTTCCGATTTGTTTCCGTAGACCACACTGTTTCCTAAGAACGGAGAATATTGTGTTGACAAAAGCTTATGATACGACGGAGTAATAGTAATAATGGACATCTTTTCTCATGCTACGAATTTATACGAAGAATGTAGCAGTCGCCAAAAACTGTTAATATTTTTTTTTACTTTTTAAGGCGAGTATAAGGAAAAAGATAAAGAATTACTTATGTGCGTAAAACATGAGTAAATGGAACAAACATTCGATGCGCATGCACAAAAGGAGTTATAAATTTCTAGATTTTAATATAAATGAATAGATATAATTATGTTACATATTTTAAATCTGCGTACTTTTTTTGACCATTTCAGCGCTTACGAACAGGCAAGTTAGTGGTCAAACACAATTTATTCGTTTAAAAACTTTAAATTAAAAATACGAACCTATAATAAATGAAGCTACATAAAGTCCTGGCATTATTGTGCTCCTGGCAAAAATACGTAGTGCGAATTTCATAGAACAAAATATGAAAAATGCAGTTTCAAATTACACGTTTGTGGTTTTATTTATTTTTTCACTTTTTTATTTACGTTTATTTCTGTTTTGGGGCACTATCCTACTTCCATACATTTATCTGTTGAAATGTGAACTACGTTTTTTTTTTATGAAAATGATGCTAAGCTTAATGGTATGCGTTTACTTAACTGTGGTAATCATATTTGTAATGTCTTTTTGAAATCGTTGAATATACATTAAAAATTAAATGTACCTACAATCAAAGGAGGTTCTATCCTTCTTCTTTAAAGTCGGTTAAAAATAGTTTTACTGAATCTACACGTAGTGTCCAATAATGTCCCTTCAGCCGCTGCAGCGCTTTAAAGCGACATTACCCGAGATTGCGACCGCTCAATACAGCGACCTTATTCTGGCAACTAAGATGTTATCTCGGTCACTGTCGCTCTCATCAGAAATGTCATGACAGTAAGAGTGACCGAGATAATCTAGAATGGCCGAGAATACCTCCAGCGCCGTATTAAAATGATATTGGACTATATCGCATGATACTTTCTAGTTTCCATATTTTTATTAGAATGCAGCTATGTTGTAAGTTTGTTACTGATATGAATAGCATTTGCAGTCGGTAACAGCTAGTTATGTATTCATGATATGAGGATTGAGGGCTTTGGTCGTTTTATTCGGTTTTTGTGTGTAGTGCCAGTAGTGCTGACAAATTACTGAAACAAAACAAGTTAACCAGTTTTTAGATGGGAAACTGCCCGAGGTATGATGATACTCGTACGTTTAGTTTTAGATTCTGACTGATGACTGACCAAAAAAAAAAAACCCAATAAATCTGCTCTTTTCTGCTGGATTTCTAAATGTATGGGTTTGACCACATTCTCACTGGTCGAAGATGTAGCACGCTTGCCTAAGAAATAGATACCTATTAACTTTTCGTTTAAACAACCCCGTTTTTGTACTTGTTTGCTCTTGATCTAGATGTCCTTGTGAGTGTGAAACCTTAGGTATTTATTCATATTTTTGACGTCAAATATCTTAGAGTAGTTTAATACCTTTCTCATAACGGGAAACCCCAGCCTAAGATACAACTCAGCTAGTTAATAGCATAGTACCTATCGTTTTAGTAACTTATTCGGTTAGTAAGCTCTATACCCTAGATAGCTTTATGTCTACGAAATAAAAGATAACTCCAAGACAAAGATAAATGATGTGTCACAAACGGAAAACAAGACCTAAAATAAAATAAGGCCAGGAAGTTCAGTAATGAATTCAAAACGCGGCGGCAGGTGGCGCGGGTGTCGCGGCGTTTAGCCAACTAATTACAGTCTGGAACCAGGTGAATTTAGGGGATGAATTTTTGTTGCGCTTATCTTTAAAATAAAATTAGGAAATAGATAAGTTGAAATGAAGACACGTAAAACTTTTGGAAAATGTAAGTTGTTGAAAACTGAATATGGAAAGGCAGCTTGGCAGCATGGCTACGTCTGAACTACTAGTTAGTTATAACCTGATTAGAACTACCCGGGGTACACGTATGTGCTTACGGGATAGGAGTGCATTCACAAGAGTGACTCATAGTTCATAGTTTTTGTTACTTGTCAAGTGTGTAAATTACGAAATTTAATTAACTTATACATTAAAATATAAATTAAATTTAACTCTCGGTCATCAAAAAAGTTTTCTTTTACGTTTTACGGAGATATCGCGATATGACGACTGATCATCCAGAATTGGTTGACTTGAAGGAGGTAGATAAAATTGGTTGACCATTTTCGGGACATTCGATTTACTGCATTAAGAGATTTAGGAGTATTTTTATATCTAAGATTGCAAGTTTAACACATTAACTGCTGAAAACACATACCATGTGTTTTCTTTTGTGCAACGCGAATGCGGCTGGCAGGATACATACTGTTAGCATGGCAACCCCCAACGTCTTGATGGTGGCACCACTGTCGGCTGGCTGACGGATGGTGCGTCACTCTCACGACTGGGGAGTCGTGAGAACACCGACAAGATGGCGGTGCCGGTCATAATACGGAGGCGAGAAAAAGATGGAAGATGGGAAAGGCTAAGCCGCCTGTCCTCTGATTGTGATTGTGAATAAGTGAAGTGCTGTGATATTATTAAAATTGTGAGTAGCTTCCATAAAACCGATTGAGTATGTGATTCTAGTGTATAATTCCCCGAAACCCCATAGTAGTATAGCGATAGGTTACGTAAGTCGGAGGTAATGCTCTGACAATTCAGAACCGGGATAAAAAGGAGCAGTTTTTTTTTCTTTCTTTTTTTAACCTACTAATTCGTTCCTGCCACGCTCACTTACCTACTATTTATTTTTTGTAAAAATTTAAGAAGAAAAAAATATGGGGTAAACAATTACAAACAAACTATGTGAAAGGGCCTAACATAGTGCCCGAACAATTTATGTATTGTGTTCTCAGTTTCTCACATTCCACATGGCCTTGTCAAAGTTTATTTTCCTAATGTGGGGTACCTTGTCTATTTTAAGTGATCACAACTAGACCCAAAGAATAAAAGTTCTCCTCCTGAATAGTTAGTCTGCGTAAAAAAATATGCGTTTCAGTCCCGCTGAGCACCGAGCTGAACGCGACCCTCGGGTGGCGCAGAGCGAGGGCGCACTGCAACGCAAGGCGACCTACAGCAACGCGCACGCAGCGCAACGAGACGAAACGCAGATAATCGTTTTCTCTCTATCTGTCTTTTATAGTTCTTTTCGTGACGATATAGGTACATATATTGTCTTTCTTGTTCCACTAATTTTGCAGTGGAAGCTTTTTATAGTATTTCGGTTAAATACACCAGTGGGCATACAAATTGTCGGCTCATAATCACCTAAAACACTTGTCCAACTCATAATTATATTTTTTTGGCATAGAAATCATTTTTGGTCACGATATGGCTGATCGAGTGATGTTATTATTTTAAATTTGAAGACATGCATGAATTACACCTACCGTCTACTAAAAATAAAAAACTAAAAGTTATATCATGCTGTCACTGTCATTTTGTCGCTACTGTCACTCTTGAACAATGTTAGAAACAAAATAAATAAGAGAAAAACTACGTCACAAGCAAAGTTGTAGAAATAAACGAGGTCAAAAGTGCCTCCAAATGGTTCGTGTAATATACACACGGTGCTGCTCGCCAGTTCTGTCACTTGAACTTGGCTTGACACGTGTCTAGATACTTGTTAAAGCAAAGCAGATGGCGCTGATCTTCCTTATAACGAACAATCGTTTGGTGGAAGCGTGATTTTTGCAAATCGGATTGTAAAATTTCCTCATAACTAAACCTTTTGTTTTAAAAGTTTGCATTAATGTGGGCCAGCTTGTTGTAATTTGTTTGTTTTACTAAAGTGACAGCCAGATGGATAATCTAGTCTGCGCAAATAAATAAATATGTTTCAGTTTCAATGGACTCGTCTGAAGAAAGTCTTGAACTGTCCCTTATATTCAACTTATAGCCAACTAGGTTTGCCAGAGGCAAACTCCGAAGACCCCCCCCCCCCGCACCCCGATTCAATTCCCTCCCTTAATAACACGACTATTTAGCAATCAACGTAGTCACTCACAACAATACGGCGACATACTGCGATGATATACTGCGATAATATACTGCGACGATATACTGCGATGTTGTACCGCGATGAAATACTACGATACACTGCGATGATATAAACAACGATACGACGACATGCCACGCCGCTCGCGGGATGCAGAGCGACGCACACACACCGCAGCGTGGTCTTCGCGGGACGCAGAGCGACGCACACACACCGCAGCGTGGTCTTCGCGGGACGCAGAGCGACGCAGACACACCGCAGCATGGTCTTCGTGGGACGCAGAGCGACGCGCACACACCGCAGCGTGGTCTTCGCGGGACGCAGAGCGACGCACACACACCGCAGCGTGGTCTTCGCGGGACACAGAGCGACGCAGACACACCGCAGCATGGTCCTCGTGGGACGCAGAGCGACGCGCACACACCGCAGCGTGGTCTTCGCGGGACGCAGAGCGACGCACACACACCGCAGCGTGGTCTTCGCGGGACGCAGTGCGACGTACACACACCGCAGCGTGGTCTTCGCGGGACGCAGTGCGACGCACACACACCGCAGCGTGGTCTTCGCGGGACACAGAGCGACGCAGATACACCGCAGCATGGTCCTCGTGGGACGCAGAGCGACGCGCACACACCGCAGCGTGGTCTTCGCGGGACGCAGAGCGACGCACACACACCGCAGCGTGGTCTTCGTGGGACGCAGAGCGACGCGCACACACCTCAGAGCGACGCTCGCGCAGCGCCGGCCGAAGCTCGCGCAGCGCCGAGTCACGCTCGCGCAGCGCCGGACGACGCTCGTGCAGCGCGAGGCGACGCTCGTGCCGCGTGAGGCGACGCTCGCGCAGAGCTGGGCCACGCTCGTGCAGCGCTGGTCTACGCTCGCGCAGCGCGGAGCGACGCTTGCGCGGTGCCAGGTGGCGCTCGGATGGCGCCGGGCGACACTCACACAGTGCGGAACGACGCCCGCACAGTACAGTGCGACGCACGTGCAGCCCACACACCTCAGAGCGACGCTCGCGCAGCACTGGGCGACGCTCGCGCAGCGCCGGGCGATGCTCGCGCAGTGCCGGGTTACGCTCGCATGGCGCCGGGTGACACTCAGCGCCAGGCAATGCTCGCGCAGCGCCGGGCAGCGCTCGCGCGGCGCCGGGCGATACTCACACAGTGCGGAACGACGCCCGCACAGTACGGTGCGACACACGCGCAGCGCAACAGGACGCCCGCACAGTACGGTGCGACACACGCGCAGCGCAACAGGACGCCCGCACAGTACGGTGCGACACACGCGCAGCGCAACACGACGCTCGCGCAGCACCGGGCGACGCTCGCGCGGCATCGGGCTACATTCGCACGTCTTATTTTGATCAACGTTTCGTTTCAAGATTGTTGTTTTTGTGGTTTTTGGTGCCTGCGGTGATCTTCACATAATTTTACTTTTGTTGACCAGCGCCGTCGTGAGCGAGTCTTGTACCGAGTTCGTTTTTAAAATATTTTCAGGTGATTTCGATAAACATATTCCTCGTCGTGACGGCGAGTATTCTAGTCTTTCTTAAATTTTAGTTGCTATGGAGGCAAAGATACATAATATGCTCAGAGGGGATGCCGATTGGTTAAAGTTATAGTTGGTTTTCTTCTTCTTTCTTCGCATTTTTTTTTCTGACTTTGGCTACGCCCAAACTTTGAAAGGGTCACGCATATAGCTTTTTATTGTTCTATGAACCGAATACTTAATAGAAATCAAACTTTTTTTTTGCTTTGATAGAACAACGCAGTTAAAAGGAGGACACAAAAGGGTTTGTATAAGAGCATTGAAGCGCTGAAGTCTATTATAATTGACTAGCGACCTGTCCAGGCTTTGCACGGATGTCAAGTATACCTACTCGGGTACTCAGGGATAATGTAGAATTTTAATGGTGAAAGAAATTTTAATGGTGGTGTCTAAATCGGTTTATTAGTTTTTGTGTATAATCGTTACATATAAGTATACACACAAATCTTTCTTTTTATAATGTTAGGGTAGATATTTCAGCGATTTCATGTTTCGTGTTGCGTACCACACGCAAATACTCGTATTATAATAATGATTTGTGCGTCAAATAATATACAAGGATTCCTACATGTGTGTTTGGTACTGTCACACTAACTTATCTCTAAAAATGTTTGTTCTTACTGCAGATTGTCGCGCTATTAAGAGGTCCTACACCACTCATGCCATTAAAAATCGTTATGTCTTTTAAAGTAGTGCTTTGGTCTACTTGTTCTCACTATAGACGGAAATTACCATCGAAACTCAAAAGTGACTGAATGAAAGTTTCAGCATTAGCAGAATTGTACACCTAATGTTTGAGTTTTCAGGTACGGAAACAATAATCGTATGCTGCCTCCGACCAAATTATAATATATACTTGTCTCTTCAACTAGACTTGGATGTCAGCAGTTGCACAACCCTTGCTTGGAGGACCTGTTAACTGTTGTGTATTTTGTACGCAAGGTGGTGAACTGTCTCTTCTCTGGACTCAACATATCAATCGTATAGTGCTCTTGCATGGGTCGAATCGGGCACAATGGCTGTCACTTTGGGGCACAATTTGTGGTCATAATGTGAGCCGTTAACAGAAGCCGATATTTATTTCAAGTGGTGGCTCGCAGCATCGAGATTTCTTTTTTTTTTTTTTCTCTTTCCCAGTAATCACGTAACTGAAGCATAAGGTGCCGGAATACATTTTCAGATTGGTAATACTGTGATTTTAACAAAACAAGGAACGTGTGTCTGTTGTTTATCATGTATCATATATTTGAAGATAGGCAAGCAGCATAGACAGATGTGCCTATACCTTGCAGTATTAAAATTTATTTATAATCATTAGTCTTGTTTACGGATGCCAAGTTTACATATCAACCAAGCATCAGTCTAATGCATTTTGTCGAAGTTAGTCAGATGGATTTTCTTGGAGTAACTCTAGGTCATAGATAGGTATATTACCTAAAGATGGAGCCATAGCGTAGCCGCACATGCGACAGCTATACTCTTGAAATGATGCCTGGTTAGAAATATTTCCCCATTTTGGGGGAAAATATCATAAAATATTCCAAATCTTTATACTTCACAAAATAAAACATTATTATACAGGGTTATAAGGAAAGCATATGCTAAGCCTAAAATGTCTAATAGTAAACTAATCTACTCATAATTGTATACAACTTTGATAATGAAGCCAATCTTGCAATTGCGAAAATATCTTAGTTTTGAGTCAGAAGGATATCTGAATTGCAAATAGCAATTATGGTTCCATGTGCTTAATCTGAGGAAGGATGCAAATCTAAACTGGAAGTCACATCTGGCAAATGTTGACAGTAAAATCTTCAGTCAATATTAGCATAGCAATATGCCTTTTCAGTGGTGGTCGATGTCACATCAAATGAAGTTGAAAAAAAACAAATAATAATAATGCCTATTATGGAAACATATACCATGTCATAAACAGTTCAAAATGTATCTGAAGAAGTGGCTATTAAATCACGTATTTTATGACTTGAATGAATCTGTGAATAGAGATAAATCTACGGAAATGATATTATTAAGTAAACAATTTAAAATTTGACATTTAATGAGGAATTATTATTGACATGATATTACGAGGTATATACTATTGACATTTCATTAAAATAATTTGACATATTATGCATAGAATTTAAAATTGAATTGGAAATCGTTAATTATTATTATTTTAAAAACTACTAAAATTATTTGACTGTGTACGAGTACATATTGAATTCCCGATGTGGGTAAACTGACAATTTCAACCAATAGCTTATGAATTACAAGGTACTTATCAGTAGTTCAATAAATATTTCTTAATCTGAATCTTCCGACACAACTACCTACTATTACGGATACGAAGGATTGATATATCCGATAGGATATAAAGCCACTGTTGAAGTATGGGTTCCCAGTATGCAGTCTCTACTTTGAGAAAGATCCTCCTCAAAAGTGCCCAACAAAAAGCTACCGTATGCTCCATGTCACAAATCCTATGAAGACAAATTAAAAGCACTGCATCTCACAACCTTCGAGAAGCGGCAGTTGGGCGGAGACCTGATTGAAACCGTTAAAGTGCTGAATGGGTTCTATAATTTTACGGACATACAAAACATTTCACATTCAAAGATGTCGAAGACAGCAGACGCCATAAAACCTTGCTATGGCCCGCACTATCCCAGACCAACACTACAAACCACATCCTATACAAGACAACAACTCTGGTCTATAACTGGAACAAATTGCCAGAAGATGTCGTACTGACTGATAAATAATAAAAAAACGTTTCACACTCATAGCTCCCTTCTAGGATGACTTCTGTGTCGGGGATGCCATGGAACACGCACAGGGACAAGGACATCTGGCACCCAGACCCAGAACAAATATTTAAATTCATCATTATGACATCTACCCGACCGGGAATCGAACCCGGGTGCTCTGGCTTATGGGACGGATATGTTACAACTGCCAAACAGGGAGTGGATTGTAATAAACATTCGAATTGAGTCAAATTGTGGTGTCAGGTTGTATCACATTTTATTTTCTTATTGGCGCGATCAGTTTTATAACATAAGCTTATTCCTATTTAAAATTGTTTTGATCATTCTTCCTGATTGATTAAATTGTTGTTTGTTTTGAATGTATGTCTAAGTATATACAGTTTATGTAGGTTTACATATCACTTTTATCTAATACTGCACACCCCATTTTTCAATTCAATATGTATCCTCCTTTCTAAGGTTGCCTGGAAGAGATCGCTCAATGGGGTCGCCAGATCTTGCACTGGTTCTTAAGTCTAAATATCCTTTTATTTGTGATGTCCGGTGTAAACAATAAAGAGTTTATCTATCTATCAAGATTATTCTTGGTATTGGTAGATGTGGGCGATTTGTGAAGTGTCCACAGGTGCAATGGCGGCAACTAGTGTTCGTGCGTAATCAAGTAGGTACGAGGACGTACTTATGGGTCGGATGGCCGAATGTTAGCATGGCAACCCCCAACGTCTTGATGGTGGCACCACTGTCGGCTGGCTGACGGATGGTGCGTCACTCTCACGACTGGGGAGTCGTGAGAACACCGACAAGATGGCGGTGCCGGTCATAATACGGAGGCGAGAAAAAGATGGAAGATGGGAAAGGCTAAGCCGCCTGTCCTCTGATTGTGATTGTGAATAAGTGAAGTGCTGTGATATTATTAAAATTGTGAGTAGCTTCCATAAAACCGATTGAGTATGTGATTCTAGTGTATAATTCCCCGAAACCCCATAGTAGTATAGCGATAGGTTACGTAAGTCGGAGGTAATGCTCTGACAATACATACACATGCATACACACGCCAGACGCGTAAAACAACGCATGTGATTATTAGCAACAGTTAAAGTGTTAATAACCAATACTTATTAATAGTTTAAACTACATCCACAGTAACAAACAGTAACACACCTACCAGCACCGACCGTGTGTTCCGCAGTAATTGTCCCCACACAGCTGGCACGTCGCGTCGGTGCGAGCCGCAGGTGTGTCGCGGAATCGAATCCTGCTCGATTAGTCTGGCCTACGAGTAGCTGTCGAGCAGTGGCCTAGGTAAGGTCAGGGCTAGCATATTACCCGCTGAATTTGCCTGAATAATCCGACTAATATTAATACGAAAGTTTGTCTGTAATGCTTGTTTTATTTACGCTGAAATGGTTTCATGGAATTATGGATGGAAATAGTAATAGACTTTACCCTGAAGTCTCTGTATAAACACATAAGCTACCGTTTTTCATCACCGCACAAGAAGCAGTGGAGCGCAATTTTATTAATCAACATTATGATTTGATTTTTGATTACTGCAAATATTTTTTTCAGTTTTCCGGATTCTTAAAACAAATGTGTTATAAAAAAAAATCCATGTTCGTGCTGGTAGTAACAGTGGTAGTAACATAGGTTATGGAGGGTTAATTACCGTTTGGTTTATCACTTGCTTGTTTTGTGAAGCTGCGTCATATTCTAACTTAGGTACGAGTTTAATCTATTTATCATTTCTCTATTCAAGATTCCAAAGACAAAAACATGCTTTACCATTGAAACAGACTCCACTGTGACGTCAGCACTGGATACAATATAGCGCTATAGAGGATAGTGGTAATGGGGGTCAGATTTACAGGTGGGAACCGGTGAAAAGCGGCGAAAACCGGACAAAACTGCCTTTACGTCGTCGTTTACAAAGAAACGCCGACTCACCGGGACGGGAGGGTGTCTGAATGCTATTGTGGAATGATACGATAGCTTTCTGCTGCTCTTAGGAATTCTGTGACGTCATTGTGGGAATGTTCCTGTCGCCAGGGAACTTGGCTTTTAGCTAAATAATTTGTAGGATTCAGAAATGTTGTAAAAGTGGGCTTATCAGGAAAGTTGTTCTTGTCTTGTTTGTATTAAAGAATTTGAGAGTAACTTTGGCGGTTTATCTCATTTATTTGTGGTACAACTGATCTTTATGAAATTTAGCTGAGACAAAATATGATAGAGTTGCTCTTTTTAACCGATTACAAAAGGAGGCAGTTTTCAATTCGGCTGTTTGTATTATTTTTCTGGAAAACAGAGCTTTGAATTAGAAAATAGACGGTAAAGGTAAAGCAGGTAAATAGAATAGCTCTAGTTGCATTAATTAATTTACCAAAAATTTTTGAAACTGCTATTACGTGAAACTTATCAATTCCAAACTTTGACCAGAAATATTATTATAAATATAGTTTTAAATGTGATATCTCTTGCTATAGTTTTTAAATTTATCTGGGTCGATCCATAACTTGCCTGTAGGTACACACTTGAGGCCGAAAACTCTCAATAACTGATATCATAAATTGACAGTAGACCCAAATTTCTTAACACAAAGAGCTTTCTAAGAAAATCCAGCCAACACTTAGTGTGATAAAAACCTAAATAATATACTAAATGTTGTTTGAATTTATCTTGCAAAGGTCAGAGGAAGTTTCCAGTAGTTCAACTAGTAGGACTACAGGGATTTGGCAGTACAAAGTTCCCAGTGACGACTTGTCTGGCTCAGCGGTAATATATTCGCCTTATAAGCCTGAGGTCCTGGGTTCGATTCCCGGCCAGGCAGATGTTTGAATGATGAATTTAAATATCTGTTCTGGGTCTGGGTGTTAATCGTCCTTGTCTTTGTGTGTGTTCTATGGCATCCCTGACACAGGAGTTATCCTAGTGGGGAGCTATAAGTGTGAAACGTTTACTATTTATTTATAGTGGTCTTACTCGTAAAACTATTGAGAAGGAATGTCCGAGTAGTTCACCTGGTAAGACTACTCGGTTAAACTACTGGGATTTGGCAATATTTTATTTGTGGACTTTCACTTACATTTCTTACTTTCTCGAGCACATTTTCATCTGTCCTCTTATTATTTTATAAATCACAATATTATCCATATTCAAGTCCCAACTAGGTCAGCCCTATCGTAAACTTCGCAAAGCCTAGCTTTACAAAATAATTTCCAGACTAAGGGATGAATATAAACACGTTGCAGCCACCCCTAAATTTCGACTGTTCTAGACGTAAACGGAGTAAGTGGCAATTTGGAATATTTGTTAGTGTCTTTCTTAATAATTAATTATTGTATAAACAGTTCACAAAACTGTCTCATTTTTCTCACTTTACAATAATTATATTTGTATAGCTTACATTTGAAAGAAGGTGAAACTAAACGTGGGAAAAAATAGTTAGTTGAAAACCTTTTTTTATTGCAATCGATAAATTAGAATTGTCACTTAGGCCCTATGTAAAAACCTCATTATATGTTTAACTAAATATCAGGGTTTTTTTTTAATATAGACTACAAAATTATTGATCATACTCATACTTGTCAAAATGTCTTTTTATGGAACTTGTCCCGTTTGTTGTTTTTTTTTATTATTTTTGGGTCTAATCTCGCAACTGAATTATGAACCACTTCCTGATGTCCGATTAAGCTGAATTTTGGAATACTTCCCTAAGTATATAATAACTACACTAACAATGCAATAATAGCTCGTTTTTTTTAAACAATTTTTTTTCTACTCATACCACATTTAATAAACAAATGTTTATTACTGCATTTTCGTTCAGACCAACCAATTTAAGTAACCCTAAATTTAAGTAACCCCTAACAAAACTTCTAACCACTTAGTTATCCCGACTAGGGTTCCTACGTTTCTGAATGTGCTCGCAGTCTCTGTTATTGCTTTCGCAAAGTTTTTAAGCCATCATGGAAATAGTGTTGAGAATTGTAATCGAGATGGTTTTACAATTGGTTTTACCTTATTCTCGGGCATTCGTGATTATTTCCGTCACTCTCATTGTCGTGACATTTTTAATGAGAGCAACAGTGACCGAGATATTCACTCTTCAGAATAGAAGCTATTGTTTTGGGGGTTATGTTTTAGTTTCACGGGGGCCGCGGTAGCAATGGCTGTAGCGTGCCATCTCGCTCATGCTGACTTATTCGCGCCATGTGTGTAAGCGGGACAGCAAACGACTATTGACATACACTTGGACCCCAGCAGGTTTATTATCTAACTGACTAGTAATAAAAATTACTTCTTTCTTTCTGTCAGACTTTTTGAGTTAACTTTTTCAATAACTAAACCCCTAACCTTACCTAACTTTCTCCACCATTAAGTATTGTGTAACCCAAATCAAACATAACACTAATTGTACTTAATCTAGATTAAACTTTCTAGACAGAAATGTATCTTATTTCGCCTCAAGCTTGAATAGAAAATAACACAGGATATTATAATACAAACGTTGTAGCTTAGGAGAGAGTTACTTCAGTCGAAAGCTTAGCTGGAGAGCCTCTCTTGCGAAATTATGTTTTGCTGTAGGGTAGGTATGATTATACAGTTTCAAGAGACGGCGGATTTGCTTTGGAAAGGTATTCAGTACACGAATTTCAACCTAAATAGTAATATCCTGTCCTCAACTCAACCTTTAGTCTTTCAGCTGTTGAGACACCAGTTCTACCTTGAAAGGATGATTTAGCCAATTTCCACTTCATTAGCCAAGTGCGGGTCTGCAGATTTACACATGTCACCTTTATTCTCCGGACGAATGCAGGTTTCCTCACGATGTTTTATTTCACTGAAAGGCCAGTGGGATGAAGAATTTGTACATTAGATCTCAAGGAACCACTGGTATGAATTGGAACTCTACTAATATTATACTGTGACAGTATATAGGAATTGTATTCTATGCTTGTTACTAAGTCACGCAAAAAAACCTACACAGATGAATTCAATTTAGTACAAAAGTAGCTTACACTCTGTATTTAATTTTATACATTATGTAGGTTACTGTTTGCAGCTAGTGTAAAATAAGTCAGTCGTTAATATTTCACCCCGTCGATCTTTTTCAACAACTCACAAACCTTTTTCATAAATTGTTCAAACATTTTCTACTTCAATCTTTTGTTTTCCGAACTCAAATTAGCAGCAAAAATGTTCGAAAGAGCGAACACTTGAACAAAAACTGCCTTTCGATTTCATTATGCAGACGATCAAACGGCGCAAGTTGCTCAATAAAACCTGTGCCTACCGGATATAAGCGGGTTTTATCGTGTTATCGAACAAAAAAACAAGTGGAAGGCGACTGGCAGTATTAGAGGTTGGGTAGATTTTTGACCGATCTTTGATTGACAACTGAAAACCGACTAAATATAATGGGCTGATTTCAAGTAATGAGTACAATGACTAAACAGTGCTCTTGGCCGAGTACTCGGTTTATATGAACATTTTAACGAAGCGAGACAGTCACTACAATTATGATTTGGTTGCTTTTCTAAATATGCCCCTTTAATGTCTGACTACAGACTGTCCTCTTTAAGTGTAATCAACTCATAACTGCCCATAAGGCTAAGTGAAAATGGGCCACTGGCGACAACAACATATGGTAAGCGACAAGCGGTTTGTAAAACTAGCACACCGTTGCTAGCAGCCCTTGTGGTTACTCATCTATTGACCAACTGGTTCAAACGTAAGTAAATTCTGTATACTCTGTGTAGGCAAAAACGATGGCTCGTGGCGATGGATGGTTTTATCTGTATCTCATTTTTCGCATCTCTCAAACAATATATTGAGTAATTCATTTAACGTAAATCGTAATCGTCTCAAAAGGTCGGCAGCGTATCTATGACGCCTCCAGTGTTACAGGTATCAATAGGCGGCGGTGATCGCTTACCATCAGGCGGCCCGTTTGCTTGTATGCCACCTATGGCATAAAAAAGATATATGTGATATGGTACATTTCATAGTAATTAATATTTAAAAAAACAGAGTGATGGGTTGTACATACGAGTATAACGAGTACATAACAGTGGCGAGACAGTAAAAGGGCACACTGGGCCGAGCTAACAGATCATGGTTCTAGAGACTCTCGCCTTCTCAATCTGTTTATACAAACCGAATACTCAGTCGAGGGCACTGTCTCGCCACTGTACTCCTTACTAGTAATCAACCTAGTATGTACAGTACTGCAGACAGTATAAACAGACATGAGTATCAATGTTTTAAAAATCACCAAACTTCATCCGTGAAAAAAAAACCAGTTTCCCATTATTATTTGAGTTCCCTCACTGCATTTTACATCTCTGTTATTGTAAAGCTTGTAAACAAGGCGGTTCGGGGCGCAGTTAGGGCGGTAACTGCGGCTAGGGCGGCTAAGGCGGGCGGTAACGGGACAAGTTTTATTAAAAACGCGAATAGCGCCCCCTGGCGGCGCAACTTCGGATGAAGCGGGCTAATGTTGGGAAAAATAAATGTTTTTTGGAGGGGAATTAATTTCAGGATGATTGGAACGTGAGTCTCTGAAGAAATATGAAGTGTGTTATTGAGGACTTGAAATATATTGGACAAGTTGTTGTGATCGCATTTCTATTTAGAGATAATACTTAGAATGACAGCATTTTACAAAAACACATTATTTTGTCAGGGCTTTTACATTTTCAATCTAATTACTTGTATTTCTAATATTAACTTTTAAGACAGTAAGATGCCAATTATATACAACTTGTTGCGTCTCGCGGTTTCACCCGTGCGATGATGAAAAGTAGCCTATGTATTATTCCATGGCATAAGGTATCTCTATTCCAAATTTTATCAAAATCAGTTTAATAGTTACGATGAAATGTGTCAACAAACATTCAATCACGCACATGCACATACTTTCGCATTTATAATATTTGAAGGATTTCGAATGAAAAAAAATCTATGTACCTACAGAATTTCTGTTTCGCAATTTACACTACTTTTTTGACGCATTTTGAACCCAGCTACTACTTATATCTTGAACAAACTCTGATTAAGTTTGTTCTAATTACACTCCACACTAACTGTTTCCTCGCTTCACCACTTTTTGCTCCACATTTCAACAGCTGTTCAAATCGTATAAAAACTTGAGTTTACCACATCTTGTATTTTCTACTAATTAATCTTATCTTTGCTTCATTCTTTCGATGTTTACGCTTTAAATAATATACGGATAAAATAGGAATATCAGATGGTAGAATAGTCCTAAGTCAGGCTATGTGTCGCTACTTGTATGAGCATTAAACAGTTGCTCATACTTAAATATTTCATTCAAGCTGTAATCCTATTTGAAGATAATAAGCATATAAAAGACTAGCTGACCCTTGCCCACTTCGTTGGGCATAATGTTAATTAAACCCGAAGCCATCGCGCGCCGTCCGGACCGTTTTTTCTCCGATTCACTTTGCAAAACGGACTACCACGTAAAAGCCTTTTTATTTTTCGGTTTTTTTATATAACCTATGACACTCAGCAATAATGTGGCTTTCTATTGGTGAAAGAATTTTTAAAATCGGTTCAGTAGATCCCGAGATTACCCCTTACAATTTAACAAATATACAAACACACAAACTTTACTTCTTTATAATATTATTATTATTATTAATTATTATATTATTATTAATTATTAATTATTATATTATAGTATATTATAGTTTAGATAATGACACTAACACATTTTGTTGGGTTGTCTTCAGTGGTGAGGTTATTGCTTATTTTATTCTATAGTTCACTCTTTTCTAGACATCGTTTTTAGTCATTTATTTGAGTCGGACACTCTGACTCAATTAAACGTGAATAATCTCGTATAAGCACACGAGTGTACATTGTACATGTGTGAGTTTTAAAACAAGACTTACAAATGCACATTCGTGATTTTCATGGGCTTTTTTTACTTTTTAGTGACAGTGGCAGTAACCATATGTTCGTTATAAAGCTTTTTCCACCAAAACCAGTTGTTTCATGCTCCAAGCGAGCGGACCGAACAAACTGCGTTGTTTGCCGACTCGCCGAGTCAACCAATTAAAGTATTAACAGATTAAACCGCCAGCAAGCGATTATTGAATCGATAGATCGCGGCTCGGATCAGTAGGTTAATGAGTTCTGTATTTGTTGATTTGAAATGCATTTACTCGTAATGTCGCAATTTCGAGTTATTATGACCTACTTCATGATTATAACTGAAGTTGATTTCACTAATCATTATATGACTATGATTATGATTATATTATATGACTAATTATTACAATTGTGAAAGATTATGAGACGATTTGTTGCTTCTTCCAAGGGACAGTAGACCCGAGTATTTTATATGAATTCCAGCTTCATACCTCCACGCGTTCCTGAGAAAAAGGATCTTGACAGACAGACAGACGGACAACAAAGTGATCCTATAAGGGTTCCGTTTTTTTCTTTTGAGGTACGGAACCCTTAAAATAATTTGAAGTATGCTCAGACGCACATTTTTTTCATGCACACGGAAATATAAACAAGAAAATCAGGAAATACAACCGACACTTCGAACAACATTAATTCAATGACTACTTTATCAACGATTAATTTTTTTTTCATGTTTAAATACCGAAAAAAACTAAAAGTATTTTAAAATACCGAGCTAAACCATGAGGCACAGCTAAATGTAATGTTCTATTGTCCATATAGATCTGTTTTACGATTTAGAAATGACCCAAGCAAGCTTTTAACAACGAAGCACACACTAACATAAACATCAAACAGCAACTTAGAGCTTCAGAAATTTAAATTAAAAATCGTTCAGTTAACAATCTCGAAACTTTAAGATACCTAAACGTGCCCAACCTTAACCATTTACACCAAAAACAACTTAATCTAAATAGTTTTACAGTCTTTTTGCATCGTAAGCTTGATTTCGTATTAGGGACCGAAAACTGTTGAAGTTTTCGAATTTCGATATAACCTGGATATAACGATATGTTTGATAACGTTCGTGCGATTTGGTGCGATACTTGAACCTTTCTGTATTCAAATATGTAAACTGTAGAACTAAGTTTGGTGGAATTATTCTGTTAACATATGAATAAATATATGAATTCTCCTAATGATAATATGAATAATTGAATAAGGAAAATAAAGAGTCATTATTTTCATAGATAAACTTGTTGGTGTTCATTTCATATATTACAAAAAAAGTTGAAGATAAATTAATAGCCAATTAAGCAATGATCAAACTCTATAGCGACACCTAAAGTATTACCAGTGACTTAAAGCGCCTAAAGTAGGTAAACAAAACAGATATACTCGTACTTCCCTAGAATACCAAATTGATCAGGTTAATCGGTCCTCCATCTAGATAGGGTTGAACGTTTTGTTATTTCAATAAAAGCTGCCTCAAAATTAATTTGAGGGAGCTATTAAAATTAATATTCACCCGAACTGTGCTCTGCGGTCAGGGGGTAACTACGTCGTATTCTGTGACCGTCTCACTACCTCTAGACACCTAGGCTATTTAATTTTATAAACTTTCGCAATTTCGGTTCGACTCTAGAATATTTGAAGTTAGAATAAGTGAAGTGATTGAGGGAGTGAGTGTCAATTTGAGTGAATTACATGACTCAATACGTGTATTTCCGGGTTTATAAAATGTATATAACCACCCAGTGTTAAGACTTCACCGTGCGTGTGTTACTAGTACAGCTTGAAATACTTTTGTAGATTTGAACAAAGTCCCAATGTGTATTTAGGCGGGTACCCATTTAAGTAATATGGCATGGCATGCATGTAATGTTAATATTTAGGCTTGTATCTCGATAGATTAACTCTTCATATCGTTATTGAATCGATAATCGATACTTGATAAACTTTTTATAACTGTGTTGTTTATTTTATGGAGCAAAAATTATGCAGTGTCGCATCAGATACGTGAGCAAGCAACATAACGTGTATTTGATCTGACAAATTATAAATTATCAGAGGCGTTTTTTTTTTGTATGTTTAGCTATTACTTCTCCGGCAAAGGTTGAAGACGTTATTCAGCAAAACACAGTTGTATTACATTTTAAGATTTTACACACCGGTGATCTATAATCAACTAGCGGCTCGTCCCGGCTTCGCACGGGTAGACACTATAAATTGAGATCTTAAAAAAAAAAAATCTAAAAACTATCTTATCTGTTAAGTTAGATTGAACTACACACGGTGTGCAAATTTGATTGAAATCGGTTAAGCAGTTTAGGAGTCTATAGCGGACAAACAATGTGACACGTAATTTATTTAAATTGTAAGAAGAAGATATCAGAGGCGTACTTGCCATACTATTCAAAATTAAAAAAGTTTTATTAATCAAAAATTCACGTAATTTAAATAAAAAATCGCCCATCAATTAATTAGCCCAAAATGTTCAGAACTGCCAGAAAATTTAGCTTAAAAATCCAGTATCGGCGCTTATTAAAATGAATTCCAGTGCCAAGATTTTTCGTGTAACTCCTGAAACGTCCGAGTACAAGTTCGAACCGTCTGGAGTCACTATTATTTGTAATTTATAGCGGCCAGCAGTCGGCCAAGTTTAGGGTTCGTCGTAAGCGCCACGTGCGAGCACCGCCGCCGGGGAGTAACTTAGTATGGAGTCGAGAGAGTGATGGCTGGCTTTCATTTTTAACCCAGCAGAAAGAGGAGTGTTATAAGTTTGTGTGTATTTTTTCTTTCTATGATAGGCATGAGTTTGACCGACATCTTGCCTGATAGGAAGCGATGAAGCAAGCAAGTCAGTCTGTGGGACCGTAGCTCTTAAAACAGTGAACCGATTTGGATTCGGTTTTTTATTTGAGAGCAAGTTTTATAACGGTGGTTTTTAGACACTTTTTGTCAAAATCAGTTTGGCCCTTTTAAAGGGTTTTTAAATATTTCATTATCCTAAAAACAACACGTGCCAAGCAGGCAGTGATACTTTTATCAGTTAGTATTGAGGAAACACTGATTTATACCATATACCTACCTGTCTTAATGAAAGAGGTAAATATTGTTTATTGGTTTTTAGAGAGTAATTTCAGGAAAACGGGTCCGGTTTTAAACTTTTATCACAAATGAAAAGCAAAACTATACATACTCGCTAGTGTTATTTAGCTTATGTTTTAAATTAACCTACCTACCCAAACCTATCAATTAGAGACAAAGTAGCAGCCGGCACAAAACCCCGAGCATCAGTTAGTTTACAAATCATAAATCTATAAAAAAAAAATCTGCATACTTTAGTCAAGTAAAACAGTGTAAAAAGACAAGTTTTAGATTCAGAGTCAGGTAATTTATTTGCGGAACATGGTACACAAAATACATAATTTCAAATTCAAAGTTTGTATCTCAAATTCTTAAAACAATTCACATTTTCTCACAACAAAGATTTCCCAGAAAAACTTATTTCTGAAACAGGAATTTGATGTTAAAATTTCTATTAAACTCAAAGGTCAGAAATCAATTTGATTAGCTCAGAATGTGCGCCTATCTTATAAATTTCGTGGAACGTCCTCTTAGAGATTTTAACCACTTAGCTCCAAGATTGTAAAGAAAATAAAGTTGTTTCGGGAATAAACCACTAATGGAATATTGTAGATTGAGTAAAGTACTCTGAATAAAGTGTTTTTGGTTAAGTTTTATACAGAGTGTTGTTTAAAAATATATTTTAATTTAATAGTAGGTAAACCAAAACAATAACCACAAACGGTTCGAGTCCACGTTTCTAATCCGTACTGCTCGGGAATAGAACGGACTTCCGGCTTCGTATTCCCTGAGAAATATATTGTAATCTTGGAGTTTTCAAGGTCAGAGTGAATATCTTCTAAAATCTGCGTGCTTCATCTTCGACCACAATGTCGTTTACCAACTGGCGAGTTGGTGGCCAAATACTGATTTAAAAATTAAAAAAAAAACATCAATTCATCAATTTTCTGTCAATAATCACGTGAGTTTACGCCTAATTCTACATCAAGTAAGTATCTATTAATTTGTAGTTTTCATTGGTAGTAATAGTAAGTAGTAACATGTATCAATTTTTTTGATAAGTTTTTTTTTTCTTCAAAGATACTCGTATTCTGGCGTTTGACCGCCATCTTGCCTAATAGTCTAGTCAATTTAGACATTCGAGGGTACATTCATTCCCACCCCGCTAAAAATTGGTAGGATTGTTCAATATAATGGAAATGATAAATATTCTCATAATATCATTTTTCTGTATTTCTGTAAATATCCGTATAAGGCCGATTGTCCGTTAAGTAAATCACGACGTATAATATTATTACAAAATGAAACCTCATCACAAAACTCAATTGTAACCAATCCCAAAATCGAGTTACAACTTATCTCATAAATATAATTTACATCCCACGGTGTAGCGTAATGAGGTAACAATTTAATAAACTCGACTTAGGTATGCACTTCAAATCGTGGTCATAGCTCACTATACTAACGCATCGACAACACCAGATCGTTATTGCGTCAACTTTTAAAGAATTTAAAATGGCTTCAAATTTACTACGTGTCTTTTTTACATCGGTAGAAGATGTATTTGTCAGAATGTGACGTGTAAAAATCGAGATCTACCTACAGCAAGATCGAGATCAGACAGGAACACTTCCTAGTTGATATTAAACCAAAAACTAATATTTATTATTCTTACTATTCACAACTAAACGCTCTAACTAGTCTTGATGAAGTTTAAGACAGAACATAAAATACTTTTCAAACCTGATAGGATAATAATTGTCAACACTTTAAAATTGTAGAGGTAGATAAAATCACAGCGCACAATTTTCACCAAAATTTAACGTCGTGATTATTTATTTAACCGTCCATTGTTGACATTTAGTTTATTTATGAGTTGCCAAAAAGGAATAGGTTAATTTTATTTACTGCTTTGTCAAGTTTCGGTGAACAATGATCTAAAGGTTATAATAGTTCTACTCAAATATTTACACTAATATTGTACCTTGAATCTAAAACATAAGACAGTATGATATTATTGTGTAAAAGATTTTGTTCGCTTCTACGCTAGCCTACCTTATGGTACCTAAATCAACTAAAGAACTTACACCAAACCAAAAAAAAATATATACTTTAGTCTATAATATTTAGTCGCTTATTTTCATTCCATACTATAGAAGTAGTATAGTGATAGTAATCTACATACTTATGTTATTTGGTAAATTCTCATTCAAATGAATTTGTAATTATTAGAGAAATTTGCTCAATAATTTACTCTATATTTATTTATTTATTATTATTCAATCAGTACCGTTTACAACGAATTACACTAATGATAAATTTACACTAATTAAAAATACAAAGAAAAAAAAAAAACAATTAGAAAAACAATTAGAAGTTAAAATACTATTACAGAACAAACACAAATAATTAAACACAGAAATCAAATAAAAATAAAGAATGTCATAATAATAATAATAAATCATAACACAAAAATTTATACAGTTCAAAATCAATTCATCTAAGTAACAATACAATAATAAATTACAATTTAAAATTTTTACAGTTCTATCAATTCATTTAAAAATATAATAATAAATCATAATTTAAAATCTTACAGTTCATAATTAATTCATTTAACAATACAATAATAAATTATAATTTAAAATTTTTACAGTTCATAATTATTTGAAAATACTTGACAGTTTTTTTGAGGCAACCGACTCACAGTAACCTAAAGTTTCTGTCATAATATCCCTCCAGTCACCTGCCAACACATCACAGTCAGGTCTGTTGTTAATGAGAGCATTAAGCGCAGCCAGGGATCGCGGTATTGGGGATGTTTCATGAGCCACGGTTCTATACTTCGGGACAGCAAACAGTTTATGTTTCCTGCCCCTGCAGTAGTTGTCAGGTACGTAAAGGCGACACAGTTGCTCATTTAGATCTGGTGCGTCTACTTTACCATGCAGAATCTTACACATAGTTCTTAACTGGTCATGGGCTCTCCTAACTTCTAATGAGTTGTACCCTAGGCAACCGTGCAGAAACTCGGTGGGATACATGTAAGGGTAATACCCAAACCTACGCTTGTACAAGTATCTGAGGAATGCCTTCTGAACTTTCTCCAACACAAGGGTGTATTTATCTTCGTGCGGATGCCACACGCAGGCACTGGCTTCCAGCCCACTTCGGACCAAAGTGCTGAATATGAGCTTAATAACATCGATGTTGCGAAAGTCCTTAGAACTCCTCAGGACAAACCCAAGCCGCTTGTACGACTCCTTGGCGACTGTAGCGATATGGCCATTAAAGGTGAGCTCCCGGTCGAATGCGACCCCTAAATCTTTCACTGATGTAGCACGTGATATTAAGTTTTGACCTAAACTATAGGGAAATTCGATTGGGCGTCGCATTCGGCCGAAAGTCATCTGAGAACACTTTGAGAAATTAAACTCCATCTTGTTGTCCACACTCCATTGGTTGATCCTATCTAAATCACTCTGCAGTTTAAGGCAGTCCTCAACCGCTCTTATCTCCAAATACAATTTCAGGTCATCCGCATATAGGAGGCATTTTGAGTGTTTGACGACTGTAGGAAGGTCATTAACCATAAAAGTAAACAGCAAAGGCCCAAATATCGATCCCTGGCTCACTCCGGAACGCGTGTGATAGGGTAGAGAGTCATAAAAACCTAGCCGAACAAACTGCTTGCGATCGCGAAGGAAGTCAGCGATGAAACGAAGATAGCCTGGAGTAAGGCCCGCCCTGCTAAGCTTTTTTAATAGTAAGTCATTATTGACTCTATCAAACGCCTTCCGGAAGTCAAAGTAGAGTACATCGACTTGAATTCCGCGATCGAGCCTGGTGGAAATATAGTCAACTATAGTCAACAGATTGGTGTTCACTGATCGTTTCTTTCGGAACCCATGCTGCTCATTACATAAAAACGGCTCAAGTTGCCTGTATAATTTGGTATGAATGATGTGTTCGAAAACCTTCGCAACGGTCGGCAATATAGCTATCGGGCGATACTCCTCCACTGATATTTTGTTTGAGCTTTTAGGGATCGGAGTTACCCGCGAAAGCTTCCATTGGAGCGGGTAGGTTCCATTCCGTAGTGCGAGGTTAAACAGGAAACAGAGTGGATATGCCAATAGTGTCTTTCCCTCTTTAAGAAACCACGGAGGTATATGATCTGGCCCGATAGAGCTACAAGATTTCAATTTCTTGATTCCCTCGACGACATCCCAAGGCGATATCTCCGGTATGTGTATATAGTTGCTTGAGGACGACGAGTCCTGGTTTGAGGTACTAGCCGCGTCAAGCTGAGGGAAGTCAGACAGGAACACGCTGGAAAAAAACTCGGCAAACGCTTCAGAAGCCTGTTTTCCACTCAAGGTTTCGTCCTTATAGATGACAGTAGATTCAAAACCACCCTTAGTCCGCAAGGACGAAATATGACGCCAGAATTCTCGAGGACTTGCCCTAATATTGTTCTCAATATCGACTAAGTACGAATCATAAGCACTTGCAACTCGAGATTTCAGCTCCGCCCTTAGGTTGGAAAATAATTCGTAAGACTCAGACGAACTTGTACGCTTCCAGTTCCGATGAAGCTTAAGTTTGAGTTTAGTATTGTCAATAATGTCCCTCGTGAACCAAACCGGATAGCGCGATCCCGTTGAAGTGCTGCGGATCTTTTTAGGAATACAGGTATCAAATATTTGGTAAATAGTTTTATAGAAAAGTTCCGTACACAGACAGACGTCATTGAGCCTGTAAAACTCATCCCAAGATACCTCAGACAGCATCTCGACTACTAAAATCCGATCACATTTTTTAAAATTCCAATCTCTACTGGGATCCATATTACTAGGCTCAACACGGTCCGACTGACGGGAACCAACAACCTTAATATCAACATCGAGAGGCGGGTGATGAGGATCAATTTTCACTATCTTTTCAGAAACCTCAACACTGACAGTAACGTTAGAGCACCTCCTGATCAGTACTACATCAAGCATTCTATTATTAACATTTGGTACAGCATTGTTTTCATATAGATCACAAAATGACATAAAATAACAATAATAGTTATTTACACTTAATGAGGCAGTATATAAATTTAGGTCACCAACTATTAGCACAATCCCTTTTAGATTATTTATAAAACTTTCCACCTTACAAAACCATGTCATATAAAAATCATCAGAAGCATTTGACTTAATGTAAACAACACATATATAAACTCTATGGCCGTGCCATTCGAAACTCGCCCACAAGTCCTCACCCGAACCGACTGTTTCCAGCTCAATATGCCGACGAAGCACTATCGGAGCACGCGCACACAGTAGAGCACCTCCACACGGTGTGTCTCGATCACGTCGTAGTATACTCCAGTTACCGCTGACTACTTCAGTGTCCGCTACAGATCCGTCCAAATATGTTTCTGTCGCAGCCACCAAATTATGTTCGAGTAATAGCATATTATTTCGCCAATCTGGTAATTTACCCTTGAGCCCGCGAACATTTTGATAATACACAAATAGGTTAACAGTGCTATTGTGTTGGTGCTGCCCTATCAGAGGGCCGGTCACGAAAGGGCCGAGGACTAGTACTAGGCTCTGCGCTAGAATTAGGGCTTGTGTGCTTTGCCGGTTTTCTAAAATTGACCCAGGCCTTGATTCGAGCATTTATCGGCCACACTTCGATCGAAAAGCAGGTATCATAATAAGCAGGTGGTACTCCTATTTTATATGATTTATAGTTCCCTTTCGCAGTGAGTTCTTCCACTGTGCAGGATCCATTGGGGCATAATTGATCAAGGTATTGACGCACCTCTTCAATGCCCGAAGCCATATTCCAAAGGTGTATATGTTTTCGAAGTTCAACAGCCTTCAATGACGTCACCGTGGGTCCGGCAGCACCACACATTGAAGTGAGGCGACGATTTTTATGCGTTTTTACCTCAACCCACTGTTGGTCATCCCCCCCTGCGCCTACTGATTTAGGTTCCAGCTGTGAGGCGCTTCCTGATGGTGAATTTGGGCTTGGCTGAGATGATTGCTGCTTAACAGTTGGGGTACGACGAGCAGTGAGCACTTTCTTTTTCTGTGTCTGTACCTGGGCACTATTATTAGGTTTGTTAGTGCGAGTCACAACTGAAGACTGACGAGGCTGGTGTGAGGATGATGACGGACCAGGTGAGGCGCCGACCGGAAATAAAGATGGAGCCTGAAGGACATCTGATATTGCATGAGAGACTTGAAGATGTGGTTCCCTAGCAACCAGACTCTGTATATTGCTACCGCACTCAAATTTCTTAAGCTTATCTAATAGCCTATCTGTTTGTAATGCATACTTCTCCATACTCGTCTCAAATCTTGCTATAATGGAAACAGATTGGGATAGCTTTTTATCGTAGCCAACAATAGTCGAGAGTGACTGACGGAGTTTGCTCTCATAATCAGCTATTAGGATGTTAGAACTTACAAGCTGTTCTCTCATCGACACCATTTCGCGACGTAATTCACAAACTTCGCGCTTTAAATCTTGTGTATCATCTAAGTTTTCCTCCTCTTCTGACAGAATATGCACAACTTTCTGCCTAATAGTTACATTACAATCTCGGAGTTTTTTTGTAATTCCTACTGGAGTTAGGCTATTATCACCGCCCTTTTTAGCGACACAAATACATTCGGGGCAGACCCATGCCGCAGCAGCTGTTTTGGTGAGTTTGCTTTCTCTGGTACACAAGAGATGATAACATTTACTACATCCCATCACTGTACAGCGCAAATATTCCTCATCTGCATTTATTTCGCTAAGACACGCAGAGCAATTCATATTTGCAAAAATATCAGAAATATCAGTCGCCAAAGTCTTTATGCAAAAAGTTATGATGCAAAACGACAATTTGTCACGTGTAGCTTCTGGGGATCGAACCGGTGTCTCTCGCTTCTAAGTCAGAATGGGTGCCGGTTGAGCCACCGAACTGTTATGAGAGGTGACGAAATTAGCGATGTATTGTGTGCTATGTCCAATTGTCCAAGGCTGCGTGATTTATTTCTTTCTAAAATGCATTTGAATGCGCATGAGCTGTGTTGCGAGTCCAAAGGTCAAATAATTTTAAATGACGCGGTACAAAAATAACGGACGGTAATTTTAATGTTTTTGTGAATATCACCAAGAATCCGACACTGATTTTCACAAAATTTCACTGTGTGGCAGTTATTGCTAGATAACACATTTCAGACTAGTTAATTATCGATTTTGTTTTGTTTTTAATGTTTAAAATGGACCGACTAAATAATGTTTGGATTTATTTAATCAGATTTAAATATTTCCCAATGATAACACTCACACCACTGAATTAGAGCACTATCAACATATTTAGCTTAATTTCAACTTATTTTGCGCACAGAAATATTTTATAAAGATTTTTATAACGGAGCTAGTGTTGCCTATGACAGCGCCACAGCGTCACTGTAGCTCTACTGTACTCTGCTGTAACTGTAACTGTGCTGTACTCTAGCTTATTCAGTCCGGTGTTGAGCCAACATAGCTTGCTACGACCCCCGCTAAGTACAACCATCATGTTCCGGACTCCAGCTATTTACATAAATGGACCAAACTTCAATCCGAGTCGATTGTAAAAGTTTCAGCAGTTAGGACATGAAAGCTGAAATGTTGAAACACAAAGCGTTGCGAACAAATCATCCGGAACCGGAAATACGAATACTCCTTGATGTACCTACACGCCAAATGCTTATAGACCAAGTTTCTATCAGATGTTTGGCTAATTATCTTCTGAGTCTTATCTTGTCTTGTCTGTTAGTATTGAGATTATACCATTTTGGATGTTTGTCATTTTGTTGGAAGTCGTCGTCATCATCAGCCTATTGTATTTTTGTCCACTGCTGGGCATAGGCCTCTCCTAAAGAACGCCACAAGGCACGATGTTATGCCTTGTAAAGCTTAATTCTTGCCGTTGGAAGTCAATATTGGTTTATTTTGATTGTTGGTATTTAATATTATGAATATGATTCTAATTTTGGACGCGAATATTCTGAGTAGCTAAATAATGTTGTGAAGTTATATTTCTAGTTCTGTACCCAATTAGTAGCGAAATAATCTTTAGGGTGTGAACCCACTCACACCTTCAGCTGATTTTCGACTTTATGGATATTTTTGTGTCCGATAGTCCATCTCTATTTCACACAATTGTTGTTTCGTAGAAAACTGACATTGAACCGACACCCATTTTTTTCAGTTAATCAACTATTGAAGTAGTTGGACAAGTATGAAAATTGAAATGTCTTGAATATTGCTACCCAGAAAAAAAATTATTTCATGTTGAAAATATGAGGCAAAAGATAAAAGTGGCATTTTACTGTGGAAACTAACACATATTTTGTTATCTATACTAATATTATAAAGAAGTAAAGTTTGTGTGTTTGTATATTTATTAAATTGTAAGGGGTAATCTCGGGATCTACTGAACCGATTTTAAAAATTCTTTCACCAATAGAAAGCCACATTATTGCTGAGTGTCATAGGTTATATGAAAAAACCGAAAAATAAAAAGGCTTTTACGTGGTAGTCCGTTTTGCAAAGTGAATCGGAGAAAAAACTTCGGATTTAATTAATGGCTTCGGGTTTAATTAACATTATGCCCAACGAAGTGGGCACGGGTCAGCTAGTACTTAATAAACACGGAAATACTCACGTAAATACTTAGTCGTTTACTACGATTAGTTTGGATCACATTCAGTGACCTTCATCAGGTGAGTTATAAGCGTGACGCGTTCGCGATCGCGCCTCGTCTGGCCTGGCTGTAGTAAATGACTTTATATTTACGTGAGTATTCCCGTGTTAATTTTAACAAAAAGTGGCATTTTTAAGTAAAAAATTAAAAATTATATATGTAAAAAAGTTAAGAAAAAAGTAAAATATATTTTAGTAATGTCAACAATACAACAAGCTCTAAAACGGTAGATATTTGCAAAAAAGACTATGCAATACAGCCAAAGTCCAAAACTATTCGGGGCGCGTGCTCCCCGGCTCGGCTCGGCTGGAAGATCGCGTACAGCTTTACGTCAAACTTGCGCATACATACATGTCGCGTCGTCATACCAACCGATACGAAATATGCAGAGAAACACCTTCCTGAAACTGAAGGCTATTTTTGTAAAGCGCTGTGCTGTGTCTGCAAACTACAACGTTCCCCGACGGTAGCAAGTATGAGAGACAAGATCGGTTTCTTCTAGGTAAGCGTGCTCCATCGTAGACCCCATCATTGCTTACCATCAGGCGAGATGCTGGTCAACCCAAACCCAAGTCTATTTTTGAATAAAAATTAGAAATAAAAATAAGGAAATTAATGGAAGATGACATCAGAAGATGTGGAAGACGTCAAATACTTATTTTGATATCACTTTTGTTATATCAATGTCTAAACTAAATTGAAAGCACTAGAAAATTACAACAATTATTTATAAATAGCTATAAGTTTCATTTAACGTTAAGATTATTCTCATCTAAATTTTGTCCTTGTCTTATTTTTTTTTTTTTCGAGCAATAAAATGAGCTACGCCAGCGATACGCGATAAGCGCTACGAGCGCTACGACTCCGCGATAAGTGCTACGACTCTACGATAAGCGCTACGATCGCACTACAAATTTACGCTACGCCACAAACACAGTTATTTCTCTGCGTAGTTTTCTACCGCCGCGTCATACTAACCCCCATTTACCCCCCCTCCATACCTCTTTAGTTTGGAATTATGCGCAGTTGGGAAATAGTTTCCACCTATCTGGCGGTTAATTGTTGTGGAAGGTGCTCGGGAGACGAGGAAAGAGCCAGTTCGAAATTTCTAAAACTTCAGTTAATAATTCGTATTTTGAAGTTTTGTGAATGTTTCATAAACTTTATTTCGCAAGATATTATAGTTGTTAAACTTTTATTTTTCTTATATGAAGTATTCAGTAGACTGTCGTATTTTTTTAATTCGTATATGTTTTTCAGCTAGAGAAAACGCGAGACAAAAAACTGCGCGATTCAGTTTAGACTCACGCTAAGAGTTCGAGGCCTGGCCACAAAGGGACCCTATTCTTGGGCTGTTGAGATAATCTCTGTCTTCATGAAATTGCCAATTATAGCGACAGTGACCGAGATAATAACTCACTCGCAAAAATAGGGCTCCAGGATCATGAAATAAATAATAATAATAATCCTGGCGAATTAAATATTACCTCGGTCACTGTCGCTCTTGTTAGAAATGTCATGGCAATGAGAGTGACCGAGATAATATCTCACTCTCAAGACTAAGGCCCCAGGACCAAGTTTTAGGTCATGGACATTAGTTAGTAGCAACTCGCACCAATCGCATAAAAAGTGAGTTACAGCACTGAATGGCTACGTTTAGGAATTGCATCACAACCATTAGTCCGGGTGTTGGTTGCTTTGCCCCGGCTTTGTGCAGCCTCAGTTGCAGGCACGCCACAGTGTAGCCAGCAGTTAGTCATATTTGCTCCGAGCTGTTTAACTTCTAGTCCCAACAGTGTGACAATTTCTAGTTTAGGAGTTAGTACTGGTGTAGCTGGGGTGGTGTAGAAGGGTAAGTTTAGCTTGGTCCTTCGAAAATTTATTTGGTTGCGCTCTCTTTAGGTAAATAGCATGTGAGTGAAAGTGACTGCAATAATTTCAAATAAATACAAATCTATTAACTGTAACTTTCAACAACAACAACCAACTACCCTCATCTATAAAAAATGTTAACTCATTTCACGTATTTAAGAAACAATTAGCTCGATACATTATCGATGATAAGTTGTTGTAACAACATGAGAAAAGAAATGCGTGAAGTGGGTAAAAATGTGTTTTAAGTGCGACAACGAACGCAAAAAACTTTTTGTTAATCCATGTTATCACATAAGTGACGTTAAATTGTCTTCGTGATAATAAAGTTCTTAAACCTAAACTTTTACATAAGAGATGGTGAGTTAAAGTTTGTCTCCGCTTTTTGTAAACTTGATGATGACGTATGTTGTTTTGTTGCTGTTTTGTTCAGTTATAATTTTGCACAAAATATTTTTTTGCAATATTTTGGCAAATTTTGGAAAAATTAGGAACTTAAACACAAAGTTCATGCGAATTTTGAAAGGACACGGAAAGCCAAGAGTGTCAATTTTGATTCTTTTATAAAATTAAAACTTTCCTATCTTACAGTTTTATTTCACCTGCTGCTCGTTTGATACTGTAACATTAACAAAGCAAATGTTATTACGGAGTATGTAGGTAGTACAGTGTAGTACTCGTAGTACAGCAATAATCCTGGTCGGAAGTTGGTATTGTTGTTAGCTCGCAGTCGGTCGGTAACCTTTTGCGAATTTGCTGCGGATTGAAAAACTAATCTCGAATTTCGATGGTTTGGATTCCTGTTTCTGTGAAAAGGATCTATGTATTCGGAAATTCAAAATCGGACTGGTACACGGTGAAAAAGAATTCTTTGATCCAAGCAAATATGCGTATATATATGCACAATGCAGTAAAATGTCTTGGTCTAAGAAAATATATTTCTTTGATTTCCAAAAGAATATAAATTTGGACTAATGTAATCAATGTTAAATCAAAATAAAGCTGTCTATTTATTTAATGTAATAAAATCTTAATAGAAGATAATGATTGTGTTCGTTCTGATAAATGCCTTTTTTAAAACACTAATAAAACGATCGTTCTTTACAATCAAAATTACCAAAATCTTGCTCTAAGCTCTGGCGTCGATTATACTAAGGAAATATTATTGTTTTTGTTAAAATTAACACAGCTAAATCTTTAGATTAAAGTAAGCGCTGCCTTGGTTCAAACGATTTAATTTCTAAAATATTCTATTTAGATGATTGCTTGTTTCAGTCAAGACAACGTATATCTTGTCTTAAGCTTTGCGCGCTAGAAATAAGTCGATATATTTTTCCAGCACAAAAATAAAATCTTATTTCAAGTAAATATTTTTTTTAACGAAAGTTAAGAGGTAATCTATGAAAAGTTTCGATGTCTTTATGCAAAATAAGTTGTAATTTGGTTGAATAATATGGTCGACTCTCCCAAAATAATGATGAGTTTCCCTGAACTATAATTTGGTTCATTGAATAACGTTAATATTTTAATACAAAGCAATACCTGGTTCTTCTAGGTTTTTGAATCTCTTAATCCAAATATATAGATTAATCAGATTGAAATGTAGGCATTTCAAGCAATATTGTGTTTCACATGCCTCAAAGACATTTAGTTTTATTTTGAGAAAATATTTACTTAGTCTAAAATATTATAAATCTCTAAGGAAACTGACAGAAGCTTCAATCAATTTAATAAATTCATCCGGGCAAAACCCCCCTAGGCAGCTTCGTTCAGATTCCCCCCTCATACTAAAAGTAAGTTTTACAAATCGTCACTCACACCAGGTTTTCGTATAACCGGTGGCTGACAATGATTCATAAAAGCAGACTTTCAGATTAAGCGGGAATGCTGAGCCGTGCCTCCTATTTAGTGGGTTGAGCTCGAATGAATTCGTTCAAATGAGTCAATCTCACCACTCCTGAAACATTACATCACGGATTTAAACATCAAGAAGCATTGCACAAAATACTATTACATCGTTTTGTTAGTTTCCTTTTTGATTTCTCTGGTAAATAAAGTGATCGAAAATAAAAAAACATCAATTAGCCATAACAAATAATATATTTAGACCCCGAAATTATGTGCATTTTCATTGGAATTATATTAAAACAATCCTCTAAACGCAATAACATAAAATTGTTTTCTATTTCTTCTACAACAAAAGATTGAAAATGATTATCATATTGGCAGGTCTTAAATATACATGAATACAAATAAAAATCAGTACAATTATCCTTGTGTATTAACAATTGCTCGATTTTGCAAAAACAAGGTTCACAATAATCATTTAATTCGTATACAAGAAAATCACCAACGGAATATGTAATGCCATTAATTGTCATCCAATTTACTTTACCATACATTACATCATCTTTACCGTCTGAAAGCAATAGCGAGCCTTTAGATTTGCCATGATCTGCACAATCAGGTAGACCCTTATTAGATAAAAATCTATAGCAACACTGAAGCTGACATTTTATTGCTAACGACAAAGGTACATTTCTTTGAGTGTTAATAGAATTTGAAACGCGTTTTAAGTCCAAATGTTTTGATTCATATTTAAACGTGCTTATCAATATTAGTGGACCCATTTTTGCAATCACATCTGGATAATGAGTAACAAAGTGATGTTTTGGTTTAAGAGTACCAAACAACTCTATATACCTTTCGTGGTGTTCACAAATAAGACTCTCTAAATATTGTAAAAGATCGGAATTGAAACTTTGAGACATAATAACATTAGTAAGTTCCAACATACACAAGTAGTAGAGCCAAATCACATTTTCTCTAGGTACTAGATCACCTACAATAAATTGAAAATTCCTAACTAAACACAGCATTTCCGAAGCGGAAATTACAATCGATCCCTGTTGTACATGGGATTTTGTGACAAGAGGAGGATTGCTGGATTTGAAGTCAAAAAATTTTATTCTTTGATTTAGATGATCGAGGGTGAAAAAGTCATCTGCAATTAATTTATCTATTACTACCGTATCGGTGAATACCTTCACAGAGGTCATGCATCACGTCACAGTATAAATTCTTATACACATGAAATTCTCTGACTTCGTTCCAGATACATAGCTCTTTCACTCCCCTTCGATTGGTAAAGTCGTCTTCATAATTGACTAGGTTACGTTCTGCATTTCGATCAGCAGAGAGTTGGGACTGGCATTGTTGTTTAGTCAAAAGGCAAAATCTACAATAGTTCAAGGATGCAAAACTTTCATTAAATCCCATTACACTATGTATACCCAAATTGTCTCCAGAGACACAAGCCAAAGTAAATTTTACAGTCTTTGTAGTCCCGTTAACATTTATGTTAATACCCTCATCATAGAGTGAATTCAGCTCTTTAATCAACGGTTCGAAAACAGCTTTGTTTCCAAACAACATTCGGTCATTACTGTAGAACAAAGTTGCTAAAAATATGTTTTCTAGCCTACTCGCATATTCTGGTGGTATCGTCGCGACTGAAACGTATACTGCTCCTATTTTGTTCTTCCCTGCGTGACTTCCTAGAGGGTTACCAGTTTCAAGATCGTCAAAATAGACAATGATAGGAATATTCTGTTTTTCTAGGTTATCATTCCACATTTTTCCTTGTACAACATTATTTATAACACCTGTTTCACTAGTCAACTCTGTTTGATATTTGTTTATCGTATCATACACACCTGGTAACTCTAAAAATAATCTCAGATTTTCTTTAACTGGTAGTAGCATAACTTTTTATCTTTTAGAATCATAACAGTACTGTCATCTTTCTTTGCTTTTTCTTGACCTGAACCAATGACTTTTAATATTGGTTTGATATATTTTTCCGATGTTTCGAAATACTTTAATCGTTTATATTCAGTATCAACGTGAGAGAAACAATTAGATAACAGGTCAATTTCATTATTAATGTCATTCTTTTTCTTAATTACTGACTTTAAATTACAGGCAATATCTATAATAATTTGCTTTACTGTTTCTATTATTTCTTGTACAAACAATCTCGTTAAGTTTAGCCTATCATACAGTTTAGCGACAAAGGAATTTATCAATAGCTGTAGCCAAAGTTCAAAATTTTCGTCTTGACAATTTTCTGAATCTGTTGACGTATGTGGTATATTTTCATTACCTAACTCAGTATTATTAGTATCATCATTTTTTAGGGAAATATTAGAAATGTTTGGTATTGTTTCAATATGGTTATTTCTGTTGGTATGGTCTAATTCGAAATGGCGTTTCAGAGAACGTTTGATATTAAAAACTCTTTCACAGCCCATTTGAGGACATGGGAAATACTCAGTAGTTTTAAAGCAAAACTGCAAGTGAAAGCAATATTTTTGTAAATCGTCAAAAGTTATGTTACATTTACCACACTTCATGATGAAAAATTATTGTATGAAATGTTTAGTAGGAATGTCTAATATTCTAATCTAATAAACTTTTTAAAGATTTAGAGCCAAAATATCTGCGATGTATGGGACTGGATTGTCAAATCTGGTTTGGATTTTGTAGACGCATTGCTGAATGATTAAATGTATATGTTCGCTTGGCTTAGGGAATCGTGCATTCAATACATGAAATGACTTGAATAACACGTCAAACGCTTCTGTCATGGAAGTAAACGCATATCTAATATTGTCTATGACAATGTATGCTTTTATGATCTTTTGCAATGTTCCAAGTAATATTATATAGGGTTGAACTTGCGTTTTTCTTTTAGCAGCTTTATCAATTTGTTTCTGTATAGTGGAGTTTATGTCACCAGGATTCTGAAAAAAAAAACATAAGATGTGACATATATTTAAAGAAGCCAGAGTATCAGTTACTCAATGGTGACAGCAGCCGGCTTTAGTACTACATATTAACGTAGTACTAAAGCCGGGAATAAAGTGTGGGCACTTATTGTACACTATTCTAGCTACCAATGTATCTCACAACAGACAAAGACAACTAGCTTACCTCTACTATTATCATAATACTCTCTAAGCACTCTTGAGTAGAAAACTTTTCTTTTTTTACACGGCCTTTGGGTGGCACAACATTAACCAGTAATGTCAATTCCGTTGGTAGTGCATCTGTAACAATACAATTTTTGTTATTATTTGAGTAATCAAATAGGTAATATCAATATCACGTTTATAAGAAAACTGTAGCAGGGAAGTAATTAGAAATTTAAAAATGTATTATATAAACTGTGTAAAATGTTATGGTTACCATCACTATCAAAAGTATTTAGCGAATTTCGCAAATTTTTCCTGTGTTCATCCGAATTAATTTCTTCTTTTTTTAATTCTATGAATTTTTGCATGAACTTTTTCCAGTTGTCTTTAAAGAGCTTTACTTTATCAGGGTATAATTCAGCAAAATCATCTTCAATCTGCAAAAATAACAATTTTTACAAAATTAAAGGATACAAAACAAGCCAAGAGTGACCATGAAGCGCATTCATCGTTCATAAGTCATAACATTCAGTATGTGTGGCAGACACAGCAACAAATAAACACAATAAGCACACAAGCAAGAATGTATAGCTCAGGAAGTACATTCAGTGTGTATTGTTGTATTTCCTATTATTAAGCAAGTATCATATTTGTTAGTACCTATTACCCTCATTCCAATTTCAGAAAAAATGCCAAAACCATTTAAAAAAATCACACCTTATACATTTAAAAAAATAAGTAAAAATGCAAACATACAAGCACTATTCACATAAGTATTCTCACAATACCTTACATTTGTGTTCAGCTCTGGGAACAGATGTTTTTAATGGTTGTTGGAAACCTAAATGGTAATAATTAATTCAATTAACTGGTAGTTCCAATCGCCCCGAACTGAGTCCTATATATTTGGTTGGCACCTATAACCCCTTGACTTTGATTATTTTCATATTCAACATGTATTATTGATACAAAGAAAACTTATTTAAACAAGTTGTTACAGAAAAGTTTCTACACAGTAAGTTTTTTATAGAGTATGAATTTATTTTAAAATTTTGTAATACTGTAAAATACCGTTTTGATTTGGATTTTGATATTTTGGCATATCATTGAATTATAGTATACATAGATACATAACATAAACCTTTCTGCAACACCTTGTATAAATGGATAAGACAGCCAGTGGTTCAAATGAAATTTTATAAAGTATTTTTTTGTTTGATGATTGACAAGCAGCATAAGCTGATGTGCCTAAAACAGTGCCGAAATTTATTACTTGTCAGTCAGTATTTATCAAACAGCACAATTTTCTCTTTTATAATCCACAAGTCCAGTTATATTTAAGTATGATTTTATTATTCTACAGGGTTATTCATAAAGGGTATGCTAAGCCGAAAAGGGCTCATAGTACTCATCATTATGAACAACTTTTACTATGGTACCAACCCGAAAACCTGTTCCATACATTTTGTCGAGTGTCATTGACATTTTTTTATGGAACAGCTGATTTTTTTTCGCGAATTTCGGGTTGGTCCCATAGTAAAAGTTGTTCATAATGATGAGTACTATGAGCCCTTTTCGGCTTAGCATACCCTTTATGAATAACCCTGTATACAGAGCAATAAAAAGTTTGAGCTATTGAATACTTTAAATTTGGCATATTAACAATTATTATTTACAGAAATCCTTACCAATTCTGCCCCAGCTGGTAGGCGCAATACTTTCCATTTTGTCAAAAAGTCATTTACATTTTCATAGTCGAGTTCTTGTCTAATTTGCAAAGTCTTTTTCCATATGGCTTTCACTTTTGACCATGGTTCATTGTTGTTATTTAGCCATTCAATGTCGTCTTCATGAACACCTGTAATTAATAATTGTTCATCCAATTTCTCACCTTCCTATGATCATCACACACATCAACTTCAAAAACTTTATTTGCAGTCATGGCCCGCAATGCAAGGTGGCACCCAAGTTGGTTTTCGGCCCCCCTCTACCCCCTCCTGGTTCCTCACATAAGCAATCTCCCCGAACACATTCTTTAAAAATAAAAGGAAAATTGCAATACATTACATTAATACAATTCTTATATGAATTGAATATACTATTCTGCCGAGCGGTTTCACCTAGATTGATGAAAAACACTGATGATAAAAAGTAGCCTATGTGATAAACCAGGTCATAAGCTTTTATCAAAATCGGTTTTAGTTATGGAGATATGTGGTAATAAACATGGATACACACAAACTTTCACATTCATAATGTTAAGGATAGTATGTGGCATTTAGATAGATAGGTACTAGGACAGCTTTTTTTAAGTATATCTTTACGGATGTGAGATAAAAAAGTATGTGCAACAAAAACTTACTCAGTAGAATATCATTGATTTTTTTTTTCTTGTTCGCTGATTCGTTTTGTGAGTCAGCACATCCTCGTTTTCTGTCTGAGCTTTGAAATAAAAAATTTCTGACTTTGTCAACTAATTTTCCACGAGCGGCAATTGATTTTCCAATTGCTGAATTGTTTTTTTTTACTGGTCTGGTGAAATATGTTCCAGCCGTCTCTTTTGGAAATAATGTTATAATTTTTCCTGTTAATATGTTGTAATCATCATAAGAGTCTCCTGAAATCAATTTATTTTTTAAATTAGGCAGACAAACACCTACTTATAACACAATTAGGAAACTATAAGATTCAACAATACTTACTTATTTACTATAAAAGTAAATAAATGTCTGATTATGATATCAGTCAATCGATTCTTCCGTTTAGTATCTAGACTTCCATGCGATGTGTAAAAATTAAGTACGCTTTTGCCCGTGGGTGACGTTTCTAATAATGTCCGCAAATCAAAATCAGGGAAAGATGATGTAGTCGTTGGAAACAAATCACTAAATGTAATTGTGAGATCACCACATTCTTCACCCAAAACACCTGGACTTGCTGGCACGTCACTATCATAGTGTGTTGATACACTGACTGTGGGGGCCTAGAATGTAATAATAGGTCTTTATAAAGCATATAAAAATTAAATGTACAGAACTTATGCAGTACCCAATCTTGGTTACAAACCTTAGACTCCAAATATTCTTGAATATTTTTGGTTAGCTTAATTCTATCTCCTATTTGTGGGCTAATCTCTTTCAAATGGTCTTGAGTGAGTTGATCTAGTTGATCTAATGTTATGCCATTCTCTGAAACAATGTGTACATTTACTTTGACTCGGAAACGCACAAATCCGCACGCGCGACATCCGGCAACGGTAGGCTCGGAAACGTACACATGTGTACGTTTCCGAGCCTGCCGTGACCAAATGTCGAACATACAAATGTGTACGTTTCCGAGTCAACTTAGGTACCTACAGTCCTACGAGTAGTAAGCAGTGCAACCGACCACGTGGAGCCTATACATGTTTTCTTCCTCTCACGACAGCATGGACTTTTTAGGAGTATAAATAGATAGAGAGCTACTCGTACTTGCTCAGGTCGCTCGTTACAGCATCGTACTGTTTTAAGTCAAACAAAACTATTTGAAATACATACGTAAACGTATCCATCTTTGAGGTAGGTACTCACTGTGAAATGCTTCGACTATTTCTTCCGGCATTTGCCACGATTTCAATAGAACGGTGATTTCATCCATCACCAGAGTAAATAATTACGCGACAATGTTAATTATAAACGCCAAAGGCGCCAAACAAATTAATAAAAACACAAAATAAGCACCTCGCAGTTGCACCAAATCGTCAACCGAGAGTGAAATGATAAATGAACCGACCGGAAATCCGGAAAACGGAAACGAAAAGCAGTTGTGTAGCATTGCATTGCAATACACGACACAAAATAATCTACAGCATGATATTGTACGGCATCCTACTAATAAATTGTTTTTCGATGCAGCGTTTTTTTGAGTAGTTTTTTTTTATTGAGGTAAAATCACCAATGCTAGACGGTGAACCAAAGATCGAAAAAATACTCGAATTATAATTTGTAATTTTACTATTATTGTGAAAGATACCTAGTGACATCTTTAAAGCATAGTCAAAAACACACACAAACACACATACGCTTTTTATAATAATAAAAAAATCAGGGCTCAACAGTAGACAATGTGACAGAGTGAACGAGTACACTGTACTTAGGTACTAAACATGTTTATGAGGAAAGTAACATTTTGCTGGTATTTTTACGATTTGTGCTACTTATTGCTTAATTACTTATATGCACTAATAATATTTTATAGAGGAAAGATTTGTATTGTCTGTTGGTAATGAATAAACTCAAAAATTACTGGACCCATTTCAAAAATTATTTCACCGTTACATGCTATATTATCCCTGTGTAGCATTAGTTATATTTACCCGTGCAAAGCTGGGGAAGCTCGCTAGTAGTTAATACATTCATTTACATGGGCCTTAATCTTTTTATTTCTTTTAGTTTTTATAACACTTTTAAGTATGTCCAGTCTTGATACAAAAATTACATAATACCCAAAAGCCGAAAAAACCAATACCAAGGCTTTTGGGTGATTTTTGATACCAATAGTAGTTACATACAAGTGTTACGAAAAATAAGAGACGTAAAACAAAATCATACCTGCAAAATGTTACCTATATTAGATTATTATGTACCTAATGTATAACAACTACAGCGCATACGTTCACTCTGTCACATTGTTTACTGTCTTATCGCGTTTATTGTTTTTTATGAATGAAAGTATGTGTGTGTGTTTTTGACCACGTGTTAAAGATGTCAATACGTATTTTTTACAACTAGCTATAGTTAAGTTATTTCAATGGTTATTGTTCTTAATTTATACGTCCATTGGGTGTTTTACCTTAAATACTCTCCTTAATTTGTGCTAATAATGTACACAGATATGTGATGTTCAAGTTCTATACACTTGTGACATTATTGAATTTATTAAAAATAAGCTTTTATTAATATGTAGATACTTATTACTCAAGTAGGTACCTACATACGAAAATTATAATTTACCTAAATTGAAAACTAAAAACTTGTGACATCGATTATCATCATGTAGTGTAATATCGTGGACACGACACGTTCCAATTCGTCCCGTTATTTGTGTTTTCGAACCAAAACAACGGTTGTCTTGTTCAAAGACATGGAGTTATTAGCCACAACTCCGTTTTCTTAATTAAAAAAAATATTATTTTATACGAACATTATATTACTTCAGTATAATGTTGGCAGCCATTTTCATTGAAGATTAAAAATACTTAATCTGAAGCCATATTTATTTTCAAACAAGAATACAAATATTTTGTTACAATTATTTACGATACTTTCAGATAAACAAAATTTATTTTATTGGAGCAATGGACACTCTTTATAAAAAAAATGAGAATTCTAAAACAAAGACATCGTGTGTTTGAATCAAGAAATAAGTTTTGGTATAATTAAAGAAATTTTGCATTGAAATAACATTTTATTAGTTTCGTATAATTTCATTACCAATATTCGTCTAAGGTGAAAAGTAACTTGATACAATGTATTTTTTTTTTTAAACAAGAAAGTCGAAACATTAGTTTGATTAATCAGGATATTTTAGGATAAGTACGATGTATTGTGTTGGAACAACGAAGTTTACTTCAGGTCAAAGTAATATTGTGAACTCAAAGTAAGAATATTATGAACTTATTTCAATTTTCTACAATTTTACTTCAAATCACATTGCTTTGTCAGAAGAAAATATGTTTAAGACAACATAATGTCTTGATGGAAAGAAATCACAGGACTCTTTTTTTTCCGTGTAGGTATCAAATGTTTTGTCTCTATGTTTGCTACTCTTTCACGTTGAAACGGCTGGACTGAATTTAAGTAAGGTACTTTTCAATATTATCATTATCGTTGATTTTGAAACTTATAAGGACGTGGAAATTTCAACGGTTCTAATAAATGTTACATCTTTGTATTACTTTACTGATTTTTTTTAAACTGATAGCTTTTTGATCTACAATTTATCTCACGTTTCCGAGCATTATTGTAGACGTTTTTCCATTTTGTAAACCCGCTGTTTCTGTGTACTCGTGTGTATTTTGAACGAACAACGCGGATACAAATAATTCCTTTACTTTCATAAATACACAATCACCGCATTTCGCGCCAATTACAAAACGTTAATTGAGTGCTTCAATTGATTGCGAAAACAAAGGCATATTTGTTCAAATTGGCCTAATTGGAGTAAATTTTCCATTTCCAAAGCGGTCAGTACAGCGGAGGTAATGCAATTGGCGCACATCTGTGATCAATTGATAATCTGTTTAATTAGGTACAGTAGAATTAGTGCGGCTCGCTGATTGGACGATTTGGTTGGTGTTTGTTTGATAAAGCAATGAGGGAAAGAGAAAAAACGAGATAGAGAGGGAAGATTGAATGAAATGACCAATACATGAGATACATTTTTTTCTATTTGGCATTCTAAAAAAATTTGTGGAAATAAAACAGAGTATCTAGGAAATGTTTTATGAGGTCTGTATTTAGTTGAAACTAATTTTTGTTGTATTTAAGGCTTTGGAAAAAAATGTAGGAATAAAACGTTTTAAATGTGCTGGTATATCTGTATAAATAAGTTTTAATATTTCATTGAATTACATAAAGTTGTATGAGACTCTTTCCACAACTACAGGCAACAACGCTGCCTCTAGCAGTCAAACATTTTTGAATACAAAAAAAAAGTGAAAAAATGCAGGGACAACTGAATTCAGTCTATGAAAAACAATTTTCTTCTAAAGTACTACTTTATTAATACTAGCAGTTCTGCGAACAGTAGATAGGCCTCGTGAGAAATTTTTTTTTTCATATCTCAACTCTTCAAAATTCTTGTTTAGAATAGGATTTCAAACATTTCTGCAAAATTTTATCAAATCGACCGGTAAATGGCGCTGCAGCAAATTTCCCCTCTTTTTGACGAAATGCCCCCCCTGAGTCAAAAAACCTATAAATCAAGTTTCATCGAGATTCCTTAAAAAATACACCCTGTATGCAACATACAAACAAACATACATCCGGACAGATGAAAGAAAATTTTGCCAGTTGTTGCAGAGTTGTTAATAATAATTATATGTTACCAACCACGAGGCAAGTGCACTTCTACGTTGAACTTGGCCAACTAATCACAAAGGTGCGACGTTGTGGAAAGTCCACTTACCTCCAGAACAGAACAGAGCAAATATCAAAACTTTTGCATAAACCTGTACTATACGTTTCAGCTTTCGAGGAACATGTATTAGGTTCCCAGAGTTCGCGCCGGTGAGTTGGTAACAAGAAAAACAAAACTTATATCAGATTCTAAGTTTTCTCGTACGAGGTATCGAAGCCTGTATGGAGGATATCGGATAACTAACTAGGAACTGGTAAACGTGTTCATCGTATCGTGAAAATTCAAGATATACTTATTTAAAACAAAGTCATAACTTCGTATCCAGTTCGGCCTTCGGTTTCTTAGGTTGGGGCTATAAAATACAGGGTTATAATAAAAAGGTATGCCAAGTCGAAAAGGGCTCAAAGTAGGTACTTATCATTATGAACAACTTTAACTACAGGACCAACACAGAATTTGCAAAAAGAAATCAGCTGTTCCAAACATTTTGTCGAGTGTTTTTGTCATTTTTTTATGGAACAGCAATTTTTTATTCGCGAATTTCGGGTTGATCCCATAGTAAAAGTTGTTCATAATGATGAGTACTATGAGCCCTTTTAATTTAGCATACCCATTTCCCTGTATAACCGAGTACTCTAGGATATAGTAGCAAAGAATTGACAAAAAAATTAACGTTATATTTCTATTCCAATTAATTATGACATTTCTAGAACCAGATACTTCACTAACCTGCATGACAATATCATATATCGGAAGCCTATTACACCGTCCCATAACAATATTACCTCCGCCATAACAGCAAGGCGCGAACGTTAAAAAACAACGTGTAATCGACGGCAGCGAGCAGCGAGCACCGAGAATTTCATTAAAGTTGCCTCGTTGGCCGCGATCGAGAATTACCGGCTGCACTGCGCGGGGTGCTTTTACACCGAAGTGAGCGTCATAACTTTGGGGAAGTCATATTTTATGATAGCTGTATGCAGCAGATGACTGTGTTTATCTTTATCTTCAAATATGCGACAGGAAGATACAAAATTACAAAACACATCTTCATTATCTTATTTCTTTTATATAAAACTCAATCGCTGTTCGTTAGTCTTGTTGAAATTCAAAACAGACCGATTAGAGTAATTCGTATTTTATTTTGTTCGCTCTCTAACACAGGGGCTTAAGAGAAACCGCGGGGCGTAGCTGGTTTTAAATATTTTCTGCATGACCTCCACGAGACACTATTTTTGTGCTATTCAAGATGCCACACAGGGTTGCACTGTACGCGTAACACTGGTAAAAGTAAGAACGTATCGGCTGAACGATACGAACGGAAGCTTTGAGGTCAGAGTTTTGTAAGACGCCAGTAAAAACTGGTGTTTTTTTTGAAGATATAAATTTCACTATTATTTTACTAGTGAAAGTTTCTTATTATGTTTGATACTTCTTACTCTGAAACGGCTGTACGAAACCGCAGAGCGCAGCTAGTTTGTAATGTATCTAATCAAATACGATCAAACTAGTTGATTAATTGGCAGTCAAACGCGGGCTTATTGGCAAGAAATAAAAGCTATGTTTTAAAACTCCTTTGGTTCGTGTCGTCAAGTGTTCGATTCGGTGTAAGCATCGTCTTCGTCAGTGGCTTTTTGATTTTATAGTCGACACTAATTTCCCGTCTAACGGTCGCACTTTGTCATACCGTCTCGGACGAGGCAGTCTCGCTGTTTTAAACTATTACCACTTACAGGGGCTTCTGTTACGTGTACAGGGTTATGAAATAAAAAAAAGCAAAGGGTATGCTAAGCCAAAAAGGGCTCAAAGTACTCATTATTATGAACAACTTTTACTACCTATGAGGCCAAACCGGAATTCGCGAAAAAAAGCCAAAAGTTCCATAGAAAAATGTCAATAGCAATCTACAAAATGATTGGAACAGCAGATTTTTTTTCGCGAATTAAAGGTTTGTTCCAAAGTAAAAGTTGTTCATAATGATGAGTACTAAGAGCCTATTTCGGCTTAGCATACCTTTTTTCTTATAACCATGTATTATAAGTCACTTTTATTGGAATACCAACACAAACTCGAAAAAAAATAATGAGCTGCTACTGACCCAAGTATATGGTACGAGTAAGTAGGTACATTGACTTTGGACGAAATATAGATAATGGATCAGCTGTTTTTTATTGCAATTTCAGGGTTTGTGCCATAGTAAAAGTTGGCCATAATGACGAATACAATTACATACCTAGAATATAATTACTGTATATGTCGTTTATAAACAACCGGTGTAAAGTTTTACGAACAAAATTCCGTAGTGAAATATGAAACACTAATAACCTAGTCTTAAAACCTTAGAGCGACTAAACATCAAAGATAGTTATTGGTCGTGTTTTGTGATAATGAAGGCTTGTTGATATTTGGACATTTTGATCTTTTACGAATTGGGGTATTGCTAGAAAAATAACTCGTTTACATTGACCTTTTGCTATCTAAGCGCAAATTTAGTCTTTTAAAGTTTTTTCAAGTCTAAAACTAAATTTAGTTGATAAAAGTAAGGTGCATTACCATTTTTTTTTTATTATTGATTTTTACACCTTCAAATAAAATATTTACGTTATACTCGTACCTCTATAGTATGTCTACAGTTGAGTTGGCTCAAAAAAGGTTGATAGATACTTTTACTATTAAACAAATAACTCGTTAAACCTTGAACGTAGGTACTAATTAAAACTTAGTAGATAGTTTTAGGTACTAAAACTATAAGATTTATTTTCCAGCGTTAGCGTTAGTGTTCTAAGTACTTGAAGGTAGTTCAGAAAAGCGGCTTTAGGTTTCCTTTGTAAACACGAGCGCCGAGTACTGAAGCGGTTTACGGTAACAATGCGTAAAATGCAATGAGATAAAGCGCTGTAGCGGCTGTCTGGCATTTTGAAGATATTTTATGTTGCTTAGATTGGTACATTTACTACAGCTTGTAGTCACTACAAGATACTTAAAAAAAAGCTTTTATTGCATTGTCGTCGAAGTTACAAAGGAAAACCATATTTCAGCTCAATAGAACATTGGAAACGTTCAAGATTCAGTTGTAAGATTTGCGAACTATCTAACATACATTGCAAGTTAAAATAAATCCATTAACTTAATCTTAATTCGCAAAACCTCTGAAACCTCTGAAAGACACTACAGTAAAATCCCTTGTAGTAGTTTGTCCATAACATAATGAAAATCTACCTTATTCCTAATCCTCAAACAAATACATTTTCGGAGAAATCTGAAACATTGTTTATTTAATATACTCATACTCAATCTATATTGAAATACATTTGAATATAAATAACTATGTTCCTGCGTCCTACGGTTTCACTCGCACGATGTTGAAAGACGGTGACAATTTGTAGTTTGTAATTTGTAATTTGTAGACCGTTTTTGTAGTGGTAGGGCTCTTTTGCAGAGCCCGCCTGGGGAAGTACCACACCTTTGCCAGTTATTCCACCGCCAAGCAGTAATGTGCAAACATTACTGTGTTCCGGTTGGAAGGGCATTGTTTCCAGTGAAATTACAGGGCAAATGGGAGATTAAACAACTTATATCTCAGGGTGACGAGCGCAGTGCTGTGCCACTCAGGGTCTTGAATTCTGCGAGTTCAAAATTCTGGGTGGCGCAGACCTGTTATGGGCAAACGTGACGTTTAACATCAGGCGAGCGATTTGCTCGTTTCGTCACTTAATCAAATAAAAAAAAAATTAACACGTTGAAAAGTAACCTAGGTATTTCGTTTTGTACCCCTGACAAAGTACAATGTCATGATGATGGGTTCTCAACCGATCATCTACTCAGTTTAAAAATTATACAATATGTAAATTTTGTTATTCAACACGGGAATACTCGTATTTACGTAAATATTAAGTTGTTTACTACGACAGACTAGTTTCGTAACCGAATGAAGTGAAGACCACCGAATGTGAAATATCCGTAGTATTTCCGTGCCAATTCTGAAAAAAGGTTTAATTAAACCCACGCTAGTTTCCATAGTAAAAAAAGAAAACGTAACAAACTAACAAGCTGTTTGTTTTTTTCACATTTATAATATTAACATTAACGAATTCTCGATAACTCGCTTTGTTCGATGGTTGTTTCCTAAAACGTAATGTTGAATATCTGTTCGCAGAATCAGACGCTCTCGGCAGGTCTGGACTAACAATGTTCGAAGCTCTCTGGAAACATGCCCTCGTTATATTCTGATGGTTTTGAAACGTTTATTTTGTTTTTATTGCCTTCTAAAAATCCTTTACAATGCAAAAAATAGCTTATTGTAGCTTTGGCACGTTGTTTTGATTCGAATGAAATACCTATGAGTCGTGGAATGTTCATCCTATGAAAAAGACACAGTTTGTATGTATACAGGTGCGTAGTCTGCCTGTTATTGAAAATACTTGTGTTTCATGTATCATAACTATTTTTTAAAAGCTTTTATTTTACTTGCTTGCTTGTTTGTTCGAGTTGAATTTTGCAACTCAATTTTGAACCACTTCCCGATGTCCGATTGAGCTGAAATTTGGTATACGTGTGTAACTCGAATGACAATGCATTAAAAGCTAATTGTTAAAAAATATTCTTAAAATTAATTTATTTTATTCTGTAATAGGCGTGCGTTTGACCGCAGTCTCGCCTGATGGTAAGCAATGATGTGGTCTACGATGCTGATGGAGCACGCTTGCCTAGAAGAAACCGATTCACTCGCGACTTGAAGACATCCTAATTTATAACTACCGATCTATGAATACAAATCACTGTATAATCACTTTCTTAAATTTCATGTAATACACAAAAATATCTGTCCTTAAAACTTTTAAAGCCCCCGTAAAAAACAAAAGACAGGGTAACAATTCTGGGAACATTTCACTTTGAATAATAAGATAAAAGAAATAAGCTAGATATGCGAACAGAACTAAGGATTTACTCTGAGTGTTAACATTTAGAAACAGTAGTCAGTTACACTCACACCATTTAAAACGATAAAACATTTTGCGAAATCTCTTATCTTATTCCGATTTAATAACTCTAAAAAGATTTATGATTATACGAGTACTTCAAGTAGATACATAAATCTAGAGGCTATTGCTTTCAAACGTCCATACTTGTACGTCCATATATTTTAAAGTTTCCTCCTCGAAACGTCTTCGTTGTAACAGTCCATCACGTTGTTAGATAACGTAGCCTTTACAAGGTTTTTACGAGGTGCTGGGACTTTTAAGACTGAGTTTTAAGACACTGTATGTTGGTATACAATTTAAGAACTACGAGTGCTTAAATTTTAGACCTCCTTTCTGTTTGGAGTCTGGAATTTCAGTATGGGGTTTCTGGCCTCTTTTGAGAATTTAAATCAGGTAAAATATATTTATTCGAGTATAGAAAATACAGATGACCTTAGATTTATACTTAATGACCCAATGACTAAAGACACAGCATTTCGTACAATATCAAAACAAGAAGGACGATGAGCCCCAGACTAAGCCACATTTCAATTACCGACACATGCTATTATCATAGGCAAAGGATTACCAAATATTTAACAAATCATTTAATTCATTATTTAATAAGTCATAAAGCAAAGCATCAAGCAAAACTAACCATAAATGTAACCACTATTCGATAAAAAGAAACATTAAAATCAAACTTTAACTGTCCACGAATCGTTCAGTAAAACCTAAGCCCCTTAAAATGCAATTGCTCTGAGCTCCACGTGAAATGCATTCGTTAAGTTCATTCAACAAAGACCTTCGAATACAACCCACACATGCACCTTCCCTAGTCCTGACACACAGAGACATCGAGATAAACGTATAGGGTCTAGTTACACGAGCACACCATTTTTCAAGGAATTATAACAAAACTTTTTTACAAAAAAAAAATATATTTTACTTCAAATCTAAATACCTAAGTTTTCTTCCAATTTACAAAACAACCAAAAACGAATAAAATCAAACTTTACCTAAGAATTAATAACTTAATAACTCAAACTAAGAAAATGCTTGAGTAAACGTGTCAACGACGTATCAAAGTGACAGATGTCAAAATGACAGCTGTCAAAGATCAACATGGAGACAAGTATATATAACCATCCAATAAATACTTTGTAGTAAGTTTTTGCTGATCACAAAATTCTGAATGTTCTAGTAGAAAATATAGCGTCGTATTACCCAACCCTACCCCAGTGTGTGCACAATACATCTCGTTCCGTGGAAATTGCTCGCAGTTCCGGCGAACAAACGGATTTGCGTCTGCATCGGCGACGATTTTCTGAGGATTTTCTACGGAAGACGTTTACATCATTATTGAAAACGTAGCGCTTTTTCTGTAGCTTCAGCGACCAGTCTTAACAGATCAAGTTGCATTGTTGGAATGTCAGTTTATAAGCTTTTTTTTTTTGAAAGAAACGCTAGAGTATTTCTTAATGAAATTACAATCTAGCCTCAGGCTAATAAGTAATTATATTTAATAATAATAAAGTAATTTAAATCTTAATCAAATTTCTAGTTAACTGATTTCTGAGAATGCGTCTAGTAACAATTTTCTTATTGTTTCTATTAAGGCGAAGACACAATGTTCACGCATTATTATAAGCTTTTGTGATTGTTTTTTCTGTCTGTCTCATTACTCGTCTCGTCTAAATCGTAAGCTATTAGAGTTTTAAGTCATCACGAAAGTACTATTGCTGTTACATAACACAATGTGAATGCTACTAACTATTGTAGTTACATAGTACCGAGAGAGAGAGAGAGAGAGAGAGAGCTATGTAAATGCTGTTAATTTCTCATCTAAAAGTGACGGGACCAAACGATAAATTATACTACGACTGTTTTAGTTCAGATAATATTTCAGAAATTTGAGACAAAATGGCAGCTCTATCAAGGTTGGTAACTTGTGCCGTAATGACGATATAAGTCATTATCTACTTCAAAAATTAAAAGACATAAGTAAATAATTATATACTGGACTGAAGTGGAATGATTGAAAACAAAAATTTTCATTTGCTCGAATGTGTGTGTATTTTTTCATGTTTATGCTGTGTTTTTTTTAAACGTGAGTATTCCCTTGTTAATTATAACAAAATAAATGTTTTAGTTTGAAAATAATGAAACTAGTTTAGTGAATTTTTTCAAATGAAACAGTAATTTAACCTACTCTAATATTAAAATGCCTTTACGCAAAATTCTACTTATTAAAGTTAGGCCAGCTAAAGAAGCCAGCTACATTTTTCTTCAAAGTTAGGCCAGCTACAAGTATACAAACTTTAATAAGCCAGCTAGATTTGTCTTACCTCTCAAATTAACACTGGTCAACATTTCTAGGTGAGAGGTCCGGATTGCGTCACTTTCTACTGACTCTGAATATCCAACGTGCATCCAAAACATCCTCGTGTCGTGTTCCGTCACATAGCAGCCACACTCAAGCTCGGAATGGTGGCATTCCTCGAAATAGCACCCGCAGAGTAAGCCTATGCAGAGAGGCAACTTCTGTTTGCGTAAAAATGAAGGAATATTTTTATGGCACAGGTGGCAAACGAGCAAACGTACCGCCTGGTGGTAAACGATCATCACACCGGACAAGTCATGTATATTTAAAAATAAATACACAAAAACACTACAACACACACCACACATGCATACACACACACATACTTGAAATTGTGCATGCATTGCTCATCGACACCGACCGCCGCGCTAACGCTGCGCTCACGTCTCGTCTCTTGCATAATATATTCCACAAATTATAACTTGCACGCAGCGTTTCTGTGCAACCTAAGCGTACTGCGTACTACGTACGTACTGCGTACTGCGTACTGTCTGTACTACCTATTATTACAACCACTATACTCGGACGTGGACGCGTACCATGAGCCTTTAGTGCCAGCCTAGGTTGAATTGAGTTGGCATTAGCAAGCGTTAGTATTGGTGTTTGCGTTTGCATTATCATTGGCGTTGCTCTGGTTTGGTTGTCGCTTTTTTCCTAGCTGACAGCAGGAAAAAAACATGGCAATCCAGTTTAGGCTTGCGTCATGGTACAGCCCCTGTGATCCTACTAGCTCGAACTAAAAGCTGTCTCTCTGCAATCATTTCCTCGTCGATAGCACCCTCCTTTGTAAAATGCACGTAATTCTATCCATTCGAGCGATTGATACTACGAAAGGTTCAAAGGGATATGGCGACGAATGCGGAGAATGCTCTCACGACGGAGGAAATGAAATAACTAAGGATAGTTTCGGTGCAAAATGTGGTTAAAACTGGTTTGGAGATGCAATAATTGTAATGGAATTAAATAGTTGATGGAGGCGGTAAGATTTAGGAAGTAATTTAACGGGACGTGAGCGTTAATGGTTTCGAAACTGGTGTTTTCATTCTAAACATTTAATTTGCTTGAATAAATTATGCTGTATTGTAAAATTGGTTGTAATTTAAATAATAAATTTATTGAATAATCAAAGGTAAGTTTATTAAAGGACTGAAGCTGAAAGCTAAAATATTCTAAAAGGCTGATTACAAAAGCTGTTGTGATTCAAAAACGATAATGACCTCAAACTCACTGACGTTACACAGTTTTTTATAATAATGAAAATAGTTATTTTACCTTTGTAGCGTACTATAAAAGACCTAATTATTCGCAATTTAGGCAGCCAAAATAGATACTATGACACCAGGTCTACAGACTCGACCTACGACTTACCTTTCCAAGTATTAATTCAAAGTAATTCAAACTTCCACACAACCTAATCTCAAGTTAAGTAAAGTCATGTAAAAAATATGGCATAAAAAACAACCTTAGAAATAAACTCCCCCAAAAGAAAAACTTCTATAATCCATCTCCCACCCAACGTCGCATCAAAGTAAGCGGACAAACTGCGCAAAGTGTCGTTATCTAAATAGTTCAAGGCCCGCTATCGGCCTCGAACAGAACCTAATATGCAATAAACATGGCTATGAAACACTATCTGTCCAGACGTAAACCGTTTATCGTTCCATCGCACGGACAATGGCTAGGGCGGGCGGGGCGCTTCCGGCCCACAGTGGGGGCAGTAGGGACGAGTCGCCATTTTTTCTGTTACTATTGTGGAGTAATAGAACCAGCAAACGATTGGTTTCGTATTAAATGACATTCCTACAGTTTCTTTACAACGTAAGATATAGAAAGTAAAATGCAAGAATCTTAAAGTCAAACTAGATGCTTATAGCAGATATTGTTGTACCTTCAATATTTCATTTATTTGATTTGCCACATACAATATACCCAAATTTATAGACTTATAATTAAGATAAATTCGAAGTTTGTGCCAAAGTGATGGTATTTTGTGCCCTAGATATGGACGAGCCCGCCGCTCCCGTTTTGGGTAGTACAGACAGACACGAGCAAAGTTTTTTTTAAATCTCATTACTGTGTGTTATCACATCAACAAACTCGTCCTTAATGAGCCACAGATGCTGTTTGAATAGTATGCCACAGACAAACATGTAAAGTCACGCATCAGAAAAAATGTGAATATAAACATTTTATTCCACCCTTACTGATATAATGTAGAATTTCCGTTTCCGTTCGAATCGGATGCGCTTGATATGTGACTTTGTTTTGCTTCATTTGTTTCCTTTTGATTTTAATATGAAGGTATATTGCGACTGATTTACTGCTGTACCGTTTTTGCGCTATAAAGTGGGTTAGACAGTTTTTGCTGTTGTAATAAGATTTTGTTGTTGCTGATATATGTATACCTACATACACATACTTCACAAGTACTGTACTGTTTGTGTGTACTGTTTGTTGTAAACTGTAACCTTGGTAAGTTGTTTCAAGATTTTGAACTTAATTTGAATGACAAGTGAATTCAAAAACCTTAAAATATTATTACCAAATATTGTTGGCGTCTGGCCAATAACTCAAATGTTGGTAAACGACGACGTGGTCGAAGATGAAATAACGCAATCATGAAAGAAACCTATTCACTCTGACCTTGAGATTATATCTCTTCAAGAAGCCATCTATCCTGTTCTTGAGTCAATCATGTCAATACCTGCAGTACTTAATGGCCGCCGCCATCTAATCTCAATTAAACAGAAGCAAAAGTCGCGATCACTGAAATCCCCTAGGAAAACATCATTATCATCATCACTTATTCACAAATCATAGACCCACAATTGTACGCTCTTTTTATCAGCACGTCTAACCTCTAATATCTTGAATTTCTTATTTCCACCTCAAAATACCTCCTAACAGATATTCAAGAATTTTTAGTTGAAAAAATACAGGCCGAAAAAATATAGGTCACTCGCTACGCTCAGGTAGGTACAATCACTAATGATACATCATTTTCAAAGGCGCTTCCACTCGATCAATTTGAAGACGAACCTTCTCTTAAAAAGCTCTATCTCAACTAAATCATTCCCAAACGAGTGCCGAAAAAATAACTCCCTCCGGGAATTGCCGAGTCACCCGACATTAGCCGGGTGTCCGAGACGCTGGGTATTCCCGATGCTATCAGGAATTCAGTTTACAGGTGGCGACACGATCGGCGGCATAGTGGGTTAGACAGGTGTCAAGCAAACCCCCTGGTTTGCTGGCATAGCCCTCTATGTCGTCTGTCATAGTTACTTGTACGGAACAGGGAAAGAAAGGACTGTGTTAGTGAAAAATAAATATAAGAAATAACAATTAACAAATTGGATTTCAACAATTTAACATGACAAGACATACTTCTCCACCTTAGACTAAAATAAAATTTTATTTTAGTCTAAGTTCTCCACTGGTGTTTTAGTAAATAAAATAAAATATTTTAAATTAACTGATCATCATAATCAAAATATTCAGCCCGTAATCGCCCACTACTGAGCATTGACTTCTCTTCTTCCACTCATCGAGGTCCTGTGCTAATCTTAAATAACTGATACTAAATGCACCTCTTCAAAACAACTTTTTCCAAGCTCTTCCAGAAAATACAGACCATTCAGTCAATATCTTCGCACAAATCGTTAGTCGTGTCGTCCATCGTAAATCATAGAGATGGTATCGGGTAAAAGAATAGCCGGATTGCAATCGGCGCGCCGATTCCCGCCTGGGCGGGATAATGTCGGGCCGAATGAATCGGAACGATAAACGGTCACTGGATTAAATGCACTGCGAGTAGGTCAACTCGTCGGTCAACCCGTCGGTAATACGTTAGATGTGGTAAGGTTACGATATTAATTACCTAGGCTAAAATTCAATCAGGTAAATGATGTAAGCTTGTTAATTAAGGTATGTTGCACTCGTGTTGCAAGTAATTGAATATTAAATATTAAGTAGGCGTACAACATAATACAATTTAAGTCCAATTCTTATCAGTTTTTATTTTATTAGTTAAACTAACAGTTATTTTACCGGTTATACTCACGTAAATATTCAGACAAAATAACACAAAATAACAAGCAAAACAACAAAACCAAATTATTTCAATCCCACGTTACTGTCCATAGTACAACTATGTTTGTTTAAGAAAAACTTAAAACGTACAGCAATATGACACTCTCTCCTTAACCCACCAGATACTGCTTAACAAAATGCGCTACAAAATTGATGTCACCTAATTCAAAACTCCAACTCCTATTCCCAACGCAAAGCCTCAGGCTTTCGACTGAATCGAATAGAGCAGACCTGTATCCTTGAATCTGCTCGTTAAATCGAATGTGTGCTTTCCATCGATGAGCAAACGCGATGGCTTGACTCGATCTAAAGGGGCCTACTACCACCTGAAATTATAATTACAATCTCGCTTCAAACCGTGACTTGTTTTTCCAACAGTGGCAAGCATAAGAACGAGTTCTGCTTGGGATTGAAATGAGTGGTTTTGGATTGTAGTAGGCCCCCAGGAGTAAGGCCTTATCTCAACGAGCCTTTACTCTCCGTTATTGTACTGCATACGTTTAATAGATCCATTTAGGAGCTACTTTCTAATGTATGTTGTACCTACGACGTTTCGAGAACGGTTACGGTTGCCATTTCAAATGTTAGCTCACATTTACAGTAGTATATACGTGAGTAAATATTGGTAATGGTAGGTAGGTAGTTCCGTGGCTCTTTGTAGAGTATTCAAAAGCAATGACGAGATTTTTTTATACTTTTTTCGATTGCACAAGTCACAGTGAGGGTGTGCATGCAACTTTCTATGAAATTATGACATTTGGAATTTGTTTTTCCGGATAAGTGAGTTTCCGGTTTTTTGAGTCAGACTTTGAAAACCCCCGAACTGTATTAAGTAAAATATTACTTTTATAATATTAAACTCAAATTCTTAAGACGCATGAAATAATAATATTACAAAGATCTTGATAGAATGGATCTCCCTCAGCTTCAGCTTAATTAGTCCCAACTCATAACAATGCGGCTCCAAAACTTCACAAAACACGGAATCTAATTGCCCTCAAAACTATCAAGCCATATTATCCCTAGCGCCAACAAACAGAATCTGATTTAATAGCTTAACACCAAGTTGGGGCTACAGGGGCTTCGGGGCTACAGGGTCTCGGGGGCCACGGGGGCTTCGGGGGCTTCTCAAAACCAGGGGCTCATTGAATTTCATAGGGGAGCATTAGCTGGCTTAAAACTTGTCTAAGTTGATCTGATGCTAATTATGTTAAGTGCCGGTGCGTAGTTTGCCCTAATTTTGAAAATTACGAAGGTTAAATTTACAAAAAGCTGAAACAATTTTTAATAAGACATGCTTTGAATAACTTTAAGAAGTTTATGATTTAAGTTAGAAGAGACGGACTTGAAAAGTTATAGCGAAAAGTCTAATTTAAAGACGAAGTTATAATCAAATTGGAAGTCCAGGATAATATTAGTCAATCAAATTAAGGATTACTACTATTAATTACTCAAGCTTTCACTGCTGGAATACTCATCTCACCCTCATACCCTCCAAGGGTGAATAGTTCATATTTCACCACGCTGGACAAGTGTGGGTTCTGAATTTCACATAGATGCAATTTAAGAATTAAGTGCAGTCAAAATTTAAATAATAAATAACAAACGCTGCACGCTATGACTCGTCCTATTAATAAACTTTATTTATTTCTAAATCTGTTATCTCACTTCGACACAACCTTGACAATTTTGAATACCAATAACTCCTTCCATAACCAACAAACATAATACATTGTGTTACAGTTTCAGTCTGAAATCTAAATGGGATCTAAAGTAAATTCACCGCTATTTTTATTTATAGCAAACAAAGCCGTCCCGCGAGCATGACCAGCTAGAATATGAACATGAATATTGTTCGCCGTGTCCGATACTCCATTTGGCAAACATGCGCCTATTTTGAATGGAAAATATCGACCTATGGTATAATAGAAGGTTTTGACCGATGATTTTCAATAAAGACAGATATAAAATAATAAAAAAAAAAACTATTTATATATCTGGTCTGGGTCTGGGTGTTTGTGTGTCTTTGGGTGTTTCATGGCATCCCCGACACAAGTTATCCTAATGTGGAGCTATGAGTGTGAAACGTTATTAATACAGTTCAAAGTTTTTCTTTTTTGTATGTGTCTGTTTTTTAAGTCTATTACTTTTTCTGTGGCTCTGTATAAACTTTCTTAATACCACGAAAAGAAAATACAAACAGGGTATAAACATTAGAGATGGGCATAAATGGTGGTACTATTGCTAGGAGCGATTTTTTTCCAGAGAGAAAAGAGAGAAATATAATAAGTCTGAAAATGAGCCGTAAATCTCATTAACACCATTTTACAAAAACGTATAGAAATTAAAATTTATCTTACTTTACAAAGTTGAGTTAGTGTTAAGTTTATTTTAAACTTATTTCCTGTCTCATTTTGGCATTAAAAAAATATAATTATAAAACGTAACTTTTAAAACAAGTGCTTACACTGGTAACGTATCTACCTCATTCAAATATCATCGGCTTTGAGAATACATTGGCCTTTTTGTTGATTCAATACAGGAAAATATTGGAAGGGGCGGGATTATGCGCGATTTCTGGGATCAGTGTTGTTTTGTGCTATCCAACTATGATGGAAGTGGAGCGGGGAATGTATCGCGGAGATTGAAACGCGGAAGGCAGATCGAGTTCTACATTCTACACTGAGAAAAATGGCAATCAAAATTCCGATGAATTCACCTAAAGTACGGAGCATATCTACTGACAATCACCAAAAAGTACGATGTTTGGTACCAGTTTTTCCGGTTACAAGTGTCATAATATATGGTTGTCACCGTAAAAACTAGTACTAGCACCAGTTTTTAGGGTGAGAACCATATATTATGAAAGTTGTCACCGTAAAAACTGGTGCTAATCATCGTACTTTTTAGTGATTGTCAGTATGCTCCGTACTTTGGGTGAAATTTTTCTCAGTCTACTATCCTACTTTTGCTATCCTACTCCTCTTTTTTTACTATTTTATGATTCTAAGCCTAGTTAGTATCCTTCTAATATTATGAATGTTAAAGTTCGTATGTTTTGATGTTTTTTACTCAATCACGCAAAAACTGATTTGGGTGAATTTTGGTTTGAAAGTAGCCTAAATTAACATACAGACTACTTTTAACTTTATCCCGAAGAAAATAGCAGCTCCTGCAAGGTAGAGAGTGAAATTGTGGGACACAGCTAGTAAAAAAACGGTAAGCATAAATTAAAAATAGCTCTTGTGTTAAAATTGCTATAAGTGACATGTTTAAAAAAATTATTTTAGACTAAAACAAAAAACCGCCGCAACCTCGATCCCACAAAACCTCTCCATCACACCACACATTCCTCACCACGTACGAAATAGACGTAACGCACAAAAAACTAGTTTCCTACTAATGCGGCCAATTCTGAATCAATTGAATCGTGGCCCTCGCCGGCGCACGTACGCCCCAAAACCTCGAGAAATTCCCCTCACTAGAACTAATTCTGTTTATTCACCTTAAAATAGATTTTTCTTTTGCCCCGCAAATACGCGCGTGACCGGTGGACGGAGGGAAATGTTACCCTATACGCAGTAGATAAGGTTGAAATTGTGTTCGACAGTGGTGGGATTTTTTCAGTTGGAATTTAATACTTGTCGAGGTTTATTAAAACTTAATGAAATGAAAAGTTATAAGACCATGACAAAGTTAAAATACGCGACTCCTGAAAACAAAAATACGTAAATGACTTGACTAGTTTTTTTTTAAACGAGGCAGCATTTTAGGTTTTCTTTGCATCTTGTCACACTTCTTTTAGTGAGCCACAGTTCGTTGTTAAGTTTCGCTTCTGTACCTTAGTCTATTGCGCCTGAAATAAGATAAATTTTATATGCCATCTCTCTCAACTGCTCAAACAAAACCAGCTCCTATAACTTTCTTAACAAAGTTCAAACTCTCATGCACGCTTTCTATAAGTTGAGCGTACAACACGGTAGGTTCGATGGGAAGGTAATGATGTAGCAGTCAAGATAATAATAGAGGATAATGACGTCTCAAAGGTCCGGTACAAAAAGGTTAAGCGATGACATGATGAATGCGAGGTCCACCGGCCCGGGTTTTGCAGTTAGTTGAAATAGGCGGGTTGTTGCTGAGCCCGGCGATTACAAGCTTTTGTTTTTTAGTTTAATTTGAATACGAAATGAAAGGCCATCTGTAACTAAAACTGTGTATTTTCTTTGTGTGTAATGCGGTTTGTACCAAAACGTTGTCTTTCGTTTTGTTCTCCTGAGTTAGGTATATTATTATTTAGCTTTTTTTTTCGTAACAGTGTCATAGGTATTTGTGGTTCTAGATTGTTGAAAACTAAAGCGAATAAAGTCGGCTTTACTAGTTTTGCCAAGGTAGAATAAAATTCGAAAAACTTACATTTTTAAATATAACTAAGCTGGCAGATAAAACTAAAAACTAACAAGTTTCTACAAAAAGTTTTCATTTAAGTTTCGCCAGAAACTGATTACCCCCCCCCTAGACGGATTGGTTTCGGTGGCGAGGCGAGGAAATTGAATAATTCCTTTCCCTGTTCCGCTCTACCCGACCTACTCTGCACTACCCGGACTACCCCGGTCTACCCGGTCTACCCTTTCCGACGGTTAATTCGATTCTGGTACGGACGGCACCATTTAACTTATTGGTGTTTTTGATAGTGAAATATACATTTTACGTAATACTGTTACATGTTGGAAAGGTCTTTGATGTTTGATTACAAAGTTAAATTGTTAAATTAATTACAAGGCCTGTACTCTACTTCTCTGTTGTTTGCTTTGTCTAAAGGACCGTAAGGCTCGCTAAAAAACCTCCATTACAATACGCCACCATTTTTATCGACTGCTAAAGCCGGGTCCAGATATGTATCATTTGCCCGATCCGATCACCGTATCCGTATCGCTGACGCGTACTCGTATCATGATCGCATATGTGGACGGGTGATGATACACGTATCATGATAGGAGATCTCGATACGCCGTTACGATACGGCCCGACCCATGTATCATTTGCCCGGTGATCGGATCGGGCAAATGATACATATCTGGACCCGGCTTCAGAAGCTTCAAATATACCTTGAGCGTGACCACGGCGCGTGGTTACGCGCGTGTGGTTGATTTAATAGGCATAGCTAGCTGCACGCGACGTACGACCACGCATCAAGTGCTTAAGATCATGCAATAGCACGGAGCGTGTTTCTCACGCGTGCTGTGTGACACGTATATTCGCCACGCAACCCACGCGGGTCCACGATGTGGGGTCACGGCGTGAAACTACGCGTCATAATCACGCTAAAGGCAGACCGTTTTATTGCTCCGTAGTCAACTCTCACAGTCACCCATCTAAAAACTTTACTTTTTACTAACTTTAACTTTACTAACTTTACTAATTTTTTACATAATTCAGCATTGAATTTCAAATTCACTAAGCGTTAATCGACAGTCATTATAATTTACAAACTACCCTCAAAGTCGACGCCATTAAAATCGTGTTCGAAAACTGCATAATTCAATATTGCATGTATAAATTAATTAACTTCTCGTTGTTGGTCATAATGTAGTATTTGGAATAAGCTGATTGAATAACATTCTGTAGAGATTTTGTAAATAATATTTATGGTTCGTACGTCATAATCATGTTAAATTATTATAACTAAGTGGATAAATTTGGTGTGTCTGTTTGGTTTGTTATGATCCGTATCGCCTTAAGCGAAACTGTGTTGTTGAATGTTGGAATTATAAATTAACTACTAGGTATGTGGATAAATACAGTAAAAATATAAATTTGAAAATTGGTGACTGCTTCTATGATAGTTTTGTGTTTGACCGCCATCTCGTTGATGGTAAGCAAATGATGAGGTCTACGATTGAACACGCACGCTTAGAAGAAATTAACTCACTAACAATTTTGATAGCTACTTTTACACGCTATAAAAATAATATAAATCAGTTTTTTTCGTTATCTTCTCCATCTTAGTAATAACTTATAGTATATTAAGGAAGCTAGTACAATGATTTAGTTTAGTTTACCTACCCCATTGTTCCCGGATCTGATTTATTATAAACGCCCAAATTTTCATCTCGTACAGCTTTCCCAATAACGCCAGACAGTATTTAAAGAGTCCGGCTCAAAGATAAATCTCTTTATCCAAAACAAGTATCCGTTTACTCTACATAAATTTCTCTCGAGCACAAAAAATAATTTCATAAATCCCGGCCTGATTGAAGACATTCAAAGAAGCCCGACGTTCTCCGCCTTAAATATGAGAAAAAAATCTCGGCTCTTAATTAAATTATTTACATTTAAAAGGCTGTCTTCAAAATGTTTCGTTTCGCAAATAATTGAGAATTAATTAGTCGATTTTAAAATTTAAAAATTTTTTTTTGAAAAGAACATCATTGTAAAAAATAAACATTGAGAATTTGTGATTTAAATTAGTGAAATATATTTCGTATAGGCTCTTAGATAAACTTCGAGAGAAAGACGGAGCACTGCGTTAGATATTATCGGTAAAGCCAAGAAATCCTCTACTTTCGCGCGTCCTTACACAAGACCCATACTTTGACATATCAATACTCATCCACTCGCAGCACTGTTAGAGCTTGTCGCGCGAAAGTAGAGGCGTTCTTGGCTTCACTAACGCAGTGCCCAATCTTTCTCTCTGGTTTATCTGAGTGTAGGCCGAGCGACCAACTGGGCCCTGGTGTTAAAGTGTTAGAATCACCTTAACCTTAAAACCCTCTAATTATGCTCAATCAGACAAATTCATTTTCAAGATTTGACTCTTACTAACAAGGCAAGTTTAATAAAAGTTTGTAATAATAAAAACCTCAGTTTAACCATATTTTGATTGCTAGTTTATTCAGCAGAACTACAGCAGCATAAACTACAGGCGGTACTAATTTATTACACTCGACTTGGTACTATTATTTTTTTTAATAACAGCTAAGAAAATAATTTCGACCATAATAAAACACACAAGGTGAAAGTGTAATATTATCCCATTAATCATTACTCAGTGGTGTTTTTTTTTTAACGTGAACACTGAACAAGTCCGCGTTTGACCACTAACTCACCCGATGATAAGCGACGATGTGGAAGATGATGCTCGCAGACTTAGAAGATATCTATTCACTCTGACCTTGAAAAGCCCAAGATTGTATCTCTCAGGGAACAAGGAAGCCGGCAGTCTGTTGAACAATCCTTGGCTGTACGAATCAGGTACGCAGATTCGAGACGTTTATCAATTTTGCTACTAGCTTAGGTAGTTTATTTTAGTTTGGATTTTGTTTGGCTATTATTAGCCTCGCCTTTACATAAAAATTAAAAGTAATTTTTATTTTATTACGTACATGGCAAAACTTTAAGGTTTCCTTAGTTAAGATACTAACGGTACCCTAAAAACATGTAGTCATCATAGAAATCTATTGCTGTTATTATTGATCGATTCTTCTCCATACCTACGAGTATTATCGTCCCAAAAATACTCATTATTCGAAAAACGATGTCAGTGGTAAGCCTCCAAACTCGCGAGGTACTCCGACCCGTCTTTACGTCTATCCCCAAAGCCCTTCAGTACGTACAAATAAAAGCTTGAATCCAGTTAATTCAATCGCGTATGTCCCGCCCGCCCCGGCACGTAGGGCGCTAAATAACGGGCTAGATCCGAGGTTCTCAAAGATTTTTGTACCGTGGTCCAACTGCAAAAAAATCTGTTTTGGTTACGAAGTGATTACAGAGAGATATAGTCGATAAATATACGAGTAATGTACAATACTGTAGCCGAAATGCACGCGCAAAACTCATGGATTTATCTTAATTGTTTGATGTAAAACAAATTACTAGTAAAGAGTCGAGTACAAGATCAATCTTTTACTTGTTAAATGCAGTTTTATTGCTGTATAATTCTGATCCATTAATAATTTTTAGACATACTATTATACAAATGCTCACTTCACTTCAAATCATATTGCTCACTTATTTTAGGACAATATCACCTCCATTATTTTTCTTGAGCCCCCTTTTTTCATCAAACGGACCTTCTGCAGATCAAAATTGACCCACGTCAGTTGATATAAGCCACTTAGAGAACCACTGGTCTAAATAAACGTAGCCGTTGAATCGCTGGCGCGCTCCCAGCTGGCCGATGCGTTATCGCGGCGTAAAGCGCTATAACTGCATTGATAAAATTGAACGTGATTGTGTTAATGCTTGATTGGCACTTACAAAGCGCCACGCAGCTTGCTGTGATTGGTTTATCAGTCAGGATCTATTTACGCATACATTGTTACAGTTGGATCTATAAACCGATGGTTGGTATTTATATATAAGTGCCAGGTAGACACGGGATTTTTATTTGGCGTTTTTTTTCGCAAATAGTTTTTTTTAGTAAAGTACTTCAATTGAGACTTGGGGCTGGTGATTACATCCGTTCTGCACCCTTCCTATACCTGTCTCTGAAAAGTATTTTTTTTAATCATTTGATATAATATAATATATATTTACGTTTGATCGCACCTCGCCTGATGAGTAATGATGCGGTCTACGATGGAACACCTTGCCTAGAAATAACCGATTCACTCTCGACTTGAAAACACCCAGATTGTAACTATCGGTAACAATTTTTCAGGCAGATCATCAACCAACTACCAGAGTATAACATGAAACTGTATGTTATTAATTCCTTGATACACTGTGTCTAATCAAATCATCAACTCTCATGACAATGCAAACTCGCATGACAATGTAAGAGACAATTGCATGGCCAAAGTGGACGTACTCATTCCTTCATTCTATGATGAGTCACATACCTTGTGTTTTTCCTTGTGCAACGCGAATACGGCTACACACGCCAGGCGCGTAAAGCCCACTTTCAATACAACTGTGCGATGAAACATAAACGCATGTGATTATTAGCAGCAGGGAAAGTGTTAAGAGGTTTCTATAATATAATTAATTCAGTTTGTCTTTACCTAGTTCGTAATGTTTAGGAATTTGAAGATGGTAAGCTAATTCTAATCCTAGCTTTATTTACGTTAGATGTTAGATATCGAAGTTTCCATCCTACTATTCGGTATTACTCATAATACAAAATGTGAAAATTTGTATGTTTAAATATTTGTTACTTACAGATAGCTAAACAAAATCGGATGAAATTTGGTACGGAGATAGCTTATACCGTAGTATAAAACGTAAGCCCGGATAGAATATTCGTTCATATGATTTCGGGTGAAACCGCCTGACGTTATTAGTAGGTACCTATAACATTACAAATGCAAATATTTGTATATTTAGATGTTTCTTACTCTATCACGGAAAAACAGCTGACCAAATTTGAAGATGTAATACGGAGGTAACGTATACCCTTAAACAACACATGCAACTTTATATCTCAAAAAAGTAACTTCCTATAACGTAGCGAGTAGAACCGCAGTGCACAACAAGGTTATCTTCCCACGTTTATCAACGTGGGAAGATAACTATTATGTACTTACCATTATATTTGAACAATCGATTACGTATCAAGGCCAACAATGACGTCACTTTGTCTTAGCTCCAGGGACCCTATTCTTGGGCGCTCGAGACTATCTCCGTCACTCTCACTTTCGTAATTATTCTGGTAAGAGCGACAGTGACCGAGGTTATCTCACTCGCGAGAAAAGAGCCCCAGGGAGCGTTAAATCACGAGCCTGCCCCGCCCATTTCCACTCAGGATCCATTACAACTATTACAGCTAACACTAGGTACTAATAATGGCCAACTATTAGCTAACAGTACCTACTGGTAGGTACGAGTGCTAATGCCTGCTTTACACGAGCCTGTACTAATGCCTCTGTTACACGAGGCTTTTTGCTGGTGGTACGCAATCTCAAGAGAAAAGTGATGAAAAGTTCTTATTCTGTAAAATTAAGTGAGGTTTAAAATGCTTGGCCTTTAAACCCTTTTTAAAAAGAAGGCGGTTCTCATTTCAATCATGTTCATCTGTTTTTTTTTTATTTCTACTTAGTGATTTTAAAAGCTGTTATTTAAATTGCAATAGTGTTTTAAAAAAAAGTAGACCTGAGTGACAGAGATGTGGCTCACTTATTGCACATCGAGTTTCATCATCATCTAATGAACAGTTTTCGAATAAGAAGTCAAGTGAGTTTGTTCGAACAGCCCGAGATAAATGGTGCTGTTAAAGAATCGAGTTATACCTACCCATAACGCTGTTACTCCATATACATAACACCTACAGACTGCTAAGTGAAAACAAAAACAAAGTGAGCAGACTGTTTACGTTCTGAACAGTTTATGTTTGAGTTTGTTATCGCGGAGTTTAAGAAAACTCTGCCTCAAACTCCGAGGAATATGGACATAGGGGGCTAACAGCTGTTTGGTATTATCTGATTTTGTGAGCTAAGTAGCGATATTGGTTATTTTAGGTTTTTTTTTGATGTAACTGCTGAGGTTTGGATTACTTTTTTACCCAGATCGAATACGGTATTTTGGGGTTGTTTTTTTTTTTTTTTTTTACATCGGACTAGGCATGCGTTTGACCACAATCTCACCTGATAGGAACCGACGATGTGGTCGAAGATGTAGCACGCCTGCCTAGGAAAAACCTATTCACTCTATTTTTGAACATCCCCGGGTTGTACTTTCTAGGAAAAACAGACGCGGCTAGTGAGTTCCATACCTCTGCCGTTCGGATTAAAAAAGACGAATGAATGTTTGGTTTGTTGAATGAATGTGTGAATGTTTGGGGGAGGGATTGTTTGATTTTTGGATTGTATACAACATGCTAATATTATAAATGCGAAAACTTGTCTTTATGTTAGTTGCACTTGCAGTCTGCACTCTGAATGCATTGAACAAAATGGAATAAAAACTGGACTTCACATATCTAAACTAAGTAGTTTAAGTACTTTTCATTTTCATTTCAAACAATTATTCGGTTTCAAAAACTTTTTAAACCCAATAGTTTGGATCAAAAATTATATCAACCAAAACATTAGTGGCTTACCTGTAAAACTAAATGTTATAGGTCAATGAATATTTCTGATTATATTAACTAATCAATTTCTATACAACACTCCCTCATTCACTCACTCAGTGACCATAAACATGGCGCCACGTCAAAGATACCCTCGATCCGTCATAGTTAGAGCAACAGCGGCTAAACAGCGATACCGTAAATTAATTTAGCCGCGCAAATATAATTTCAATCGGACAGTAATCCGATAACAGAGGCCCGGTGATAAATTCAGTGTTCCAATTAAAGCGGACCAGTTGGCTCGGGGTCGGCAAACGAGTAGCTTGCTGGGAAATCGCTGGAAAGTTCTGGGAAAATAGGTGGTAAAGAGCTGAGGAAATGATGGTAAAATGTTGGTGATGATAGGGACATATTGGTATTTGAACCGAGCTAGATTATAGATTATATAGTTGGAAGTTTCCAGTGATTTTGCTGGACAGTTCTGGGAAAATGGGTGAGAAATGCGTGCTGAGGAAATTATGGGAAAATACTAGGGTTAAGGTTAGGATTAGGAGCATGACACGAGTTAGGAAGTCGGAGGTAAACCGCTGGTAAGTTCTGAGAATATGGGTGGAAAATTTGTCCAGATAAATTTATGGGAAAATGGACTAGAATGGATGCTAGAGATATATTGCTAGAAAGTTCTTGGAAATTGGGTGGAAAACTTTACGACGATCATAGTCAAAGGTTGGAGTGTTGATAGGGACATATCGATATGTAGAAAGATGTTGGTAATGATGCTTTAAAACCAATGATAAAAAGGATAAAAGCTATGAACATGTTGATAAAACGATAAATAAAATTAAGCCGGAACGTTAGTTGACCGGGTTAGTGAATAGCTAACATTTAACAACGAATAAATACATAGGTCTACAGTTTGAAACTTGCACAAAAAATAGATACAAACTGCAAACGAACTAATAAAAACCAAACAAATAAAACTGAAGCTGCATATTTCAATGCTCGCTAGTAACAAATGATCCAAATATTTCTACCGCTCGTCTACATACTCCCAGAGGAGGAAATTTTCATATTTCCAGTTATTGAGGCAAGCAGTAATAAATTGAGCTTCTTATGTCTTTGACGACTCACTGACCACGACCGAAGAAATTATGATAACTGTCGATACATTTTGTCTCTTCCATTATTATTATAGTAGAATATTAAGCGACGAAATAATGATTGTCTTTATTATTCAGAATCAAGGAAGCGGAAATGGTTTTGATATTTATTGTATCGTTTAGTGTCTATAGTACCTATTTATTGTACGAGTACGTTGCTGGTATATCTTCGAACGCAACTAAAACCGGTAGTGGTACCTTAGTATTCTGTGGTAGTGGTTAGATGGTTCGCTAACAACTTCTAACAACTCTTGCAACTTCCTACATCATACCTAACAGATAGCTTAATTAGCTTAGTTCAGTTTCATGATTCTTTCCACTTAATGTTTTTTTTTTCTAAACAAAAAAATATATATTTAAGTTTTTAAATTAGGGGTGTTACTATACCATACAAACTAGTGTGGCTTCTATTTGTTTTATAGGGATGTAACTGTTGAAAATTCTGTTAATAAGTTTAATGCAAGGAAACTGCGTTTAAAATATGATGCTATTAACTATCTATAACTTTATCTAGAATATAATATATGTTACCTGACCTATTTCTAACCCATGTACAAAGGTATCTCAATAAACCTTTTTACACAGATACAAGGAAACATCCAAGCCAAATATTTCGATAGAAAAGATAAAATGCCGCGATTGCGACCAATCCTAAAAATATCCGTAGCCAATATCGCTAAACATCGTTCAGTTTCATATATCCAAGCAAAATCTGTCGTTTTACGTAAGCGATTGCACAACTATCGGGGAATCCTGCCGGCTGAACCTATCAGGCCAATGTGAACCATAGCCTCGCACGATTAAGTTCAAAGTTGATTGGGAGGCTTGCCAATTCTCTAGACAAAGACAAACCGTGGACTTCCTAAATCCACTTACAAGGAATCGAGCTCAGAAAGTCTGCGAACAAACAGACCCGCGGCAAACAACCCGACGACACACGCAAATTATGTGGACCTTGGAGTACCTACTCATACTACACAAACGTTTGGAGTAGCTGGAGAGCCTGGAATTCTGGAACCAATACAACCCTATTGTAAAAAAGTAAAGAAAGGTATTCCCTTTTCAAACATAAAAGGTTATTTTCTATGACTCGGACTGTGTGCTTGGTACAGTTTGGCTTTTCCCCTTACAGATTTGCGGCCACAAAACATAGTCTATAGCACTTGGGGATAGTTACGAGTAAGTTTTCCATTGGTGAAATAATTATTAAAGTCGCTCCAGTATAGTTTCGGATATCAGGCATCAGGGATGTAGGACGCACATCTGCCAAGCTCAAATGGGAGTGGGCGGGTCACACGAGCCGAATGAACCCAGACAGATGGGCAAAGGTCTCCACAGAGTGGGTGCCCCTGGACAGTCGACCCCCAGGTCGCCCCCCGACGCGATGGCGCGACGAACTCGGGCGGTTTAAAAAAGACTGGACGGCGCTGGCCCAAGACCGCAGTAACTGGAAAAAATTGGGGAGACCTTTGCCCAGCAGTGGGACAGCATAGGTTAATTAAAAAAAAAAAAAAAAAATTACCCTCTAAAAATATACATACATATACAACTAAACCAAATGTACTAGTACTTTCTTCGTGTTTGATTGTCATCTTGCGCAATGACATTGTGGTTCTACTCTTTGTAACACTATCTATCCTTTGTACCTAAATTGGATCTACACAAAGATCGTTGATGAAACATAATGCTTATTACAACTGGTTTTCAGAGCCAGTTTTCTCCTATAAAAGGAGCGGTTCGAGCACGTAAGGATCTATTGTTGTGGAGAACAAAGATCATATTTTTTAGACTCTGGTGGTAGCTTCAGGCGATGTAACAGGTTGATAAAGCAGATTTTATTCTAAGCACGTTGAAGTAACATAAACTGTTTTTTTCTGTAAAAAAAAATATACTTTTGTTTATGCTTATAGTAATTTTTAACCGACTTCAAAAAAGGAGGAGGTTATCAATTCGACTGTATGTTTTTTTTTTATCATTTTTTTTTTTTTTATGTTTGTTACCTCATAACTTTTGACTGGGTGAATCGATTTTGATGATTCTTTTTTTATTAGAAAGCTGACGCTTCCCATTAGGTCCCATTTCAATTTAGTCCAGTTCTGATAATGGTATCCATGAGAAAACCATATAAGTCTTAAATTTGCATAAGGTACGTGCGCGACAAATATGGTAATGAGTTCGGTTCTTAAATTAGCGCTCGTACTGAACGTTTTGCTTTTCATTTCGTATGCATCTACTATTGTCTATTGATAGTTATTCATCATAACTATCAATAGTCGGTCTCTTGAAGTCGGTTTTTGTTTTTTGTTTTGTAAAATAATGTTCTTGTTGAAATAAGATTTACCCTTTTTTGATGAAAGAGATGTAGCTACAATTTGCGCGTCTCAGTTTTCAGTTTCGTTAATTTTGATGATATTTTCGTAGCCTAAGAGCCAGATTTTGATAAAATTTGTTGACATTTCCGTCCAAAATTAACGACTCAAAAATATCATTTTAATAGCTTCAAGAACCATAAAGAGATCCTTCATAAAACAGGAAACGATAAAAACGCCCTTTGTAACAGTATCCCGCGGGAAATGGACCCTTTGTCTTTTGAAGTTCGGACAACTCTACTTCATTTCGGCTGACACTCTCTCAGAGCGATTCTTTGGAATTAACTTTACCAATTTAAGTGGACTATATTTTTTTGCTTGTGTGTACAATGAGAATGAACTGATAAACCGGCACTTTTGATTTCGGAATGAGTGCGGTATAACTGAAAATTTGCGGTTTTAAATTTACAATCACCAGACGGGGTCTCAGAGCATTATTAAGAAGCTATTTTATTCTTCTACATAACCATATCAAGTGTACGGTAATAACTTCCTTCGATTCTGATTTTATAGATTTTTAATCCCGGAATAAATGCGATAGGTATAACTGAAAACTTGTAGATATACAATTCAAAATCACGAGACATAGCTGAATATAATATAAAGAGCCTTTATTCCTTTAAGTATCAAATGTATGGTTATTACTTTCTTCTTCTAACTCTTCTTTAAGCTCATTGTTTACTAACCCTTTTAACCCCTCAAAGCTTAGGAAAATAAGACAATTTCCTTATTTTCAAATCCAAGTCAACCCCAGCCAGTTAAACACTGCCACATTTAACCTCAAGCAGCCGAAATTACTTTGTACATCGCATACGAAATGAAAAGCAAAACGTTCAGTACGAGCGCTAATTTAAGAACCGAACTCATTACCATACGGCGAGCCTCGGAGCAGCTTCGCGGATCAAAATGGCAGAGAAAGAGGTCTTGAAAGATGTGAAATGGGTGAGTACTTCTATAGGAATTAAACAGTCATGAGGAATACCTAAACTTTTATACACTTTCTGCTTTCTCTAGGGTATCAACGCTGTGATACATATTGCATTTAGTACAACAACTTGATGCAATAATGAGCCCTATAGAAATTATGTACGCGCCAGCGGCACACGCTGTCTTTTACTTAGTTTTAGCAGATGCTCAGATGCTTGTTCTATTACGTATGAGATGCAAGTAAGCACCCAACATACCACAGGGGGTATGTATCATACTCTAGCTACACAGCACTGCAAAAGTTTAATGAAGCGAGCACGTGGTTGCGAGTTTGTAACCTGTATCTTTATTATTATTCCTCTCGGTAGCTTTAACGCCTAAGCAAACAAGCCCCGGCGCCGGCAGCGGGATTACAAAAACCATTTTTATAGCAGTTGAAAGTATTAAAATTACTTTTACAATGAAGAGAACCCCATCACGGCAGAGTATTGTACATTTATTATGCCGGCCCTCGCAAAAACGGCAACTTTTCGCCGGCGGGGAAGTACTCAGGGCAGAGGGATATCGATTCGAAATCAATTATGGGAATAATCGTGAGCAACGGACTAAAGTTGCTCATCAAAGTAGAGAAGTGGTTTACATAATTATAACTGTTACATTTGTGTATAAGCAAAAATGGAGTTAAATATTTATTATTTCATTTACACATTAAAAAATCATAATCATAAACAATAGTTCAGACATGACAATGCTATTATAATTAAGTGGCGACAACAGCACGACTCAATAGAAATCTGAATTAAATTCCCCTATCTCAAACAAAATATATTAATTATAATTTTAATAATATATTTAATATCCTATGTTCCAGTCAGCCCCTAATCAAATTTCAATAATTGAGTAATGCACAAGGAAACATCTCCCAAACTAGTGACAGTTTGAAGCCTCCAATCTCACAGTTCGAGTGTTACCGAACTGTCAGTGACAGCAATCTGCTCCCCCCGGGGGCGCCCTCTCTAGGTCACCTCCGGCCCTGTCCAAAGATTAATTACGCTTGGACGTTTCGGGATTAAACACTTGCAAAGTCTATTGGCTTTAAATTTACGGTCTAATTAGGTTTCATTAAACTTTCTTAAGTAGAATTTCTGGGACGGCTCTGCGTAGTCGAAATATATGCGTGGCGGGGCCGTCTAATTATGGGAACAATTTTGTAAGGAATTAATGCTGAGTAAAAATTTGGTTCGAATGTATTAGGGTTAACGTCTGCTTTTATTAGAGTGATTTTAGTATTCAATAGATGATTTGGTCTGTTCGGATTTCCGATTTACAAACTTGGTTTTGTGATAAAGTGTTACTTGGATGTACATGAAGATATAAAATATTTGCATTTACAAGACTGTTTTTAAATCGAAGTTAGATGAGTATTCACACTGATTATAATTAAAATAATAAACTGTTACAAAATACCTCGCTACTCTTACTTTGTAAGAATATTACTTTACTAACTTTTGACTTTTGAATAACTAAGAGTTAACGGTTCGCGCAATTTTCTTTCTCATAAATCATAGACTTCACTAGCAGACCTGTAGAGACAAATCACAGTCACACAGTCTAGTCAGTCTAGTCTCAATATCTGAGCTGACAACAGACAAAATATACACCGAAATATCATCTGACAGATTTCTGGAAGGCGTAGGTCTTGTTATCATGCTCCATGAACTGTAGAAAATCAATAGCGTTTCTAAAGTCTAGTGTAGATCAAGCAACATAGATCAATATATAGGTAGATCTAAGGACTACGTGATTTTAAGCTCTACACACATGCGCTAGTGATACATCTAAGGCCTTACTTATAAAGCCTGCTTAAACTAAACCACTGTTTAAAATTGTCTGTCTTGTTTTCGCGTGACCTTTCATGTCAGCGAAAAGTTGTCCGAGCATTTTAAGAAGTGACTTACTTTAAGCATTTTGTATAAGAAAGACCCCTAGTATTCAACGTCACACTACTCGGACGGGCACTACACTATATGACTGTTTTCATAGTTGTGACGAGTGCCAATGACATTAGGTCACGTGAACATCACATAAGTAGACATCGGTGCTTAAAAAACCATCTTAGAGTGCCTAAAGTATCTGGAAAGCCATTAGAGATTCAGCAAAGCACGCGGCTGTAGTGCGACCTCATTGAATTTCATAGTGGCGCATTAGGGCGCCGCGTCGGGGTGACTCCGTACGGCAATATGTTAAGCTCTCGCCTAGATTTTGTACTTTGTACGGCAAAATGGGGAAATTGGACATGTTATACGTGAGACTTTGCATAGATTTTGGACTTAACACTGGTTTGAGGCGGGAGGGAGACACTTTGTAGGGATTACTTAGTTTTCAACTGACTAGCAAGTTCCGACTCAATAATTAGTTTACACTCTTATTTTATAAACGCAAAAGTGTGAATGTTATTTCTATATCTATCTATGAGTTGTCTTTCATGGCTGCCTATTTTGATCTAAAAATAATTACTAGATTTAACCCAAAAAACCAAAACAACGAATAGGTCAAGCTAAATAAAACCGTTTAATAAAAAAAAAATACTGTAAATCTTGAAAACGTGCTACTAGTTTTTTTTTGCTATATTATTTTAAAGTTATGTAAATTTTTTTTCTGTCTTTTAGGTGCGTATCTAAATGAACTTTTCAACTTAACAAAAGCCTCGATCTAGCGCTAAATTTAACCACAAATAATCAATTTTAAAGTTAGATTGTTGTAATTAGACACCTGCCTGCCATTTCATAATGATCGATAGACTTTCATCAATCGAAACATTCATTAATAACGAACTTGACGTTTTAGAGATTTGATATTGTATACCTAATAACCTTTCGACGAGATGGATAAATAAACCAATTGTGACCTCTTTAATATCTATTTATTTATTGATTTACCTACCTACTAAATTTTTTAAAAACATAGATATGGATTTTCATTTAAGTACTAGCTGACCCGGCAGACTTCGTACTGCCATACAGTACTTCTCTATGGTACTGCCTAATTAAATATAAACACTGCACAAAACACTATTTACAATTTTATACTTCTATTATATTACAATTATAGGTACGAATTTGTTTCGTGTATCAGTTGACAAAAGCAAACTCATCCATGAAAAAAAAAAACACTGACATTGACAGTTTGTTGTTGTTTCAACTTTTTTTTAATTTGATATGACTTGGAGTCAAATCCTTCGAAATTTTAAAACAAATGAATGAACTATTCGATTTCGTTTTCTTTTTTTTTTGTTTTATCTGTGCTCCAACGCACACTGTTTTGATAGATATGATTGAATTTGAACTTTGTACAGAGGTAACAAAGTGCAAATTGACTCTTGGACGTTAGGAACATACCTACATTGCTTAAACAACAGTGAGTGCTTGCAATTCAATATGAACTTTATACAATAGCAATAAAGCTCGTTTTAGTTAGAAAACGTTTGTATGGGAAAAAGAAAAGGGCTGTTTTTAGGGTTTTTCAATATTTTTGAGAGATTTTCTTAATATTTTTTTCCGTTAGAACCTTCTCCTAATAATAACAAATACAACAAAAAAAGAATTAGTGAAATCGGTCCAGCCATTTACGCGTGATGCCGTGACCAAGGAAAACGGGTTTCATTTTTTTGTATATATAGATGTAATTTTTTAGGAATGTTGTCTGTTACTACATATTATGCATTGTCTGTACATTGCCACACCTACCTACAAAGATTTCAAGAACACTTTTAGTTTATTTTACAGATATTTTTAGTAGATTTGAAATTATAAAATAAAAATGTTTTCATTGCAACACTCCATGCTTTGGAAATTCATTTACAAATTACACTTCAGTCATTTATTTAAATATTTCTGTAGTGATAACAAAAGGTAATATTTGGCTATTGTTTCGTCACAAAAAATCTGTACAGGAAAACTCTAAATAGCCTAGATTAAACCAACAACGTCGCTTACCAACAGGCACAAGGCACAACAGACAGTTGGTGGTCAAATGCGGATTTATACTTTACAAAAAAAAAAACAACAAACAACAGAGCTTTCAAAATTGATTTTCAATTGTTAAACTTGATCGAAAAGAAAATAAAAAGGTCTACTGATATGAAATGAGCTTCCAGAGGCAGGCGTTAACACCTGGCAAGTTTGAACACGCCGTCAGTTGCGGTCCAACTAGTGCAGGCGAGTGGTACTTGCTGGCAAGTTTCAGGCAGAAACAATTTGTAGTCACGCAAGCTGTAAGCGAAAATAAGCGCCGGCTAATTTTATTCCTTGGAGGAGCCATAAATATTGTTTTTTAATGATTTTTTTAGGAGTCCTGAAGGGTTTTAAGTGCGAACCATTAATGTTCAAAAATGTGTTTTTTTGAAATTTAATATTTTCAACAAAGATAACGATTTTTTAGTCGAGTAATCCGTGTTTGACCACAAACTTACTTGAAGAGATGATTGGTTCAAGATGAAACACGCAGAACTTACAGTTTTGTGTCTATAGGTACTCACATGTAAAGATATTATATACCTGAGTCTACATTCATAGTCTAGTAAAATTAAATTATCTTGAGAACAAGCCGACCTTTAAATAACGTAACTTCGCAGCAAGAGGTTGGCTTATTTATAAATATTACGTCAACCTCGAAACTCAAACGTAAATTTCGCTAGTATTTTTATATTAACATCAACTTAACATTAAAAATTTGAAGAACTAAATTAAAACACACTTGTTTTACTTTCTCCAAATTTTTGTGTTAATATTTACTTGTGGACTTCTAACTGGCCTTAATTATGTATATTTATTTATCTGTACCAAAAAACTATCTGTAAAATTCCTAGACTTATTAAAATAAAATAAATAAATAATAGTTCTAAGTGATTGTCCATTGACTTATTTTGATAGAGATGGTGGCTGATAGTAACAGATGGTCAGCGTCATATTTGACTAATGACTACGATATCATAGGGTTTGTAGATATTTTTTTCTATAGCGTTAGCCAACTGCATCAAAAAGCAGAGCTACAATAATGCCGGGCCAAAGGGCCAAATTCTTTAAAGAAATTACAATAGATCCAACGAAAAATATTTTTATACTTCTTTTAGCTGAATTTTAGTAGTTAAGTATCTACTGAAATCCATATAAATAGATAACAACTACTGGATATTATTAAACTATTCATAATATTGGGTCCGCAATTAGTAAAGCTCTAATAGGCTTATTAATAGAGATAATTAATTGGCAGAATGGCTGTTAACGAATTAATGGGCAAATAAATTTAGTTCACAAGTAATAGAGTTTATTTAAACATGAATTTGAATTTTAACCGACCACGTATATATAAAAAGAGAATGTTTTATCAACTATCCTTAATGTTTTAAACAATTTTTTGCAGATGTAATATTACCGATCACGAAGCGATTTATATTTATCTTAGTCTATGAGAGCGTAGACGCATTTTCATTTTTCTAATTATTTTTTTTCGATTACCTTTTTATAAATTTTGGTATCCCATGCAATAAATGCATTTTTTTTTTACTAAAAAAACAGAATTGACAATAAAGAGGTATTACAAAATCACAACTTAGGACGAACAAGTACGAATAATAGTTTTCTCCAAAATTCTTGCAGTAAATCGCTAATCTCTGTCAATTGAACGCGATCTTGAATTGAGCACATTCAATTTATAACTTGTCGCCGAAAACAATTGAACAGGCGCACCCCTTTCTGGACAAAAGTTATGTGTTATAGAAAAAAATAGGACAGCTAGTCAAGTTACGGTTTAAAATTCAAATACGGCGAGATAGGTAAGAAAAATCTATCATATTTTCGCAGTTAAATCTACCTTTACTTCGGACGTATTTGAACAGTTCCTGCTAATATTAGAAATATTAAGGTTTGGATGTTCACTTTAGCCAACTGAATGGATTTAGGGTACTTACCTTGGATTCACATAAATACAAGATACTTTTTTTTCTCAGTGTACGGACGTGGAAAAAAATAACGATTCCTACAGAGTATATAGCATGTGAAATTGCGGAGCGCAGCTAATGTAATTAATCAAAATGTATGGAAAAAGGGGGAAAAGGAAAATAAAAGGAAGGGAAAAAGTGAAGGGAAGGAAGGGTTAAGGGGGAATGTATGGGTGTGTGTGAAAAGCAGAAATTAAAACTAAAACCAAAACCTTCTGTTCTACATTCACTGTGGCATCAAGACGTCTCAATAAAGAAGGCATTGAAAGTCGAGTCTTTTGTGACGGTAATTAACTTCCTATAAATTGATTAAAACTTTAATTGCATTGATTGCAAATGATAGGATAATTTTTTCTGAAGACAAATCTTTTGTCTTTTATAACTTTTCAGTGCTTTTCTGGACTCAACTAACTGGAAAGCGCATTAAATGTGCCACAGGAAGGTGTAATAGTTCTTTAATGATAAGAATGATGTACGATTTACCCCAAAAAATGCATTTTTTTGGTAGAATTTTAGATTACAAGTTATTACAAGTTGAACACTGACGTAAACTTACCCAGGGTCATCTTTTAAGCTTTTTAACAGGTAAACTAATTTTAGGGCAGTCACATGTCATGTATGAGTACCTACCCTGAGTGGGTGAGTGTTTATAAGGGTTGATAAAAAACAACAAATATTTTTTTGTGTTTTAAATTTTTAACGTGTGTCTTATTTTACAATTTTAATTACAATTAAGGTAAAAGGAACTAAAACTAATTTAATTTAATGATTAATTTTTAATTTTTGCATAGTAAAATAAAATTTTTAATTGTACTCTTAAATATTCTAAACTAAATAGAAAATAAACTTTTTTTTTTTTTATACAATATTTAGCAAAGCCTTCTGTAACAACTTCGCCGTATTCCGTATCTTTCCATCTGCACGGTACCAATAACTTTTATTTTAAAAGCAATAAAGTTTTTATTCCAATACTTGTTCAATAAAAATAAATATTGAAACCATAAAAATCGTGATTGCTACGAGTTCCTATCATTTACGAATCTCGATATGCACTTCGATGCTTTATCAACCAATAATGTAATGGAGCTGCATTAAACTGATTTATACTTGTAATTTAATGTGTTAATGACACTTTAATGGTCAAAGATGAATTGGACTTTCTGAAGAGAGAGAGAGGGAGATATTTAAATACATGAGATAGGTAGAGTCCAACATGGCTATTGAATATCTTATATTGAATATACAGGGTTATAATTAAAGGGTGTGCTAAGCCGAAAAGGGCTCATAGTACTCATCAATCTGCACAACTCTTTACTGTGAGACCAACTCGGAGTTTGTATTCTTCTATGGAACAGATGATTTTTTTTTTCGCGAATTTCGAGTTGGTCTCTGAGTAAAAGTTCTTCATAATGATGAATACTTTTTCGGCTTAACATACCCTTTCCTTATAACCCTGTATTCATTTATGCTGTGGATCTACTGTGTTGCTTTTACCTGCTTTTTAGTACCAAAGAGATATAAAATAGATGAGGCAAAGAGAGACAAAACAAATAAAGCTAGAAACAACGCTTCGTCACACTGAAAAAAATGGCCATCCAAATTCCGATGAATTTACCTAAAGTACGGATACTGATATCATCAAAAAGTACGATGAAAAAAAGCAAAAGCACCAGTTTTTACGGTGACAACTATCATGATATATATGGTTGTCGCCGTAAAAACGTACTAATCATCATACTTTTTGGTGATTATCAGTATGCTCCGTACTTTAAGTGAATTCATCACTCTTTTAGCGGAATTTAGGTGGACATTTTTCTCAGTGCAGCACTTACAACTATTTCACTAATAGGTATAGGTACTTAATCCATGTAGCAATGTAGGTACCTAACGACGGCGACGCTTGGCAACATGTTTGCAACTGGCGAGGCAGCTAGCGCCTGGAATACCTATTCATCATCTTATGGACTAGTTTTAACAGCGCTGCGGGCGCTTGATTTCATACGTAACATATATGTTCTACCTACGTACACATACGTTCTACCTATAAGCATTTTCACGCATTTTAGAAGGCAATGTTCTAAAGAACATTACCAGATTTAAAGAAGAGAGTGAGTGATGAGAAAATAAAAGTTTTTAAGAGTGTGTTCGTAGACATCCAAAAGTAAGTACAAGTTAGTGTACACATTCATAAATACATAATAGCAAAAACCAAGTTGATGACCCCTTTGACCCAAGCAGGCTAAAGATTAAAACAAGAACATTATTTTTACAAAACAAAAAACAAAAACCGACTTCAAAAGACCGACTATTGAGTTATTCATCTATTTGTCGCGCACGTACTTAATGCAAATTTAAGACTTATATAGTTTTCTCATGGATACTATTATCAGAACTGGACTAAATTGAAATGGGACCAAATGGGAAGCGTCAGCTTTCTAATAAAAAAAGAATCATCAAAATCGATTCACCCAGTAAAAAGTTATGAGGTAACATACATAAAAAAAACATACAGTCGAATTGATAACCCCCTCCTTTTTTGAAGTCGGTTAAAAAGATTCAAAACCAAAATTAGATTTCCTACAAACCACATTAACAAAATACAGTTATTTTAAAAAGGTCTATCTAATTAAAACATGTTTAAAAGACACACTGCATTGACCGCTAGGTATCAGGCACGCATAATAAGGAAAGTCAATAAATGTCACAACCCCAAAGCGCGTCGGGTCCAAACAAACGAAAACCATAGATTTACGCCGGTATATCCTCGGTACATAAATCGACATCGAAGATTTTTCTCATAGCGATTATATTGGAGATAGTGATGAGTCGTAAATCATACGGAGAGGACAGTCTTGGTCTTGAGATTTTATGATCAAGACTAAAGCGTACTTGCTTTGACTAGATAACTACTGATGGACACAAACATCTCGCAAAGTACACTACTCAACAATTTTTCACATATTTACTTCCAATCCTAGCACATCCTAACACATTTTCACTTATTGCATAGCACGGCTACACGAAAATTCAATACGAGTACCTACAAAACGGTTCATATATTTCGAAAACAACGTTTACAATAATATTCACAAATTAAAAACATACATAGTTGGTTAGTTTTATCTGATTGAACGGTCTGGTTGGTTTAAGTACGAGTAACATTATTTAAGAACACCAAACTTTTCGTCCAAGGTTGCAGACTTCATGATTCAGATCGGTTCGTCCTTTTCAGCGTAACCATTTATAATTTTCAAGACTGTATTACGGCATAATGTTCCCCGCACTATCGCTAGGGCGTAGGCGGCAGGGCATATTTCATTTTAACCGTTCGTCGATAGCCAATGTGAATAATGGCCTGCCCCAGGCCGCGGTAGGTTTTGAATATACGCTTCAAGATTTCATAGCTGGTTGGGAAATGGAGGGAAGGTTTGGTAGAATGGGAGTTCTAGGTCTCGGGTCGGATATTTGTGTTGGGTTCATGTTAGTGTAAACGTTGGTTCGGAAATAGATGTATTGTAGGGCTGTTGCTTTGATTTCAGTGACCATGAAGATACTTTTGGGAAATATTGTGAGTTGAACAAGCGTTCATCAAGTGGTCTCCATCGTAGACTGCATCATTGCTCACCATCAGACAAGATGGCGGTCAAACACAAGCCATTAACAAACACACACACAAACATAAATATTGTAGATGGTTCTTACTCGTATCATCATAAATGAAGCAGATACAGATTGTCAAAGGCTTCACCAGCTGCTAGTAAAAATAAAGTAATTTCTCCTTCACCTCGCCCAATAAACCCCTAAAAGCCTGCAAAAGACCAAAAACCCCAAACCAAACGACTCAAACCCGAAACAATAAACCAAACAAGGGGTTTATACCTTAGTTAGCGTCCTATAAATTATTCACAAACCAAATTACCTTGGAGAGTGTAAAAAACGCTGCCCAGAATTTACCTTCCGCGTAAAACGGAACGCTTAGTTTAAAATTCAAATTTGGAACGTCTAGCTACCGATTAGTAATCTACAGAGAAATAGTTTGTTCTCTTTAAAAAACGTAAGGTACTTCAATATAAAATTATTTGCATACCTAGCGATGTGTTCGTGAAATGATGAGGAGATGTGCAAAAAATTCAGAACATTCACACATCTACGAGTATGGCCCTATTGGCTAATTTAACAAGTTTGAGAGTCGAAAGTCAAGTGGCCGTTGAAATTAATTTTAATGCGTCAATTTTTATGTCACGAGTCACACTGTGACTCGTTTTGGTGTGACTGGTTGGGAACCCCCCGTCAAAACACACAATTAAGCTCACTCATTCTGAAGTTTGATGATGAAAAACTCAAAACGACGTCACTAGAAACCAACTGAATAACCAGATAGACCATTTCGCATTTCATGAAGCCAAAATTGAGCATCACAGAAGTTAGTCGATGAGACCGCTGTATAGACGCCATATTCAGGCAATATTGAAGGCCAGGTCTGAACTATCAGAAGCTGTTTCTTCGCAAATTGTCTAGTCCGCGGTCTAACTAGGCGCGAAGACGATGCGCCAAAATCCTGGAGGCGGGCAGAGTATAAATAAGGAGTGGAGGGATCTGGTATGTTTAGGGAATGTGACTGTTGCCCTTCTCATCTTGTAGAGTTAATCTTGAAGTCGTGTGAGCATAGACAGGAATGCGACAAGATTTCTAACCAAAAATTTTAAGCAAAAATAAAACTTTTTTCAAGCAAAAATTATACTTTTTTTCCGTACAGTACTTTCGTTACATTTGATACAACTGATTTAGGTGTTTTTTTTAACGTGAATAAGTCCGCGTTTGACCACCAATTCCTCTGATGGTAAGCGACGATGTGGTCGAAGATGAAGTACGCAGACCTAGAAGATACCTATTCACTCAGACCAAATGTTTTAAGCTGCAATGCTAAAACATTGATAAAGGTAATTATAATTTTATTACGTTTTTCAAAATCAGTACCTCATCTTACATAGTTTTCCGTTTCAAAATGTGAATTCTGCAAGAGAAACTCAAATACTTGAAACCTTTCAAGGTCAAAACCAAGCAAGCCAACGTTTTAGTAAAAGAATTGCAATAGCATCCTGAAAGCGAGTGATAAAACTTTACAGCTCCATTTGGTTGGGATGATTCTGCAATAGCGTCGCAGCGCCATGAATAGAATCACCCGCCTTATTACCAGCGCCACAGATTACGACGGAGCTCATATTGCCATGGCGTTGGTACTTACTATGTTATATTCTGTGTATTTGATAGTAACTATGAACTTGGTGTCTTCTCTATGTATGTTTTGGTGTCTGGCAGTTGGCACTATTGGTAATCGTATAGGTATCCTTACAACTTTATACTCAGATATTAAAAGTTCCCTTTCTTTGTACATCTGATTCCTTCTATATGTATTATAATATATGTATACCGATCTAGCAATAAAATGGGCACTGAATTTTTATGTAAGGTCGCTAAAGACATAATATCAACTTGAAACCGGATCGGCATTTAGCGGTAGTGTTGTCCATGATGATATTCAAACATGGCTGATATTAGTCGGGATATTTTATTATGTTAATGAGGGTGTTTTTAAGCTTTCTTTGATATTGAAGATTTTATGAAATTAAAAATATTTATTTAACGTTCAAAACTGTTTGTTGTGTTTAATCTCAGATTTCAAAATTATCAACAACATAAATATGAGGACTTACCAACCGTTGTTCTAAAATATTTAAATTTTAATTCACGACCGAAGCCCACTGCAAACATTTGCGTAAGACCCTCCATAAATACGAAATTAACCTACGTGTAAACAACAACAATAAAAAAAGTTCTAAGCTCGTTCCACCTCACGTCCATCGCCTTTCGTATTAGCCAGTTATTCGTTATTTTTCCGAATAATCCAACGCGCCGTTATAACGACGTTACGTGTGACGTAACTGGGTTATTTTAACGAAGCTACAACGAAACACGTCTAAATAACGGTGCCGTAACGAAATAAAATAACATTTAGCGAGACTCGATTAATGGGACGTTTTGGTATGAATATTTGATGTGAGTGGACGAGCGGAGCGTCGCCGACCGCGGGTTGTCTTGGCCTTAATTTGTTTAGGTCAGTTTAATTGTGGAGCTCATGGGATGAGACGAACCGGTGAAGGTTCTGGGTTACGAAGCTTCGTGGAGAAATTATGTGTATTTCTTTAGCTATACTTTAGGGCGGGCAATAAGGATAACGGTAGGTTTAGAACGTCAAGACAGTCATGTTATGTAACGGAATTTTGCATTTAGATTTTTTTATTCAATGATACTCGTAGGCTTGCGCCATCTTGCTTATCCGCAGACTATACGCTCGGAATCTGATATGAAGTGTATATTTTCTCCACTTAAACGTCTTTACTTGATAAGGAGTTATTATTTTAGAAATGTTAAAGCTTTGTTGTTTTGTTTATTTTAATTTGATACTTGTTTTTCTCCCAGACGATTAAGATTCAAGTTAAAATTACTCAACGTTTGAAATCTTTCTCAAATATGAAAACCTTCAAGAGATTTTAAACTGTTTCAAATACGCAGAAAACCGATTAGAATGAACGGTCTAATGTAATAGTTCTCCTTAATGAAGACATTTAATCAGGCGGCCAGCTCAGGCAGTCATTATCTCGAGACATAAAGGCAGGGGTCCATAAAAACTGATCTGTCGTGTTATCGGGCGATTTAGCAGTAATGAGCGCAGGGGTCACTGCTTTATTTGTAGGAAGGGGTCACTGTTATATCGAAGCCTCGAGGTCACTAGCATATCTACAGCCCAGTGTGTTACTGGGCTATCACCATTATTTTAAAGTAACACGACGCCGCAAAAGAGAAGAAATTATGGTGATAATTTCGTGTAACGAAATTCATTCAGGGTTTTTTATTCGATCAGCAGATGCTTGATTTTCATCACCTGCGTTTGTCTTTCCGAATGATGCGGAGTTGCCTTAAAAACAAATTGGAATAAATATTTTCTAGGTAAGCTTAATACATGCTCAACCACATCGACGCTTCCCGTCAGATGAGGTAGTGGTGAAACGCATGTCTATATTCCAAAACAAAGTATAATAAATATAAAATAAGTACAAGGCCTTGTAAGTTTCTTACTTGAAAAGCTAGGCTCATCATTTACGTACAAAATTACCTCCGCAACAAAAAACACAAAAGTTCCCAAAACAAAATGATCCAAAATTAAATATACAAACTGATCCCGTGTTAATCCCGCTAAGTCCGAAGATTCCCGGATAAAGGAAAAACTTGGCAAAGGGTTGGTTTACTTTTGGCATGACTTGCGGTAATTTTACTAATTTCTTTAATGGCCCGGCCGTGGATTGATGTGTATCAGACACTTACAAAATTAGGAGTTTCCAGCAGGATCCGCAACTTTCTGGTTGGGGTTTTGTAAATCAGATAGTTTTGTCGTGTTTGTTTTTGATTTATTTGGTGGGATTTGATTGGTGAAAAGTGTTTAAATTTTAGTTGGTTAGTTTTTAAGTAGTTCTCATGTAAATTAGGGTTTTGTTTGACTGTGGGGAAGTGAAATGATTGTTTTGAGTTGTCTATGTAGGTTTGTATTTATATAGCACCGTAGTGCCAAAACTAATCATCCGATTTTGATGAAAAAGGTATCAATCGATTCGTTATTGTTTATTGTGCTCCGGTGTGCATAGTTTACATTTTTAGTAACAAAATCAACACGATGGATGTTACTCGTACATCTAAAAAGAAGAGGTTTCTGATTTTTTCCGACATTGGGTTTCAGTTTTTTAACTATTTACTGGTTCTTTACACTTACTATATATTTTGTACTTTACGTAAGAGCTATAACATTGTGAGAAGTATTTTCTACTTTATCCTTGACCAATTAGGTTCTAGATTTGAATGAAATTTACTGTACGAATGTGAAATAAGCGTGAAACACGCTCCGGGACTAAACTCACTCCGGTGTCGGATTACCACCGACGACCGGGGGACTGTACCGTTTTATGAGATTTTTTTCAGAAAAATTATATCCAAGTAGGTACATACTCGTACCTTTGAGTGAATATTAACTAAAACTATTTAAGTGAAATATGAAACTACAAAGAATATAAGTTTTATACAGTTGTAACATGGGCTGATGGTATGTTAGAGGTAACACTTTGATTCTATTGAAAAATGTCATACAATTACAATATTATACTTTTTTTTTTTTCGTTTTGTTATATGATTAATTTTTGTTATTTTTTTTTTATTTTAGGTTCATTTACTACGATGATGTTTACAATTAATAAGTTTGATTATTTCAAAATACTGCTGACTTAAATAAAGCAAAATTTTTTCAAAATTGTAGTGAGTAGAAATAACTTGAATAATCTTTTTCGGCTTTCCAAAGAAAAGTTTTTCCAAAATATTTAGTGCATCGTACTTGTATAAATAACAAATCATGTGCCAAAGCCCCCCAGCTCATATATTAGGCGGGTATCCACTGGAACCGGAACTGGAGCCAGTAACTTGCTCCATTAATCTTTGCTAATAAAGAGAGCTATTGTGCTAACTGTACTTTACTCTCGCACCTTGTCGCAATTAACTGAGAAGATATTTCACTGAGATTTGTTCGAAATTCGATATTTCTGTACTTTGACAAAGGAGAATGCGACAGACAGTACTGGGAAATAGTACCATTGCTGAACCATTCCCGATGGGATAACAAATGGTCCGTAACGATCGCTTCGCCGTTTATTTTCTTTATTTTTGTGTTTATAAAATTGTTTTATTATCTTTTATAGATTGGAAATATTTATGAAAGCCCAGCAATAGAAATGTTTACATATCGACTCAAGTTTGAAAAAAAAACCCGTATTGATGTTTGTGAGACCAGAACAGTCAACATTGTTTATTTAACCGTCGTTACAAAATAGGTGTCAATGTGTGATATTTTACAAAGAAATAGTAGCTCTGCCCAACTGCTCTACCAATCTCACCGCTGGGATACCAGGTTATCCTCGAACGGTGACTAGGCCGTATTCCGCCACGCTGGTGCGGATTGGTTCACTTTCGTATAATATACAGGTTTCGTTTTTTCAAGATATTTTCCGTCACTGAAAAGCCTGAAAGGTTTAATGAATTTACGTATAATATCCAAATAACCCCATTAGTACGGGAGTCAGGATTTAAACTCCTCACCTCACGGATGCGAAGTTACCGTCATCCCACTGAGCTACCACGGCAGTTATTTTAATAGCAAAAACCAACAGTAAATTAAACACCGGAAGCATTACAAAGAGATTTCAGATGGTCCGCGACAGTGCTGTCCCCAGAGCAACGCCGTGGGTCGTATTTCAGCATTTTCCGACAGTTCTCCGCATAAGGGACGTAAAAAGTAGTTTTTTTCAATATAAAAAAAGGTTTTTACTAGCGCAACATACGCCGTTATAAAGTTTTATTACGATATCTGCGGATGGCTGTTTGTAGTTCAGGAGATGCGGAAGGAAATGATTACTACAAGAGGTACCAAAAATAAAATTTAAACTTAATAATTTAAAAAGGAGGTGATCACCACAAGTACTGGTCTATTTAAAAAAACCTTTTACGATGGAACCCTACACCATCCTCGAATTCTATAGATTTTATAGACTATCACCAGACACGCGAGGATCAAAGCTGAGCAGCGCAGCGGCGAGATCGAATTTCCGAGAATTAGCTAGTAAAAATTAATGGCACTTGTTTCGGCAGTTAACATGTATTTCCTTCTGTTTTCTTTTGTACAGGTACCTATGTATTTGAGTAATTTATATTTGAAGTTGTAATAATTTGGCATGTACAATAAAGCGTGTAATGTTTTGCTAGTCCATTTCACTCAAGCCAAAATTCTGCCAACACCTTTTTTGTTTTAGTAAAAAGATTTGACCGTATCTCCCAGCCTAGATTTTTTGTAATCCACAGTTGGACATGCACTTTTTTCGGAACAACTGCCGTTGTCAAAGTGTATTTGCATATGCGACCACTTCAAAACCGTGCTCTGAAAAAAGTTGTTGAGATTGTACCGGAATAGAAACAATATATCGGATTTGTAGATACCGGTTCACTATTTTATGTGGAAGCTAGTTGCGCCCTGTGATGTCACCCTCGAAGATAATCATCATCATCATTAGCTGTCATCTTCATAATGAAGTTTAGAGGTCAGTGATCTTGAAATAAGGACTATGAGTGCTAAGTGAGGATTATACACATGATGGATCGGTACAGAATGTTTCTGTCTCTTTCGAACCCTTTATACATTTACTCGTAACTATAATAAAAAACGCGTTTATTTCAGGCAATATAACTTGCATACAAGTTACAGAAGCCTATAGAAAATAAATGCCTTACAGACTTAACATAGATTTAAATTAAATAAAACATAAAATATATGGATCTTGGCCATAATTCAATTAGTCGCGAATTCCAGGTTGGTCTGTAATAGAATATAGAATCTTTACCTAAATAGACTATAGAAATGTCATTCCCATACATTGTCTTAGTTTTCTGTAGAGGTAGAGTTTGCTATCATAGAATTGCAACTTGACTGCTCTCGAAGTCTCGACCCGTTCCGAGAAGTTTCGACTACTTTGTAAAGCTACAAGTTACGTCTTAAAAATCACAGTTCAGGATTCAACGTCATAATATTCAAATAACATCTGTCAAATTAACTCAAAAACGTTATGCCCCAAGTGAAAAGTTCAAAGAAGTGTAGTGAGCAGAGATGAGTTTCATTTTGTTACTTAGTATTTCTTCCAAAAGCTCGTGTATTTTTCTGTGAATATTCTTACAAATTCGTAGCTAACAAGGTATGCCTTTGACGTGAAGTCTTCATCGTTACGTATTCGTAATAAGGCTTTCGAATTGCCTGGTTTGGTCTTTGCGTTTACATGAAATGTGACACTGAAAAAATGCTAAGTAATTTTTTCGTCGTTTAGAAAGCTTCGATGGCGCTGTAATGGATATAACTGAAGTGAATAAAGGACCTACATAGCGCTAAATTAAAATATTATTTGTTTCTAGCTATGCCCCGCGGTTTCCCCCGCAGTCAACAGGTTTACACGAGTTTTCCGGGATAAAAAGTACCCTATGTGTTAATCCAGACCATGACCTCCATTACAAATTTGATGTAAATCTATGTATGTTATATGTGAATGTAATATGTTTACGTTTATCCGTTTCATCGTTTAGTGGTAACAAACAAAAAACTTTTATATTTTAAGTGAGATTTAGGATGTAGGATATGTATAGGATTTTAGATATAGGATTTAGATTTAAATTTAGGAGTTAACTAGCGAACTTTTAGCGGTGTAAAAAAATATTTGGGGATTATTTTTGTTTCAAAATGTATAAAGTTTATACAAACTGGGTGACTATTGTTTGTCACAACTGTACCATATATTTTCGTTTATTTGATAGCAGGTGTACTTTATGTGTGAACACAATTTTCAACAAAAGGATGTCAAAGGAAGTCATTCATTCAACAAACGACAGAAAATCATTTTTCTCCCACCCTTTCGTTGGAAACATACGGATGATTGTGAAAACTGTGTGAATTATTTCTAGAACGAACAACCAGCATACACTAGGAAACATCGTCATCATCCACAGCATTGTTTGAATCACGCCAATATGAATCTACCTACTCTAAGTACCTACACCACCAACCGTATTCCAATCTTTTCAGCCCTGTCCATCCAAAGGTTGTATGAAACCATTCGCTTCAGGCGATAACACCGCCCTTGTAGTTACCAAATGTTATTCATTTAGTCTTAATTTTTCTTGTAATTTATTAGGTGTGCAATAAATCTATATTCTAATCAATTAAGTTCTAATTTACGACCAATTTAACAGTCCGTGATCCTACAAGCCACGTTCTAGAGATAATGAATAAGAGCGGTCCCGGTACCATTCCCTGCACGTATGCTCCCCGCCTGCGCGCGACATTCGATTGACGGCCGATACGAAAACAGCCACGATTCGACGCAGAGATTGGCTCAATCACATCGTGGCACCGCACAGATCGGCCCTTAATTGGAGCTTTATTTTAAAGTCACATGTGTAAACATTTCAGGAAAATTTAATACGACAAGCGTTGCCCGCGGCTTCCCAGCTGTATTGTAGAAACCGCTGATTTTTTTCGGGATTAAAAGTATTAATATTTTGTCCTTTGTGTTAATCCAGGGAATAAACTCTCTGAATGATAAACTTCAAATATATACGTTGAGCTGTTTCTGCGTGATTGAGTAACAAACCTCATAATCATTTCACCTGTATGTATAATTATTGCATATTATGTAACCGACTCCTTTGAGCTCGATTTTGCCCTACTTTGAACGATCAGATTTACTCGTAATTCAAACTTTACACACCTGTTAAAGACCGATGACAATGCGTGTTTTTTAGTTTTTAAACTATATATTTTTTTATTCATATTGAAGAATAGAGGTTGGTAGGCAAAGTTTTTTCCATGCTGCGTTTTATAAATTCAGAAAACTCTGTTCAGTTATTTTCGTCTCTAGCAAAACAAACACACACACTTTCACTTTATAACAATACTAAGATTGTAAGGTATACGTGTATCGTAACAAAAACACACCATTCCCACCGGTGGGTTAATATCATGCACAACCCGCCACCATATCCCGACACAACAAAAAACATTTTATACCAAATAGCTTCCCAGATGAATAAATTGAATGTGCTGCGTATCGGAAAATTATATTCATAAGTTATGTTAGCCCTACTCGGGGGAAGGAGGTGGGGGGAGGGGGTGAAGGGGGGGGGGGGGGTGAAGGGGTAAGGAGTAGGGATTAACAATGGTTTTGAGGTGCGGAATAAATCCTGGAAAACGTTCATGTGCTGTACAGTCGGGTTAGCAAGTGTTAGGTTAGCGAATGTTTTTTTTTAATTTACGTGCAAAGTTTTGTTTGTATTTTCCTTGTATTTAAAACATCTAACAAATATTTTTAATAGATTTAATATTTTTTTTAAGTAACTGGTACGAAAACTTGCAAGGATAAGAAATACATTTTGCACAAGCCAATGTGAGTGAAAGAGAGAGAGAGAGAGAGAGGTTAAATTTAGTTATCTGTGGTCATCAATTTAGCCCTCATTGTGAGGTAAATATATTTTAATTAAATAATAAAATTACTTACTTTACCATAGTTTTCGCTCTCGTGCTTAAATGAATGTACAGGTATTTTGGAAAGGAAACACATTTTTAATAGTTTAGGTAAAGCTCAAATTATTGCTCTTCTTTTCTTCTCCTGCAATAACTTCACTACACTTTTATCGTACACTCGTGTGCCCAACAGTACTAGCGTCAGATCCGTCACACTGGAGTCGGTCGATTTATCGCGAAACTTGGCCGATAGAACGAGCACTTTTGTGCACGACTGTCGGCGGAGAGGTTTTAGTTGGCGAGTGATTGTTCACCTGACTGTACCAGGTGTCGAGACTTCGATTGTTGGACTTTTTTGTTCAGAGGCGTAGCAGGAAACGTCTGTTAGTTTTAGAGATAAATTATGAATTCTAAATCCATTTTAGTGGATTTCTAAACTGATTTTAGTGGATTTCTAAACTGATTTTAGGGGACTTCAAAATCTAGATAATATAGATTTTCGTAGGGTTGTGTGGCCAGATGTCTAGCTGCATGTTTCGGTAGATCAAAGCGAAACTAATTGAACCCCCATCGTTGGAACTGGCTCCATTGACCTGTAAAAGCAAGCTAGAATTGGAATCAATAGTCCGCATTCGACGCTCGTCCATCAAATATGCATTTGCCGGCGCTTGTAACGTATGTTTCTGTGGAGTAGATACTTGCATTGTGAGTGCTTTATTATGAGAATTTGGTAACGAAGCTGAGGTAAAAGCTATAAGGTGTATTATATAAATAGAGATGACTAAAAGGAATAGACTTATTGGAAATATTTTTGGATATTGAGAATATTATGTGTAAGTTGTTGAGGTAAAGAGCACGTTTTGTGAAGTGCTTTATGGTCCGTGGGTCACACTTTGAGAAGTGCGAGTTTTGACACTTACCCATGTGTAGGGTTGCGTAGGTACTTACTACGCCTTGTCCTTTCTACTATTTTATAGTCAACACAAAATAAGAGGCCCGTTTTGACATTTGTCATCGCGACGTTACTAGTGATGTACATACCTAACCATACGACTCGGTACTCGATACACACGATAAATTGATTTAAGTTATGAGTATTTGACCGATTTGAGTATGTATTGTAAAGAGCATTGAATTAAGATTCTGATTATAATAAAATAACTTAAACTTTAATGTTGTAGGTATTTTGAAATGATACGATGGTACAAAAGGTCAATTTGTTCACTCATTGACTCAATCACAAAAAAATCAAGAAAAAGCGAGAGTTAGTAAACCACTCTGTTAATTTATTTGCGTCCATTTCTTCGTGATATTCTTTTGTACTTTTAGACTCGAATGCGAGTAAGGCATCATTCACAAAATCTTCCCCGGCTGATCCAGCTGATCAATATTTAATTACTATTAAAATCGAATGATGCTGGTGAAATTCAATTATTAATTGGTTACAAGTTTACAACACTAATATTTGAAAAAAGAAGACTGAGAACGTAACTGTTTTTGAGAGTTTCGTTATAATTAGACATTGCATGCAACAACATAAAGGACATTGCATAAAGGTTGCGCGAAAAGCGTTCCAAGTTACATTCTAGGGTCTTTCTCAAGTGTCAAAACGGGCCTCTTGTTTTGTGTTGACTATAGTTTTTCGAAAAAAAATGCTGAAAAGGAAAATATATGAGTAAAAAGAGTTTGATTCCACAAAATCCGACTAATATTATAAATGCGAAAGTGTGTGTATGTGTGAATGTTTTTAACCGCTTATTTCCATCACTAGTTACTACGCAATCGATTTTGATGGGCCTAAAAAGCTTAAAAAGCTATAAATATTTATGTGTTAGCTAGTGTGTTTGAACCTTAGCTAGCCTAAGTATAAAAACACATAAGCTACCTTTGGTAACCATCATCATCATCATCGGGCGGATGAAACCACGGGGCACATCTAGCCAAGTATACTTACTGTACAGTAATAACCACAATCTATGAAAATGTTTGCTGCTACCGGAAGGTCTCTTATCAGGCCGCGGTTATGCGCTTAACGCGGCCTAAACCAACAGTTTAGAGTCAGACTTACTTAACTGTTGTCTTCATAGAGCCAGCCTTCCGGAGCCACAGACAATTACGTAGTTACTAGAGTTTACGTTATGTAGAGAAGACTTGAGTGGGCTTAGTGTGTTGTGGATCTTTTGTATGGTTTTGTATAGTTTAACCCAATTTTCCAAGACAGAGCAAAGATAGCAAAAAAAAATGTAGTTTGTGAATGCAGAAAGAGAGGTGTAGTTAAATACGTCTTCATAACTGAAATAGATAATAAATAAACAAAAACACTTCTGGCTAATAGCTTCATATCAGGATGCATATAAAAGGTCTACATTATGTACATTTATGCATTTTATTCTTATGTACAGTTTAAGAAATTCATAAATTTCACTCACCTTTTCCCAAAATGCTCACAGTGCATGTCTAAGTACACTAGTTCTGTTATCAAAAGCAGAATATCTCTAAAGACAGCGTACAATGAAACCCACTAAAACTAAAAGCTGCACAATTATCTTACCATATCAGAAAACCGCCAAAAGTAGTACAAAACGAGACCCTTTAAACTCCAGACCACTGAAATCTAAAACCTAGTTATTCGAATAAACTAAACCACAGATCAGATAACAGTTACCGCCTAAACTATTCTAAAACAAAAGAACAACGTCCGAACCCCAGAACATACTAGCCTAGATAGAACATAGCAAAGATTCTAACATTTCAAACATAATTCAGGGTCCCCAGTTTACAATATCTGTCAACTCCAGCCTGTTTAGACTCGTGACCGCAAATGCGTAGACCTAGCGATTCGCAGCTGCGACTTCCCATACAAACTTTGTATAACCACTTGCTACACAAATTTTAACTCTATGGCGAAGGGATAAGGTAGTGAGGGTAATGTGACAAGTTAAAATGGGGAAAATAATGTGCTGGGTGTGTAATAGTCAGAGATTATCCTTGTATAGAGTAAAGTTATCGCGTTACAAGATCTAGTCCTGATCAAATTTCACTGTCAAATTCAAATTCAAAATTCAAATTCAATACAAGTGATCATAAAAAAAAAACAGGTAAACTATTTAATAAATCTTTAAACGGCTGAACAGAACTTGAATCATAGCCGAAACATTATGTCAGATAATTTCAAGTTAAAAAAAAAAAAATTGGTTCGGCTGTTTGAGAGCCATGATGCGAAAGACTGCTGTTTGCATTTTTGTTTTTGTTATGGTTTTGTTAGTTTCGGTCACATTCGGAAACTAGTCGTAGTAGACGGCTTAATTTTTACGTGAGTATTCCCGTGTTTAATCATAACAAAAATGTGTGAAAACCACGTTAGTTTCCTTATTAAACTGCTGTTTGCCTTGAGGGTTAAAAAGTGTATTTAGACCGATGCGTGGTTTGCTTCGATTGTCTTGAGTACGGTATCTATAGAAGGTAACCTATCAGTTCTAATATAACCCAGCTTATGAGTAGGATATATTAACGGACACGGTCTATAGTGTTTGTTCAAAGATAGCGCCTTTGTTGGTAGAGATTAATGCCTCGACTAGTTTCGGGTTCCAGACACAGTTGGGTAAGTTCATCTGTGGTTCATCTTCGTACCTTTTCTGAAAGTAGATCACTGAATTTTTATGTTTAAAATATATCTTCTTATCTTAATATAAATAAATCTCGTGTCACAATGTTTGTCCTCAATGGACTCCTAAACCACTTAACCGATTATAATAAAATTCGCACACCATGTGCAGTTCGATCCAACTTGAGAGATAGGATAGTTTAAATCTCAAATTATAGTCGCAATTTTAATTTATTGCAAATTATATATATTATACTGATAATTTTTACTATACATTGACAAGTTAGCATCAACATACTACGGTTGCTATAGTTACGCAATGGCTTTTGACAGGACAACGTCTGTCAAGTCAGCTAGTAAATATATATAAATTACGTGTCACGTTGTTTGTCCGCTATAGACTCCTAAACTACTTAACCGATTTCAATCAAATGTGCACACCGGGTGCAGTTCGATCTAACTTAGGAGATAGGATAGCTCACATCTCAATTTATAGTAAAAAAACATGAAAAATTAGAAAATTTAAAAATACTTAAACCATAAAATATAGCGCTTTGGACAATGTAAACTTTTATAATGTAACTTTTGATATTTGACATTTGACATAGAATTGACGCAATGGCTTTTGACAGGACAACGTCTGTCGAGTCAGCTAGTTTATTTATATATTAAACTAAACTGGTAATTTTATTCGATAGTTTATTTAAGACTTGGCATAAACTAAATCTGTGAATATATTATGAAGCTAAGTTATTACCGGTACGATTACTTGCTGTAAAAATATTAAAGATAGAAAATGACTTAGTAGGATAAAATGTAAATATTTATTAATTGGATAAACATGTTACAAATATAAATATAAAAAAACATACAGTCGAATTGATAACCTCCTCCTTTTTTAAAGTCGGTTAATAAACATTTATTTTCAATATTTTTTTCACAGAATTCACACGAATTGATACAAAATTGATCCATCTATTTATTTTATGCTTAGCAGTTAGTACTTATTGACATAGGCCCAGAACATTCGCGCGTCCCAGATTACTATTGGAAGTGCGCCAAAGTGCTGGAGTCTCCGAGCAAAGGTTGCTCTTTATACATGTTATATTCAATTTGTTCGATTATTCAGCGATAGTATCTGAGTCTTATTAATACTGAATATGTACTTTCAGACTTATAGAATAGGTACTATAGCTGCGGACCACGGTTTTACCAGCTTTTTTATAGGAACAGTTAGTTGTTTTGAGATAAAAGTAGCGTATCAATTCAGGGCTAAAATAAAAATTGTACTGAATTTCATCAAAGTTAGTTTAATAGTTTTTGCGTGATTGAATAAACATATTCACTTTCACGTTTATAACAATAAGAAATAGGTAAGATAGTACTTAAGATTTAGTATTAGTAATACAGAATATATTTATAAAAATAAAAACGAGTCTAGAATTACTGATTCTGTAACAATAGACAGATAATGACGTCATCTTTAACCAGCATGATTGGTATTAGTATTATCAAGTATTCTATTTACTCCATGAATAATAAATGGACAAGGAAAACTTCCGTTTCATAATTTGACTTATTTGGGTCAATGTAAGAAGTAAATAAATACACACGTTTACACACATTTCAGGGTTGTTTTTGATAAAATAACCGATCATATTACGCAAGATTACCTGTTTTAAATAAATACCTCACTCGACACGAAATTAAATTGATTCACCTACAAGTTGAACATGAGTATTGGCCGAGTAAAAGTGGTTCATGACGTTGTATACAATTCTGCCGTCCTCACGAAAAGTGCAATAACTAGGTTAGAGCGGATTTCGAGAAAAACGCGTTTAGATTTTATTTTCATTGTGTTTGAATGCCGAATCACTATTTATGCTTAGTATTAAAACCGGCTCCGTCAAAGTTACGTAAAAACTGTCGAAATAAAATATTTACATAGATCTCGTTCTGCTGATTCCGAATATGTAGGTACTTAACTTAATTCAGCCCAAAATTCGAGTTATTGCATTTTCGTAAGAACAGGAAAATAAACTTCTTTTGTCACCCTTTCAAAGTAGCCTTGTACACTCGTGATTTCCATACAAATCTGAGCTTTTCCCTCGAAGCCTTATGGCCTAATGTTAATAAAGCAGCTTATAAATGTACTGTCGAGCGCTATAAAGCGCGTCATGGCGCCATATTTCATGCAAACTCGTATAAACCACAGATCGGGTATCGTAAAAACATTATGGACCTTAGACACGGATTAGTAAGGGACGGATGTAAAATAAAATAAATAAATAAATAAAATAGATGTAATATAATAAGATGTACAAAAATCACTATCAAAAACAGCAGCAATCTCTATTCCACTACAGGACAACTAGAAAGACCCTACTACCACCCTTATACTCGTACTGTCGATTTCCACTGATTACGTACAAAACGTTTTGAATCTACGTTTCTGATTCGTACGGCTAGCGAATGGAACAGACTGCCGGCTTCCTTGTTTCCTGAGAGATATAATCCTGGGGTTTTCAAGGTCAGAGTGAATAGGTATCTTCTGAGTATGTGTGCTTCATCTTCGGCCACATCGTCGCTTATCAACGGGTAAGTTGGTGGTCAACGTAGACTTTCGACAAAAAAAGGAAAAAAATGAGCTGCAAATTCCACCTGAAGAAATAGTTACATGCATACATATAATACATTGCAAGTTAAAAAAAAGCATTTAAAACGAATGCGTATGGTGGCCCTATCGTTAAACTGGCACGCATAAAACTGTTTCGAACAAGTTGACTGCTTACAGTAGACAAGAACACCGCGTATACCCTAACATGTAGTGGTAGGGCTCTTTTGCAGAGCCCGCCTGGGGAAGTACCACACCTTTGCCAGATATTCCACCGCCAAGCAGTAAAGTGCAAACATTACTGTGTTTCGGTTGGAAGGGCATTGTTTCCAGTGAAATTACAGGGCAAATGGGAGATTAAACAACTTATATCTCAGGGTGACGAGCGCAGTGCTGTGCCGCGCAGGGTTTTGAACGAGTTCAAAATTCTGGGTGGCGCAGACCTGTTATGGGTAAACGCGACGTTTAACATCAGGCGAGCGATTTGCTCGTCTCGTCACTCAATGACATAAAAAAAAAAAAAAAAAACACGATGTTTTTATCGCGACAACGCGACTGAAATGTTTGTGTGATAATGTCGCCGCATTAGAGTTCTCCATCTGTTCTTTCACAGTCTGTTTCCTTCAGAGCCAGGGTCGTCGAAAAATCTGTGGCGAGGTCGAACACAGGAAATTGGATGCCGGCGATCGGCGATCGACGACCGATCGCCCGAGACTGCAGGGACAAAATATTTATCGACCAACACTATTCTGTATTTTATATTTAGTTAAACTGATATATTTGGCATTGTTAAACTGTATCTAGGTCCTGCTTGACTGAGCCAATGTACACAGGGTTAGAAGGAAAGGTTATGCTAAGTGGAAAAAGGCTTATCGTAGTAGTTTGTAATGGGATGGGACCAACCCCGAAATTAAGAAAAAAATCAATCAAACGTTCCATAGAAAAATGTCATTGATACTTGACAAAATGTAAGTAATTTACCTTTTCTAGGTATATCTCTAATAAAAATTACAATTTTATGGAACTTTAAACAATAATCGGAAACAAAGAAATATAAACTAATCCTAAAACTATAAGTATAAAACAGAAACTACAAGTTAAATTGCTTTTACGGGCACTTTACTAAGAACAGCGCCAAATCTGACCAATCCCACCAAGGTCCGAATAAGAACCTTAACCTACCGTCAAGTCCTACTTTACACCGAAACAACAACTCCACAATTTTCAACCGTAGTCTCTCAAAATAGAGTCCTTTTCTCATTGTTCGATAAAACCAGTGATTTCAGTAAAGGCGTCCGAGCCTCGTTAACTTTTCCCAAACTGCCGGGATAGTAACTTGCGCGAGTTACTGGCGCCCCAACTTGAATAACAGGGGTAGTTAATTAACAAGCGTTAGTTGATCGTCTCAAGTTGAGCTGCACTTGTTTTTCATTGGCTGTTTTCTTCGCAACTATAGTTTCGAAGTTGATAAAGTTGGGGATAAGGTGTACCTTACTACAGCGTAAAATTTAGTTGAAACTAAACTCTAAGATGAGGTACGAAGGGTTTGTTTAGTTTGAAGAGCAACGTAATTCTAATGACCTACTAAAATTATTTTAGTAAGACTTTGGCAGTAAGTTATGATCACATAGGACTAATAATTCGTCTCTCAGTTTTATTATGAACCTAGTCCCTAGTCCTGGTTTCACCCGCCTGGTTATGAATAATTGTGTTAATGAAATTGACGCAAAGTAACCTATGCAATGCTAATCCAGGGTATAAACTTTTTCTATAATAAACATATTTAGAGACAATCTTTCGCATTTATAATATTGCGTAATCAGTCCGATTAGTACGGTTGAATGTTAAATTTTGAGTGTTAATATGTGCTCATTTCTGCAATTAACTCTTTTGAACGCATCATGGAAGGTAAGTAACTCTTGGATAAACATAGGTACAAGTTTATTTCTTGCTAAAACATTGATAGCAAGTAAAGACACATTGCACAGTGTACACCTAGAATTATTAAATGTACCTAATATTACCGAGTTCTTTGTTCAACAAAACACTTCATATTTATTCAAAAGAAAACATTTCAGCGCTCTCAGCAAACGTCTATATCCTAACGCGCATAAATTGCACGTAAACGCGAAGGCCGGAATTCTTGAAGGGGTTGTTAAACACCCCTTAATGGCCACCTCTCGTTAAGAGGAAAGGTTTGGGCTGTTCTTTGAAATTAACAGTTACAGCTTAGCACCAGACCAGTGTTTGTAGACCTCTGGCGCTAGGACAAAAATCTATGAAACGTACAGTTCAATGACTAGCATTTTTTTCTCTCTATCTTGCATTATGAAAAGATTTTGGGGCTTTTTCGCTCGTTGCATCGCAATAAGCGGTATATAAGTAATGCACAAAACTACAGTTTATTGAACAATTTATGTTTCAACATCTTAACTCTACAACAAATAATAAACTTTCGTTCCTTTTCTTTTTACAAGGATAGCTATGAGTGCGAGCAAAGAATCTTATCTTGGTGTTAGATGGGTAGTTGTAGATCTTGGCTATTTTGTAATGAGATATGTCTTGAGAATCGCCGAGTTGAAATTGAACCGTAAAAGGCAACCTATCTGGGCATCTTATTTTTTCTTACAGAACCTATTGCCTTAAATATTTTGCGGACAACATATTAACGTATTTTTTTTTTACTGAAATTAAATTAAATTACCCGCCTGCTATTACACGTTACGTTTGCTCAAAACAGGTCTGCGTCACCCAATATTTTTAATTCGAACATTTTAAGACCCCGCGCGGCACAGCAATGCGCTGCACTGCACAGATCCATAGTTTTAGTTAGTCCCAAGTGCAAAATCTATTAGAACAAAATGTTCAGTCTCAACATGAACCAGTATATTTCAAGTTACATCGGTCGAGGTTTTGTGAGTACGCATAAAGTTTTATACATTTGAAACTGCTCGAAAATTGGTCGTTTGACGTTTTGTGAGCGTATACCAGCCGAGCGCCGAGCGGTTCGAGCGAGTTACTGATTTTGATAAGAGGTGAAATAACATTAAACATACGAATATCAAGCTCGAATGTTACAATATAAAATATGAATAAAGTTACAGTCACTGGCAATCTCTTTAGCAAGTTTTTGATCGGGTCGCTTCAAATGAGGGAAACGGTATGCTAATCCGAAAAAGCGACATACCTATATATTTGATCATTCTGAACTATTTTTACTATGTATATATTTTTATACTACATCCATTTTGTTGAGTGCCGTTGACATTTTTCTATGGAACACCTGATATTTATTACGGCTACGAGTATAGCCACGTGGTCCGACAGCGTAGTCCGATCAATCGGAACGCAAACCCTGGGTTGGTCCCAAAGTAAAAATTGTTTATGATAATGTTTTTGAACCTTTTTCGGCTTAGCATACCCTTTCTTTATAACCCTGTATTAACCCAAAAAAAAAAGGTTATCACAAGCACAACCTTCGTGGATTTTCAGTAAAACTATTAATTTTAGTGTCTGAAACTTGCAATGTTTGTTTTCACGGTGGTGTGCTTGCAAAACTCTACCCAGTCTACCAGTTCCTTGCTAGTCCATTTAGAATTTAATAGTGGTTAGTGTACTTTATTCATTTATCCTCCGGAATTCTCTGTTTGATGTAGATATTCCGGGGGTGGTGAACGAATGCCGGATGCCGACAGCTATGTTTATTTAACTAACTACGCTTTGCAATTTCACCTGGATTTTCATATAATTTATTTAGAAAAAATCTTGTGGAATAATTTACGATGATAGTATCAAATGTCCGTATTCTGAAAAGTGCTCGTTCACGAAAATATATTTATTGGAAAATACTTATTTTGGTCCGCTGGAAACTATGCGAAGTACACGTCCCACTATACCCTAAAAACAGTCAAAGTTATGAACTTACAATATTGTAATAACAACAAAAGTCATCGTACCGACATTTATTCTAAAAATGAAATACAAACATTTTTCAGATTTTTCGAGGTCACGCCCTCAGGTCTTTACAGAAACCTATTAGTTCTAATGGTTACTTGACGCTGTAAAAAGCTTATCTTTGTATTGTTTAAAACATTTTTGACAAAACCCGTTAAAAAAGATTTTGAGACTTTTAATATTACTTTGAAAACACTGTCCCGTTTGACTGTAGACTAAAATATTTGTTAGTTTGCTTACAGTTTTTGGAATCAAAAGTATCCTGTAACGATTTCCTTGCTAAATTTTATAAATAACGGTAACCCGTTTAATCGTGAGAAGATGACATACAATGCAAACAGATTAGTTTTATTATTAAGGTATAGTACAGTATGTTTAATATTAAAATTAGAGCATTTACTCGTATATATTTTAAAGGAGTTTAATAATAAAATGAGCTTTTTGAGTTGAATATCTCAGCTTATTATTCCAGCTCAGAGATTTTTAAAGGATCTATACTTAAACTACTAACTTGAATAACTAACTTAACTTTATAACATTAGCCTTACTTCAGGAGCGAAAACTTTAATTTTACCTAGATCTAAAGTACAAACATTTTTTTAATTTTACCAAAGATGTGAAGTGCAAACATTTTTGTTCTCCTTAAAATATACAAAGGCTGAACCAAAATAGAGTGAATCCATTACCACAAGGAGTTTATGAACCGGCACAGAGCTCTTGTGGCGAAATAATAAGGCTTTGACATGAATGGTCTGATTTATAGAGCGCCTTACAATTGGGAGCTATTATTGCAGAGTTGTTTTCTTACAACCAGCAGAATGAGGATTGGAAATAAAGCGTTGGTGATTAGAAAATGTTACTTATCATCGTTGTAATAGAGTATATCTTTCGTTCTGTTTTTTTCTGCTCCGAGACTAGGTGTTAGATATAAACCCAATTTTTTTTCACGTCGATGGTGTTAGTATGTGTTTTCCAGGGTATCCCCGAGTTCCCCAACACTGGGAATCCTAGCTATGAGTGTAAATAGTTATTTATTCGGTTACATTTTATAGTTTTTCGAGTATTTTACGTGCTAACAATTTCGGAAAGAAACAAAACGAAAAAAAAATGACAGTTGTGGACCCAATTTCTTCAGTTTCTATTTAGATAAAGCTGAGCTAATCACCAGTAAAAATAACCAAAGAGCAGAAATATAGAAGAAATAGTAAGAATTTAAAAAAACTAGCTGTATCTGGTGGTTTTTCCTGAAACCTTACAGGATCTTTCGTATTACCAACTAGCTACAAGTTTTAATTCGAAGTGATTTAACCTAGATGGCACTTTTATCAATGGTCGTAATTTATTTAACCTTTTCAAACCTTGATAACCCATTATACTCTATTTTTTTATAATTAAACACGGGAATACTCACGTAAAAAGCCAAGCGAGACGCAACTGCGAGCGCGTCACGTTTATAAACTCAACTGATGAAGGTCACCGAATGTGACCGAAACTAATCATAGTAGACGATTTAATTTTAACGTGAGTATTCCCGTGTTTAATTATAACAAAAATGTGTGAAAACCACGTTAGTTTCTATAATAAAATTGCAAACCTTTCCGGCGAGGCTTTAAGACTTATTCATTACCTATACTCTACTATTAGAATACCCTTCGAGCTCCATGCTATCCGTGCCATATCGCAAATTACTAATTTATTTATGGCATTCTTCATTATCATCATCTTCATCAACAACCTTCTTTATTTCACTTTTAAGTGTAGACCTCTTTCTTCTGCCTCCCACGCCAATCGGATCCGGGTCCGACCCGCGACTTCGACTATGACTACCCATAATTTTAGTGTGGTGTTATGTCGTAAGCCCCTTCCCATCTGTGAGCTTCAGTAGACCACTCCAAGTAGATAGCTATCGGTAAGGCGCGCCAATCCGGCGGGATGTATCGCAGCGGCTTCACAGCGGCGACAATCCAGCAATACAGGGCGCTACCAACTTAACCACTGAACTCCCTAAATTTAAGAACTAAAATTTGACTACGGAAACTGTCGATTTTCTATAGGAAGCGCGATTGTGGTGCCCTCGCTCAGCTGCAGAGTTAAGTTGGTGGTGTAGGGTGCGTATCGTATCCATTAATCTGCATTAGCGCCGCCATCCGTCTACAGGATTACTAGATCCAGAAGCCTGTACCCAGCTCAGCGTGTGGAGCTATTCAAACACATTATTAGGATATTAGTTGCCAAGTTGGAGCTGAAGCACTAACTATAAACAAGTTAGTTAATAACTAGAACTTAGGAATATGAACATGAGCTAAACAATATTACGTGTAAATGCAAAAGTTTGTTTGTTACGCTTTACGATCGACATGAAATTCAGCTAATACGCTGTCAGGGATATAGAAAAGGACATAAGCTACTTTTGTCATCCTCGTCACTGTTTTTCAATAGAGTGCGGGTGCTCAAGTTAAAAAACTTCACAAAACCCATAATTGCCCTAGGTTACCTGGAAAAGATCGTTGCTAGTTATAAGACCACCGATTCTTAGATTAACTTTAAGCGTTTTCATCCAAGTCGATAGGTATACAAAATGTAGGTATAAATATAAGTAAGTATATAGCCAAGCTTACATTATACGAGTCCATATCTTTATAATCAAAGTGTAATCGGCTACTTTTTTCAGTCACGTTTTCAGATTCTTTTACGAGTAAGTATCTAGAACTTGTTCTTTTAAACCAAAGCCCACAATTCAACGCCCAAAAAATCACAAAACACGTAAACTCATCGAATTTACATGAAAAAACTAAACATCAAACATCATCTCATCCCTTTCCAAGTCAAATTCAATTGAACAAAACCACACGGACTTGTCCTAAACGAATAAAGCCGGGTACAAACTGAATTAGTTGGTATTCCTACAAAGCTCTTGGACAAATTTGCCGCTACCCGCTGCAGCGCGTGAGTTATGAGGGTAGTCATAATAGTGAGCGCTGGACGTAAGTCGTGTAATCTTGGAGATCGGCCTGTAATATTTCAATTAGCGGCTGACTTTGAGAACGAATAATTTGGGGTTGCTTGAGTTAATTATGATAAGCTTTTGTTTTTTTTTTTTTAAAGTTCAGACTACACTTACCTACGCAAGATAGATAAGAATTGTGCGTCTTAGGATTTGAGGTTAAGGCTCAATTTGGATCACTATGAAAAATATTGTTTTGTTCATTGTATAAGTAACTGTGAACTTTTTTTCATTCTAATTGGTCGACAATGTTCGGATGTTTGATAATACAATTAATTGAACAGTTATTATTTAAATTCAGATTCAAATTATTACTCAGCCACTTTTAACCTACCAGGATATACCAGGATACCGGGATATCGAAAATAAGAATTATTAGCACTATTTATTTTCCAATTTTGAAAAGCAAACCAACTACAGTCCGTTAATCGTATTCGCGAAGTAGTGACGTAAACGCGAGCTCTGTCATTTGCCAATCAGGGCCATTTAACGCGACCGCCCACCAATCAGAGCTCTCCGTGGAATTGCACGTCAGAGCTGTCATTCAGATCAGATTCGGTGCATGCGGAACGGCCTGATAACGGGAGTGCTTTGGTCTAAAATTTATGTTCCTTTGAGTGCTTTTATGTGTATTTTTAGTGGGTAGTATAGGGATTTGTGTTCGAGCTGATTTTAGCAAATCGACGAGGTTGGCTATCTTGGATCTGGAAGTTGTTAGCTGGTTAAATTTGTTTAGTGGTCAGTCTTCGGATGGGGTTGATATTGACAACTGAGGTTGACTGTTATAATTCTCAATTTGTGAAATAAACCTAATAGGGTAAGACTGGGCAACATTCTAATTTAAATAAAAATACCTACTCTAAAATTTTAAAAAATGAACAAGGATTTTACCTAAGTTGTCACTTTTATTCGGCTGGACTATTTTTTTATCAAATAGGTATAACTGAAAACCATCATCTGCTTTGAAAATTACATTTAAGCCGGTTCAACCATTATAACAAAGTCACAGACTTAAACATACAGACAGGCGTCAAGTAGCACCCCTCGTTTGTCGACGATGCAAGCTAAAAGAAATTCCATTCACAACACAATTGTATGTGGAGACACGAGACGCTTCTTTAGGAATGAAAAACTTAGATTTCATACAAACTTACAAAGTAACAGAGTTAACACTTTCTCGAATGTCCAAGAATCTTCGCATACTTTTCTCATATCAACTTGGTAATGTCATACTTATTATCCACCCCTAAGTTTGTGCCAACAAGTTGTATGAAGTTGTATGGACGAAGTCATAACAAGAAAACTTTGTATGGACATCCGCGAACTGAATGACCGTAGTTATCATACTTAACTCCTGTGTTTGTACGTTCCACTTGATAACCAGATTAACTTGCGGAGATAAACTCTTTATTGTTCACACTAGAAAGCATATAAAAGAAAAAATAATTAATAGGTAGGTACTTCCCAAGCTGAGACTGAGATCGATGGTATTGTTATAATTATGTATATTGTATGTCCAAGGCAAAGATCTTCGATGCGCTAGACGAATGTAAGTAAGGTACTTTCTAGGCAACCGTGATAGATACATTTTTGACCACAGCGCTTCTGGCCAGGTGAGATTGTATTCGAACGCATGCCTAGTTCGATTTAAATAGGAACGAAATCTCTTCTAAAATAGTGCAAGAACTGGCGGCTATTTGAATAGCTTACGATTTTCTTTTCAGATTCATATTGTTTTTCTGTAATTTGATTATATTCACAGAAAGAACGTACGTAAAAAGTCTTTTGATCCGTTTAAAAAAGCCCAGCGGAATCGAATTCTAATTGTTTTGTATTTAACTGATATCAAAGCCTTCAAAGCATTTGTTGTAAATATAAATTTCCTAATAACGCGTGGCCTTGGACGTTTCCAGAGTTTCGCGCTTTGAAGATCCGAGAGGTTCTCGAATAACCGTCTTGTCAAACTTTTGTTTGAAATCCGAGTTCCTCGACAATTTAAAAAGCGGATCGAGCTAATTTCGACTTCTGGACGGCACCTGAACAAACACAACAGGAGCCCTATTCTGGAGAGTGAGGAATTATATCGGTCGCTGTCGCTCTCATTAAAAATGTCATGACAGTGAGAGTGAATGAGATAATCTCGAACGGCCCAGAATACCTCCCAGTGCTGCTATGGACAAGCGACATTGCGACACGACAGGTGACAGCAACAAGCTATGGCGATTGGGATTGAATTTTAATCATGATTACAGCATTTTACCCATTGATTTCCATAAGTACTGCTGTCGATCGTAGTCGCTGTTACCGAAAGTTTTACGGTAGAAGAAGGGTTGCAGTGACAATCGTTCTCACACTAGCTGTCACCACTGCAGCTGGCTGTGGTAGCCGTTCACGCTGTCACAGATTACGGTCACAACACAATATCTGTTACGGTTTCAGTCAACCGAAATCCAAAGCTGAAGTCTCTGTCACGTTCAAAAGTTCCATTTGTAAAAATGGTCGCTTTAAACCTTAGCCTTAAACTAAGGTTTCGGAAAAATTTTCGTCGCAAAAAATTAATGGCAATAAAATGTAATTGTGACAAAGTAAGGTATTGAAGAAATTTCGTCTCTCAGAAATATAGTTATTTAAAAAATGTATTTTTCCTCTAAAACAGTTTACACGTTTACCGCCCTTTTAAGATTTTGTTGTATAGATGAGGAAACTGAAATATTAATATTTGGGAAAACATACCTTGAGTGGTGGGGAGGGGGGAGTTAAGTAACGGCGAGTATTCAAGGACTGTTTGATAAAATAGTTTGTGGATAACTTTGGAGCTACTTCTACGTTTGTAATGAAATTTAGTATAACAAGAAGGTATTCTTGAATGAGATAACTTTAGGGGTAAGTTTAGGGATTATCATTTTAGAGACTGATAGAATAAGATATTAATCATTGAAATACCGTTTCAATAATAACACATTTCAAAATAACTATAGTTTCTGTGGGTACATACGATTGGGATAACTAAGTTAATTATAAGACTATTTTAAAAACAAGCGTTTAAAAAATTGTCATCGGAGTTACACACGTATACCAAATTTCAGCTCAAACAGACGCCGGAAAGTGGTTCAAAATTTAGTTGCAAGATTCCACCCGAACAAAGATAGATACATAGTTACGAGTACAAGTTAAAAAGATTGCAAGTTAAATAAAAGCTTTTAATAATGAATCATCTAAACTGAATAACGCAACTATCAGTCTACGCAATTAAATTTATTTTGATAAAAATGGTTGTAGCTATCAAAAATACATTCTTTTCTTTATATTCAGTAGGTACTCGTAAGTTGTTTCATTTATGTTTTGTGATCGAAAATAGTCTACACGCTCCGCTTAGAAGCACTAGTAGATATATATTACATAGTTATCTCTAAGCGTATGTAAGCGTATGTAATCTCTAAGCGAATGACTGTATTATTCTCTCTGAGATAATAAATAATTCTTGAACCGAAAAAATAATTCAATTTTTTTTAAGAATTAGCCTTTTGGCGTTGCAATGCACCGGTCAGCCTAAACAACGTGGCGTTACTTGACTCTTGCTTTGATTGTTGTGGCATGTGGCTTATGTGTGTGGTGTGTGGCAAGCCAAGCATAAAGCTTGTCGGACTGCGTGCTAAGTCTTGTGGTTTAAGTGGGCATCGTGGCTTATTTCATAATAGGATTATAACAATTCTAAATTCATTTATTTCAGGTTTGAAATGTACCTACCCATAATCACACAAAAAAGAGTTAAATGACAAAATGACATGTTATAACAAAAGGGTAAGTTTGCCCGGAAAGAGCTCATAATCTAGACACGCGGTAGCGTGTCAAGCCAAGTTCAAGTGACAGAACTGGCGAGCAGCACCGTGCGTATATTACACGAACCATTTGGAGGCACTTTTGACCTCGTCATAACTCAAAAACTATTTCACATAAACGTGTCAAATTTGGCTCATTATATTAAGACTTGCGAGATACATATGTGCTCCAAATTTCATAAACACACCTTAAACGGTTATTTAGATATTAACGTCCAAAAATCGTAATTTTTATCACTGATCTAACTATAGACTAAAACTATATCCATGTTCCAGATGACCTAGAAAGTTCAAATTTGGTATGCAGATAGGTAAATATGTGAAAACAAAGGAAAAAATCTGAAACTGGTAAATTTGTATCATTTTATTATAATTTTGGAACACTTAACTTATACTTGGTGCCTCAGCAATCAGCAATCAAAACTTATAACAGCCGGTCTTTATGTGGATTTTAAGGTCTTCACGTGAATATACACGAGTAATCAATAGTCTATAAGATCACTACTCATAATAAATAATTATTTTAAATGCATTTCGGTACAACGTCGCACAGCAGTAGGCTGGGAGCAGTGCGTGCGACTGAATGAGTTTGAAAGTGAGAACTCATTGGTAACAAATAGTTTTTCTTGAGAAAATGTCAAATTAAAACGAAACTCTCAAAAAGAGTTCTCTATTTCTCGTTCTCAGTCTTCTTTTTCAAATATTAGTGTTGTAACCAATTAATTACTGAATTTCACCAGCTTCATTCGATTTTAATCGTAATTAAATATTGATCAGCTGGATCTAATCGGGGCAAATTAGACCAAAAAATAGGAGTAAGCTTACATTAATTCACACCCAGCTGAAAATTGGTAGGATTGTTCAGAATACCATCATAAATGAAACCTAAAAAGTCCTCATCGATCCGATACGTGCAAAAATTTTTACTCCAGGTAGAAGGTCACCAAAACGGGTATTTCGTGATTTTCTCAAAAACGGTACAAGCTACGAGGATACTGTTCAAGACAAGTATGTTCACTATAACATTTTCTACAGTATTGCTCTTAAACGCATGTTGATAGAACTTATGGTTTTCGAGATATGTCGATATTAATTTCAGACCAGACCAAAAAATTGACAATTTCTCTTAAGATGCCTCAGTCAGCAGTAGATCATAAAACAAGTTTGTAAATGAGTTTTCCCGAAGTTTTAAACATTGTTGAATCCGACAATCTCAAGAAACACTTTGAAAAATGACTCCTTGTATCTCAAATCGGATAAATGATGATGATGGTTGACGGAAAATTGAACCCCTCGTATCTCGGAAACGGAAAGAGATAGAGGGGTACACCTGACTTTTAAAATTTAGATCAAGTATGGACCTTTCTAGGGAAATGATAAAAAAAGATAGCCGCCATACAAAAAAGTTTGACAGTCATACAAATAAACAAAAAAAAAGGAAATGCTCATAGCTGTGGAACCGCTGTAGATGGATGGAGTGTGCTCGAAGAAATATTATAGAGATTTATAACGACAATCGAGATTCAGCAACAAAAATCCAAGATGTCGGATTTCATATTTCCGTCAAATTTCAATGGATCTTCTAAATTTTAAAGTGATCCTAGGCAGGTGTAATTTTGGATCTGGAGGCTCTTAAGGTCCTTAAATCCATTCCTGAAATGATTTTTTTGGTTCGGCCATTTTTCAAAATGGCTGCCATACAAAAGAAAAGGAGTGAAGTTACAATACTTCGCACCCAGCTGAAAATCAGTAGGATTGTTCAAAACATCATCACAAATGAAATCTAAAAAGTCCTCATTGATCCGATACGTGCAAAAAAAAACACTAAGGGTAAAAGGTCACAAAAACTGGTTTTTCACAATTTTCAGAAAAACAGTAAATTTTATTATACAATTAGCCATACCAAATTTTAGATCAGATAATTATCTACAAAAAATGACAATTTTTTTTCCTAAGAGCCACCGTTTTTGAAATATAACGACTCAAAAAGTTGAAAGAGTTGTAATCGTCATAATAATTATGCACACGTTTCCACGTCACCTTAGAGGTAGTGAGCTTAACGCGTTTTAACGAATATTGCTTTTATTATATTCAACCTATGCCAATATCTTTTATTGATCAATACTTAGTTTCAAATTAAACAGACTCACAACAGAAACGTGGAATAGGCCTACAGGGAAATCACGTTAAGCACACTACCTCTAAGGTGACGTGGAAACGTGTGCATAATTATTATGACGATTACAACTCTTTCAACTTTTTGAGTCGTTATATTTCAAAAACGGTGGCTCTTAGGAAAAAAAATTGTCATTTTTTGTAGATAATTATCTGATCTAAAATTTGGTATGACTAATTGTATGATAAAATTTACTGTTTTTCTGAAAATTGTGAAAAACCAGTTTTTGTGACCTTTTACCCTTAGTGTTTTTTTTTTGCACGTATCGGATCAATGAGGACTTTTTAGATTTCATTTGTGATGATGTTTTGAACAATCCTACTGATTTTCAGCTGGGTGCGAAGTATTGTAACTTCACTCCTTTTCTTTTGTATGGCAGCCATTTTGAAAAATGGCCGAACCAAAAAAATCATTTCAGGAATGGATTTAAGGACCTTAAGAGCCTCCAGATCCAAAATTACACCTGCCTAGGATCACTTTAAAATTTAGAAGATCCATTGAAATTTGACGGAAATATGAAATCCGACATCTTGGATTTTTGTTGCTGAATCTCGATTGTCGTTATAAATCTCTATAATATTTCTTCGAGCACACTCCATCCATCTACAGCGGTTCCACAGCTATGAGCATTTCCTTTTTTTTTGTTTATTTGTATGACTGTCAAACTTTTTTGTATGGCGGCTATCTTTTTTTATCATTTCCCTAGAAAGGTCCATACTTGATCTAAATTTTAAAAGTCAGGTGTACCCCTCTATCTCTTTCCGTTTCCGAGATACGAGGGGTTCAATTTTCCGTCAACCATCATCATCATTTATCCGATTTGAGATACAAGGAGTCATTTTTCAAAGTGTTTCTTGAGATTGTCGGATTCAACAATGTTTAAAACTTCGGGAAAACTCATTTACAAACTTGTTATATGATCTACTGCTGACTGAGGCATCTTAAGAGAAATTGTCAATTTTTTGGTCTGGTCTGAAATTAATATCGACATATCTCGAAAACCATAAGTTCTATCAACATGCGTTTAAGAGCAATACTGTAGAAAATGTTATAGTGACATACTTGTCTTGAACAGTATCCTCGTAGCTTGTACCGTTTTTGAGAAAATCACGAAATACCCGTTTTGGTGACCTTCTACCTGGAGTAAAAATTTTTGCACGTATCGGATCGATGAGGACTTTTTAGGTTTCATTTATGATGGTGTTCTGAACAATCCTACCAATTTTCAGCTGGGTGTGAATTAATGTAAGCTCGGATGTCTAAATTGCCCCGGTTAATCAGTCAGGGGAGATTGTGTGAATGATGCCTTACTCGCATTCGAGTCTAAAAGTACAAAATAATATCACGAAGCAATGCACGCAAATAAATTCACAGAGTGAATTACTAACTTTCGCTTTTTCTTCATTTATTGTGATTGAGTGAATGTTTTGTAACTAAAAATATTAAATTAAAGACAAATTGACCTTTTGTATTTGACATTGTACCATTTGAACCATTTCAAAATACCTGAAATATTAAAGTTTAAGTTTAATTTTCTAATCAAAACCTTAATCCAATAAACTTACAATACATAATCAAATCGATCAAATACTCATACAAACTTGAATCGATTTATAGTGAGTATCAAATACCGAGTCGTATGGTAACATCACTATAGTTACGTCGCGTTGACAAAATATCAAAACGCGCCTCTTGTGTTGACTATAATTTGTTAAATAATTATCTTTTTATTACGTATATCGTATAATAGAATGAGTCGTACCATAGAATTACGGGTGGGTGACACACTTACCTTACACCGAATAATTCCAATGCCTCCCGATGGAAGCTGCCTATTCCATTCGATTGCATATTCTTTGTTTGAGCATAATAATATACAACAAACAAATACGTTGCGTGAGACTATTGTAGAGCATTTATGTCGTAACTGGTATGATTTAAGTTTGTATACTAGTGGTCCAAACGGAGATCCTTACTGCTCTGAAGAAGAGTATCGAGCAAGCATGCTTTGTTCGACAACTTATGGAGCTGCTTCTGAGTTAAAGACTGCAGTAAATTTGAATTCTTTACAAAAAGTAATGATATCCCACCAAAAACATAAATGTAAAAAAGGAGAGCCAAGTTCAATACAAAAAGAATGGAGATCTAAATGAGTGCCAAGTTTGATGGTCAGTCCTGAAATTTATTTATACTATAATATAAAACATCATTTTTCTTATAACTTCGGATATATTGTAGCCTAAAGTTTGACTTGGCTAGTTTTCATAAACAAATTATTATGTTCGATGGCTAGATTCTACCAGCATGCCAAATTTTCGAAATAATAATAAAATAAGAAGCGACAAGTAACAGGTTTAGAACTTATGAAGGCTATGTAATATACCTGTAATTCGTATATGAAAACTAGCCAAGTCAAACCTTAGGCTACAATATATCCGAAGTTATAAGAAAAATGATGTTTTATATTATAGTATAAATAAATTTCAGGACTGACCATCAAACTTGGCACTCATTTAGATCTCCATTCTTTTTGTATTGAACTTGGCTCTCCTTTTTTACATTTATGTTTTTGGTGGGATACTCATTATTATGAACAACAACTTTTAACATGGGACCAACCCTGAAATCGCGAAAACAGCTACTCCGTTCATTTTGTCGAGTGTCTTTGAAATTTTTGTATAGAACAGCTGATTTTTTTGCGATTTCATGTTTGGTCCCATAGTACCATGACCCGTTTTTGGCGTAGCATATCCTTTCATTATAACCCTGTATACTGTAGCGTGGGCTTCGTATATAACTCTGAATCGGCACAAGTACTACTAAATTATTAATACATCATTTCATCAATGTTGCCATACTTTCTCAATACCAAATATCAAACAAAACTTTCCCAATATTGCTCCTTATTTTCTTACCGATAACCACTTAGGTGCCTCACAATAACAAACTTATTATATACTTTATAACAATAACAAGTCTCCATTTTCCTGTTCACAGCTCGATCAATAGAGTATCCGAAGAATTATTAGCCAAAAGTAATCCAGGCATAAATCATTATGTATTATCATAAATAAATATTCAGTGGACGGTATTAAATTTCATCCCGCCGCTTGGAGAGGAGCCAAAGGCCGCGATTGCTTGCTATTGGGACGAGGGGCTGCGGTGTATGGAAGAGGCTCACATTTTTGGTAAAATAACTTATTTCCTTCTCACATAATTTAATAAATATCAAAATTTGGATCTCTGTAAGTTTGCATTTTTGCTGTTCAATCACACAAAAATGGCTGAACGGATTTGGATGATATTTTATGCGAAGATAGCTTATACTCTGGATTAACTAACCCATTTTGAGCTAGGGGTGCCGTTTGGCACCGCTTACCTTTTTATTGCGAAAACCTGGGAGAAACCGCTGGGCGTAACTGGTAATAAATATATGTTTTACCAAACTACATGTTCGACGCTGAAATAGCAAACAACAATCGGTAAGGAATGAAGATGCAATTATAATACAATAGTAACACGGTTGTGTCAGTAAAGAAACGAATCGAAACGAAGCAGAGTTAATCATGTCTTCTTCCTCGCGCTAGCAATATTGTTTGCTGCACGAGGAAGAGGACATGACTAATACTGCTTTTTTAGATTCGTTTATTTAATGATATGGTACGGGTAAAATCTAGTTTACCCAAGCGTCGTACTTAGAACTAATATTTTGAATTACTAGTTTCTGTCTCATTTGATGTTTATTTAGATCAAATATAAATGTTTTCATTATAATTATATTAAAAATTATGGCTAGGCCACGGGGTGGGTTCACGAGTAACAGTGTGACTCGTTGGGGCTTATTACAAGTTTAGATCAATAAAATATTTATTCAAAGTCAAAGCCAAATTTTAAATAAAGAAAATATATCTTTGAAATCCATCAGTTTCATGTCAGTCATGGCTCTTCCACCAGAGCTACATCCGTGGCCCTGACTATGCAAAATGTGCTGGTGTTTCCCGACTACACTATCCATTCTCTATCCATTAAGGATCCTTGATTCTTCGCGATTGTTTGCTCTCGCGGCTTCCGGTTTTTACCTCCACTCTCAATCTGGTTTGGTAGAGTGCGATTTTGTTGGTAAATAGATTCTGTTTAAGAGCAACCACTTCTCATGTTCCCTTGTTTATGTGCTGTTTTGTGAGATGATGCTTAGATGGGTGGACGATATTTTCACTTTTGCTGGTTGCATCGGTCTAGCATGCTTCATCATCATATGCAACCTTTAATCCTCACACTGCGGGGATACAGGTACCCTTGAAGGGTGATTGATTAGGCCGTATTCCACCACGCTGGCCAAGTGCGGATTGCTGGAATTCACATACGCCATTGAATTTCTTCTCTTTGGACGTATGCAGGTTTCCTCACGATGTTTTCCTTCACCGAAAAGCCAGTGGTATGGTATGCAAAGCATGCTTGTTGGGATCAAATCCGTTGGCTCTTTTTACCGAGGCATGAATGTAGCCGTCTAGTTTTCTTAGGAAAAAAACGCGCACGTTTGCTTGCAATGTTCACGTTTTCCAGAAGTCATAATTATGTTAGTTATTCTACCATTATGATAAATGTCAACGTTTCTATGTTTGTTACTCAATCACGCTGAACTCAAAAACGGCTGAACAAAATTTGATTTTTGGTTTGGAGGTAGCTTACTCGTATATCCTACATTAACATACGGTTTTAAAATTTTACCAGTTTCTGTATGAAGCTAACTGCCGATCTTAATTATAAAATTGAAGTGACTCCTTAAGAAGAAGAAATAGGATTGCGGGGCCAACCGTGGGGCGTACCTATGTATTTAACATTTCATACACTAAATTCGTTTAAATCAACGTTCAGTTAAAAGCTGCATTTTGAAAACGTAAACCCAAGTACGCGGCTGGGAAAGCGCGATCGCAGACCGCAGCACACCAAACTTGACGGATGGGGCACGCGAGCTCGGACCACCATGGGTTCTGTATGTTTCTAATAATTGAAAATAATCGAATGTTTATTTTATGTAGATAGATGAACTCTTGTTATCTTTGTTCTTGTTGTTTTTTGTGTTTGTATGTATTAGGTAAGTAGTTAGTGCTAAATCGCATTACTAATTATCGCAGAGGTCCCGGGTTCGATTCCCGGCCGGGCAGATGTTTGAATGATGAATTTAAATATCTTTTCTCGGTCTGGGTGTTAGTTGTCCTTGTCTTTGTGTGTGTTCCATGGCATCCACGACACAGGATTTATCCTAGTGGGGAGCTATGAGTGGGAAACGTTATTTTATTTATTTATTTAATTAACCTTACCAACTTACATAATAAGGAGACTTACATACACTTTATCTACTTGTTTTCATTATATTTATTTCGGCCTAGTAATTCTGCCTATACAATGAGTGATATTTTTAAACAATTTTTTAAATTCCAATTGCAACGTAGGAACGTAACTTTATGTGCCGTAGGTACTTTGATGTCTGAAATGCCTGAGGCTTGCATTTTGGTTAGCAAATTATTGTTGAAAATAGCTATATTCGAACACAAAGATTGTGCTAATAGCATATTATTTATAAAAAATATGCTTAAACGTTGGCAAACGACTTAAAACTTGAAACTCGCTTTGGGCGATACATTATTTTCCGAATTATTATACGAGTTTTCATTTCTTTTCTTGTAATTTGTGTGGTGATCCATAATGCTTTTTTCTATTCTTTTCAAAATATCGAAATATCTTAAAAAATCTGTTGATTCAAATTTTTATCCCAGCTACTCTTCAACGGATGGTAACCCAAAGTTTCTATCGCAATTAGATTCTATTAACACCAGCGTTACAGCCGCCTAATAGGGCGGTCTAGGGCGGCTAGGGCGGCAGGAAATTGCCCTTCTCCATCATTCTCGACACTTCCAGGTCTTGCAGCGGTGCGACTTATCAATTGGGAACTGCTTTAAACTGTTTTCGATATCTAGCTTGTTTACCTGAGTTTTTATGCTGGGTTATGAGGAAAAGGTATGCTTAACCGAAAAAGGTTCATAGTACTCATCAGTATGAACAATTTTTACTATGGGGCCAACACTAAAATCGATAAAAAAATCCATAGAAAATGTATGGAGCAGCTGATATTTTTTTATCGCGTATTCAGGGATGGCCCTATCGTAAAAGTTGTTTATAATGATGAATACTATGAGCCCTTTACAGCTTAGCATACCCTTTCCTTATAACCCACCCATAATTTAATGGTATCTACCATTAGTTTAGAGGTAAGTACTCATCAAGCTTTTCTCATCATAATTATCTTCAAGATTCTAAATTCCTAATTTTCTAAATGTAAAAATTTTTGAATGTTCCAACTGAAACACGAAAAAAATTTAGCTACAACTATCTTTACTTACATATTTACAAATTCAAAAATTAAAAATTCAATTCAAAAAGAAAATAATGAAAACATCGTATTCCTTAGAACCCACGTCCAAACACGACCTGTCTACCTTTTCATAAAAACTTAAAACACGTTTAATTCTACTGAAGCAGGCAAAAGTAAACGTGTCACACACAAGACGTACTCGTTTACATCATTAACTTCACTCCGCTCCACTACACAATTTAAAATTTAAGGCCACCCATTCACGCGCGAGCTTCGCGAACTTACTCGCCGTAAATTCCAACTGACAATGGCGCGGCCTGCTGTACTATTACGTATTCTGTGGCGCTGCTTTGTTCCCCCATTCTGAGACAAAGCGACACTGCGATTAGTCCCTGGCTCATTATAATTAACTCACCGGTGAGGTGGGACATTCAAGGCAATTAGGAACAGCAGATTTCTTAGAATTTGTTAGAATCTGATTGGAACGTTTCTTAGAATTTGTTAGAATTCTCGGAGCAAGTTACTGGTTTGAAAGTTTTTAATTACCTATCTAATAAATTCTATAAATAACTTTAGTAAGACAAGATCTCCTATTTTTAGGATCAAACAATATGGAGATTGTTGTTCTCATTCATAATTTTGTTTCCTAGAACTTAGTACTTATAATTAAATTGATTGTGTTAAAATTTACAATAGAAATGCTCCATCGAAAGTTATTTAAACTTACTTTATCTGTCTCCCGTTTTCATCATACAACCATCCAACAAACAACATCTGATAACGTCACAATGTCAAAAAACATCAAAGGCGGCGTGTCGTGCCTTGAATGGCCAGCTTTAAAAGTCCCTGTAAATCAGGCATACGCAGGTGACTCTACTTCATCAAGCTGGCACATTGTGCTGGAGCCCTCTGAATGGCTTCATGATTCGGTAGAGATGTAGACTTCATTTCAAACTTGGGACATAATTTATTTTTCTACCGGGTGTGTGTTTTGCACGAAATTTCGCCTTACGGTACTTTCCCTACATTTTTTGTGATTTAGTGCATGAAACTTTTTTGTGCTGTAGCTACTGCAGATTTTGTTGATTTGTATTTTATTTGTACCTATACCTACTTATAATTTAACACGGAAAAGGATATAAAAGTCAAAGAAATAACGTGATGACAATCCTACGATGAAAACTAACGAGGTTTTGACTAAGATGTTTCTCTGGGTTTCTAATACATTTTGTAGAGAGTAGATTTCATTAATAGAAAGCTACACTTTAACGTTCACTCTGTTCGTGTGTCAGATACATTCACACGTTCGGAAGTCACTGATTGGAAAGCCACCTCTCTGAAAGCTATGTTTACCAACGAATTCTACCAGCTAAAACAAAACACTTTGATTTTTATTAGTCTCACTGTCACCATTATTTATGTATCTCCATCGATTTCCCACAAGCCGCAAGAATATCTTGTAGCGGCACATTTCTTCAGGAATTCCTGGCACATCCGCAATCATCAATCTTTCCCCACACGTACTACGAGTAGCGGAGAACGCTTTATCTTACTTACCAGGTTTCAATATGTATGTACCTTTACGGTGCCTATTACATACGCAGAGAAGAATGCGACGAACGAAGCACTTTTAAAAATACTGGAGTTTTTAATTGCAATGAAGCCTTGATAGACCGTCTAATGAACTATAGGTTAGAAAATAAACACACTGATTTTTTCGTAAACACCTGATTTCTTTTCGCAATTTCTAGGTTGGTAAACGTTGTAGAAAAAGTTGCACTCTGTGCCCTTTTCGACTTAGTGTACTCTTTCCTTATAGCCCTGTATTGTCTCTTTGCTTAAAATTTCTCAACCAGAATTACTCTAACAAGTCAACAAATGCTCACTTATCAATGCCACTCGCGGTCATTCAACCTCACAACCGCGATTCAAAAGGCGACCACTTTTATGCCAATCAAAACAAAACACGTGCATTCACCCTCCTAATATTATAAACGCGAAATTTTGAAAGAATGTATGGATGTATGTTTGTTACTCTTTCACGCAAAAACAGCTAAACGGATTTACATGAAATTTGGAATGAAGGTTGTTCATGGTCTGGATTAACACATAAGCTACTTTTTATCCCGGAAAACGCGGGTGAAACTGCGGGCGCAGCTAGTAAAATACTAATAGTCTTCTATTCATACAGTACGAGTACTAATTCAATTTGTAATGCATTCGAGTAATTAGTGGTCGAGCCGAAGTTCAGTCTCAGACGGCATTAAACATGCATCTAGTTAAAAGCTTACCTGAGGGATTACGTACAGCTCTGATAAACTTAGCTGGAAAGACAAAGCACCGCGATTATCTGACTGAAGCCACAGTCTACAGATAGATAGATAACTGAACTCTTTATTGTTCACATCAGAAATTTAAACAGAAGTATAAAACTACATACAGGGTTATGAGGATTAGGTATGCTAAGTCGAAATGGGCTCGTAGTACTCATCATTATGAATAACTTTTACTATGGGGCCAAACCTGAAATCAAGATAAACAATCACAATCAGCAGTTCTATAGAATTTATCAATGACAATCGACAAAATGTTTGGAAAAGCAGATTTTTTTGCGATTTCAGGGTTGATCCTGAAAAGTAATTCATGACAATTGAGCTCTTTTCAGCTTAGTCTTATAGCCTTCCCTTATAATCCTCTACATTTGTGATTGCCATTATTTTATTTCTTGTGTACGTTCTCTGCGCAACATCGGTACAAACTAACAAGCAAATAGTAGTATCTGATGTGTAAATGTGTGCGTCTTGTATACATACGCGAAAGTAGAGATCTTGGCGGCTTCACGTAAATCTAACGCAGTGCTTTATCTTCCTCACTGGCTTATCTCAGCATATAAGATGGTACCTAGTAAGCTAGTAAGGTATGAACGGGCTAACGTGCATTGTCAGGGCCGGATTTGGAGGTCTGGAGGCCTCGGGGCAACAAAGGAGTGGAGGCCCACTGGCTCTAAATTATTTTCCGAAAAAAGAAAACAGTTTTTTTCAGTCGTGTTTTACAATAAATAATTTATTGTGAAACCAAATAGATTCTGCAACGGATGCGCACGGGTATGTTAAATATAGTCTATGTTACTCGCTAATGATGTAGCTTTATAAATTGATGCAAGAATTTTCAAAATCGGTCCGGTGGTTTTGAGTTTATTCGGTTTATTTATTTATTTCAGTTTAATAAATTTATATACAAACATCCAAAAATACAAATTTTTCCTCTTTATAATATTAGTGCAGATTAGGGGTTGGCATAGTGACAATTTGAAATGACGGTGGGACGCACTTGTGCATAAAAATCAAATAAAACTGGTTTTTTTTTTCATGAACCAATTAATTTGGTTTTGAAGAGCTTTCTGCATCAAGTACAGTGGCTCTACTCACAACACAGTGCTTGATTGAGGTAGCTCAAATCCCCTAGTGCTTTTATTAACAGACCTTTGAATGTTGTACGCAGCAAGTCTAAAAGTACAAATTAATAATAAACATGCGCGAGCGTAGCGAGCGCGAACATTTGAGAAATGTTTGATCGATGACGAACATTTGAGAATTTAGGATAGATTTTTACTATTTATTGTATTTTTTTAAAGTTTGAGATATTTTCAGGTCAATTTAAAAATAGTTGTGGCCTATATAAAATAGTGCTTGAACGTAGCGAGCGCAGAGGTTTTGAGGTAATTTGTTTAATTTAAGACAAGCTATTACTTAACGGGGTGTATGCAATGGTTTTCACAAATTAATAAAATGCGAGTGTATAATTTTAAGTTTTATTCTGTCATCTAGAAAAAAAATCAGGCGGCAGGTCACTCAAAACCATATAATTATGAGAACAGTGCACGAGCGCAAAAATTTGAGCCGTTTGAGGAAAAATGTTTACCAGTATTTAGTAGTACTAGTCGAAATAAAATAAAAAAGTCTGTATTGTGGGGGCCCCTCTTTTGTGGAGGCCCGGGGCAGTCGCCCCGTTTGCCCTCCCCTAAATCCGGCCCTGTGCATTGTAGGAATATGAGTAAATGCTATCGATATTTACTTTTCAATTAAGTATAAATGTAGATATATATACTAATGTCAAAATATAAATTAATGTATAAATGTATGTAAACTCATAATTAAATAAATGTTTATACATACATATATGAAGACGTTAAAATAATATAGCCTCGGAGTCGGCGTTTACCATAAGATTTAGCTAGCTGCAAAAATTAAGTGTTATGCGTTTGTAAGTGATTAGACGTTGGAAAGGAATTAAGAGGACCTCGTTTGGAATATTTTTTGCAATAGTTATTTACTTTAGTTAGTTTATCTAGACACGGTAGCTTGTTAAGCCAAGATCAAGCTAACAGAACTAGCGAGCAGTATTTTTTATTTTATTTTTCTATGTGATTGAGTGACGAGACGAGCAAATTGCGCGCCTGATGTTAAAGTATACATATAGATTGTCTTTGTTTATAGCAATATTTCAAAGCAAAAGTAATTTTAGTAAATTATTAAAATGTATTTTTAAAGATGAAAGAGTAAAATTTCCTGTCCTGTAATGTCCTGTAATGTCAGTTTAAAATGTTCAGTTTCGTACCTTTGAGATGTTTTCAGGTTTCACTCTCCCCTTTTCATCTAGGAGAAAACATGAAAAGGTGAAAGAACCTGATTTCAAAATGAACTCATGTACTGGCGCGAAGAAAATTACTTTCAATGTTATGCTGTATTTTTTAAAGTCATATCTAATAGAGTATTTTTCGATAAAATATTTGTAGGTTCATTTATTTATTTATTTTTTTAATTAACAGACCTGCAGTTGTCCGCCACACTGATTGGTACCGATCAATGATATGGTCTATGATAAAGCACACTTGCCTGGAAAAAACCGATTCACCCGTGTCAAATCTGGGGATCCTAAAACATACCGAATATCTTTTTGTTATAATTAAACACGGGTATACTCACGTAAAAATTAAGTCGTCTAATTTTACGTGAGTATTCCCGTGTTTAATTATAACAAAAATGTGTGAAAACCACGTTAGTTTCCATATCGAATATATTCTGTTCAAGTGTTCAAGTATTGTAGAATTGTTATGATAACAAACATGGCATATTAACACACTAACAAACAGACATTCGCTTAAGTCGGTATTACTATGATTTGATGAATTATAAAGCTACTAATCAAATCTTTTACTTTTTTACAATTTTTTCTCAAAAACAAATACCTACCCATTTGAAAATTTTTGCCCCGGACTGTACCAAATTGAATTATTTCGTTAGGAGAGCAGCTTTGATCTCGCGTCTCGTTCCATTACTCGACTTGATTTTTTTTACTTTTAATTATTGGAGCTCGCATTTTTCGGAAATTACTCCCGAGACCTCGGGGCGGGTTTGTGAAATTATGGAAATTACGCTGTTCCTGACGATTTGTTACTCAGTTTTGGAAGAAAAGTGGCTGTTGATTTTGATCTGGGGATATAATTATGTAGACTTTATGAAATGTTTGTAAAAAAATTGGGCCAATTTTTTAAAATTTATTATTTTATTAAATTAGCTAAGCAAGCATTACATGTTTAATGTACCTACTGATGATGACTCTTTTTGTATTTTTTTTTGTATGTAATTTTTTTGTGATACTTGTTCCTTCGGATGAAATAGTGGGATTCGTCTCACCATGGGACTATAATGGTGGAGCTAGTGGATAGTGGCTAAACAGTTTTGATAATGTTTATGACCCATTTTTAAAAATCATTAGATTATGTCTGCAAGGCTTTAAGAAAAAGATATGATAGGCCGAAAATGGTAATGTGGGCTCTTTTCAGAATAGCATAGCCTTTTCCAATAATACTGTACAGACGCTTAAAGAGACAACTGAACAAATCTAACTTTATTACTATTTTCAAAATAATAGTTCAAAAGTCTATTATTTAAAAGTAGCCGATTGATCTTTTGTATCAGCAATTCGCAAGTGATCAAGTTTCTAAATAGCGTTTGTATAGATTTTTTATTAAAATAGTTATCGAGTCTGGAAAGTTTTTGATGTAAAACTATTTGGTTTTTAACTAACTCCACGAATGTTTTATATTGAAACTTTGAGACACTTTTATTACTCTTTTAAAGGCATATTATTTTGGTTGAATGTAGTTTGACCACTGCCTCGCCTTCTTTACAAACTTTAAACTGTAATAGGCCATTTCATCTATTTATTGTACAATGAAATACAATAATAGCCGTGGTAGTTGAGCGGGAGAACGGCCGCTTCGCATTCGTGAGGTGCCGGTTCAAACCCCGACTCGTACCAATGGATTATTGGAATCTTATATTTTTTTGATGTTTTTCGAAATGGCTTTTCGGTGAAGTAAAACATCAACATAGCAACTTGGACAAAACAATGTATCTATTCTAAAATTGCTTCATCTAAACACACTGTTATTTTAACGCGATTAGAAACAAATTTAAACCGTAGAGAATGCATTTAATTTTGTTGCCATATAATACACGAATTAACACAGCGTGCCAGAGGATGCACCAGACCGAAACTAAATCTAGTCTGTAGCTTGTTTAGTTTATGCCTAATATTATTTTACTCAATGTGAAATTATGTAGGAAATGGTGCATTGGACAAGCCTTCGGCGGTGCTGGATTTGACGTGTTAAATGTTATTTCAACTTTATTATTCGATATAATTCTGTGCCTCCTGTGCAAAATGATACAACTCGAAGGACACCACAAGAAAATATTGAAAGAAAGAAAATATTGAATCTCCATACAAAATAATAAGTCACGTGATCAATTTTCTATGGAAATTCGATTTATTTTTCTCGAGTCTAGCAAACTTGTGTTCTGGAAGTTGTTCACTTTGACGTGTAGAAGAACACCCTTAAGTATTATTACATCTTTCCATTACACCTTAAATGGTCGAATCATAATTTTTTCATCCTTTTTATTTTTTATTCTATTACCTATAGGCTTGCGTTTGCCTCTAATCGCAACAAAGCACATGATACCGTATCATTATCAAATACTATTTTTTGTAAAGGTTAGATAATTGTGTCGAAGTCTGGTGCACATTGTGCAAGAAAAATGCTATAATGAGAAAATGGCGTGCGAAACTACGGCGCATATACTCGTAAATCTATTTAGTTTTTATTGAAAATCTGTACGTGAGTTTCGTTGAAATGAAATTTGGAATACCTACCTACTAATTAGTACCCATTATATAAATGCGATAGTGAATATGTTTGTTTCGCTTTCACGCCTTTCAACCAAACCGATCATCACGTTTACGCTTTAACTACAAAACTGATTATCATAAAATTCTGATGAATCAGAAATAATATGTTAAATTTATTGAGAAATAAATTAAAGGGTATCTGTATCGAATTACTTTTTATTACAATTTTCAGTAAATTTATAATTTAAAAAGCATTTTAGCCCTGATTGTAGAACTTGCACCTAATTAATTCCACCAAAAATCTATTATACAAAAACAAAACCTGTTTTTATTGAAAACGAAACTACGAAAACCTAAATTCCGTCCGCTTAACCCTTAGACACACCAGCTGTATTATTCCAAGCCTTCTATTACAAGTCTTTGAAATTTGAAATTCAAAGTGCGCCCCAAAGATTAAACTTCCTTCGTAGCCTTATTCTGTTAGGGAATTTGTTCGCAAGTAATTCAGTAGTAACCTGTGTTTTGCATCTTTTAGCCGTTCCGGGGATGCATGGCACCGGTAATGTCTTTAAATTGGCAAGCAAAGGTTATAAATCTAGGTTTGGTCGTTTGGTTTTTGTTTGGAGGTTTTTGTTCTGTTTCTGTAGTACTTCGTTGTAAGCGGCCATAAAATTAAATGTTTGGAGGAACGGTGAATTCAAATACAGGTGATATGGGTAGAGATATTGTCGTGGTATTGTGTTAGTGGTCTACGTTTTTGAAAGTAAATAGGCCATTTTTGGTCGTTAATATGGCATTATCGAGTATCGTAGTATGGTCTTGGAAATATCACGATTAATTAATTGTGTAAAAGTTTGTCAGTATGTTTGTAAATTCCTTCACGCTTTAACAGCTGGATAGAATTCGACGAAATTCTAAATAGAGATAGCTTACCTAAATCTTGAATTAAAATAATGAGCTACTTTTTATTCCCATCATCATTAATTTTCACCGCAGTGTAAACATAAAAAATACGCTTTTTCACGGAAAATTACGTAATTTTTTTCAGTATGAAAATAGCTGATACTAATGATAATACTAATAAATAATTTCTTGCGTACTATTTCGGATAAAATATCGTTCATATAATTATTTATCTATTATGGAGTTACATTTCGAGAATAAAACCGAAAATTGCATGTAGGTAATAATTATGTGGGGTTAGGATTTTCTCTCAATATCAGTTTACTGATACCGGATATGACCGGATTCCTGGTTTAATCTGGTTGTCTTATTTAGCCCATTTATTTTGATTGAAGGATTTATTTTAACTGCCATCTCGCCTAATGGTGAGCAACGATGCGGTCTACGATGGAGCACGCTTGCCTTGAAGAAACCGATTCAGTCGCGACTTGAAGACACCCAGATTATATATCTATCGGGGAACATCCACTCAGGTAGAGCGTAGCTTTTTATCATCAGTCATCCTCATTATTGAATGCTTTTCACGCATCGATTGCAACAAATACTCAAACCACCAAGATTCACTAGTTCACTGTAGAAATTATAGATGACGCATGCAAACGAGAAGCAAATTCCTGAATCCCGCAAGTGGTATTCTCCGGTGAATTAGAGAGCCTTTGGGGTTGGGTCATTTTTCTTTGAGTTTTAAGATTGATAGAATAAACCATAAGGTTTCGGAAAGTTTAAACACATTTCCCAGGAATTTGTGGGCTTTTTGGGACCAATCGCCGCGCTCTATCAATCATCATCATACTAGCCGCACCCCACCTGCAGGGTGCACACGTTACCTTTACGTTTCTTCAATCATCCCAGTTTTGAATAAAATTTTCTTCAAAAGCGGCTAAAACTGCAATCTACCTCCCGCTAGCACGGTTCCGTGCTCCGCCACCATAACAGCACGAAGCTAAACGTGCTAATGGAGCACAGGACGGCACGGGCTGTTCGCTCATTAGCACTGTGCGGCCGTAAATAAGGAGCAAAAGTGGCTAGCTCTGTTAGAATTCAAGATTTTGTACCTGGATTTGATAAACGTTACGTTAGACAAGAAGGATTACAAAGAAAAGTTTGTTTGTAAATTACGAAAAGCACGACGTTACCAAAATTAGTCATGAAAAAGTGCTGTTCAGTTTTCAAATGTCGATTTTGTAGTCTGTGGGAATTTGATAGTTTATATAGAAGGTTGCGCATGCTCTATTTTACAAGAAATCTCAGATTAAAAAAGTAAAAGTTGAAAGTTAGCGTCGGAAAACTCGACGTATGACCAAATAAACCGTGTTTTCGAAAACTGAATAAACTCCACATACTCGTAACTTAACATCAGGCGGGCGATTTGCTGGGCTTGTTGCTATAGCATAAAAGTAAGGTTTCGTAATTTGTACACATCTTTTTAATTATATAATTATCATGCGTAATATGTTTAGTCTCAATAGATATCAAGACACAAGTTTGAGTGTGTGCTTTTTGTGTCTCCTTGTGATACTATATCTTCTCTAGCCCACCGCGGCAGGCCTGTAAAGCCGCAGAGGGAGCGAGATAGATAGAGATTATCCCAAGCCTCTTCACACCACACATGGATACAGTCTCCTACTAAATTGTACTTATTAACGCTTGTAATTACCTCTGTAATGAACGCAATAAATTATCTTTTCGTACGCACAAAGTACTATAAGTAGTAGAGATGTGAAAGGTAGCGGTTTGGCCGGATGATGAGATAAATGTGACTTGTTTTTCGGCATTTTTTTGGTTTGGTTGACAGTTTCAAAAAAGTCGATAAAAATTGAGGATTACAGTTTTGGTCGAAATTATTAAATAATTTATTCCATGTGATACACTTACTATTTTAATACCTACATTTTGCACGAGTCTTAAACAATTTAATCAATTGCCGTTATTTTTAATATTTTCTATTTTGAGTACTAGGGTACGAAAAATACTACTAACTACTAAAGCGGCAGCTACTTATCAATCGAGTGGTTTTCTCGGTATTTCACTCAGTTGTAGAGTATGCTCTTTTAACAATACTTTTATTATGATCCTATCCTACAATATCGCGATGCAGGTACTTGTTCAGCAAAACCGGCCGGACTCGCCGATTAGAGGCCGGACCACCCCACCCCTACAGTACATAATTACATTTTGATTGTAATAACCATCAAACAAACAAGGCGCATCGTACATAATGTTACGTCACAGCACAGGCTTATGAAATAACTTTGAAAATTACTTTGTGAGCAAACAATCTCGTTTGGTATGAGGAATACTGCTTGAGTGGAGTTTACAACCACTTTGTGATTAGTACTTACTTTGCTATCGAGTTACATGTAACTAAGTAGGTACATAATAATATATTTTGTTATTAAACATTTTTGCTTAATACTTACTAACTGACCAGTGAATGTTCATTTGGATTTTCTTTGGATGGATAGTCTCACTACCCTGGGGAATGACATGTTCCCTTCTAGGTCCTGATTTACCTACTTCAACAACCATTTAGGCGTTATTTGGCTTCAATTTTAACACAGAGTTACTTGTAGCCTATACGAACTTACGTAGTGCCTTGGTGTACCTTATGGAGAGATAGCGCAAACCCGGAAATAGTGACGGCCTCTTCTCAGAAGCCAAAACCTACGTCAGATCGCTACGTCAGTTTAGTAAAGAAGTAAACCAACAGGACATGGCGCAGTGAGACTGAGAACAGACAGGGAACGGCACGTCTTCTTGTTTTAAACTACATACTCATCCCAACTTCCTTTCAACAAATTTCCAAGAAACTCGCTCATAAAACGTGAAGCAGAATTTTTCGAACCGCCACCGGTCGAGGCCGTAAACCCCAGCTGACGCCCTCCGCCCTCTAAGGCTGTAACTTTTTAATTACCCACCGTCTTCTATTAACGGGCCTCGGTTATAGTGCCGCCTGACAGGGCGCTCTTAAATTGAACTGTCGGAAGCCCTGGGTCAATAATTGTAATGGAAGACTTGCAGAGTGCTGAGGTTGGCTCATAAAATACTCTGTGACAAATTTTGCAACATCATATTTTTAATTAAAATATCTCTCTGTGTTATTTTCTATTTTGTTCTGTGATAGACTTGCGTTTGATCGTCATCTCGCCTGATGGAGAGCAATGATGCGGCTTAGAATGCAGCTGTTAGTCTAAATGAAAACCAATTACTTGGGACTGGAAGACACCCAGATTTTAACTATCGGGGAAAACACACTCGGTTAAAGTGTTCCACACACTAGTGGTGTTATCTGTTCCCAACGTTGATCAGATCATCAATTATCGGAGTGGTCTATGGTTCAAATACTACACACTTAGTGATTGCTATTATAGCCTAATTGGTCCACTGATGGACCACAGATATATCTCGTCCAATATAAACCATCGAGTAAGTTATACTTATTAGTTCTTCGCATGTAATTTTGCCCATCATAAAAACAAGCCACGGCTCGTTGAACCCAACATACCTTTTTGATCACAAATTGCATTATCATACAGACCTTGAATGTTCTGTATTTATATATTTTTTAAGAACATCAAGGTGGTCCTGATACTGTTAACCGATGTTTAATAACTGACGATATGATCAGTCTTTAGATTAGTGACAGTCAGTGGCTTTAACAACTGACCGGTACTTTTTGTACGGATGATACTTAAAACTACAGATCAGGTGGATTGTCATAAAGCCCCCAATACATTCATGTCAGAAACCTTCTTGCGGCCCACAAACGCTGAAACCAGATCTTGTCAGTCTGCCTAAATGAGATAATTTAGTGAGTACCAGCCCCAACAAAAGTTTCTCCCAAAACACACCACTCCAACACCAACTTTATACCACAAACACCTCTCCATCGAGTCGCAAAATATCCTTGCAATATGCCAATGCAACAGGTAACCGTTAAAGGTATGTCTATTTGATACTCAATAAAATAACTTCATTAACATCAACAAGAACTATTTGGCCGTCAAATTGGTTCCCCCCGCGCCTCCCCCGCTCTCCCCGGCGACGTAACTTCAAATATTTTCCAATAAGTTTACCGAGCGCCAATTAGCTACAGTCCGCTTCATTCCGCCACTGGAGAGGAATTGATCAAGATAGATGTGCCTGGTATAAAAAGGTGAAATCTTGGCTGAGACTTCTTTAATGTGTTTAAAGTTTAACAATAGCAAATCTTGGTGGTAAAAGTGGCAATCAAGGTATCTAATCTGTGATCATGTAATCTTAAGTAGAAACTGGCTCGCAAATAAAAATTCTAGAATATCTTGTTAGCAGTTTGATAAAATTGTATAATCATAAAAGCTGGGGTGTGTGGAATTGTGTGAATTTCTTGGAAACAGAAAATGACTTATCAAAGAACTACCACAATGCTGTCGAATTGTTTACCTATTTTATGTTTGTACATACACACAATATACATAGATAGACATTACTGTCTATTTTTTTGTATATTTAACACCACTTCTCACTAAGTAATATTAGGTACGCTAAATATTATATTAACCACCAACCTACAACACGTTCAACCATTCTCCCTTCACCAGTTCCGCGCTCCGACTGGGGCGCGAGGGGACACTGACAAACAGCTGAGATATTTCACAGAGCAAAGCTTTAAGAGGTCACAGGTTAAACTTCGAACAGAGGTCGCCACTGAGCGAGCATGATCGTTTAATATCATTAATTACTGTCCTTCTATGTGGGGTGATATCTGTTGAAAAATCTTGATCATTTTGGGCTTGATTTTAAGATTTTTTTTAAGTATTCTTTAAACTTTTTGTACACATTTTTAACTTTTACTTATAATTTGAGTTTTTTTTTGTTCTTGTGTGCAATAAGGGTCAATCGCCTAATTTTATTTTTAAACGCAAAAGATTTGCCACTCGTGCTTTATGTTTATAGGCGTGTTACTCGCAGTGTCTAAACCATCCACATTCACACAGCTTGAGCATCCCATTTGCTCATAGTTCGTATCGCAGCTTATGCTTATGTTTTAACAGTAGTACATATATATAACTTCAAGCTTTGATATCCCGGTCTGGTTCAACCCGAACAATGAATTAGGAATCAAGCTATTACGTCAATTAGCACAAGTCATAAGACTTTAGAAAAAGCAGAATAAATATCCTGCTCGTTACCGAATCACAGAGACCAGCCGAAATCTTGTCGGAGATTTGTTTCCAAGTTATCCTCATGCACCGATTCAGTACCGTTTTCCATCATCTTAAATCCTCAATTCTTTTCCTCTTTGTTAATCACAAACAAATTATTCAACGCGAATTCAAAAAAGACGCTTCAGATTTTTAATTAACGGTCATGAATAATTTAAACTGAAATTCTGACAAAGAATTTGTTTTTGAACTTTTTCGCGGAACTTTTCAGCGGCTTGTTTCACAATTTTCTGTAAAAAAAGGTACTGAAAAAGGCTACACAGTAGTTGGAAGTTGTTTCGCGAGTGTCGCATGCGAGCTGAAATATGGGGCATAGTTTTACCCGTATATTAAATTTTGTATGTAATTCCCGAGGCGGCGGTTGCGTAAACGCAATAGCTGAGCGAATGTGCTTTTGACGAGATTGTTTTGCGACTGGTTTATAAAGATTTCGTAGATTGTAGGCAATTGAGAGGAAGTTAAGAATTGTTGTATTAAAAGGTTTTTAGCATGTGTATCTGTGCGTAGCTATAATCAGAGTGGATCTATATAATTTATCGAGAGTAAATCGGTATCTTTTGAACAATCGGTTTCTTTTAAACAAGCATGCTCCATCATAAACCGCATCATTGCTTTCCATCAGGCAAGATGGCGGTCAAACGCAAGCCTATACTTAATTAAGTAAGAAAGAAAAAAAAGTTAGACATTTGTTAACAAAGCACAAAAAAAAATTGTTGAAAAAAGTATGAGTCTAAAACAACAACAACAAAATTGCAAAAAAAACAGCTCATAAATGGTAATACCAACACTCCATCAAGTTCTTTCTCAAATTCGTTTGTTATTATTGTACCATATCGGACTTGGAACACAGCATTCTTGAACAACCTCCTCCCTCATCACGTTACACGTTTTAAAAAAAGACGTTCTTAAATTTCCTTCAAAAACTGTACGATTCAATTTTAAAAAAGAAGTCGTAATTTGAAAAAAGAATTCGAATTTTATTAAAAGAATTCCGATAGTGGCATATTGCAGCGATCAAGCAACCGCGATGCAATAACCGCGCGCCTGTATTCTTCATTCCGATTGTGAAGTCAGCGGAATGGCGCTGAATGCAGCGCTTACTGCGACATCTTGTGGCTTCAGCGCTTTTTATATAGAGCTTCCGCTTCAAGGGAATTTCGTTTATAGAACTTATTTTAAATTTCTAGAGGTATTACAAATTACGAAGAAAAGAGTACTCTTCTGTGGTTTTTGAAATGGTTTTTTGGTCCATTAGTTGCACCGTTTTTCTATGTATTACTATTTGTACCTTTATTTAGTTTATACAGTTTGATTTTTCAGCTTTGACGCCGTAACTACTCAATCTATTATCATATTTGACATACACATTTAGAAAATGACATAGACTACTTTTCATCATCGCGCGAGTGAAATCGCGAGGTGCAGCTAAATAAAATAAAAAAGCCTATTATTAGGCCCAAGTTTGAAGGCATTTTAAGACAGATCTAAACTAACTAAAAATATATCTGTCTTTATCATTGCAAGCCATTAGACAAGGATGCCAATAGTTTTAGAAAATTTAGATCTGTCTTAAAAAGCCTTCAAATTTTGGCCTATTACAGTTACTATTATGTTTTACGTTTCAATTTAAAATACCTAAAATTAAGAATTTTTAACATCGGTAAACGGTTATACCGTCACAGCTTATCTCCTGACAAAAGCCTTCTCTAAATTTTTCAATTTCTTCCTGTCCTTTGCTGAACGGGTCCATAATGGACCTGCTATTTTAACAATTTCATCCTCCCATCTCATAGTCTGTCTGCCTGCCTGGTGCAGCTAATATCCATTAAATGAACAAATACAATTTTGTAATTAAACGGGAATTTTCACGTCTTATTGAAAATCAAAATGATTCAAAACCACGTTAGTTTTCATAGTTAAACCACAGATTAGATAATAGTTCGTCAGTGTACCTTTGTTTTCCACAAAGGCTAGGGGCTTTATTCTGGTGAGTGAGATATTATCTTGGTCACGGTCGCTCCCACAAAAAATGGTATGACAGTGAGAGTAACCGAGATAGTCATGAACGGCCTCCAATACCTCCAGATGCTTTTTACACATGTTTAATAAGAGATTAAACATCTTATATCTCAGGGTAACGAGCGCAGTACTATGCCACGCAGGGTCTTGAATTCTAAGAGTTCAAAATTCTGGGTGGCGCAGACCTGTTATGGGCAAAAGTGACGTTTAATATCAGGCTAGCGATTTGCTCGTCTCGTCACACAAAAGCATAAAAAAAGAAAAAAAGACAGATTTTGGAAGCACCTACAAAATTATTACTCTCTACAATTTATTTTAATTTGTTCTGTTTTACGAGAAAAAATAAAAAATCACCACGCTTTAGATTCCATTGGTACGAATATCTGAAAATACCGAAATGCCATTGAGTTGAAAATTGAAATTTTCTCAGCGGCGTCCCCTGGTTCCTGCATCCGAACAGAATAATAAAATACATCCAACTTGCATCGAAAATCATTTGTGTATCTTTTTCGAGACGTCTGGCAATATTTAAATAGATAATTCTGGTTTGCGCTTTGAACGGAATTGAAAAAGCGTCCCTATTGAGTCGTTAAAAATAAATAACGTTTCACACCCATAGCTCCCCACTAGGATACCCTGTGTCGGGGATGCCATGGAACACACACAAAGACAAGGACAACTAACACCCAGAGCAGATATAGGTAGAAGTTATAGAAAGAGAAGATATTGGGCCGTACATATAAAGCCTGCTTAAAGTTAGTCATTGCTTAAAATGTCCTGATAACTTCTCGCTGTCGTGAAATTAATGTCACGTGCGAAAACAAGACGGAGAACTTTAATCGATGATTAACTTTAAGGCTTTATAAGTGAGACCGGAATCAAAGCTTCTTTTTAAGAACATGTCCTTACAGTATTCGAAGAACGAAATTGTTATATTAAACTGACTTTTCAAATTTTCTTTTGATATAAAAATAGCTTTTCTAAAAATGTTCACTGGAATTTTATTTTGGTTCTAAGAAAATCTGATATTTGTAGTCCGAATCTGATACTATTGGAATTCATTCTATTGCGTATTTCTGTATAAATTGTCAAAGATTTTCATATTTTTTGTTTATTGAAATTTTTGCTTTAAAAAAGTTTCTGCCTATATTTATAGAGTTATATTAAATTAATACAGGCCTAAAATCTTTTACTAAAGGAAGCTCCGTTTATTCGTCATCATCATCAACTTATCTATTTAATTATCGCATACCATAGGTTCTCAAACTTTCACCAACATAAACATGAGAACAAATTCTACTCCATCATCATCATCGTAATCCGTTATATACCCACTGCTGGGTATAGAACAGATAGACCTCACTCTTGTGCCAAATTCTACTTGTAACGGAAACACAAATTTTCCTCTGTCTTACAACAAACACACATTTTAAACAAACAGACATAATAACTTCATCCCCTCCCTTTATTCCTTCCCCTCCAAATCGCAGGTAAGTACACAGTCGTTGGCGCCACCTGGCGGGTATAATCTGTACAAGTTATTGCAGCTGGCTAGCCGGTAGGTACTGAACTTTGGGAATGCTTGGTCTTTATATTTTAAAGCAGTGCCTTGAAAAATAAAGAATAAAAACAGTGACATAATATGAGAATTGAATGACTAAAATAAATTAACTACAAAATGATGCCAAAGGAAACGAACTAGATATTTTCTTTGATTAGCTTATTAATTGAAAGACTGATTAGTTCATTTGCATAAAAAATCTTAAAGTTTATTCTGCTTAGCAAAATCTTCCAAGCATTTTTTTTATACTGGAAAGTCACTCTGATATAACACGCTACAATGCTACATTCTACATCATTTTTTCTTGTGCCAAAGCTGATCTATAATATGTAGTCTCAACATATCACTTTTCTTGAGCAACATATAACCCAGTCAAGGTTGGATGGGTGACTGTGAATGATATTTACCTACAACTGATCGACATCGTAAATCAGATGACACACTAATTTGTAGGTCTCAGTTCAATTATCCGAAAATTCTCAAGCCAGCTCAAAAGCCTTTGAGGGAAGTAAAAAGTTTCAACCGTTTTCTCTTAGTTTCAATTCAGTTGTTAACTGTGACCTAAATAAAGTATTATCTATTTGGCTAATACGTATTTATAGTATTTAAGACAATCGTTTATTATCTCAGTATTAATTAACCGCCAACATCTCACATCCAATCCCTACATGCAGTCAAAGTAAGTAGTCCATAATTACATGCACGAATAAACTTGGGACTTCAAACTTATCCGGGCGGAAGTGTCTTCGTGACGTCACGTACGGTCTGTCGCAGGAGAGAAGCCTCGAGCTGCCTTATGAAATTCAATGAGCGTTTTGTCCCACACTGAGTGTATGTGAGAGTGTTTGTAATCCAGTGTTAGAGGAGTGACTGGGGCGGTAAAGGATTCTATCCCGTCTTGCGGTGTTTCAAGGCATGAGTAAATAGGAAAATGAAAATGTGAATAAAAAAATTAAAAAAGGTGTGATGGCTCACGTTTGACTTCTACGTAACCTGTTATGGAAATACTTAGTTAAAAGTTTCCCTATAATGAAGTATCGGCATTTATTTGTTTGCTCTTTATTGTATTTCGTGGCTTTTGGTTATTATTTCGTACTAAATAAATAACTTTTTTTATTCATTTTTGAAGGTTTTTACATAGCTGGACTGTGGCCATAGGTAAATGTAATTTTTTTTTGTATATTTTTTTTAGATTGAGTAGGGTGTGCTATGAGTGAGTTATGACACAAAGATCGATCATTTTTGTATTTTATTATAAGCGAGTCTATACTTAGATACGATCTAGAAAATAAGAACTATACAATACAGTGTCTACTATAATAAAACAGATGATCATAATCGATTGTGTGATTGATAATCTATTTTGAGCATAAAATATTTTTTGGGTAGCACAATAAAATTTTACTATGGAACGAAAGTGGTTTTGACACGAAAAACAATTATTTGAAAATTCGATTTGATATGGAAATTTGGTATTTCGCGGGCTTGAATCTCATTAGAAAGTTACTTTGCCGAATAAATGCTGAAAATGTAATTCTAGTAGCTCTGAATATATAAATTACAATGTGGAATTACTCTATGCCTACTGTTTCAGGTCAGAAGGTAGAAGCCTGCAGCTGAGCTGAGCTTTAAAAAAATGCCTTTTTATTCTTCTTCTTTTTTTTCTGCGCTCCGCGGTTTCACCGGCGCGGCGGCGGTCAAAAAGTTAACATGAGTTTTCCGGGATAAAAGTAGCTTATATGTTAATCTAGACCATGACAGACCTTCATTCCAAATGTCATTTAAATCCGTTGAGAAGTTTCGGTGTTTAGTGGTAACAATTATACAAACTTTCACTTTTATAATATTAGTGAGATGATATGGGGGCAATAGGTCACACACCAGCGTCCAGTAAGAGATGCATTTCCCCATCACCTAGCCAGCAATGCTCTGGGTCGCTGGCACAACTGTTCCAGTGGCATAGATGGTGTACCTTTAGTGGTTCCAGTTTGGCTTAGCGGTAGTATATCCGCCTCATAAGCCCAGCCCAGACCAGCCAGGTTGCGGGTTCGATTCCCGGCTAGCAGATGTTTGAATGGTCAATTTAAATATCTGTTCTGGGTCTGGGTGTTAGTTGTATTTACTTTGTTTACATGGCATTCCCCACACAGAATCCTAGTGGGAGCTACGAGTGCGAAACGTTTTTATTATTATTACAGATGGTGTAAAATTCGAGTGCCTATTGGGATTAGTAACCGCTCCCGCTTGTGCTTTAGAGCCCTCCATAATCCGCCGCTTGACACTCCTTACCCGGGGTAAGTTAGCCATCACAACTTATTCAACAGCGGGAAGGCACTGCCTCAAACTTGAATAGAAGCTGCCAAGCGGCGTCTGCTTCTCGGAGTTATGTATGTGAAGTAGGTAGACTTAGGTGTGGGTAAGTACGTACCTATATACCTTTAGATATGGGTAGAGTAGATATACGTATATGTACAGTTGTATGTATAGATAAGTCTACGTCAAATTGTCTTAAACAAGTTTCAAAGGGTTTTGCAAGATTTTATTTAACATGCTCTGTGAGTGTGTATTTGTGGGTGAAATCTTGCAACTGTATTTTGAACCGCTTCCCGATTTCCGACTAGATAGATGAAAAAACTTTTTATAACACCATAAATTACAAACAGAATGATAAAAACACTTAACACTAGTGAAACGAATGGCGGTCTTATAGCTAAGGGCGATCTCTTCCTTTCTTTCTCTTTCGATTACGTAGAATGAATAGAAAAACGATTGAGCTTTAATTTGGTATGCCTGTGTAGCTTCTTTCAAAGTACAATATTTTTTTTTATTGATTTTCTCTTTCTTATACACGATGAAAAATACAAGAAAATGTTCAACAATTTTTATTGTGTAAAAAATTATTGTGTGTTAATTTTTTTTTTTGGTTTTTACTATGTATCTTAGTTAAGGGTTCCCAAAGTCTAGATCTGTCCACTACAGTGACGGTAGGTTTATTTAAGGGGCCATTCCATCAATCTCCATCGGGCCACGCGCTCGATTGGCAACGCGCGCACAATGAATACAAATGAAGATTGCCCTTAACTGCTGTGGGGCAAGTGCAGATAAGGACTCTTATCAGAGCTTAGAAAAGCTGTAAACAATTAAAAAAAAAACAATCACAACTTAAATGTTATACATTCATTTATTCATAAACCAAAAACTTAGGTAACGTTGAGGTAATAAACACTTTAGCAATGAACAAGTAATTTTTTGTAAGATTTTTAAATCTTGTATTTAATCTGAATGTTAAATTGTCAACATCAAAGGGCATGCAATTTATGTCCAAATGAAAATAAAGAGTTTGATTTGATTCGATTTAAACATTTATGAACAATATATTCCTGATTGTTTTCGATTAACAATTAACCCTCACACTATGTACTAAAAACTCTGTGATTTTACCTGAGTACTCGGAAAGAGGGTAATGTTTTCAGGTAATGTATGTAGGTATCTAGGCTAGGTGCGTAACCTCCTATCTGATTCTCCGTAAACGGTTATTTGATTTTGCAACTCAATTTTGAACCACTTCCCAAAGTCCTATTGAGCTAAAATTCGGTATACGTGTACTCCGATGACAATGGAACATTTTTTTTTTATATTTTTGACACTAACTTATTTAAGGGCCAAAAGCTCGTCACTTGTCCCACTAAGCAATGCGTTGACACAAGCTAAGCTCGCGGATATTAGTCTTGGATTCGAACACGGAACTTTCATTAGTATCGTCTGAAGGGATTACACGACATTTGTTTACCGTTACTTTAGCAGGATGTTGTGTTGATGGGGTTGTAGGTTGTAGGTCGGCACTCGTGTCTTGTCGTTGAAGCAATTGCGCTATTTGAGAAATAAATAAGCAATTGTAATAATGTTTAATATGTGAGCGACACAAGGCAATTCGTGACGGTTTACCGTAAATGCATGACTAATGCAAGAGATATGTTTGTCCTGCGGGGCTAAACAGTTCAAGAGGTCCGATCAGTCTTGTGTAGCATCGATTTAAAAAACTTGTAGACTGGATATAGTTGGAGGTTGAAGGTTGTCACTTATGTCATGTAAAACAACGACTTGCACAATTTGGGTGCGATTCAATTCAATTGGTGTTGATTAAACTAGTATTTGTTTAGGTACCCAAAAGCCGATAGACTGAATTAAAAAAAACATCTGTTTCATGCATTTTGTCAAGTATCAATGACCTTTTTAACTGTTTATTTTTTCCGCGAAATCCGGGTTGATATTAAATAGATGAATTGTTAAAATTGTCTATACATACTAATGTGTATTATAAGCTAATAACGGCTTACCATACCTCTATCTTATAACTCTGTATAAGTATCACCATCATAATTAGAAACAACAATTTGACCAATTTAACGACCTAGATAGCGGTCAGTCTAATGCCTTGCATATATTCATTAAAGTTATGCATTGAAAAGATGCATAAATTATTTTACGACTAGACGTTATCTGGGTCGTTATGTTGGTCAAAATTAACCCATGCAGAATAGTTCACATTATGCAGGGATATAACATTAAAATATTAATGAAGTTGCCTGGTAAGATCTGATAGTTTATTACAAAAAGCCCTGCAGACCAATTTAGTCTATTTGATGTATTTACATTGAATACTATTAATTGTTTTTTCTTCTTGTATTACTATTCCTTCTTATTTTGTTATTATTATTTTACTATAGAAACTAACGTACTTTTGATTTTTAATGATAGTATTATATTTTATTGAGGGGTATTAAAACAAAAGGTTGTGTTTAAAAACCGAGCCGCAGGCAAGGCAGATGTTTGAATGATGAATTTAAATATACATGTGTTCTGGATCTAATTGTTAGTTGTCCTTGTCTCTGCGTGTGTTCTATGGCATCTCCGACGCAGGGACTCCTTGTGAGGAGCTATGAGTTTGAAACGCTATCTCACTTTTATTTTATTTTATTAGTAGGACAGTATGATTGTAAACACAGTAAAACTCCACTATAGCAGCGTTAACATTCCCCCAGTTACACAGATCGTCGAATTCGAGCTCAAAAGCGAAGCTGTACAAAGTAAATGGTCCTATTTTTATTGTAAAAGTTAGCACGATGCGTATCGGTCGGGCAAACCCCGATGGCGGATCAGAAATGCCACTGACCGCTTTTTGTGGACAATTTCGATTACTGAAACACTGCGGGCCGAGATACAGGGTATATATTTTTGATTCGTTACTTTTCTTTGAACTAAAATCGACCACTGGAATCATACTTGACAGTCATAGTTAACAGGCGATTTAAATACAAATATAAAAAAAAATGTTAATATTTTATACACTCCATAAAAAAATACCAGAACAAATTGTAACTAAACTGGTATTATTATTTGTCGACCAAAATGCTTCAGTTTACAGTTTCGCATTGTTTGTCCAATTTTCCAGCACAGTGCTTGTAAGCTGGTTAACTGGAAACTTCAATGCGCCACGCAAATTGTTAATTTTCCTTTATTGGGAAATAGGCGTGAAATGCGCTTTGTACCTTGCAATAACTAACTGTTATTGCAGCTACCAGTACCTACATTTTAATTGAATTTTCCTTAATTATATGCTTTAACGAGTTATTGTCATTTGACCCTTTATTTTAGAGACTTTCCAAAAGTAATTTTACTAGAATATCGCTTTTGGTACCTTTGTTCTTTTCCTTAATGACGTTTGTCAGATGACACAACAAATAGAGGTATAATGGCATTCTAACAGATGACCGAAGTGACAAGCACTGGTGTGCAAGACAACTTACTCGTACAGTCTTGCAGTCTTCAATAGATGAATGGATGGAACAGATGATCGCCATTGACATTTACAAATGTGCACTTATATTGTCAAATCAAGCTACAATGGTAGTTCTTGGTAATTGTATATTTTATGTCTGAAACCAAAGGAACAAGCCTTTTAGCGACCTAAAACGTCTATTGGAGAACTAACCATTCAGCATACAAACTTACTTTTAGCAACCGAAATACCAACAAAACTGTTCAAAATTGTTCTACTGGTTTTCATAGAAAACAAGTAGGTACCTAAGCACATTCTCTCAAAGCCCAAAAAGGTTGCAAGCAAAAAGTATGTAATTAGTAACATTATTTTAATAGCTTACAAACTTTATTTTTTAAACTAATTGATAGTCAGTTCGAACGTGCCATGTTTTGCGTCTTCAACAAGAGACTGACATGTTGGTTGTCATCCGCAGACGTTCCAATTCCATTTGCGGCGACGTCGGCCGCGACTCCTCATATTTCACGTTATTTCATTTATTTCGGCAGCACAATGCATACTCGAGGGCAAATTATGCGATGGTAATGTATAAATATTAAGTGCCGAGAAGAGCAAGACGAGTTCCTATAAGGAGTTGTTGTAAAAGAGTGCGAGGATGTTGTTAAAGGTTATGTTTGTGAAATTTGTTTGGTATGGATTTGAAATGGTTTAAGACAAATCAATAGAGTATATTATATTTTAGTAAAACGAATTATCACACATGGCAATTCACTGCCCATTGCAAAATTTCGTCACAAAATAAACAATTGAAAAAAAAATAACACTTTTTCACCCACTTTTGTTTCTTGTAAACCACCCCTGTGTTAGAACGAACAATACAAAAAAATATTCAAATTGGTCGCACCGTTTTTGAGTGTAAGCGAGAGACTAACGAACAGCGATTGATTTTTATATGTAAGAGAAAAAGCTTTGAGTACCTAGTTAAAAAGATGCTGATTGGGATAACACAAAGTAAGTAGGTACGCATTATGTTTAAGGATGTTTAAGGATTTAGGTAAGAAAAGATTCCCATCCTGGAGGTACCTACCCCTACCTATAAACATTCATTGGTTCAGTATCCCAAAAATAAGTGAAACACACTGCCCAAATTTACCTAGATGAGCGTAAAAAGGTACCTCTTTCAGCTTTGCCGAATAAAAACTGGGCTCGTTCACTCAATTACTTTCTCCTACCCTAAATTACTTAGCAAAATGTTGAACGCGAAATCGGATTAAAAACAAGCGAGTGGAAAATAAAGGGGAAAGTTATGGGAAACCCACAATGTGTCAGGATTTTCCGCTCAAGCGTCATCTTAGCGGATCAACTGCTCCCTGCTCACCGTACATTTTACACCAGTAACTCATCCTACTTCTTACTAGTATTATTTTATGTAGTTTCAGTATTTTAGTTTATTAGTTTTAGTAGATAGTATTTTAGAGTATATAATTTATTTATTTTAAAATTAAAATTAATTACTAAATAATATGAAGTTAATAAGATAAAGTTTTAAAAGTTGTGAATGTTTGTCTGTATGTTATTACTCCTTCATGCTGAAGCAGAATTAAACCTAACGGAGCGTTTATTTTATTATTTCACAAAAAAGTAGGTATTATCAACCGATATTTTACTTGTCTATGAGCATATTATTGTAGACGTTAAGTTATTGTAATAAGTACTGCAAAATAATTGACTTAATTTTTTTTTGCAAATAAAGTCAAACTTTCTGTAAATAAAACCACAATTATAGTATTAATCTATGTACGAGTATAAATTTACAACGAATACACGACACACACTCAACGTATCGAAACACGACGAGAAATAAAATAAGCATTGTCTCGAAACTGCCCTTACTGTTCATATATTATACATCACCAAAGTCGTGTTTGCATCCAAATGTAAAATGTTGTCGGATGAAAATGTGAATTCCTCGCAGAATTCGCTACGAATTTATAGAATTTTGAACTGAACATTCCGCGTTTGAATAATACTCGATGTTTGAATTTGATGAGTTAGAATGTAAAACTACATTGTTATCAAGTGTGTGTTAAAGTTAGGGCCACTTGAAGATGGATCTCGAACTGGGGCTGAATTCTTGCGAGCGAGATACTATCTCGGTCCCTGTCACTCATATTAGATATGTCATGTAAATGAGAGTGACGCAAATAACCTCGAGCGCGTAGCAATAGGGTGTAGCATTTCTTTATTGGGTAGTATTTTTATAGTAACTAACCACTGGGTAAGGTAACTGGAATATTTAATTTTTTTTATGCTCCTTACATGATTTTAAGTCTCGTTGTTTTTTAGTTGTTTTGTAGTTTTAAATACATACGGTTATGTTACTTTATTTTATTAATTTTGGGGTTTTTGCACACATCACACCATACATACACAGATTGCTAACTTATATTATAATTATGAAAAATATGTTATATTTTTTTTATTTGAAGGACTAGCTGCGCCCTGTCGTTTGACCCGCTATGTTGGAGCTACCGTTAAGTTTTTGGGATAGAAAGCAACATGCGTGTAAGTCGGGGGTTTAAACTTTTTATACCAAATTCGTCTAGATGTTATTGCGAGACAGACAAACAACCATAACTTTCACATTTATTATATTATATCTTTGATATCGAAATAGGTACCTAAAATCAAAAACAAAAACGTTTCTCCGAAGCAAACAAACGTGCAAGCCCGTTTCTTCATAAATAAAATTGCTTAGAACAACTCGCCGAGACTCCCAGAATAGTAGTAAAGATAGTCTGAGGGCGCGCAAAGACGAAGCGACCCCTGGGGGATGCCACGTCGCAGATTAGGTACGAGTACCTATGTCAGTGCACATACCTACTTGTAGTACTTGTATTAAACTCTTTTGCTTTGATTAATAAAGTATGGATGTGAAATGGTCGAAACTTTAAGAAATTCTTGCGTCTAAGTTGTGGAAGGTCGGTGGTGAGAGTTGTGGTGTGATGTATTGCAAACTGCAAAAATTTTTAGTAGTGTAGGTACAGTGTTGTGCTGTGTTACTTGTTCGTTTATTTCAGAGGTGAATTACACAGTAAGGGTTTTCTAAACTTTTGCACACTTTTGCTGTCACTTTTCCTTTTTTTTGAGTAAATGAAGGTGCGCAAGAAAAGTGCTAAAAGTGTCAAAAATCGTGTTATAGAAACTATACTTCAGCGAGATTCGTGGCTGAACTTAATGGTATCGTCGAACCGTTTGTTTACGTATTATAGATTTAGTTGACTGCTAGGATAAGCTAACGGAGAGATCGGGTAGCTAAGCGTCTTGTCCAGTGACCTATACGTCCAAGTTTTGTTGTAAAGTCTGAAAAACTCATTTCACTTCCAAGTTTCTTAGTTTTATTTAGAATTTTATATCCTCTATTAACTTTATGGCGGCACAGAATGTATGAGCGAACTGGAGTCTCTTCGTTCTATTTGTCCTAAATTAAGTAAGTTTGTTTTGGAAATGGTTAGTGGAAAAAGTATTAATGGAATAGCTGTAAATTATTTTGCACAAAAAAAACGAGCAGTTCTATTCAAGAACCTTGTAAATGATCAATCATGAGATGAGATCAAGCAATTTTGTAGCTACACTTTTTTAACTACAACTTAGACCGAATTTAATTTAAATTATCTTTTTTTATTTTAATAATTATGTAAGCTAATAATGAAGAACAATAGGGAGAATATGGATATGTGAAAGAAGACGGGGGAGCTGGGACAAAATAGGATGAGAAAAAAATAATGTAAGAAAAGTGCGACAACTGTTTTAGAGCTGTCTTATAATTAGTTTAGATAATGGTAGATACAACAGAATCACTATTTATAAGCAAGCACTATTTATAAATTACTCGTAAAAGGGAAAAGTATATCGACACTCAGTTTTAAAGACTGTTTGTACACAAAGCGACGACGTTGTGACGATCAACAAATCCAGTAGCGTCGCGTCGTCTAAGTTAGCTATAACACGGTCACAATATCTGTGCACCTCGCTGGAATGCGGCGCCTCTCCCGCTTCCCCTGTCCCGCACTCCCCGCACTCCCCGGTGCGACAGTACGGTTAGCATCTTCGTTGCCGATACACGTCCCGATAATTTTGATATTTTCGCTTTGTTGTTGTTTTGTTTTTTAATATTTATTGTTAAGTTTAGACATATGACGTCACGAGGTCAGGTGCACAGATATTGTGACCGGGTTGTACATTTTGTCGATGTGTATTTAAACCATCGATCTAGTATTGCATAGGCCGACATGGCCTGGCTGTATTCCAACTGATCAGATCGATGGATAGATAACTCTCGTATAATAGAGTTAGATATTTTGACTATACATAAGGTTATAAGGAAAAAGTATGCTTAGCCCAAAAGTCTATACATTTTTTGAGTGTCGTTGACACTTTTCTATGAAACAGCTGATTTTTTATTCGCCAATTTTGCGTTAGGTTTGTAGTATAAGTTTTTTTTCAATGATGAGGTTTTTTTCGTCCTAGCATATCCGTTTCTTATAACGTTATAGTTTCTATTACATTCTACTACCGACAAACCAGTTTGTCAACCAAACATCCGATACTTTGGTCGCCATGTGTCCGAACAGCTAACTCTGCACCTAACATCTTGCTATAAGTACGACTTAGTATTATGTAAGTACTAATATACTTAGAAACTGAATTATTTCCCGTCGACAGGAGCTAAGTTGTTGCGAAGTTGTCGCAAACTTAGATGCGACGAGTTGCGGCGATAATCCCCTGCACATTGAGTTTAGAGGTGCAGGGTAGGTCTAGTTATTAGATGTATAGATAGATAAATCAATGACAATCCATAGAAAAATTTCAATGACACTCGACAAAATGTAGGGAACAGCTGATTTTTTTGGGTTGGTCCCATAGTAAAAATTGTTCATAATGGTACTATGAGACCTTTCCGGCTTAGCATACCCTTTATGAATATCCCTGTACATCTATATAATAGTTGGTATTGACGAGGTAAGAGTCAGAAAGAAACATAGATTTCTTTAGACACGATGACAGTTCAAATCTGCTCTGGGTCTGGGAGTCAGTTGTCCTTGTCTTTGAGTGTGTTCCATGGCATCCCCGACACAGGGAATCTAAGTAGGAAGCTATGACTGAGAACCGTTATTTATTTACATTAATTAACTAGCTGACTCGACAGACGTTGTCCTGTCAAAAGCCATTGCGTCAATTCTATGTCAAATGTCAAAAGTTACATTAAAAAAGTTTACATTGTCCAAAGCTAAATTTTTAAATTTTCTAATTTTTCATGTTTTTTTTACTATAAATTGAGATGTGAGCTATCCTATCTCCTAAGTTAGATCGAACGGCACCCGGTGTGCAAATTTGATTGAAATCGGTTAAGTAGTTTAGGAGTCTATAGCGGACAAACAACGTGACACGTAATTTATATATATTAAGATAACCAAAAGTGAGAAGTATAAGAAAAGGCTAAGAAGATAAAATTCAATAAATAAATAGTTGATAATCTTAAAAACGGTTAAATAGATTTTTTTAATCATGGCTCACCATAATATTTAAAGTATAGATTTATTTAAATCGGTTTACTGCTGTGTCTACGAAACCGCTATACCCCTTCTATTGTTTTCAATATGACTCTGTTTTTATTACTTCTGATAAAAACTTGTGCGTTTGATGAGAACACTACACTGGTACTTTGAAGCCGATTACGTCGACATCAAACCATTTTTCTGCGAAATTCAAAACACATTTTGTTTGCCTAATGAGGCCGCAGCCTAAAGGCTCATGTTTAGTTATTGTAAACATAGAGGTTGTTAGCTGATTATGAGAAATCGTTTGAAGAATTCTCTGGAGTATATTTACGAATTTTTTTATTCCAGTGAAAGAAAGTCTTAAATAAAAAAGGATTATTTATATTAATAATTCACTGGAATTCATTAATTCAAGATAGTTACGAGTAAATAGAATTATGAAATTGTGTGTGTGTTTTTTAACTCCGTAAAAATGTGCTGTAAAAAACAAAAGTAGACAACTGCTACAAAATTGCTACGACGTAGCACTGTTAACCGTAGCAGGCTACGCCGTGCTAAGATGTTTTTTTAAGACTTAGAAAAGCTAAAATCACACAATCACAAATCATGTAACAATTTAAAATGTCAGCACTGTTATTACGAGTTTTACTTTCAATTTGAATGTCTTTTAATATCAAGTAAATTTATTTCTTCTAGACAAACCTTCCTTGTAATAATCCAAAAGCACGACCTAGCCTAATGTAAGCCATGTAAGAATACAAAATAAAGACACGTATGCCTTTTCCAAGAGTATTACCTAAGGTATACTCAATCAATACCGATTCCTCGGGCTATACGTGTTATAGATATAACTAGGAGTCGGAGATTCATGTTTAAGGCCCTTTTGTTATAGAATGTAGGGCGGAGTATCAAAGTAAATCTGGAGAGAGGCGTCGTTGGATGAGATACAATCGTATTTACCTCTCAGGATGAACGGAACACGGGTGTAGAGGGGCTGGAAGGGAAAACACTAAACTCTAAAACTAGCTTTATATTGCGACAAGTAGGTATAAGGTATTTATAGCTAACTAAAACTAACACCGCCATCGAATTTGAAAGTTTGTTGTAACCGTCGTTGAGATATGTTTTGAAAAATACTGAACTATACCTGAAGAAATAAAAAGTGGTATAAAGAAACAGCTCAATATTGTTTTTTGATATTTTCAATGTATATTGTAGAGTAAAAATCTGTTTTCAAAGATGAACTAAGTAACGCCTGATTCAATAAACTAGCTAGCGTTTCATCTCACTCTTTGTCATATTTCCAGCCCATCCAGTACCGCCTCCTTTATCCCCGTGCCTCAGCGCCTACCTGAGCGAGCGGCGCCATTTATTTCCCGCTCCTCCCGAGACGTGTTTAGCAATTTCACTTGATTTGCTTTTTTCCCAAAAAAATATTGCCAAATATTACATAGAGCGTTTTATGGGAAATGTATTTTTCTATGGGATAAATGGTTTACATACAATAGATGGGTTTCGTTTTGCTGCAGCGCGGCGTCGGAGGAATTCTTGAAGATTTTCCAGGAAAAATGTTTTTGGGTTTATCTGCACAGACAGTTTTCATCGAACTGAAAACCGTATAGCCCTTAGAGAACTGTCATCATCATCTACAGCCTTCTTTATTAGCTGCGCCTTATCAGTACGCTGTAGAGACCTCAGTGGTCAAAAGCATTTAGTTATTCATAGAAAATCACTAGCTGTCTTGCAGGAGCCGTTATTCAATCAAAAGCAGCCATTTTATAAATCCGAATAAAAGTAGCATATTATTATCTAAATCCAGGGTCAATCTTGGGCTTGTCAAGTTCAGAGTGAATAGGTGTCTTGTATGTTTTAAGCTTCATCGTCCATCCCTTTTCTTAATAACCCTGTATAGTGTATACATACAAACAAACTTACAATATAAGTATAGGTTTGTAAAGTGATCCAGTCCCAGAGTTTCTGCTGCAATATCTCCCGTTTTCCAGGTGATGTGGCGTCCGGTCCGCGGCGCAGCGTGAGAGCGGAAACAACGGGAATATAATGTGAGTTACGGTAGTGGACGGGAAGCGGTTGTGGTCATGAGCTGAAGCGAGCAAATAGTACAAAAATAGAGTGAAATGTTTGCCTGCAATAGTCCAGTACTTCTGTATGCGTTTTCTAGGAATAAAATGTGTCAAAAGTGTTATTATGTTCTGGTTAGGTATCTGTAAATTTCACTTACACACTGGCAAAATATTCATAAATAAAAACCAATCAAATCTTTCATAAATATAATTTAACAACGTATTTTCAGTACTTCAAAAATATCTCAAAGCCGCTTTCACCAAATTTTGTGAGCCAGAGTTCTTTGAAGTTGACTTCAATGATCATGATGATTTTTGGCATATTATAATTATTGCATTATCAAAACTGTCAAAATTCATAATGAAACCGTAGTACTGAATGCTTTGTTCATTTCATTTTCTCTAGCATGCCTAACTTCACTACGTCCTCACCCGATCTCAGAATTTACGGCAACTAGAGACGCTGTCCGTAATAACGGCAAATCGACGTCAAATTGTCCGGCGCCGGCAATTTGCCGAGCACGCCATCAACACTAACCGCTTTGTCCTCTGGCTATTCTATGCTGCTTCTTGATTCTATGGTCACGAGGCTTTGTTATTGAGGGTACAGAAAAGAGTAAGCACCGAGATGGCAATATTAATCGACCGTCCGCAAAGAGTTGTCCGTTTCTGAAACAATCATCGTTCATAGTTTTTATTAATAACATGTAAAATTCTACCCGCCAATGTGGCTTGACTGATTTTAAAATGTATTTGCTTTTGTTGTTTTGAAATCAAAAGAGTTTTTAAAATTAGTATCGCTATTCAACGAGGTAACGCCATCACCAGCTTTTTGGATACCCTACCCGTGAGCTTTGTTTTTTATTTGTGATTTTCTATTCTGTATAAGTCTATTAATGTTCTTTAATTAAAATAAATTTCAATTTTGAAATTGATCATTTTATTTGTTAAAATTAGAGCAGGAAAACGTTTTTGGAGTCGAATACTTCGACTAGTTTTGCCTACCAAACCTTTTTAGTTTTCATAGTAAAATGATTACTATACTGGTTTTTTTCTAATTCTATATCTACTAATATCTTAAACTACAGAGATTTGAATATACTTTTATGGTAAACCTATTGATTATGATTCTGAAACTTACATCCGACAAACGTTTCTCTGCCGGATGAGCTGACACAAAGTTTCGTTTATACCCTTATAAACGATCAACTTATTCAACGACATTATAACCAAAAAATTTACATATATCATCTTTTGATCAAATAACTAAATTACGAAATATCCAAATATCGCCGACACAAAATTTCGTTAGGGTTCAACGAAATTGTAAACAAAAAAATATAGCATCATCAAATCATCATTTTTATCAAATAACTAAATTACGAAATATCCAAACATCAAATCAACGGTCAGCCCATATTTCAAAGGCCGCATTGCCCCAATTCCTGGCAGTCGTACCAGGCAACACTTCGGCCATCTAACACCAAATTACACAAAATGAAACGAGCCCAAACTTGAAAACAAAACTCATTTTGCGCGTATTTTTATGCGTATTTGTTAATGGCGTTGGATTAATTTTTCGCCTTAATTATGGGTCTCTCATTATTTTTATAGCGACTCGCACGGCTGTTTGTATTTCTTCCTTGTTTTTTGGTTGGTTTGAATTGGGACAGTTTATTGTAGAGTCACTTATGGCATTTCGAGAGTTGAACTGATATCCCAGCAGTGGATGATTAAAGATTGAGTGGAGTAGAGAATGGTAGAGTTTGTACGTAATGGTGGTGACTGTTACACAGAGTCATAAAACAAAGATTCCTTCTAGGCACGCGTGTTCCACCGTAGACTGAATCACCGCATACCATCAGGTAAGATGGCAGTCAAACACAAGCCGGTTGAATAAAAAAACGTATGGTAAGCCGAAACGGGCTCATAGTACCTATTCATCATTACGATTTTTTTTCTCATGTGACCAATTCTAAAATCGCTTAATCGCTTGTATCTTAGCTTTTGATACTAAGAAACGCTAGCCTTCTCTATCTTGAGCAAGTTCATGTCAAGTCTATAAAAAAAACCTAACATTAAAAATTTAAAATAATCTTTGAACACGTAGTCATCGGAGTTACACGAGTATACCAAATTCAAGCTCAATCGGACATCGGGAAGTCTTCGGTTCAACATTCAGTTACAGGATTTGACCTAATCATATACTTAAATAAAATCTTGCAAAAGTACATCTAAGTACAATACACTATCCCGCAGTAAACGAGGCATTTTCCCAATTTTTGCAAAGCTGTAATGATATCGTGAATTGTTTGTTATTGCTGTTTCGTACCAAATCATTCCACGCACAACATTAACTTTGAGAAACAGAGGTTTTTATTACCTTCTTCGAATATTATTCGGGAGTTAGTATTAAAAGAACGAGAACTGCCCTTTGAATAAAGTGGCTTCATTATTTTATTCGAATTAATAGATAAGATGCGAGTTTTGTTCCTGACGAGTTGGTTTTAGTTTATTTTATTAGATTAGTTAAATACATATTATACAATAACATTATATGAACCACAGAAAAAGACCACAAACTCATTAAAAAAACATTTGGGATTGGCAAACCAGGCGGTCTTATCGCTAAGAAAAATATCTTACAGACAACAAAGGTTACACTGAGATTTATGAAAAGCTAATCTATCTGACTAGAACTTTCTTCAGAATTAGGATATCCTATGGACTATCAGATAGACACAACACAGGTTATTTTAAGAAAGATTTTTAATGATAATGTCTGTTTATTATGACGGACCCGAGTTTGAAAGCTTTTAACGACAGTTCTAAATTTTCTAAAATTAATGAAGTCCTTGTCTAATAGATTGAAATGACAAAGCCAGATATATTTTTAGCCAATTTAGATCTGTCAAATAAAGCCTTCAAAACTTGGGCCCATCAGTATAGAAGTATAAACAGTCATTAATTACTGTTTATAAGGACTTTAACACCTGCAATGCTACATTAAAGCTTCACCATGGCTTTGCAGTGTCTATTAATACATAATTTGGTGTGATTAGAGCTAGGTTCAAGCGTGCAATCGACGTAAAATCATTAGCTGCATAAACGTATGCTGCTATCGACGCGGACCATAAACTAGCCGCTAATAGATTATGCTAAACAGGAGATCATTCTGAGGAACGAGATTGAGATAAACTCGGGGATCAACTCTTATTAGTTTTAAAATTCATTTATAGCGCGATTTAATATCAAGACGTTACGGTGCTATCGACGCAGGTGACGCAGCACAGCGCACATCATACTTTGCGGTCAGAGCAGGCGAGACAGACACATGTTTGTTCGTTCATTTATTACAAAATCTGCTCTGCCTTACGGTGCGCAGATTATGTTTAGTCTAAGACTGTTGCACGCTTGACGATAGAATAATTTTCAAGTTTAGCGGTGTTCTGCTATTTTTTTTTCTGTCGGATGAAAATTAAATTCCAAACTTCCCCATTGACTTGACTAATGGGGACATTTAAGCCGGTGGCAGAAAGGCAGTGAATGAGATTAGCACAGGACGGGAAAAGATAGCGAATTGAAGAGAAATTTTGCACTCAGCATGGGTAGAAAACTGTTTGATTATAATTATGACAATGAACTGTAAAATATCGTAAAGCCATAATCGCGTCCATTCAATTCCAACTTCCAGCCCAATGCACACATTCGTATGATAATTAGTATGCGATGGGCAGAACGGTACATCGCTGGCGCACGATAGCACAGAACACAAAACAACAGAACCAGTGCAACACTAGAGACAACAAACCAAGTAAGAGCTGACAAAACTGGCTTGTACGTACTCTTACATAGACGTACTAGAGATTAGAGAAAGAGAGATAGATAGCTTGCAAGCTGCACCTTGTGGTGATGAAACCCGGTGATGATGATGAGAATGTAAAGTAGCTTATGTTATGTCATCTTTATGCTTGCCAACGTATTCTAACGAAACAAACACACTTTCGGATTTATAACATTAGGAATGGTTATAGAGTGGTCAGTTGGGAACGGTTCATTAGAACAAAAATTTATTGAATCAAACACAAAAGAAAACAAAAGTTATTTTTTAACTATTTCCATGGAGTAAGTAATAGAACAAATACTATTGCTACAAATTTAAATAGATTTTAGAAATAACAACATATCTACTGATCTAAATGTAGTAATAATTATACCCAATTTAACTCGAAAGCTAAATGCACAGTTTATTAAAAAAGTTGCTAAAGTTTTTTGTTCGGATACATCGCAATACCGCCCCATTCATTTTTTTTAAACACTAGAATCATAACCAAACAGCCGGCACAGCCAGAATTTCCATAGCTAAGTAAAGCTAACATGGCTAACTTAAACTTAAGCAAACTAGTGGCTAAAAGAGCAAACTGCGGCTGAAATGGGAAACACGAAACATAACCAGAACCCAAATTTCAGGAACAGGAATTCCAAATTTAAATTTTAATTACGCTTTACTTTGAAAACGACTGAAATCAAATTTAACTACGACTGGAGGCTATTTTCGGTTTCTGAATATTGATGATTTTTTTCTTTGTTTGGGTTCTACTATTCTAATAGAGTCACGGTCTAACATAAAGCGTTTTACACACTGAAAGCGAAACTAGCAAAGGCATATTATTCTTGCTATGTCATTACTTAGCAACCTACCAACCTACGTCACCTACATACTTGTGAGACTTTTTGCTAATTAGACAATTTGCTGGCTTTGACGTTCAGTTATTTTAGAGTTTCGATCATCTTAATATATATAAATCTCGTGTCACAATGTTTGTCCTCAATGGACTCCTAAACCACTTAACCGATTATAATAAAATTCGCACACCATGTGCAGTTCGATCCAACTTGAGAGATAGGATAGTTTAAATCTCAAATTATAGTCGCAATTTTAATTTATTGCAAATTATATATATACTGATAATTTTTACTATAAATTGACAAGTTAGCATCAACATACTACGGTTGCTATAGTTACGCAATAGACGCAATGGCTTTTGACAGGACAACGTCTGTCGAGTCAGCTAGTAAAACTATAGTTTTCTAGTCAGGGTTAGAAAATTATAGTTTTATCCGTTCCTATAAATTAAAAACATACAATGTTCATGTACAGATTGAATTTTTTCTAGATAATTCTAATTTTTTATGTTAAAATTGAACTCAATAGAAAACTAGATTGAACACGCAATGATCACAGAATATTTGTCTCCTTTGAGGAGGCTACAAGTCATAAAGCATCTCTATCCACTCTAATCCAATTCGCACCACCTTGAGCCGATTCCTAGCAGTCATATCCAGATATAACCGGTTCGACACCGGTTATAACCTAGGCCGGCACGTCGCGGCGACGATTGTATCGGGACGGTGGGAATACTGCAGTTATCGGCACACGTGACCAATCTAGATTGTATTCATTTTATAGTGATAGTTTTGCCACAAGGTACGAGTAAATTGCATTGATCTAGTCTTTGCTTTTGCTGGCTGTATTTGCCCGACTGCGCAAGAAGGATGAGATAAATTAAAAAAAACTGTTAGGATAATTAACAAAAGTTCAAATTTCAACTTTGGGTTAGTAAAATGGATGTAAAAATTAAACCAGTGATTTATTTAGACTGGATAATATGAAGAATTCTGGGAACATCTATATTTGACAAAAAATATTATGATAATTATGTAAAGGCTTTTTAGTTGATTTTTTCAGTTATTTCACTTTTTAGTTAGTACATACTAATGTTTCATTTGTTAATCAATTAATTACTTGTTTTGTTTTAGCTGCAGTTAGTTGGTATACCAAGATTCCTATCAAACATTTCAAAATTCGAAACAAGCATTTCAGCACTTCTCAATCAACTGAAAGCACTTCAGGTTAACTGCTGCCTCAAGCTAAGTCGTAGAATCAACTCCATTTCAGTTGTACTTAATTGGTACAGCGTACACTTTCAAAAGACCGTAATCCCCGTTGTAGACAACAGTACTCAACTCCGTGTACAAAAAAATAAAACAAAATCCAAATCACTCGACGGAAACACGGGGAAAACAATAGGTTAGTTGTGGAAAGGATAAATAAGGGAAAGATTTATTTCGTGAGTGGAATAAAGGCCCAAGTAAACATGTACCCGGCGGAATATAAAGTAGCCTACCATTGTGTTCTAGCCACAATTGAAACAGGCTCGTTTTGTTCATACAAAATTGAAAAACGGGTTCTACAATCGACGTGTTGTGCTCTCGTGCTCTGGTTGGCTCGGAAATTAATTTCGGAGTTACCAATGTCGAATAACAAATACGAGTAAATAGTACATGGAGTTGGAGAGTAATGTTATTTCGATTTCATGTTTTCCATATAATTATGCATTAATTTTAATCTAGATTAAATTATATTTACTGAGTTTTTGTACGTTGATCTGACAGTCAAATATTTGCCTTCATAACATAACTTCCAGAATGAACTTAAAGTTGGAAACAACTTATTATTTAGATTAATGTAACAACGTCTCTACTTATGGAAACTTCAAAGAGTCGTTGAGACTATAATATCTAAAAAAGTAATATAAAAAATATCTCATTACCGGGAACACTTTAATACTTCTCTCAAACTGTAATTTACAAAAACTTATTTTAATTCGCCAATTTGTGAACCAATCTGATCATGTTTGTAAGGTTTATTTTTGATTATTTTTGATTTCAATTTAAGTAGGTTTGTTGAATGAACATTTTTCTGTAGCAATGATAACAAACAAAAATAGGGCCAATTTTAAACAGCGAAAATAGACCTAAGCTCCTTAAAAACATGGCCAAGTCTGTAAACCTAAGCCGGTGTAAAAAATAGCCAAACGTTTATACAAGTAGAGATATTAATGCAAAAAAGTTACATATGGCGGTAGGGTTTGGCTAACTTTATAGCGGAAAGCGTGAGCTTTATCAATAAGTGTGTGCTAGTATAAGGTATACTAACTTAAAACAAGAATTATTATGTAATTTGTAAAAACTACTAGGCCTGGCTGCACTTTATGTAATTTGCACTCTTATTTTATGAAATTCAATTTTTTATAATCATAAAATAACCACTAATTTTTAACATTTAAGAAACTACATTGTCTTTTACAAATTATACGAAGTTAATACAATCCATCGTGCATATATTTAATACGCAATTGAATTGGCCATAAATGCAAAACATCTTATGTAAAAAGTAAAGCTATTTTATTAATCAACCCTTCTCCTTACATCTTTATAAACACACGTCTTTAGATTCTTTCAAAAGAGTGAAAACGCTTTGAAAAGGCCACCATGCCTCACATGCCTGTTACTCTACCGATAAGAGCGCGCTCTTAAAATCTGATTGATCTACTCTTTCACTTTGTCCAAAATATTTCCGCTACTCGCCACAACTAGCACCACGCCCTTACGTGACACGTTAATGCCAGTTGATGGATGCGCGCCACCCACCGACAGCGGCGGATTATCAGACGGACGTAAAAACAGATCCAGCCCGTCCTCCGCTCACACTCGCGCCACACTAGTGGGGGGATTTTGGTACGTAATCCTTTTTGGTAAAGGAGATTAAAAAAAAACCTGATTTATACAAAAGAATGGGAAACGTTAGAATTGTTTTTTGAAAGTTTTTTTTTTATTATTTTGTTGAAAATTTTAATTTTTAGGTTAATTTAAGGTCAGAGGGTTTGCGCAGTGTGTGCCTGAAAGGATATGAAAGAGCGAAGGCGGGCCGAATGCTCGCGCAACGACCTCGGTGCGTTCTTAGCATACTGGTTAGATCTGGCGGGTGATCATACTGTGTAAAAGGAAATATATGAGATACCTTTGCCTAGAAGTAGTAGGTACAGCATAGGTTAACAAAAATGATTAACTTTGCTAGTTAGTAGGTAAATATTTTTTTCTTTGTTGAAACGAAATCGCTTATAACTATCCAAAAACAGCTATAATTATTCGTAAATGTTTATGTCGAGTCAATGTATTGTATTGTATATAAATATGTGTATGTATCTCTTTACAACATAACTGCTACATCCTATTTCTAGAATCCTTTGCAAAATAGATGGAGTAAATTTCAAAAAACAAGCTTGTTATGTGAACATTGTAATCCAAATCAAAGTACAAGGTACGTTAATTCTAGCAACAAATTAGAGGTAGCATTGTATGAAGAGTTTTGTACATTATTGTCATAAAAGGGTAATATTTTTTCAGTGTAAGTATGTATATTATTCTATTTCTTTTACATGACTATTACGAGTACCAACTGGATCGAGTTTAAATTGCGAGGATTCGATTTGTATTTATCTCTGGAGTGACATTAGGCTAGATTTTTCAGTTTTGTAATAATGGTTGTCCAAATTACTCGTAAACACACTACCACAACATATATTATTACTAGCTGACTCGACAGACGTTGTCCTGTCAAAAGCCATTGCGTCAATTCTATGTCAAATGTCAAATGTCAAAAGTTTCATTATAAAAGTTTACATTGTCCAAAGCGCTATAATATGGTTTAAGTATTTTTAAATTTTCTAATTTTTCTTGTTTTTTTACTATAAATTGAGATGTGAGCTATCCTATGTCCTAAGTTAGATCGAACTGCACCCGGTGTGCAAATTTGATTGAAATCGGTTAAGTAGTTTAGGATAGACTCCTAAACTACGTGACACGTAATTTATATATATTAAGAAGATGTATATGTAATGTAAATTTAATCTGACGTCATTATTTATAACCTTTATTCTAGAAGGTAAAGGTAAAATTTATCGCATCACATAAACAGACCAAAACACGACTCCATAAAAGCAATATTCACAAGAAAAACTTCCTCAGAAATAAATAAGTATCGAATAGATTCATCGATTTTTGACGAAGCAATTCTTTCGGTTCGATCACGACCGAATGTGACATGATTCGAGTAGGACAGAATCATTCGGTGACAGACGTAGTGTAGCAAGTTATAGGCGAGGAGGGCATTACGTGTCGAATGTGACGGAAGCCATGGATGGCGATATACTTTAAGTTACAAATTGGTGTCTTTTGCAGAATTCGCGTAAAGAAAATTGTAACGTTGTTAATGTTTTTATGCGTCTGAAAAAGTATCTACGATCTCTAAGCCTGTTAGTTTTGAAACTTATATATTATATCAAACTCAAGCAAATAATACTACACTGAGAAAAATGCGCATCGTAATTACGCTAAAAGAATGATGAATTCAGCTAAACTACGGAGCATACTGACAATCACCAAAAAGTACGATGATTAGCACCAGTGTTTACGGTGACAACTATCATAAACTGGTGCTAATCATCGTACTCTTTGATGATTTCAGTGTGCTCCGTACTTTAAGTGAATTCATCCGAACTTAGATGGTCATTTTTTCAGTGTATTTTCGAATTAAAAGACCTTCAAATATCGTAAGTGTTATGCAGAAACGAAAGAAATTAAGAGCTATGATAACAACTTATTAATACAACTTTACAATCAGAACCAAGTTTATCGTAATTATGTCCTGTCGTTACTCACTTCAATAGAAAACAAATTTTAAAAACAAATATTTAAAGAAAAACAGGAGATTATTTCTAGATGTCAAGATATGTATCTACTTAAATCTACAGTGATCATAAAAATTTAAGATTTTCATTCTGCCAATCGTTGGATTAACTCATAGCGATAACCAATTACGAATATCCATACGTAATACGACCGCCACAGTATCGGCGCGAGTCGAACATGGAACATGTATCTCATCGGCGTAAATCGCAACGCGCATAAATTGTCGTGAATGCTATGTTTTCCGCCGTTATAACGTATAGCGGCGTTATAGCGAGTAACGGCGTTGTAACTAGGGATGTCCGTTATGTCGTATTAATAGTACTTTAGTAGTTCAGATTTGAGTGGGATCTGTTATTTGTGGTCGTACTAGCACATTTATGCGCTACTTAACTGTGATTTTGAATAGTTATTATATTTTATGATAGTTTTAAGTATGATATTGTGCTAGTTTATACCAGTAAATTATACCAAGTAATTTATACTTGATTATTTGAAACTTAGTAGTTAGTTTATTATAGAAAATTACTTTTGAAATACTGAAACTAATTAGGTAATTTCAGAACGTACGCCTTTGTATTACCGTTTATTTTTTCGCTTTCTTTTAAGATCGAAATATGCAAAAGTTTTATGTTGTAATCATGGAGCTTAAATTATATTGCACTGTATTGTATTATCTACATTGGTTTTTATTTTTTGTTTCCTTTCATCGTTGAAAAATGTTTTATTTTGAGATGGGCTTTCGTTTGCCGCCATCTCGCCTGAGTAAACAATGATGCGGGCCATGATACAACATGAACAACAATTTCAAAAAAAAAAATCTATCTACACAAATCGAAACCTCAAGCCTAGTTTGATTTATTATGGCAACACAACACCGTCAGGTTGTTGTCCTAGCAACCCTACCGACGTATAACGTCGCTGCTTGAAACGTGTTGTCTTGTACGTTCGTTGCGGAAACATTATTACTCAATTTGCTACGTAATGTTATACAGAAATAATATTATGACAGAGGGATGCGAGCGGAGCTTCCTATTTCAAGCTGTGTTATGGAACTTATTGGAAACCGCTGAAAGAAATCAGTGTAATTATTGCGAGAAAAGAAAAGTATTTCATACTAGCTGCGCCCCGCGGTTTTACCCGCATTTTCCTGGATAAAAAGTAGCCTAGGTGTTCATCCAGGTTACAAGTTACCTTCATACCAAATTTCATCAAAAGTAGTTCGGTTCAAGAATCTCAGGCTGCCTGTAGAAGGCCTTCAGTGTTTTAGAGTTGACCCTGTATAGACTGAAAAGGAGAGTCCAATAGCAATCTCCTGGCACTCGACGACGTAGGGTTACCTACGATGCCTTGTTATTCTATTCTAAAGGTAGAAAATGCCTCGTACGAGTCGTCAAAGAGAAATAGTATATTTGCGGACTGGTCGGAGCGACTAAACGCAAAATTCACGAATGAGCCACAAAATTCTTTTCTCAAAAATATAACGAAACTAGCCCCTAAGTTTAAATATAGAACACACCAATAAAGGCCCACTATTAGCTCCAATTCCCCACAATACGCCATAACCCTTCACGGAACGAGAAAACCGCCAAAAGGACAGCGCCACTAAAAACCAAACAGACGGAAAAAATCGCCATTCTGGAAACGTAACAGTTTTCCCAAACACGGCAAAGGGTGCACTTGACCGTTCGAGGGTAGAGCCATAAGAGAATATAATACAAAAACAGAGGTGATATTATAGCTTCGAAAAACGAAAAACTTTAGGCACTTTGACTACATGAGCAAGAACAATACAATGCACTGAATCTTTATTAAAAGGAAAATACAAACTCTTAAAATCATAACAGCGAGGCTTTAAAAAAAATTTGTTTTTAAGAGCGATATCTTTCTAACGTATAGCTTAAAGAGAAAGGTTAGCTGTTGCATGGTTCGTGTTCTGATCAGTTATACTAAAAATATTGCAGAATAAAAGATTTTAAAAAATATATTCCACATGAGACAGCAATCTGCAATAAGCGCCACAGGTTCATTCAAATCCATTCATTCTAGAAAAAGTAAGCAGAAAGAGACGACTTACACATCAGTACTTTTCTTGCGCAGTAGAGTACCTAAAGTTTTGTACTTTTGTAACCTTTTTCTCTGCTTATTTTTTCTTCAGTGTAAAAGCCGCCCTTTCATTCGACTCTTTTGAATACTGGCAACATTACCGGCCGCCATTTTGAGTCGGCGAAACGGAATAATTTAATAGAGTGACGCTTTTGAGAGCTTGCACCATTTGCCGCCGCTCAACTTTTGCTTTTTATTTCTAACTAGCTGCGCCCCGCGGTTTCACCCGCTGTCCTGCAAGAATAGCGGAAAGCCGTTCAATTTTCTGGGGTAAAAAGTAATCTACATATTACCTAGGGCTTAAGCTACCTCTATACCAAATTTCGTCAAAATCTGTTTAGCTGTTAAATTGTTAAATCAAATTGTCATCCATACGTCCATTACATAGCTGTCATTTGCGCAAAGAGTATAATAAGTCGTTTTGTTATTCCAAGTCTGATTCTTTTTTGTTATACCTCGTTTTATAGTGACTGATGTTTTATGTCAATTCACACTCGAATGCTATCGAATTTATTTAATAGAAATAAATAGTATAATAGGAATAAATAGTATAATAGGAATAAATAGTATCCTATGTGCGTTTCCTGGCTCTAAGCTACCTCCTCACCAATTTTCAGCCATATCGGTAAAGCCGTTCTTGAGTTATAAGTAGTGTAACACGAACACGACTTTCTTTTATATATCGACCCCTTCAGGATGAAACGTAGTAAAAGCCAAAATGCCATATTTCAGTACGGCCAAAAAACAAAAATGATAAAGTTTATTTCCTGTATATCTTTTGATTTACTTAATCTATAATAAACCACTATAACTCATTAAGCTTAGGTTTTCGAGTTGTTTACTAAATATAAACTCAAAATAACCTACATTCATTAGTTCCAGAGATGGCATGGCTTTTACTACAAAAAAATAAGTTGTAAATGGCTTCTACGACATTTTTCTTCAGCTTAGCAACTGTAAGCTTTTTTTATTAAGTTGTATAAGACTTCATAATTTGTTTTATCGAAGGAATTTTTGAATTAAAAGACAATTGTAATAAGAAGAAAGTGTAATTTAGTGTAGTAAATGCAGCACACATTTATGACCTAAATCATAATATTTAAATGTTTTTCATTATTTTAAAGTAATATTGTACTTTTTCTGACAAACACTAATAAAATTATCGAACTAAAATCAACACAACCCCTAAACTATGCAAAAATAGGCGTAACATCGAACTAAAAATCTTCTAATCTCTTGTTTTACTCGTAATAAACTACGTGATACAACTGCGCGTTGTGCGCACACGAAAACAGGTAAGTACCTATTTAACAATAGCATCTCTTAAAACAAATCAATATCTTAAAACAATCAGTACTTCGTTATAATAATTATGGCTAGGTAATCAGTTAAGTATTTTCGAGGAAAACTGCATAAGTACATTTTCCTAAACTTATTAAAGAAATATCAAACTATCTTAGTTTTTACGTACTAGTTTTATACGTACATTTAAGAAGAAATAACATACGTAACGTATTATTCGATCACGTCTTCATCTTCTTCATCGCTCTCCATCAAAGTATCATTTTTATTACCACTGTACGGCATCTCTAAAAAATCTTTGTGAAACCTTTTAGGTATCGTTCCGTCGGTGCACAATTTTATTAAATCTTTGTGCTTTAGTGCAGAAATGGGAAGTTTGTCCACATAGGATTGTTGCAAGTTTATGTTATTTAGTTCTTGTAAATAATCTGTATCTTGTCTTTGACTTATTTCAGGTTCTTCTGTCTTCTTCTTGCTCTTTCCCTTCCCTTTCCCCTTTCCTTTCCCTTTGTTTTTTTGCTTTTTCAAATAGTTCCACTTGTTTGTATTTCTATCTTAAAGAATTGGACAATCGAGGAATTGAAACAGCGCTTTTGTACTGTGATTCATGTACAGGTCAAAACAAAAATAGAGTCGTTTTATCCGTATTGAATTTATTTTTACTGAAATCTGTCAATCTGCAAGTAATCTAAATAAATTATCTACTTAAAGGCCATACTTACATGCCTGCCGACTCTGTTCACGCTACAATAGAGTCGGAAGTCAAAAAAATCATTGTATGGAGTCCCACTCAGTGGGCTTCCTACTTTGAAACTGCAAGAAAGAAACCTAAGTCTTATAAAGTCAGCGCTATGGAACATACAAATTTCATCAACTGGGACGACTTAGCGGCCAAAACCTTTACAAAATAAACATCAAAAAATATAAAATTCAAGAGCATTCGGACAGCTACTTTCAAGAAAAAGAACTTAAACAAGATGGAAATAAAATATTCAATGAACGAAGATGCAGTAAGCGAGAAAGTGAAACTATTTGAAACAGCAAAAAACAAAGAAGACAGAAGAACCTGAAATAAGTCAAAGACAAGATACAGATTATTTACAAGAACTAAATAACATAAACTTGCAACAATCCTATGTGGACAAACTTCCCATTTCTGCACTAAAGCACAAAGATTTAATAAAATTGTGCACCGACGGAACGATACCTAAAAGGTTTCACAAAGATTTTTTAGAGATGCCGTACAGTGGTAATAAAAATGATACTTTGATGGAGAGCGATGAAGAAGATGAAGACGTGATCGAATAATACGTTACGTATGTTATTTCTTCTTAAATGTACGTATAAAACTAGTACGTAAAAACTAAGATAGTTTGATATTTCTTTAATAAGTTTAGGAAAATGTACTTATGCAGTTTTCCTCGAAAATACTTAACTGATTACCTAGCCATAATTATTATAACGAAGTACTGATTGTTTTAAGACATTGATTTGTTTTAAGAGATGCTATTGTTAAATACTTACCTGTTTTCGTGTGCGCACAACGCGCAGTTGTATCACGTAGTTTAATACGAGTAAAACAAGAGATTAGAAGATTTTTAGTTCGATGTTACGCCTATTTTTGCATAGTTTAGAGGTTGTGTTGATTTTAGTTCGATAATTTTATTAGTGTTTGTCAGAAAAAGTACAATATTACTTTAAAATAATGAAAAACATTTAAATATTATGATTTAGGTCATAAATGTGTGCTGCATTTACTACACTAAATTACACTTTCTTCTTATTACAATTGGTTTTTAATTCAAAAATTCCTTCGATAAAACAAATTATGAAGTCTTATACAACTTAATAAAAAAAGCTTACAGTTGCCAAGCTGAAGAAAAATGTCGTAGAAGCCATTTACAACTTTTTTTTTTTGTAGTAAAAGCCATGCCATCTCTGGAACTAATGAATGTAGGTTATTTTGAGTTTATATTTAGTAAACAACTCGAAAACCTAAGCCTAATGAGTTATAGTGGTTTATTATAGATTAAATAAATCAAAAGAAATACAGGAAATAAACTTTACCATTTTTGTTTTTGCGTCATGCTCTTTAAGACCAAAGTTAGCATTACTTTTCAATAGTCTCTTAGTAATAAAATGGTCGTAGAAACCATATTTTTAAAAGTCGTGGATATTGCGACGTAAATTGACATCGGTCATTTGTAAATTTTTACTTAAAAAATTGTCGTAAAAGCCATATTTGATAATATCGTGTCTTTTACTACAAAATGTTCAATAGTATTATTTCGTGATACTGTATTATATTATGTTGTATTAACCATGAAATGAAAAAATATGTCTCTTACTACATAAAATTTAAAAATTTACTTTAAAAATTGCTCATTACGACATTAAAAAAAGAGTAAACTGGGTTTAGAGAGGGAATCGGAGCGTGTTGTAAAAGACATTTTTTTGCGAATTTTAATATTTTAAATATACAGATCGATAGAGCGCGCGATTCTGACTAAGAAACCGTTAAAAACAGATTTTGGCCAAAATGGCTTTTACGACGTTTCATCCTGGAGGGGTCGATATATAGATTTTGAAATGGGCTAAGAGTGGCTCGCGCGAACAAGTGGGTTCCGAAATTGTAACTACTTTTTGCTTTCATTTTTTTTTCGAACTTTTTCTTTAACATTTTCAAGTCGAAAAATGCTTCAATTTAATAAGTTCGCAATCAACTTTTCTGGGTTCTTGAAAGGTAAACCTGAAAATTATTTAGCAATAATCACATAACTACTAGGTAAGTACCTACCTATGCTACACAAAACCACTGTACAAGGAAACCTAAATCAATTCGAGCAAGTAATAGAAGAGGAAAAATAAAAGAAACCTACTCGTACAACAACAAGGAAAATTAAAATTCCACGAAAACAAGAATACTTTATTTTCAACAAAAATCCTCCCAGATTTCGACCCGAATATTCCAAAGATCCACGACTCAATCAACTCACAAAAACAAGCCCAAATTCCTGCAAAACCCTGTAAAGCCTACAAATTGTTCACCAAACGACCTAACAATGAGCTTGCTATTTCTCGAGGAACCCTAAAACTTGTTTTCCTTAACTGTGCGACTTTCGGCCTATTTCATCCCCTATAATTAAAGGGATAAACTCTCGGAAGGTTTTCTTATCTTTTAATTCCGTCCCACCGTCACTTGATATCTAAAAAAAGCTAAAAATACCGTCTCTATTTTAATTCTTCTGGTTCAATTAATAGATTCTTTAAAGGAAATTACTTTCTTTGATCGACAAATTGGACGGTACTTTCGCTTTGTCACTGTTTCTACAAATATTATTGAAAGGAAATGGAATTTGCTTTATTTATTTTGCTGTAATTTAAATTTCTAGACAGATCTGACTGTGTATTTTATACTTTTATTTTGTATTTCTTTTTTGACGTATTCTTTTTGCTAAAACGAATGGCTTTCACAAGTAGACATTTTTGAACATTCCACTAATTCGTAAAAAAGCTAAGCTACGATACCTGGACTTAGCTACGAGCTAAGGCTAGGTACTTAGCTGCAATTGGATCACTTGAGTCCACTCATTATTATGAACAGTACACTATGAGCAGTTTCGCTTAGCATACCCTTTCCTTATAGCCCTGTAAACTTAACACCAAAATATCGTTCGCCAAGTAAAGGTACCAAGAGCTCCACAGTCCACATACATTTTATCCATCCACCATTGCAGTGCTCTAAGTACTTGGCCACCACTTGTAGTTCCAGTAGCTAGTTACCACGGGATGGGCAAAGTTGCAAGTTTGGGCAGAGTTGCAGCGAGTAAACTTGCGCAACCGCTCTTCGGCCAACTTCCTTATTGTACTAGCAACTATGTGTTCTGTGTGACTTTGATGAGCTTTTATTTTAGTTTAATGTCGGAATAAAATCATGCTTAGTTTGTAGAAAGACTAGGAAATAAAATAGATAGTTCTTTGAGTGAACAGTTTTTGTGACGTTTTGATTTATGAGCTTTATGTTGTCTCGGGGGCTCAACCGCATCCTTTTTAAGCGCTTACACGTGTTATTTTCTTTTTCAAGGTCAGAGTGAATAGTAGTCCGATGAATTAGGCGTTTGACCTCAACACAAAATCCTTAGTCGCTGAAACTTTGCAGGGTGATAAAGTAATGTGTGCAGATTACTGTTGACAAACTAACCAAAACTTTTTTTAATTGGAAGCTAGTTATTTGCACCAAAATATGAAAAACAGTTATGGGTATGGGTATCTATAGGTATCTTCTAGGTCTGCGTGCTTCATCTTTGGCCACATCGCCGCTTAACATCAGGCGAGTTGGTCAAACGCAGGCAAAAAAAAAAATTATTTACGTGTTAAAATAATTGCGTGTTTATTTACAAATTAGCTCTACCTATAAAAAAAGTCTATGTATACGTATGGCTATCTCTTATCAAATTCAATTCGAATCAATTGAGCCGTTTAGTGTATTTAAGGAACAAACAAACATATATTATTAACTCACAAACTTTTACATATTATTATGTAATATTTAGAGTCAGTTCGAAATTTGGACGATAAAGTATCTACTTGTGTTTTATCATCACCTTTGTCTACTTATTTATTCCAAAGATAAAAAATTCTGAAAACTTGACAAACTGCCAAACTTACCAACTTTAGTTGATTTCAAAAACATTTTTCAACTTTGCCTCGAACAAACACTATACCAGGACCTTTCATTATGAAGTTCCGGCGAACTGTAATAAAACTGAACACTTTTACAGCTTGCTTCAAAATAAAGACTCACTTTATTTTAGGTTTTTTGCGGAGTAACGTGGAACGGTGAGATAAAAATGTGTAGAATTAAGAAATACACTTATGTAGCGAAAAAAATATCTAACAAGGTTTTCTGAAAATCAAGTAATAAAGATAAGATATTTACTTTAATTTATACAAGGTGCAATGTAAAGGTGTACTAATAAAGGGTTCTTCTACACGTACTTTCTGAACGCTCCGCTGGCCGCTTGTGGTCCGCGCTCCTTCTCAAAATAATAGATAACTTGTTTTTTTTCCCAATTGTCGTGAAAGATAGAAAATTTCTATCAGTCAGAATAAGATTTTATTCTAATGCCACTAAAGTTGAAATTCCATCTAAGACGTTTTTCTGTATCTTCTAATATTAAGGCAAAAGTTAATGTTGTCCTAGATTTATTAATACGTACCTAAGACTAGTCATTAGCAGATGATTCTAAATAGTCTAAATAGTCTAGTCGTGTTCTTTCAGCGTGTCTAACCCAATTCGGACCGATAGGTCAAGTTACCATTAAGTAATTTAATACCACTACAAGCTGAGCCCCGCGGTTTTACCCACTATCCTACAGGGACCATTAAATTTTCCAGGAAAAAAGTAATCAACCTATAGGGTTATAACTGATAAGGAAAGGCAAGCTAACCCAAAAAGGCTAATAGTACTTATCATTATGGACAAGTTTTACTATGGGAACAACTTTGAAATCGCTAAAAATTCAGCTGTTCCAGAGAATAATGTCAATTCAAATGATCTTTGACAAAATGCATGGAACGGCTGATATTTTCATCTTATTTTCAGGGTTGGTCTCATAATAAAAGTTGTTCATAAAGATGAGTACCTACTATTAGCCTTTTTTCGCTTTTTTATATCTTTGTATGTTAATCTAGCTAGAGTATAAGCTACTTTTATCCAATATCCAAATCCATTCAGCCGTTTCTGCTTGATTAAGCAACAAATATCCAAACAAACAAACATTTATAATATTAACAGAGAAGTCTTGAAGCTATGTACTAAATGTCTCGAGCAAAGCTCCAAGTCCTCTGACGTCAGAGGTAAGGATCGCAATTCGCCCGGGACTGTGACGTCACTCCTTTGCTAAGTCTACTATTTGTCAATGTAAAATGCTGGGCTTAGTACACAAAGACCGAGGGAAGCCGAGACTACTGAGGTTGAGGTAAAATAATGCTATGAAATAGGACTAGCTGATGCCCGCCATTTCACCCGTTTTCCTTCAGAAATTGTTAACTTTACCGAGATACAAGAACATTATTTTTACAAAACAAAAAACAAAAACCGACTTCATACCGACTATTGAGTTATTCATCTATTTGTCGCACACGTACCTACTTAATGCAAATTTAAGACTTATTATGGTTTTCTCATGGATACCACTATCAGAACTGGACTAAATTGAAATGGGACTAAATGGGAACCGTCAGCTTTCTAATAAAAAAAGAATCATCAAAATCGATTCACCCAGTCAAAAGTTATGAGGTAACAAACATAAAAAAAAACATACAGTCGAATTGATAACCTCCTCCTTTTTTGAAGTCGGTTAAAAAAATAGAAGAAGCTTAATCCACGCTTTATTTTTTACAAATTTTACTCAAATCTGTTGCAGCGTGAAGAACTAACAAACATGAATAGACAGACTAACAGAAATAAGCAAACGCATTTATATTACTAGTTGCTAGTGGTTTCACTCGCGAGCTCTTGCAAAAAAGTGATGATGATAAAAAGCGGCCTACGTGACCCTTTCTGCTGCTTAGGCAACTGAGTTTTACAACCAGTTGTCAAAATATATGTCGTTGTTGTAAGAACTGGTTGTGAAACTCAATGCTAAGAATCAAGCTGCCGGAGATGTTCCATTATTGGTTTACGACTTACTTAGATGGAACCCAAGTCTCACAACCTGTTGTTTAAAAATAACAAGGAATTTTTCTACACGACTTGGGATTTGAAAATGAAAGAAATAGTTTTCATCCAATTACGTCCAGTCATTCCAGCGTGAAGGAGTAACAGATACACCAACTTTCGCATTAACAAAATTAATATGATTAATGTAATATAATATTACCAGTTGAGCTAATTTCCAACATCCCATAAAACCTGTCATCTACATATGAAGCACGTTATGAGATGAGAGCAGTTGGCAAGTATTTGGCGGTCGCCGCCGGGAGGCGAGCATAGCTTCGCAACTATGCAGGAAGTTGTACTCCAGCCGGAGCGGCGGTGGCCGTAGACATACCGCTACCTGGCTTGTAACCTACTTGTAACTTGGCAGACAGAATGACAGCCGTGGTATCTTTGTCTGAGAAGTTATACATGGTTACAAGGAAAGAGTATGTTAAACTGAAACGGCTCATAGTACTCATCATTATGAACAACTCTAACTATGGGACCAACCCAGAAATCGTAAAAAAACAATAGCTGTTAATGGTTTGGATGGATGGATGGATGGAGCGGAATGGAACAGACTCCGGCTTCTTTGTTCCCCGAGAGATTTAATCTTGTACTTTTCAAGGTCAGAGTGAATAGGTATCTTCTAAATCTGCGTGCTTCATTTTCGACCACATCGTCGTTTACCAACAGGCGAGTTGGAGGTCAAATGCGGATTTATTATTTAAAAAAAAGCTGTTCCATAAAATCAATGAAACTCGACCAATGTATGGAACAGCTAATATTTGTTTCTAGAATTCCAATTTGGTTCCATAGGAAAAGTTTTCCATAGTAGAACCGCCGGTCAAGGACCAAGCTAATGACTTAAATGTTTTCTACTGCCAGTACTTCTAGGAAGAAGAGGCGACCGCATCTCCAGCAATTAATTTGTTCTATATAGTAAGTACAGCCGACCCTACAACAATCATTTATTCTAAATATCCGCATTCAGACGTGGCATTTCAACGCCGAGTCTAACAGAAACTTCCAGGACTTGCTTCCAGGACTGGGGTTCCAAGAAACTGGCGTTTGAGGAAACAACGCTTCTACGAACTGATGTGATGTGATGCGAGAGAGGTGCTATCTCGATCACTGTCGCTCTTATTGGAAATGTCATAACTGTGAGAGTGACGGAGATAATCTCAAACGGCGCGGAATACACCAGGGCCCTATTCTGGCGACTAATATATATTTATATTTTTTAATATTGGCCACTAAAGAGTGAGATATTGTCGATCTCATTAGAAATATCATGACAGTAAGAATGATTGAGGTAATCTTGAAGAGGCAAAAAACTCCTCTGGAGTTCCAAAAAAACTGTTTGCAGATGGTTGTGAGAAATAACTTGAGTTGAAGAAGAGATGGACCACTTATTGACAAATGTTTATTTTTTCTGAAGTAGCTCTCTGCGAGCTACTAATAAAAATAATGCTAATTTCAGTTATCCGAATGATTAAAATTCATGTTTTGTTTACGCATTTGTTTGCCAAAGAAATTTCGTGGTATAAAGGCAAAATGTAGACTAATAAACTATTAATGGTTTCAAATAGAAATGGTAACAAGTAGACAAAATGCTTACCTACCAATGATCATAGGAATGGTGTCTTAAATTGATAAATATTAAACCCTTTACCACATTTTCTATCCACTCCTAAGTACAGGTGGTCTACTTTTCGGTCTATATAATACAGAAATTAAAACATAAACGTAAAGCAGGTTATTACTAAAAAACTCCTTACAAAGTGTCGTCGCACTTAAATTGTTTTTATTCCATTATTAATGCACAGTTGCTAGTTACATTTATCAGCAATTAACTTATTAATTACTTTTAGCTTGTAGCCTTAAAGTTCATAAGTTGTTGGGAACTGTGTCGCGGCGGGAATTTTAATCGTTTTATAGCGGGACTCTCGAAACTTCGACGTGTACAGGGTTATGAGCTTGGGGTGTATCGAGCTGGAGGCACGTGTCTTCGTATGGAGTCCTAACTCCAACTCTCCAAAGGATGGCAGTTAGTTATACTTCTCTTCATCTTTTGGTGTCTGTTCAACTAGTGAAGGTTGGTAGTGGTGTTTACACTCTACATTTAAGAGCAGGGTATTTTTGTGTGTTTGACCCTTAACTCTCGTGTTGTTATACGACAATGTTGTCGATGATAAATCACGCAAATTAAACGCAACGCTTGTCTGTGACAAGGCCAAATTGTCCAATGGCACTTGTAATAAAATGTATAAAAATATCACACAGTCATTTCTTGTTTGCACTCTGGAGCACTGTCAGCCAAGATTTAAAAATAGGGCTACCGAGGCTCCTAAACATTGCAATATGCCATTCTTCGAACTTCTCAGCCCAGCCCAGAAAGAAGCTACCCTTGAGCTACTAAGAAACTTGTTCAAACTTAACCCTGTATAAAAGCCAAGTATACACTGTAATAAAGGGCTAAGTGCTTAATGGCCCATTATAGCCGTCTCGATTGCTGTTTACATCCACGATGGCGACTTTTCAGAGAAATAATAAAGTTTAAACTCTATTGCAAATTATAGATATTGTTAATTAAAAAGTTAATACGATCTATAAATTAAGAGAGAGCAATCTCTCAGGCGGCTTGCTCGCTTGTTTACTATACGACCTATCTGGCTCTGCGGTAGTGTATCCGCCGTATAAACCAGAGGTATTGGGTTCGATTCTCGGGCAGATGTTTGAATGATGAATTTGAATATCTGCTCTAGATCTGGGTGTTAGTTATCTATGTGTGTGTTTCATGGAATCCCCGACACTGGGTATACTAGTAAGTCCCCACTAAGAAAAAACTCAAAAAAAAATAATAAAAAATTAAAAACTTTTAAGTTTTAGTTTTATTGTTTATTATTATTTTGGTTTAGTTATTAATTTTTTTTTCAGCTTAATCATAATTTAAGATGTAAATACATACTTGAAATTACAAAATAATAAACATTGAAAAAACGACGGGTTGCACTCCGGGAGTGCCGGCAGAAGTGAAAACTTAAGTATTTACGTTGTGCGTTTTGGATATTTTGGAATGGTTAGGGAATAATTTTGCACGAATTGCTTTAATTATTTTAATAGAAAAATGAATCGATATCGTGTCCACTATAATCACTAGGTCACAACACTATAACTGTCAAACGAAACAGCCGCCTAAACGAAACAGCCGGCGCAGGCATACATTTTCAGAGAGGGGGATACTAGCTGTCTACTCTCCATCCGTCTTACGAATTTTCGATCAGGTCACGTGACCCTGTCGCGAGTTTAACATTTTTTACTCATTCCAAAAAAGTGTACAACGCCGCTAAAGAAGTTTTCACTTCAAAATACAATAACTCATATTCAGTAAAATTAACTTTTGTTTGTTTGGTATAGATAGATTAAGTATACATTAGCCAGAACTCACTCAGAACTACCTCTACTTTTAGAGCACAATAATGTAAAAAATTACCAGAAAGCTAATCCTGGTGTAAACCAACTAAGCCCACAATACTAAGGCCACAGTGCTAGTGCATTAGCATGTCCTAAGCCTCGCTGCAGGGCTCAAGAGGTGCATTAGGGTTGCCACTCGCGGTAATGTGCGCCTCGTGTCGCTACGAGCACGCCTCTAGTGTTTGCCTGCACGAGGGGCAGCCCTATTCTAGGCACAGAATGCATATTAGTATATAGACTATGTTTGAAAGCTGTTTGTCTATTGTTTCAAGACCTAGTAAAATGCGCCGTACTTATTTTACTTTACTTTTGGAAACTATTTAATTTGTAAAACATTTCGGGAAACAAAAGCTATAATATTATTGTTTTTATAAAATGCGTCGTAGACAAAGTTGTAGCTACAAAAATTCTTGGTCTAGCAGATTTTAACCCTAAATACAGGTTTATAAGGAAAGGTTTGTCAAAAAAAAAATACAAACATCCGAATTGAGAACCTCCTCCTTTTTGGAAGTCGGTTAAAAAGAGCTCATAGTACTCATCAGTATGAACGGCTTTAATAATGAGACCAACTTTATAGTCGCGAAAAAAATCAGCTGTTCCATTTTGTCAAGTGTCATTGACTTTTTTCTATGTAACAATAGTTTTTTTCGATTTCAGGGTTGGCCTAATGATAAAAGTTGTTCATAATTATCGATCATATAATCCGACTCCGGTGTTCATGATAATAAAAGTACTACGAGTTCAATTCGGCTTAGCATACCCTTTCCATAAAACCCTATATTAACCGGCTAAAACAAAACGACTTATTTTATGGATAAAGTGGCCGGATATCGATAATGTTACTTTATAATCTCTAATAATAATACTGCGGGTAGCTTATCTAGGACCAGCTTGAACTGTAGGGACACCTATCTACAAAGCCACCACTTTATCTCGTAAGTTGACTAAATCATGTAACTGAAACTAGCCGCGAGAGATTTTCAGTTTGGTCAAGAAAACGCGATGGTGGCTCCCTCAATTAACTGTACAGATAAGTTGGGATACCTGTCTTATCTGGGAACTAGGCAGTAAGACTGAACAAGAGTTTTGGAAACTGGACTTGTGTTATCAGTTCTTAGTTATTGAGATGACATTTTCAAAATTAGTAATAGAACTACCCGCAATATATGATCTTTCATAAGGTTTATATGAATATCTGACAAAAATTGCTAAATTAATTTGCGATTCCCAATTATCATTTTATTTTATTTTTATTCCTACTTTTTTGCAATATTTATAATATTTGTTATGTAAATTTTTTTTGGGCAAAATTTTATTAATCGGAAATAGAGTTAAAAACGTAAATGCACTTTGCTGGGTTTATTCTGATTCCCCAACAATTATTGATGCAGTAGTAAAGTAAAAAAATACCTACTATAATATTTACGAGATTGCCTCCCCTATTATAGTGTTGAGAAAATCTCGTGTTTCTTTCTTTATCTCACAAGCCATGCTACGAGACTACTGTACAAAATTATTTCTCGTAGGACGTGCTACGATGCTCGCCACGCCTCTACGTGCGTAGCGTCTCGCTACGCCGCTAAATAAAGAGTGGTATTCGATTATCTTGGCGGCTATTCTTAAAAAAACATTTGAAAAATAGCTCAAAAATTACTAATAAACATACCCAACAGAAATCTATTTTCAAATACAAGAAATCACATCATTTACCCCACCTAATTGGTCCAGAAATTTTAAAGTAAACCTGTAACGCAGACAAACAACTTCTTACCTTTGTATTATTTACCTAACTTTACCGTTTATTTCTTCGTGGGTGAAAATCCAGGCAACATTTTGCAATATTTCCTCATTCCTCAATATTTATTTTGTGCCTAATTTGATTCCAATTCCTACTAGCTTAGATACTATACGAACTCTTCTAAATGCTTACTGACTTACTTACTGCTATGACGCTGCGACCCAAAGTAGTTCTGCCCCCCCGACAGCTGAGCACGCCATGGATCTCGAATTCTCGATCTAACATAACATAATTTCATATAACAACAACAAACAAATACAAACAACTTTGATATGCAATGGCACTATAATTATAATTATCGATGTTCATTAACTATCTAGTAAGTAGTAAGTAATTAGTTTGAAGTTCAAAACAAGTTGGTTACACTTTCGCGACATGAACCCGATTTCACACCTCGTGAAGAACACCAATACTCCGATGCAAGTATCTGTGAGAAGTAATACTCCGTGTACCTCTTCTAAGAACGGTTTACCACATTACGCGTTCTCTTGTTTGCACATCTAATGGTAATCACGGTTGAGGGTAGTTAAAAAAAATAATCTTATACGACTTTTTAAAAATTCAAATGTAATTTGACTTCTTATTAGAACATGGTTTATGTACTCGTAATGTTGAAATATAACCAGTTTATTTACAAATACATGATTTAAAATTTGCTCTCCAAGATCGCACTTGCTTCGATCAGAAAGCAGTCGTTAAAAATTAAATCGTGATGACATGTTCATCGGATGCCGAACCACCACTGAGTTAAGTACCGCACACCACAACACACCACTGATAACCACAGTTCGAACCAAAAACCGTCTAAGGTGCAAACAACGCCCTCCTCCTCTTGCCACCCTCGGGAGTATGTAAGTAATACTATGTTTACCTCCCGCGCCAAATGTTGCCAAACACGCGTGATGTAATTAACAGCAATCATACTAATTACCCGCTTGGAAACCGACAGCGGGCTTTAAATTGTCAAGAAGCGTTTTGGAACACTTGCGTACGAAAAGATGCCCTGGGGAAAATTGGCAAAGGGACGTACTAAAGTCTGGGCGGGGGGGTTAGATCTAGGAATACCAAAATACTATTTGACTTTGACAGATCTGGTGTCCCAGCAGTGGGATAATCAAAAAGCTGAATTGTTGATCATAATCATCAATAATGCACTTACAATGGAAGTATCCATTGCCCAATGACTAGTAAGTCACAAATTTGGCGAATGATAGGGTAGTAAAAAACCGGTTAACTGTAAAGTCGGTTTACTGACGATAGTTGAACGTGACAACGTCATAAGAAAATACTGATAGAATGGTTTCATTTTTCAAAAGAAAATTTTAATTTTATTTCATTTTATTTAATTTAAGTAAGGTACAAAAGTAATTGACAAATAGGAAAATATAATAGAATATAGGAAATCACAATTTCACTCAGAGCGAGGTAACGGCACATACGTCACACTTTTTTCGTACTTGCACCCGGCTCCATCGAATTATAAGACGTTATCACGTCAAAATAAACATGGATCTATTCTCTAACATGATCGCAGTAGGGAAAGCAATTTATGATGCAATAATTTTCAAGTAGGTACCTATACTCCTCAAAGTATAATAATCATCTTGAAATTGACTTTCCAGTATCTATAAGTAATTAATCAATTACGGTTTATGATAACAAATTTTTAGATTTCCGATATCATAAGTCATAATGTATTAGACCTAGAATCTGCCATTACTCGATTTAATTGTATAAAATATAGCTTTTAAATGTTCTTGATGAAATTAGGTAGGTATTTTAATTTCATTTTATGTAGGCATATTTGTTTTTCCGCCACTCCTTCCCCCCCCCCCCCCCCCTCCCTGAGTCCGCGCCAAGCCGCCTCGCTTGGCTCTCGCGACGCACTAATCCCCGTTGATGGATCGCCGTTCGGAATCTGTTTCTCCGCCTAAATGAGAACAAACTGGCTTCTTTCTGTCACTCTCTACCTCTAAAGACCTTGGCACACTAGCTATTTGCAAACAAATCCAACTCCAATTGTTCAATACCTGATTTGATTAAGTATTTGAGATAAATAACTTTTTCTTCTGTTTCACATCACACCAGACATGCGTTTGACCACAATCTTACCTGATGGAAAATGACGATGTGGTCGAAGATGTAGCACACTTGCCTAGGAAATACCTAATCACTCTTCTTTTCAATCTCAACAATCTCGGGTGTACCTTGTTGGCAAGACATACGCCGCAGTGAGTTCCAAACCTCTGCCGTCCGAATTCAAAAGATTAAATTGAAATGCTAAAAAAAATCTCTGCTAAATCATTTTGCAAAAAAATATATACAACCATATTTTATATTTTAACAATGTGAATTTATACTTATAGCTGCATCTTAAAGGCGTTTGCTCATAGGTTAAATACGCACAAAATCATCTATTGATTTCCATAATTTTCTGCATCCATTTTCCATTTCCATTTTCTGCAGCTATGAGAAGAGTATGTAAACGTAATTTACGTATGTTTTACCGATTGCCACGTTCGCAAACCAGTCTGCAACCAGCCTAACTTCTTTCTGTCACTCTGTCTCCTCTAATTTGTATCCATCTGATAAACGCCGGGGATTCGATGGTGATTATAATCGATTGGTCTTTTAATGGGCAATGGGGGTGTCGGCGAACCTTCGGAATTGATGCTACAACTTTTTATGTTACGTTTTATCGGCCTGAGTACTTAGTGTGCTGGATATACAAACATAGCATACCTACTCGATGACTGAAAGGTACATTTTGCACTCATTTAAAATAAAGAGTTAATTATGTAAGCAAGCTGGTATAGGCCGAGTACCCACTCAGCCCTTTTTTTTTTTTTGGGGGGGTGGGAAATCATCAAATGACCCCTCCCACTCTTGGGCAGAGCGGAAGGGAGTGTCAGACTTCTACTGACCAAAAACCACCCATGTTCCTTCTACGCCCTTGTGACGCCGAGGCCGCGGTAACTTCTACCCGCAGCCCCGACGGGACCCACTCAGCCCTGGTGTTAGAGGTTTAGGCCGCCTGAAGGTCATTTACTATGTAGAAATGCCTTTAGTAAGACTGGCATGCTAAAAAGAAATAAAAACACCCTTGTAGCAACATGAGTCATTGCGCGCATCGTCCCTCAACGTTAAAACGGCTGAACCATCAAACATAGCTATGAACACTTCCGACTAATTCACATTTCAAAAAAAAAAATAGTCGGTTTATCCGTTCTGGAGAAACACACACACAGATAATTACGTCAAACTTTATAACACCCGTCGTTTTGCGTCGGAGATTAAAAATGTAGTTAGTAATTTGAAACAAGATATCAAAAACTTTCACAACAAGAAACCGCCTCACAGCTGCAGGTTATTTACCAGACATAATATATTTGACAAACCGCCGCATGAATACGGAATAATCTTCATATCCGAGCTCTATTTATATCACAGTAATACATATTACATTCAGAGGCTATATTTCCGTAAGATTCTTCGAACCGATAAATGATACTCGTAAAATTGACGTATCGCATTCAATCTCACCAACCGATTTTAAACCTTAACACCACACAACAAAACTTACAGTAGCCAAAATCTTATGCATTGTCAAAGGGGAAAATTATAAGTGTACCTGAAATTTTAATTTATATTCTACTGTTACGACTGAGATCGTATAGGATCACATTTTGAAATTGGAAGGGACATTTGGCTGGTAATAACGGTTAATGGCGAAATGGCTTAGCTCAGAGAGGTTTGAACTATTCTGGCTGTGAAATAAACTTTTTTACAGGTTAGTTTAATTTAGTTCTATGCTTAAACCGGGGAGATATATTTAATTCAGCCGTTGAATTTTTTTTTGGCTTCTGTAACATTATTGTCGTCATCATCACCCATAAATAAAGGCTGCTCAATCCCACTGCCAGGATTTGAAGTTTAAAAAAAATAGGTTTTCAAAAACAAGTTTTATCGCTTGATTACAAACAGATCGCGGCGATTTAGTCACAGACGAAGCACGCAGACAAGTGTATTCACTGACCTTAATACAGGGTTATTCATAAAGGGTATGCTAAGCCGAAGAGGGCTCAGAGCACTCATCAATAAAAACAACTTTTAACTTTTTAAATCAGCGGCTCCATAGAAAAATGTCAATGACACTCGACAAAATGTATGATTTTTTTCGCGGATTCCGGGGTTGGTCCCATAGTAAAAGTTCTTCATAATGATGAGTGCTATGAGCCTTTTTCGGCTCAGCATACCTTTTCTGTATAACCCTGTATATTATAGTTGACCTAACCATAGTTTATTTCACTGATCACTATCGTTGTCCTTGTCCTTGTACAGTATTGTGGTATCGCTCTATCCTCCTCTATCTCGCAAATCCGCATCATTATGCGGTAACAGAGCTTCCATTAACGGCAGCAGCCTCAAAGAAGCTGTGCCGGGTTCATCTTATTACACTGAGACTGGAGATTACCTCTAGATACAGCGCGACACCGCTTATAATTAATGGGATTGTACCATTGTTTGTCTCTTCTTAGTGGTAAATAGAATAAGACAACAGCGCCGCACTCACACAAACGATGTTCACTATACAAAATGCGAAAAGCCGAGCAATTTGACTGTGGTTAATTTCATATTTTAAAATTGCATTTTTTGAATTTATTTTTGTGGTAAAAAATCGTAATTGTAAGTGTAGATTAATGTAGGTAGGTACTCATATTTTAATAATTTAATTTAGTTTGAATTCTATGAAGTAGTATTATTTTTGGGATTTGAAAGTACTTGTTTATTATAAAGAAATACCTAGTTTGTATGCTACTTGTACCTGGTGTGTGACCGAGCCTACGTACCAAATACGTTTTAGTTATGTTAATCATTCGATTTATCGTCATTAAATCACATATCACTTCAATTCACTTCACTTATACTTAGGTTCTCCTAAGACACGCCACTTAACCCGCCCTTTGGGGGTTTCACCAACATTCACTGACAAACTAAATTATTGGCTAAATTGGAGGCCCTGGACCCTTTTCTTGGTCATTCGAGATTATCTCCGTCACTCTCACTCAATCATGACATTTCTAATGAGAGCGATAGTGACCCAGTAATATCGCACTCGCTAGAATATATAGGCTCCTAGTTGTTTCTCCTATAACAACAAACGATCCGAGCAATTTTAGAGGTGGTGTCAACAGTGAGACCAGTGAGACATAGTGAGACTTTATGAACTTACTTTAATAATAATCATTTCTCTATTATCATCCTGTGATTTTTCAGTAATAAAGATGACTTCCCGAGGCAATGCCTTGCAGCATAATGAAAGGTCAGCCGGCAGCCAGCGATGCTGCCCACAACGAGAATATCCCTTAATTTGTCAAATAATTCCCGTGACATCCCCCAGACCTCACCAGCTCACCTGTGCAAACAGGCGCAGGTCTCACGATCCTCAACTTTTAACCTGTCACATCTAAACCCAACCGCAAAAACCTTGTCCCGACCGCAGGAAAGTTATGATTATAACTCGGCAATGTATCGTATACCCGCCGCAGTAAACTATTACCCGAGGGCTGGGGGAGTCCGTAATTTATTTGGGTAATCGCGTAATTTGTCGCCCAGGATTGGGGTAATTTATCCGCAGGTGTTCGCAACCCCTGTTTCTTGTTTTTCGCTGAGAAATGTGGAGCGCAGGGTTGCCAGTTGTTGCCGATTGCCTGACGTCGGACGTAGCGACTGTTGGTTAATCTGTGTTGGGTGGAAGGTTTGATCTAGGTAATTCAGATAACGAAACGAATTTAGAGCAAAATCGTTATAAATTTTTTTTTGTAGTAGGTACGGAACTTTGGAATTGATTAACCTAATGTTAAAAAGCGAGAAATTCTTATATTTTATTCGTATTGTAAGAGAAGTAGTAATAAACACACGGCTGAAACGGAAACCGTCTCTATATTGGTTTGACAAAAAGTATAAATTAATAATTAACTGGCTAAGCTTCATAGAATGTATGATTGAGATCGCTACCTTATTTTAGTTTTGTTAATTAGCACGAGTCACGGTTTATACCAAAATATTTCAAAACCATCTAAGTTTTCATAGTAAAAAAAACACACACATTACATTTCCATTTCCTCAAATGATACAGATGACTGAAAAAAAACGTATATAGTGTACTAACCCTACAAAATTGGATAAGAGTAAAAAGATGATGACCCTAGGCCTCAGCTTAACACAAAAAAAGTTTACGTTCATTTTTAAACCTACTTAACCTTTTACTGCCACTTCCGCAAACAACGTGATATTTACTTATAAAACACGTCCTCATATTCATATTCGTTCGTAACACAAAGTAAAGAGCTGTCACTTCAAAACTTGGCCATAAAAAATGCTTCATAAACGATCGGCATAAACTTTATACAACAAATGTTTACCAAACACGGGCATGAACACACCCCTAGAGTCGAACTTCCCGATTTCTCGACAATTTTACGAGAAAATTCTCGGAGTTTGCAGTTTTTTGATCGGTTCAAACGTAGCTGATATTGGCGAAAATATTAGTTTCCATTTACAAATTGCTACTGAAGTTTCGAGACGTAAAATTTGATGGAACAGAATAAAATTTTGAACTGGCCAATCGAATTAGTTTGGAAGTAGAGCGCTGTACTGTTTCCGGGAACTCGGGAAGTAATCTTGGAAAAAGATGTGGGAAAGGTAAAGTTTGCTATTATGACTATTATTGCTGTTTTTATTATTAGGTATCGTGACAGCGAACTAACTCCATACTAGTTTCTATATAGTCTTTCTTCAATAGTAGGTTTCAGAGCTCTTCTTATTAACAAGCTAATTTTACACGGAGGACCACGGGCAGGGATGCCCGTGGTCCCTCTACACAGTATACCTGGGTGTACCAGTGGCATTTTTTTCTTCCCGTAACTCTGATTAACGGGATGCACCAGGGGGTTTTATATTATCTTTCCGTGGTTCACCTAAGTTCACCTGGCTGTCCCAGGGGTATTTTTTTCTTGCACGGTTTGTAAAGCGCACTCAGCCGCGCGTCTTTTGTTCTGATTTAGATTAAAAGAAAATTATATTAAAGCACTTTTTTCCTTTTACTTTTCAAAACTGATTACCTATTTAATTATTATTATTATCCATGCATATTTGAAGTTTTTTATGGTGCGTACATTATAATCCGAGACGAGAAAAGCCTGTGCCCAGCACTGGGAATATGAGAAATGAAAAAAAAACATAATTCAGCCTTTATTAATATCTACCAAATCCCACGTAATAAATAAGTTCATAATATGTAGTAGGCTATATTCTATGAAGGCCTCAGACTTAATATTGACAGAAAACCCACCAGCTTTTCTCTGCGCCGTCGACAAATTTCGACCGAGTAATTTCGAACTAAGCTAACATAATTACGTTTCATTTCAATTCCTCCAAATCTTATTACAGTCGTTCCCGTTGTAGTACTTATAAATATGTACTTAGGTGTACAGGGTTATAAGGGAAAGGTATGCTAAGCTGAAATGGACTCGTAGTACTCTTTATGAACAACTTTTAAAGTGGGACGGATCCGGATATGGCGAAAAAAAATTCTGTTCAATTTTTTTTGTCATAGATAGGCTTGCGTTTGACTACCATCTCGCCTAGTGGTAAGCAATTTTTCCATTATGGTTTTCCTTACATTTTGTCGCGGGTCATTGATATTTTTCTATAGAACATATAATTTTATTTTTGGCGATCGCGATTTTCGGTTTGGTGTCGTAGTAAAAGTTGTTCATAATGATAAGTACTATGAGCCTTTTCGGCTTAGCATACCCTTTCCGTATAACCCTGTATACTAAGGTATAAACGTCGCAGCTCTCTAGATCGGCAATTACTCACCCGGCTGGCGTCCTCATTATTATGAGCTCTAATTTATACGATGAAGTGATGAAGCTATAAATTAAGTAATTGATTAGATCTTAGATTAAATTACTTGCTATTGAGTATGTATTACCAGACTTAATTGACAATAACGTGTTAGGATATCTGTTGTATATCAGTACGGATGTTCTTATGTATTTCGTCATAGATACTCGTACATAGACAACCTTTTATTGTTCATTGTCCACAGGAGAAATTACAAACAAAAAGGATCTTAGCACTTAAAACTAGTACTACGACTGGTGGTCTTATTGCTAAGAGTGATCTCTTTCAAGCAATTTTAGGATAAAGAGGATACGTAGAATAATAGAAAAACAGGATGTGCCGTAAAGGAGAAAACAACTCACATAAAAACCTACATAAAAAGTATACATACACAGACGTACATTAATAAATGGCTTGTATTAACCATTTCTTAAGACTACATTCTTCTACAGATATGACCAGCTCGTAACCACTTCAGCTTGCTTATCCTTTGAGCTATAGCGGTATGTAGGTTAGAGCTAACTATTTCATAACTAACTACCCACCTGACTGTCAGGTGTCAAGTTACGAAGGACGTACTACATGACACTATACGCATAACACAGTGTGTAGTACGGGAAACAAATAATAATAGTAATAGTAGTGACATAGAACTAATACATACTTCAGAACTACAGAAACGCTAGTCAGTCTTTTGAGAAAAATGCCAAAAACCAAAACTACGGATACAAAAATTGAAAAGGTACGGATAAGGAGTGACAAATTCGCAAAATAAAGTATTCTTGATATCTTGATAAATTTATCAAATAAATAAATATATAATTTTCTTACCATCAGTATTACATTTTTTTTATGATAATTGGAGACGAGACGAGCAAATCGCTCGCTTGATGTTAAACGTCACGTTTGCCCATAAACAGGTCTGCGCCATACAGAATTTTGAATTCTTAGAAGTCAAGACCCTGCGCGGCACAGCACTGCGCTCGTCACCCTGAGATATAAGGTGTTTAATCTCCTATTTGCCCTGTAATATTGACGTTTACAATCACTCGGTTACTTGTTAACCGTCCAATCGCATAAAAGCCAACAGTGACTCGTAATGTCCTGATTTATGAGCAGTACTGTTACAATCACATAAATGCACGTGAAACATGAAGAGGCCCGGTTCGACGCGCTGACGTTATTGTAAACGGTAACCGCTGAACGGTGATTAACTACGGGGCAAGAACCCCGTGGGAAGACCTGGGAACTATGGATTATGGAAGTGACAGTTGACATGTTTAATGTCAAACTTTTAGAACATAAATTACATATAACTTATGACTAATGTCTGATGTTTTTAGACCAAATAACCATTTTTTTTAACTATCTGAATATTATTAGCAGAAGTGAATGTGTCTCTAGTGATCACTACAGACGTTTTGACCTAGTTAAAGTAATACTAACTCTATCGAGTTATAGCATTAAACTTAGCCTACTCGTACATTTGATCTACTAAGATTTGCTAGTCGAGTAATTCGAGACTAATAGCTATATACCTATACATTTGTAGGTATGTTAAAGCAGTTAGCTTAATCAGACTTTTAGTTATTAGTTGTTACCGTAAAAGTTATATCTACATTGTACAATACGCTTGCTAACTGATCTTGATAACTGACACCTTTGATCTCTGAAGTAGAAACTATGAGTAATGCCACTTTTTCCTGATTTGAGATCAATTGTTAGCAATCTCCTCATGTCCTAAGTTACTTAAATCAGTTGAAAATAAAAAACCTCTTCAGCGCTTCCACGAGCGTTTAACCCCTGGCTCCACCGATCGTCATAAACCTTCGGTTTACAAGCCGGTGTAAACTCGCCCTGATTTACGATCAGCGCAGCGAGCCAACTATAAAAATGTTTAGTGTCACAATCACCTGGCTGGGGCCGAATAAAAACTTTACCGAATTGTTTTATACGTTTAAAATATTCGCGGAACATCTGTCCCGGTTGTTCTGGTTATAAATATTTATAGGCGGTAAAATGTTGCCTGTCTTCAATTACCACTTATGGAATTTTATACAAACACAAAAAACCTTGAGTAATAACCTTGACACTAAAACGTACCCGTAAAACCTAAATATACGAGTAGATACTACTTAATATTGTCTTAAATTATCTGCCTTGTTTTTGCCATTGACTCTTCCTGTCAGTGAGAAGTTAAGACAATTTTAAGCGGTGATTAAGTTTAACCGGCGTTTATAAGTAGGACCCTAAGACATGCCATTTATGTCCTTTTCTTATAGACTTGTAGAAAGTTGGAAATACCTCAATTGAGTTGCTGAACTACATAGGTACATATTTTATTTTTAAGAAAATCGTGAAAAGTCAGACATGAAATCATTGCTGTTGTTTATATTTTGATTAAACATAGGAAACAAACGTAGTTAAACCTACTTTACATCACAATTCGTAAAAAAATAAAATAAAATATGAAAAAAACACTAGGCAAATTGTATTATACAGTTTCCAAAAATATTCTAACGGACATACAAACACAATCTCTTACCCGAAACATACCCCAAACGTAAAAGAAATATATTTTTTTCCTTATTCTTCAGTAGGTAAAAGAACAATGCGTAAGTTTACAAAAGATTATCCATAACTAACGGGAGCAAAACATGAATAAATCTTTGTGACCCAAACCACTCCCACAGTATCATCAGTCATCCAACCGGCGCAGCGGTAACCAAAACAAATGGCTTATTTATTTACAAAAACTCATTAAACACGAAACAACTATATCAAGAAACAGACTCTCTCGAGGAGTATTTATCTTATCCGAAACTTTCACAAAGACTTGGGTAATTTAATTTTATCTCTTCGCTTCTGCTTTGTATTCACGTCTCGATGAGGGCACTATGTTTCAAAGTAGAACTACGGTGCCTTCACCGTATTTATGGACACTTGGAAATTGAGATTTCAATTTAAAAGTAAGTTCAAAGCACTTTGGTTCTTTATTTTTGTATGCGAGTGAGGTGAGCTGCCTACGTAAGTCTGTTCCCCGAAAATTATAACAGCTGTTGTCTTGAAATCTGGGGGAAATAAGGAAACAGGTTTATTTTATGTTTTCGGAGTTTTTTGGCATGTGCCTTCAATTCATCATAGATCAAATGATTGGTTATCATCAGAAAAGGTATGAAAAAACGGTCTCTTTTTTTTATTCTTAACCGTAACAGTTGTAACTTTTACCTATGCGATTTCAGATATTATAAACTTCAGATTTCACATGTTTCAGATTTTCTAGCATAAATATACTAAAATTATCTTCTATAATACCTATTATATTCAAGCTAGAATATTATACATAAAGTTTCACAGTTGAAAAATAGTAATACTCGTATTTCTATATATAATATTTAACTATTTCTTTGCTTACGCATAAATGAGTCCAAGGTCTACTGCCTACGCATTTGAAACTTCAAAATAATATTTGAGCATTCTCCGAGGTTAGGTATGATTTTGACCAAAACTTCCGCCGTGGGTGTCGTTCTCCGAGATTTGTCGGTCTCGGAGGCCCTCTTCATACATCTTGCGAAGTTAAATTCAGACATATCGCGCTTACTTCATTCACAACAAATTCTTTATTTTTTGCCAAAGTTTACTTACTCCAGTTTACTTACTTTATTTACGAAAAATAAAAAGAAAGTTCTAGAAGCTAATAATAGTATTGTTTACGTTTGCCTCGGTAGCTTTTGAATAACAAATTTTTCACTGGCTTCATCGTAAAAATAATAATTATGAGACACACTTCTCATATTCCAGAATAATTATTTTCGGGAAGACAATGGCGATGAATATTTTTACTTCATTATAATAACTCTAAAGAGCTCTACAATAATTAACTAAGAAATGTACATACTGCCAATAATTCCTAAGCAGCATATAAAAGGACAAAACACAAATAACATGCAAAAGTCTGCACATCAAAATGAAACCTGTAAGACCTATAGCTGCAAAGCGAAGTAAAGGTTACAATATTAAGCATCGAAATATCCCGATACAACCAAACAACCCGCCTGGTTGCACCCACAACCCACAGCCCACGTCAGGCCGTCCATTAACCAAGTCGACCGTGAGTCACGCTCCGCCTCCGTCGAAGTTGCTTAACTAAATATTGAGCTAAAAACTGTAATCCGGACTTCGCAACGTAGGTGAGTGAAAAATTAGATTGGACCGCGCGCCGGACACGGCGGAACCTCACGTAATCTCATTGCTCGGTTGTGGTATCGTGTATAAGCGATAGCGGCAATTAGAACTGGATAGAGAGATACTCGTAATTAGCGGGGTTCGTCAGCTATCTATTTTGCACATTGAAAAGTCATTCGCTAAATGTAAAATTTAAAACTAAAGTCAAAAGATCAAAAAGGAATTAACACAAGAGTAAAAAAATGCTTGAATTACTCCTCTTAATTATTTTATACCTTAAAAATATACGTAAAAGATACGTGGTTACTGATTATCTCCCTCTTAAGATAGAACTTGGAACGAGAGAGTAATAAACAGAAATAATTTGCAAGAACATTGGTGAAGTAAAATATTGATTATTCTAACACAAGAAAACGTGGTAATTGGGACCAATATTTTGGGAACAATTCTCACAGGCTGCGGTCTTTTAGATCAGTAAAGACTAGTTTAGTGAAGATTTTTTTTGTTAAGTTTTTAATAAGTGGAAAAAGGTACTTGTGTAACTTAAGTCTCTGGAAAAACTAGGCTACATTTTAATTTATATTTTTAGACGTGGTTCTTTCATAACTTACCCTACGAGCCGTGGTGAAGCGAGTACCACCGCAGGGTAGCCGTGTCTCGCCCCTCGAGCGGCCATTCCAATACCCATTGATTCCACATCCACCGGCAACACTTGAACCGGTAAATGCACGGATCAAATGGATTTAGGTCACCTATTTCAGCTGTTCTGTATAAGTACGTTTATAGGCCGAGTGGCTGGAAGTAGCTAGTGGCTAGAACTGGTTTGGGAGTTTTTGGGCCATCTGGGACCCTATTTTTGGGCGCTCGAGATTATTTCGGTCACTCTCAGTGTCATGACGTTTTTAATTAGAGCGACAAGGACCGAGATAATATCTCACTCGCCAGAATTGGGGCCTAGGAGATTATCTCGGTCAAAATCGCTCCAATTAGAAATGCTATGAGAGTGAGAGTGACCGAGATAATGTCAAGCGTCCATGAATAGGGTCCCAGGGGATTCTTGACGAGATTGTCTCGGTCTCTCTTTCTCTGATGACATTTCTAATAAGAGCGACAGTGACTGAGTCAATATCTCACTCGCTTGAATAGGGCTTGCTGAAAGCCTATGAGAATACTTAGATTGGTAAACAAAACAGGACTGACTAGTTTCCGTGTCATCCGAAATTTAGTAACACTCAGTAGTAAATGCAATTCGCGGTCACCTATCTGAAAACTAACAGTGTGGCCCTATGCTTAACATAGGAAGAACATGAAGGACGGTAAAATATTATGTCTTAAAAAATCTCCTTCTTGTGTACGTAGGTAAAAAGAAGGGACACTTGAAAGTCAAAAAGTACAAAAAATCTCGGCTCAGCTTAAACATAGCAATCTAGCTCTCGACATCGATACCTACCTTCGCTATAAGTAAACATTTTAGTATCGACTCTATTTTATTTCTATTACAAAACTTAGCCAGTATGGACTGCGACACATTTTAATACAAATTAAGATAAGAGTTAAAGTAAATCAAGGCAAGATTAAGCGTATTTAGCCCAAAATGCATAAAAATACGGCGTATGATCATTATCATCACCTTCAATAAATTTATATTGGAAAATAATTGAAGATTATTTATTTATTTACTCCAAGCTTCTGCCACTATTCTCGATCTTTTATCAGGGTCATTCTTAAATTTTGAAATCGAAATAATTTTAGTTCTTTACTGCACACAACAGTAGCGCCGTTTACTAACATTAGGTACCTTATTTTTTATTGTGCTATGAATGCATGTAAATTTCGCAAAATAGTATTATTTTTAAATAGTATTGTTATCGTATTATTTTTCCTTTATTAGGTACGTAAAGAAATATAATTTTAAGATTGTAAGTTTCTAAAAGAAAGTGGGTATAATTTCTTTTAATTTCGTTTTAATTTTTTTTTAATACAAAATTACTTGCTGTATTTAACAAGTATCGTGTCAAATAAAACTATGGAAAACTATGGAGGACGAGAGGGTATGGAGACTTCCACAATGAAGTTCCTTCATATATAACAAGCGAGTACTCCTACTGGGCTAGGTGCCATACCCGAGAACAGCTGTCCAACAGTGTCTACTTCTTGCAAAGTAAGCAAGTACCCTTACTGCTCACACAGTTTGCCTCCGCCGTCCCACCTTTACAAAATCACCTTGTACAAATCCTCTCCTTTACGCTTATACAATCCTATTCCAGCGAATCTGTAGGACGGAACGCAAACAGAGCTCGCGAATCGCGGCTTAAAACATGCTCGCAATTTTCACTCAGGTTTACTTTCAAGATTTCAAAGAAAATATTGAAAAATTTCAAACAATAATTCCGAATTCTGTAGCGTAAGCTCCTCTTTACTTTGAATACACCGCGACGTCGTACGCTTCAGTGATCGTAATGAAATTCCGATGTTTATTTTTTTGATGGATATTTGTCTTTGTCGATATGTTTCGGTAATGAGAGTAATTTTCCAATCAATTGGGAGTAATTGGGAATGTTTTTGGGAGAATTCTGTCGATTGTTTGAGCTCGGGTTTTTGTTTGAATGTCTAGATAGCGTATGTGTCATTAACATACAAAAGCCTACCGATAATATTTTGATATTATTAACCTATGACTACTCACGCACCTTCTATTGATAGCTCGTCGTGCTTTTAATCACTCCTTGAAAAAGATCACCGAATGAGATCGATTCAATAAAACTAGGTAGGTACGACTTGACCAACTAAAAGTACATACACAATATTATGTCAAATCAGGCACGTGTCCTGCTCTGCGCTCTATGTCTGTCTCGCTTGCTCTGCCCTGCAAAATCTGTTCTGTGCTGCCTACGTCACCTGCGTCTCAGCATACGCTTTACCTTAGTACTCGTATCGAGTATCAATTACGTGATATGACCATAACCACTGAATACTAAGGTGCCATAACCCAGTAACTCCCCCCCCCCCCCTCCCCCCTTCCTCACGTCCCGCTTCATAGTACCCCAATTTCCACGAACAATATCGCACTAAACAGATTATCTCTACAGAGAGGCTCGGTAATATGCGTTTAAAATGAAATTCTGCCCGATTTATTTACCTTTCCGAACGAATTTAATGAGTCAGTATGTGACTATCTAGCGCACTTGGTTTCACTCGCAATTTCATAATTTACTGAAATCCGACTTAGATTAAATTTTTAGTATTAAAGATAATTATCTTCAATCGTAACCCATCACAACTTTACCTCTATAGTTTGTAAAATCGAAAAAATAGAATATAATTAATTAGATAGAATTTAATAAATCAGGCTACACTATTTATTGATCGCTATTAGTTTTCCTTATATCATAGATACCATGACACATACAGACAACTTGTATTTACATTTATAGTATAATCATAAATAAATCTCTCTGGTTGGGAATCGAACCCGCAGGTACTACGGCGTAGACATACGTGCAACCAACTCTAGTTAAATCCAAAACCAAGCCATGCCAATTTTGCAATAATAACAGACAATCAAACTTTTGCATATAAATAATTATGAATATGAATGTAGGCCAAAATGCGGCAATTTCTTGCAATTACCGAAATTTATACGCGTGTAATTTACACCATTCCAGCGTATCTTTTTGTTTGGGTAGGTAATTGTTATTTTCGGAATATGCGGATTTAATAACGGTAATATTGGATGAGTGATATTTATTAGTTTTGGAACATTAATGCAATGAGTAACTAAAAGCTCGCGTAAGTTTATAAAGCAGTTACAACGCTGTTTTATAATAACCTAAAGTTGAATTTGATTTACAGAAAATTCGGTACAGTTTCGATATAATTTTCGGCACATTTTTTACGTTTTATTCTAGTTAATTAAATACAATAGCGAGTGACAGTTTATCTAAGTTATCATACGAATTCAAACTCCACCATCATATTTTAATGGTAGAGTTCTCTTTTTTTCTGCGGTATTTCCAAAAACAAAGAGAAAACAAAACTCTTCCTTGGCAGTCGCGTAAAAAACAGGGGCATGGCCTTGCAGCTTGTTAGAGCGCTTCTTTGCAGCTCGAGTTTGTCTCCAAGAGCTAATTGTTCCGCCCGACTCTGGTTTAACTTGTCACTAACTTCAACACACTGCAGCTAATTCTAAAGGCTTTATTTACTAAAAACAAAGCAGTTTGTACTTGTCATCTGTGACGAATAAATCACTTTTAGTCAAGTCAGATCTGTCAAATAAAACCTTTAGGATTGGCATAAACGTAGAATATTAATAAACGATATAAATCAAGAGTATAATATAATATTCTAGGTGCGCTCAGCGGTGTTATCCGCGATTAAAAAGTATGTTTACCGGAATAAAAAGTAGCTTAGGTGATATTCCAAACTATAATCTATCTCTGTGCCAAATTTCAACCTGATCCGTTCTGGCGTGTGTTAGCATGGCAACCCCCAACGTCTTGATGGTGGCACCACTGTCGGCTGGCTGACGGATGGTGCGTCACTCTCACGACTGGGGGTCGTGAGAACACCGACAAGATGGCGGTGCCGGTGATAATACGAAGGCGATATAAAAGATGGAAGATGGGAAAGGCTAAGCCGCCTGTCTTCTGATTGTGATTGTGAATAAGTGAAGTGCTGTGATATTATTAAAATTGTGAGTAGCTTCCATAAAACCGATTGAGTATGTGATTCTAGTGTATAATTCCCCGAAACCCCATAGTAGTATAGCCATAGGTTACGTAAGTCGGCGGTAATGCTCTGACAATTCAGAACCGGGATAAAAAGGAGCGGTTTTTTTTTCTTTCTTTTTTTAACCTACTAATTCGTTCCTGCCACGCTCACTTACCTACTATTTATTTTTTGTAAAAATTTAAGAAGAAAAAAAAATATGGGGTAAACAATTACAAACAAACTATGTGAAAGGGCCTAACATCATAGTGCCCGAACAATTTATGTATTGTGTTCTCAGTTTCTCACATTCCACATGGCCTTGTCAAAGTTTATTTTCCTAATGTGGGGTACCTTGTCTATTTTAAGTGATCACAACTAGACCCAAAGAATAAAAGTTCTCCTCCTGAATAGTTAGTCTGCGTAAAAAAATATGCGTTTCAGTCCCGCTGAGCACCGAGCTGAACGCGACCCTCGGGTGGCGCAGAGCGAGGGCGCACTGCAACGCAAGGCGACCTGTCTGACGCACAGCAACGCGCACGCAGCGCAACGAGACGAAACGCAGATAATCGTTTTCTCTCTATCTGTCTTTTATAGTTCTTTTCGTGACGATATAAGTACATATATTGTCTTTCTTGTTCCACTATTTTTGCAGTGGAAGCTTTTTATAGTATTTCGGTTAAATACACCAGTGGGCATACAAATTGTCGGCTCATAATCACCTAAAACACTTGTCCAACTCTCATAATTATATTTTTTTGGCATAGAAATCATTTTTGGTCACGATATGGCTGATCGAGTGATGTTATTATTTTAAATTTTAAGACATGCATGAATTACACCTACCGTCTACTAAAAATAAAAAACTAAAAGTTATATCATGCTGTCACTGTCATTTTGTCGCTACTGTCACTCTTGAACAATGTTAGAAACAAAATAAATAAGAGAAAAACTACGTCACAAACAAAGTTGTAGAAATAAACGAGGTCAAAAGTGCCTCCAAATGGTTCGTGTAATATACACACGGTGCTGCTCGTCAATTCTGTCACTTGACCTTGGCTTGACACGCTACCGCGTGTCTAGATACTTGTTAAAGCAAAGCAGATGGCGCTGATCTTCCTTATAACGCACAATTGTTTGGTGGAAGTGTGATTTTTGCAAATCGGATTGTAAAATTCCCTCATAACTAAACCTTTTGTTTTAAAAGTTTGCATTAATGTGGGCCAGCTTGTTGTAATTTGTTTGTTTTACTAAAGTGACAGCCAGATGGATAATCTAGTCTGCGCAAATAAATAAATATGTTTCAGTTTCAATGGACTCGTCTGAAGAAAGTCTTGAACTGTCCCTTATATTCAACGTATAGCCAACTAGGTTTGTCAGAGGCAAACTCCGAAGACCCCCCCCCCCCCCGCACCCCGACCCAATTCCCTCCCTTAATAACACGACTATTTAGCAATCAACGTAGTCACTCACAACAATACGGCGACATACTGCGATGATATACTGCGATAATATACTGCGACGATATACTGCGATGTTGTACCGCGATGAAATACTTACTACGATACACTGCGATGATATAAACAACGATACGACGACATGCCACGCCGCTCGCGGGATGCAGAGCGACGCACACACACCGCAGCGTGGTCTTCGCGGGACGCAGAGCGACGCACACACACCGCAGCGTGGTCTTCGCGGGACACAGAGCGACGCAGACACACCGCAACATGGTCCTCGTGGGACGCAGAGCGACGCGCACACACCGCAGCGTGGTCTTCGCGGGACGCAGAGCGATGCACACACACCGCAGCGTGGTCTTCGCGGGACACAGAGCGACGCAGACACACCGCAGCATGGTCCTCGTGGGACGCAGAGCGACGCGCACACACCGCAGCGTGGTCTTCGCGGGACACAGAGCGACGCAGACACACCGCAGCATGGTCCTCGTGGGACGCAGAGCGACGCGCACACATCGCAGCGTGGTCTTCGCGGGACGCAGAGCGACGCACACACACCGCAGCGTGGTCTTCGTGGGACGCAGAGCGACGCGCACACACCTCAGAGCGACGCTCGCGCAGCGCCGGACGACGCTCGTGCAGCGCGAGGCGACGCTCGTGCCGCGTGAGGCGACGCTCGCGCAGAGCTGGACCACGTTCGTGCAGCGCTGGTCTACGCTCGCGCAGCGCGGAGCGACGCTTGCGCGGCGCCAGGTGGCGCTCGGATGGCGCCGGGCGACACTCACACAGTGCGGAACGACGCCCGCACAGTACAGTGCGACACACGTGCAGCCCACACACCTCAGAGCGACGCTCGCGCAGCACTGGGCGACGCTCGCGCAGCGCCGGGCGATGCTCGCGCAGTGCCGGGTTACGCTCGCATGGCGCCGGGTGACACTCAGCGCCAGGCGATGCTCGCGCAGCGCTGGGCAACGCTCGCGCAGCGCTGGGCAATGCTCGCGCAGCGCCGGGCAGCGCTCGCGCGGCGCCGGGCGATACTCACACAGTGCGGAACGACGCCCGCACAGTACGGTGCGACACACGCGCAGCGCAACAGGACGCCCGCACAGTACGGTGCGACACACGCGCAGCGCAACAGGACGCCCGCACAGTACGGTGCGACACACGCGCAGCGCAACAGGACGCCCGCACAGTACGGTGCGACACACGCGCAGCGCAACAGGACGCCCGCACAGTACGGTGCGACACACGCGCAGCGCAACAGGACGCCCGCACAGTACGGTGCGACACACGCGCAGCGCAACACGACGCTCGCGCAGCACCGGGCGACGCTCGCGCGGCACCGGGCTACACTCGCACGTCTTTTAGATCAACGTTTCGTTTCAAGATTGTTGTTTTTGTGGTTTTTGGTGCCTGCGGTGATCTTCACATAATTTTACTTTTGTTGACCAGCGCCGTCGTGAGCGAGTCTTGTACCGAGTTCGTTTTTAAAATATTTTCAGGTGATTTCGATAAACATATTCCTCGTCGTGACGGCGAGTATTCTAGTCTTTCTTAAATTTTAGTTGCTATGGAGGCAAAGATACATAATATGCTCAGAGGGGATGCCGATTGGTTAAAGTTATAGTTGGTTTTCTTCTTCTTTCTTCGCATTTTTTTTTCTGACTTTGGCTACGCCCAAACTTTGAAAGGGTCACGCATATAGCTTTTTATTGTTCTATGAACCGAATACTTAATAGAAATCAAACTTTTTTTTTGCTTTGATAGAACAACGCAGTTAAAAGGAGGACACAAAAGGGTTTGTATAAGAGCATTGAAGCGCTGAAGTCTATTATAATTGACTAGCGACCTGTCCTGGCTTTGCACGGATGTCAAGTATACTCGGGTACTCAGGGATAATGTAGAATTTTAATGGTGGTTTCTAAATCGGTTTATTAGTTTTTGTGTATAATCGTTACATATAAGTATACACACAAATCTTTCTTTTTATAATGTTAGGGTAGATATTTCAGCGATTTCATGTTTCGTGTTGCGTACCACACGCAAATACTCGTATTATAATAAAGATTTGTGCGTCAAATAATATACAAGGATTCCTACATGTGTGTTTGGTACTGTCACACTAACTTATCTCTAAAAATGTTTGTTCTTACTGCAGATTGTCGCGCTATTAAGAGGTCCTACACCACTCATGCCATTAAAAATCGTTATGTCTTTTAAAGTAGTGCTTTGGTCTACTTGTTCTCACTATAGACGGAAATTACCATCGAAACTCAAAAGTGACTGAATGAAAGTTTCAGCATTAGCAGAATTGTACACCTAATGCTTGAGTTTTCAGGTACGGAAACAATAATCGTTTGCTGCCTCCGACCAAATTATAATATATACTTGTCTCTTCAACTAGACTTGGATGTCAGCAGTTGCACAACCCTTGCTTGGAGGACCTGTTAACTGTTGTGTATTTTGTACGCAAGGTGGTGAACTGTCTCTTCTCTGGACTCAACATATCAATCGTATAGTGCTCTTGCATGGGTCGAATCGGGCACAATGGCTGTCACTTTGGGGCACAATTTGTGGTCATAATGTGAGCCGTTAACAGAAGCCGATATTTATTTCAAGTGGTGGCTCGCAGCATCGAGATTTCTTCTTTTTTTTTTTCTCTTTCCCAGTAATCACGTAACTGAAGCATAAGGTGCCGGAATACATTTTCAGATTGGTAATACTGTGATTTTAACAAAACAAGGAACGTGTGTCTGTTGTTTATCATGTATAATATATTTGAAGATAGGCAAGCAGCATAGACAGATGTGCCTATACCTTGCAGTATTGAAATTTATTCATAATCATTAGTCTTGTTTACGGATGTCAAGTTTATATATCAACCAAGCATCAGTCTAATGCATTTTGTCGAAGTTAGTCACATGGATTTTCTTGGAGTAACTCTAGGTCATAGATAGGTATATTACCTAAAGATGGAGCCATAGCGTAGCCGCACATGCGACAGCTATACTCTTGAAATGATGCCTGGTTAGAAATATTTCCCCATTTTGGGGGAAAATATCATAAAATATTCCAAATCTTTATACTTCACAAAATAAAACATTATTATACAGGGTTATAAGGAAAGCATATGCTAAGCCTAAAATGTCTAATAGTAAACTAATCTACTCATAATTATATACAACGTTGATAATGAAGCCAATCTTGCAATTGCGAAAATAATGTAACTACCTAATCTTAGTTTTGAGTCAGAAGGATATTTGAATTGCAAATAGCAATTATGGTTCCATGTGCTTAATCTGAGGAAGGATGCAAATCTAAACTGGAAGTCACATCTGGCAAATGTTGACAGTAAAATCTTCAGTCAATATAAGCATAGCAATATGCCTTTTCAGTGGTGGTCGATGTCACATCAAATGAAGTTGAAAAAAACAAATAATAATAATGCCTATTATGGAAACATATACCATGTCATAAACAGTTCAAAATGTATCTGAAGAAGTGGCTATTAAATCACGTATATTAAGACTTGAATGAATCTGTGAATAGAGATAAATCTACGGAAATGATATTATTAAGTAAACAATTGAAAATTTGACATTTAATGAGGAATTATTATTGACATGATATTACGAGGTATATACTATTCCCTCATTTCATTTCACTAAAATTTCATTAAAATAATTTGACATATTATGCATAGAATTTAAAATTGAATTGGAAATCGTTAATTATTATTATTTTAAAAACTACTAAAATTATTTGACTGTGTACGAGTTACATATTGAATTCCCGATGTGGGTAAACTGACAATTTCAACCAATAGCTTATGAATTACAAGGTACTTATCAGTAGTTCAATAAATATTTCTTAATCTGAATCTTCCGACACAACTACCTACTATTACGGATACGAAGGATTGATATATCCGATAGGATATAAAGCCACTGTTGAAGTATGGGTTCCCAGTATGCAGTCTCTACTTTGAGAAAGATCCTCCTCAAAAGTGCCCAACAAAAAGCTACCGTATGCTCCATGTCACAAATCCTATGAAGACAGATTAAAAGCACTGCATCTCACAACCTTCGAGAAGCGGCAGTTGGGCGGAGACCTGATTGAAACCGTTAAAGTGCTGAATGGGTTCTATAATTTTACGGACATACAAAACATTTCACATTCAAAGATGTCGAAGACAGCAGACGCCATAAAACCTTGCTATGGCCCACACTATCCCAGACCAACACTACAAACCACATCCTATACAAGACAACAACTCTGGTCTATAACTGGAACAAATTGCCAGAAGATGTCGTACTGACTGATAAATAATAAACGTTTCACACTCATAGCTCCCTTCTAGGATGACTTCTGTGTCGGGGATGCCATGGAACACGCACAGGGACAAGGACATCTGGCACCCAGACCCAGAACAAATATTTAAATTCATCATTATGACATCTACCCGACCGGGAATCGAACCCGGGTGCTCTGGCTTATGGGACGGATATGTTACAACTGCCAAACAGGGAGTGGATTGTAATAAACATTCGAATTGAGTCAAATTGTGGTGTCAGGTTGTATCACATTTTATTTTCTTATTGGCGCGATCAGTTTTATAACATAAGCTTATTCCTATTTAAAATTGTTTTGATCATTCTTCCTGATTGATGTATGTCTAAGTATATACAGTTTATGTAGGTTTACATATCACTTTTATCTAATACTGCACACCCCATTTTTCAATTCAATATGTATCCTCCTTTCTAAGGTTGCCTGGAAGAGATCGCTCTTGGCAATGGGGTCGCCAGATCTTGCACTGGTTCTTAAGTCTAAATATCCTTTTATTTGTGATGTCCGGTGTAAACAATAAAGAGTTTATCTATCTATCAAGATTATTCTTGGTATTGGTAGATGTGGGCGATTTGTGAAGTGTCCACAGGTGCAATGGCGGCAACTAGTGTTCGTGCGTAATCAAGTACGAGGACGTACTTATGGGTCGGATGGCCGAATGTTAGCATGGCAACCCCCAACGTCTTGATGGTGGCACCACTGTCGGCTGGCTGACGGATGGTGCGTCACTCTCACGACTGGGGGTCGTGAGAACACCGACAAGATGGCGGTGCCGGTGATAATACGAAGGCGATATAAAAGATGGAAGATGGGAAAGGCTAAGCCGCCTGTCTTCTGATTGTGATTGTGAATAAGTGAAGTGCTGTGATATTATTAAAATTGTGAGTAGCTTCCATAAAACCGATTGAGTATGTGATTCTAGTGTATAATTCCCCGAAACCCCATAGTAGTATAGCCATAGGTTACGTAAGTCGGCGGTAATGCTCTGACACGTGATTGAGGAATAAACATCCATACATCCAAACTTTCACATTTATAATATTAGTAGAATATACTTATTATGTATTCGATACTGGGCCCAAGTTTGAAGACTTTATTTGAAAGATCTAAACTAACTAAAAATATATCTGTCTTTGTCTTTGTGACCTATTAAACAAGGACAACATTACTTTTAGAAAAAATCAGATCTGTCTACGAAAACCTTGAGCCCATAATAAGCATGAAAACATAGTCATTACTGAAAAAAAAAAGAATTGAGGAAGAAAAAGAATCCGTACAAATCTCACATCATTTCGCTAACTTGTTGATATTTAAAATGTGCTTGACAAAACTGCTCGTTCGAGCGGAATCCAAGAAACGGCATTCAGGGACGGTAACGCTTTTACACTTGGGTGGAAGCAAAAAGATGAGCGGAGCCCGTGAGGTGAGGCGAGACGATCGAGACCGGGCTTTAAAGCAGGGGGTTTGGGACAAGCGTACGAGTTAGTAAAGAAGTATGTCGGTAAGTTTGAGGTTTAACTTGAGTGACAGTGTTGGAGGTCTTAGCTTGTTTAAAATCAATTTCGATTGAACTGCGGACTGTTCGCGTCGATCCGTGGAGTGAAAATGCATTAGGTAAAGTTAAGTATATTACCACAAATATTTTTGTTATAATTAAACACGGGAATACTCACGTAAAAATTATGTCGTCTACTACGACTAGTGCCAAACGAGACGCAACCGCGAGTGCGTCACGTCACGTAGTAGACGACTTAATTTTTACGTGAGTATTCCCGTGTTTAATTATAACAAAAATGTGTGAAAACCACGTTAGTTTCCATAGTTTATCACAAATAGTTCCATGCTAATCCACTGAAAAGGTTATCTTATCACTATAGATACGGAACCTTATGAGACATTCGCGTTTCACGTTTGCCCTCAAATATAATTCGCACGCATTTTTTTCTAGAGCGCACGCGCAGATGTGTAATCGTCAGCCTCAACAGTACAAACACACGAAATATTTTGGAGATATGCACAAAAGGCGGACTTATCGCTAAGAGCGATCTCTTTCTGACTCGCTAAAAGAGATCGCACTTCGCGATAAGACCGCTTTATCAGCTTTATCTCAAATATTTTTATGTGTTGTGTAGTTCAATTTGAATGTTTTAATTCCTGTCTTAAAGTTAACATTCAAAACACAATACTAATAAAGTAACAAAGACTCCAGCTGTAAACAAGTCAACCTCCAACCAAACAGTTCCAATACAATTAAACGGGAACTATTATTTACAGCGAACCTATTACCCGAGCCAAATATTTGATCTTCTATGAGTTAAGAGCGATCAACCGGGTTCGATATCCAATTATGTGCTCTCTAGCTATGCTTTGAGGTTTTGCCTGTGGACCAACATGATACATTTGGAATACCATTTCAAACATAGCATCACCGTTGCAATTTCGTCACTGGGTGACAACTGGTCATTCCCAGTTGCCACCTCATGAAGTGACAACTTGGACGTATTTTAAAAACGGTTGTCAATTGTCACCCTTGGGGACAAGGAAAGGATGACCACTGGGAATACCTCTACCATTCTTATAGAAAAAATAATTAAATAGAAACAACTATTGGGTTTTTGCTATGAAAATTTGAATTTGAACATGCGTTTTAAACGTAATGTTACAATGTTTTGTTATAATTATGAATCAAACAAAACGTACCTTGTAGTTTGATTCCAATTATGCGAGGATCACCACCGAAGACGATTTAATTATTACATGCAGCAGTACATGGGATTGTGCTATCTTCTTCACACCTTTAGATATTCACCACTATAAAATACAAAACTTGACTTCCCGTCTCCCTTCCACGACCGGAGAGGGGCGCCTGAAACTGGTCATTATTTTTAGAGATATACCTACAAAGGATGTTAACTGTGTAAATATACATTTTTGTTTCTTAGTTTGTCTGCTCACTCAAGGGTCCTTTCACAAGGGTGGGTTGGGAGTGTAATCGTCTTCGGTGGTGATCCTCGCATAATTGGAATCAAACTACAAGGTACGTTTTGTTTGATTCATAATTATACTTTGGATCACCACCGAAGACGATTTAATTATTACATGCAGATGTTTAGAGATCCTTCGTCAGACAAAGAGCTTAAAAACAAACAATGTTATAATATATGCCCTTCTGGTATTGATTTATGTTACCTACATTATTCAAAATAATGTGTTCCATAGGTAACTCTATCTTTAATCCATAACAATTTATAAAACTTTTAAAATCTCAACAAATAAGTTATCAATCCAATAAAAGCATTTGATTGATTAGATACATAATATATTATTATTAGTACCTATTCATAAAAAAAATATTGAATATAGATTTTGCCACTTCACTGTTTTCAAGATTATAAATTTAAATATTCTCTATTTAAAAAATATATAAAGCAATCGCTCCGACCTGTAGCCTTCTCAACCTATTTTTGTTACACCTAAGAGTATGTGAGCTTTTCGCATTTTATGCGGATCTAGCATGCTAATAATGGTGATATGTTCATCCAGCTGTTTAGGATTTATTAATATAAACTCGTAAAACCGTCGCAAATTTGCAAGGCAGTTTATCAGCTATTTAAACTCACTAGGCATTACAGCCGCAAATAAAATTATATTTCTTACATAGATTCTATACAAACCATAGTTAAGGTTCAGATTATGTATAGGTATACAATTTATGTTACCCAGTAATGTTCTTAAATAAAAGGCAAGGGTTGGAAGGCACCGGACCGGGGTTGCGATGTTTTTCTTAAATAGGAAACTTTTAGGCTTAATCCCGGAGTGGTACTTACTCCATTTTTTTTTTTTTTTTTTTATTTATTTATTTTTTTTTTTTTTTTTTTTTTATTTATTATTATTATTATTATTATTTTTTTTTTTTTTTTGTTAAAAAAGAAAAGAATCTCATACATTAATTCGCAAAATGCTCCACAGAATTATCATTAAAATTAATTCATTTTAAAATACTATTTTTAGGCTTCGTTTCACTCCAGGGCTATCTTAGACCATTCTCAAAATACTCCGAGATCTATTTTCAAACTGCTTCATCGAAAACAATAGAAATTTAATTTTAATCTAAACGGGTTATTATAGTTTGAAAGATTTATTTAGACCCATTCATTTAATTTTATTAAACTTATCGGTTGCATTTTCTTGCGGAAGCAATCGCTTGTAGAGTGCTAGTTTCACAAGATAAATCTTAAAGGGTAATTATCTGCTAAATAATTATTTAATTTAGAAACAAAACCCAAAATCTTATTGGTGTCCCAATACGCTGAATATTTAGTTTAGTATAAGTAGTATTTTTTATTTAGTATATGGTTTTAGGTTATAACCCGTCCACACTTTATAAAAATCTGTAGACACTATCATATAATGTGACTTTTGCTACTATGTTTATGGACAAAGCTGTTAAAGCTGTCACATAGTTCAAAATTTGTTGTTTTAATTAAATTTAAATTCTATATGACTCGCATTAGAATACTGAAAGTTACTGTTACTTTCTTGAAAAAATATCCGCAATTTAATACATATACGAATCATATTGCTTTGAAGTTTGATTCGCAGATGAAACCATGTCAATACAATAATTATGCCTCAAAAAGGTTTTGATTTATCATCAACTGCCTGGTAATCTCGCTGCCCCCAGAGTAAGGTCAGCGTGTAGATGCCATATTCTGTGAGCAAATATTTTATTCCAAATAAAAATATTTGTTCCGATACTATTAACACAGTTCACGGTGACTTTAACTTACAATGCCTGAGTCGGAGGAACACATAGAGAGGCAAGTTACTTGCAATTAACAATTTATGTTACTTATGTTCATATTCCGTGTTTATCTTACTGAATTCATGATTAGTAACGACGTAATCAGGCAATAGTAGAAATATTCCCAATCTCATAACATCGCCGAAGTAGTTCGTTATAAAAACCTTTATTCGATTTTTAAAGTAAACAATTGTTGCGTTATCTGCTCTTAAGAGTTTATGGCAACATTGAAGCTCAAAAATAAATATTTTGAGTCCTTGAAATGCAAATTTTAAATCCAAAGTATCCAATACAGCTCCAATTCAGTCCAATCGTCCCGTAAACTTTGCCCGTCAGGCAGTGCGCCGCGCCGCACCGTCAGCTACTTCGAAAAACATTTTATGCAACATATTTGATGTGTAAAAATGGAGCGAAATGAGTTCAATGTGAAGTCTTTGCTCTCATAAGTAAATTTTTACTGACTACGCTATAACCAAATTTTTAAAATTTGGAAATTATAATCATTAAAATTAAATATGTGCATAATATAGGTATCCAAGGATCATGTAGGTAGTTATAGTTACTCGTACGCCCATTTTTCCCATTCCAATAATTTTGTAAAGATGTACCAGTCTGTATGTATGCATGCGACGAAATTCAATCCATTTTGTTAAAAAATAAATACACGGATTTTCGATGAGAGCGCTTTGAATAGGGCTCTAATTAGAAATCAAATAATTTAAATAATTTTGATTTTTCTGATCTAACTAATTATTATTTAGAATTTAGAATAGAATTAGAATACTTAGATTTTAGAATTGATTAATATTTTTTATATAGTAAAGTGCCCTTATTGAATCGAAATATTTATTTTTGAACCCCAAATAAAACGGTGATCGCTGTTACCTTTCGGTATTTATTCTCATTTATATCAGATCAAGTATAACAGCACATAGGTATAAGAAAACAATCGACATCGACACGTCTCGCGTGTCGATATAAATTCCAACCCATGATTTTATTGCCAGGTACCGACTCAATAAAACGGTTTCTCTTTACAGTACACTCAAAACATTACTCTTGTATTCAAAATGATACTAAAAGAAAAAATTTCATAGAAATATTTGTAGGTCTTACTATTTCCTTATGCTCTTCCTTGACTAGCCATTTCCTGCGACTGTATTCCCGGCGGCGATCCCTCGATGCTGGTGCCTGCATCCGAGGAGCGGGGTTCTGACGCAGCTCGATGGCTACTCACGGAATCCCCCACACGTTTAAAGCTCCTCGTTTAATTTTGAACTTGACCTTGAAACGGCCCTTTTCGAAATTTTGGCCAATAGGTACTCGACCAGACTTGGCAAAAATAAAATGTCTTAACATTTTGTGTTGTAACACTATGTTGTGTCTGCTAACATAATATGTTATCCATCTTCGCAATTTCTGTTTCCTGTAAGCAACTGGCGTCTGTATTTCCTCTGACTATTGCCTTCAATGCACATTTTATTGATGCATCGGCTTCGTTTAATGCCTCTTCCTCTTGGCGGACCTTATAGCTTGCATAATCGACAGATAGACATAGCGCCAGTACTATATATTATAACCTCAACGCGATTTTCGCGGAGAAACTTTAACTTTTTACTACACACGATATACGTGGAGTAAATGCGCCTCAAACACGATTTACGTGGAGGGTTCATCACCTTTACACGATTTACGTGAAGGTAATGCAAAGGCTCAACATGATTTACATTGAGAATTAGTAGGTAGCCTCAACACGTTTTACCTACGTGGAGATGTTGACTTGATTTATTAGAAAGTATTAAAAAGCCTCGACATGATGTACATGGAGAATTAGTAGGTAGCCTCAACACGTTTTACCTACGTGGAGATGTTGACTTGATTTATTAGAAAGTATTAAAAAGCCTCGACATGATGTACATGGAGAATTAGTAGGTAGCCTCAACAAGGTTTTTGTGGAGTTGGTCATATTTACGCTTAAAAGAACTTAGTATTTTTCTACACACGATGTACGCGGAAAGTTCATTGTCTTAACACAAATTAAATCAAAGTAATATAAAACTCCAACATTATTTATATGGAGAATTAGTACATAGTCTTATCACATTTTACGTGAAGACAGTTGTGTAAATTAGACAATACGAAGAAATTATTTTGATACTCGACTAATAAGATAAACTAAGAAGTAGGTGGTACGTATAAATAAAAGTGAAATAATAAATCTTACAATTCGATCCTTCCAAATGTGCCAGTGCACAGAATACGTACTCGTAAGTGCCACCCTACTTGAGATGAAATCATTCCTGTTGTTAACTATTAATTAAACACAACAACAATAAAAACGAAGGAGTAGGTAGTCAATTATAATTTATCTTACCTACATTCATATTTCAATTCAAACCCAAAACTTTCTATCATGTTTAGTAATAACTTTAGAAAAGAGGGTAGAAATATATAGAAATTAATTCAATATTATAACGCTATGGTATATTAATTGTCTTGCAATTATTTTAAATATTGTATGTAGGTACGTCTATTTTACATACCTGATTTCCAATATCCAATACTATCCATTTCGAACTCGTAATTCCAGCAAATTATCACATTGTTGACGGAAACTCGACGACGACGAGCTCCTTAGCCCGTTTCGTTGCACTTTTCTGCATTTTCCGTACTCACTTCCAATTAGATCGCGTATATTTTTCTTTATCCTAACACTTATTCACTAAATCAATCCATGTGATAACAATTATTCACCGGATCAATTAGGTACGGTGTGATTCCGACGACACAAAAACACGTAATGACCAGTTTCAGGCGCCCCTCTCCGGTCGTGGAAGGGAGACGGGAAGTCAAGTTTTGTATTTTATAGTGGTGAATATCTAAAGGTGTGAAGAAGATAGCACAATCCCATGTACTGCTGCATGTAATAATTAAATCGTCTTCGGTGGTGATCCAAAGTATAATTACACGGGTATGCCAGGGTTCTCATAGAAAACAATCGATGCGTACAATTTAACTTGTTGTTTAATTTTACACGGTTAGTTTTCAGATTAGTGACTGCGAGTGACATTTTAACACTATGATTATTGACTACTCAAAATTAGACTACAAAATTAAGACTTAGTTGAATAACTCTCCGGTTCCGGTAAAAAAAACTCGATTGTAAATGACGCTTGGTTTAAAACCCTCGATACAATTTTGTAGCTACCTTCTGCCATTAATGAAGAATAAACATACAAACATTTTCGCAATTATAAAATTAGTAAGGATTAGATTGGGGTACGGAGTACGGGGCACGCGGGGTACGGGGCCATGGGTTCCGGGGCCCTCGATAGCAGGCGGGTTTGACGCTTTTCATTATGGGACCCTGAAGCTCAGCCTTGGACGAATAACACATGAGATATTGTTCTTGAACCTACGAGTAAGTCTTATTTCCAGAGATGAAGCTTGCGTTTTCGGTGAACTAAAAAATCGCGAAAAAACTTGACATCGTGGCAGAGTACTTTTCTTGCTAGCAAAATTTCTAAAAGAGTGCGAGCAGGTGTGCTTCAGACCCAGTTCTATTTTAATCGTCATCAAAATTATATTAAACAATAATAATCTCAGCATAAGGTAAGCTGTGGCGAAACAATAAGAGCGTATAGTTTTTTCTTCTTTTTTATAAAATTGAATAGAATATCCAATGATAGGTAATTTAGGTATCTGCGGTCATCAGCGCAGTGAAAATGAAATATAGCCTGTGTTCATCCAGGGCGCTTACTCCATTCAAAATTTTATCAAAATCAGGTTAGCAGTTACAGAAATACGTGGTAACAAATATTCACACACATACACAAACTTTTACATTTATTACTGGCAGAAAGTCAGATTCCAGAGATTTTTAAACTCTCTATTCGTGCTAAATCGGGCAAGTGCCACGTCCCATGCTGTATTCAGCCCAGTATCGACATTAACTCCCGGAGTTATGACCACTTGTTTAGAAGTCGGAGGGGAAGTGGGAAGTGGCCGATCAATTTGCGCCGAATTATGCTCGATAGAGGACGGAATTTAATTTGGGACTCCCTTCAAACTGCAGCGGAACCTTTTGGGAATAAATGTTGATCCTCAATTAGATACAAAATAATATATTTTGATACAATTTTTAATTGTAGGTGTACTACTTTCTAAAAGTAGGTACATGAAAAAATCACGCTAAATCATACTAATTAATTTACACTAACTGCACTGAGAAAAATGGCGATCAAAATTCCGATGAATTCACCTAAAGTACGGAGCATACTGATATCACCAAAAAGTACAATGATTAGATCGTTTTTACGGTGACAACCATCATAATATATGATTGTCACCCTAAAAACTGGTGCTAGTACTAGTTTTTACGATGACAACCATATATCATAATAGTTGTCACCGTGAAAACTGGTGCTAATCATCGTACTTTTTAGTGATACCTATCAGTATGCTCCGTACTTTAGGTGAATTTTGATGAATTGTGTGAAGTGAAGTGAATTCATCATTGTTTTAGCGAAAGAACAATGGCGACGTCCCATACATTGATTTACCCAGCCTTTTTAACATTTGCAAGCTACGTTCATTAGAGATACTTTTAGCAATGATAACTTATGCTACAAGAATACGTATACAAATAGTATTTAATGTACAGAAGTTGGGAGAAAATAAATGACAAAGGTTAAATTGTGTAGGTACTTAACCTATAATGTTGTTATGATTATTACCTAAATAACTACATACCTACTATAAACCCAGCTGTATTGTGATTGCGTCAGGTATAAATACGAGTATAAGTCTAAAAAATGCGTTTCACTAATAGCTTTATTTACATGATTAATGTTTTTGAATACGAGTTATGCGTAACCGGCAATTTATACACCGCAGAGCCATTTTCAACAAAGATCAAATCACTTGCAAATCTTTAGTCCAGAGGGAATGCCGTGTGTCTCGTGAATAGTAGAGTCGTCAGAGAGGAATATTATCAGGCCAAATCTTCGGTAAATCAACAAATAATGCAAACACTGCGGAAACTTCGTTCGGTTATAATACGGCCGTTCAGAGAATGCGTTCCTGACACGTCGCGATTGAACTCACGAGCGACGTAACTTTGTAATGGCGTTGCAGTTACGATAAAAATATTTTTGCTGGTTGTTTACCGTTTTAACAATTGATAAGCATTAAAACAACATTATTATATCAATAATCAATAATGTTATAATTTTGTGCCAAACTGAGTGTCAAACGTCAAACGCATTCTCTGAATGGCCGAACTATATATTATCACGATTGTCGGGATGTCAGTGGACTACTGAAAATGACGTGACATTAGTTGACATTACTGATACATGACTGACGACAGAATGAAATAAAACGCAATACGCTGGTATTGCGTTTTATTTCACGAACCTGCAATAATTTGTTAAAAAATTGAACTTTTGAGTCCCTACTTCTAAAAATATACGAGACCTTTAAAATAATTAGAGAAATATTATCATTTAAAACAATCATAATAACATTAGTGAACGGGGCCTGGTTTTTTTTTTATTCAACTGGGTCACACGTCGCCATCCTTCTTTAGATGGTCAATTTTTCTCAGTGTACAGTGGGGCTAGCACAACTTTGACGTAAAAATACGTAGCGAGTTTTCGATAGAAAAGTGTATGCTATTTACGACTGTCAAGTGTGCTCCTGACGGGTGTAAATGGCGTACACTTTTCTATCGAATACTCGCTACGTATTTTTACGTCAAAGTTGTGCTAGGCCCACTGGTGTGGAAGTGAGTAATGAGATGCTTCGTAATTATGTTGGTATCAACTATAGGTATTATATAGAAAGGCATACTCGAAATTATAGAACATTTTTGTTTGATGGGTATATAAGGTAGGTACGGTTTGGTAGCTAATGGTCTACGAGTATTTTCCTAATCAAAGTTTTTGTAAAATAGCCAGTGACACCGCAGAACACCGCTGGAATACTATAAGTGCGGCAGTAACCTGTATTTTCTTATGCATGTCACCTTTGTGGTATACCTTTTTCTACTAATCGGCAAAACAGATCTCGATTAAACTTGACAAAAATATTGTGTGTATCACGAAAATAGATGTTTCATAATTTTTTTCTCAAAAAGTTGGGAAATTCCGAGAAATCAAGATTTAAAATGAGAATCACGGCTAGCAAGCAGTATTTATCTCCAAAGTTAAATATTACTACCGGAACCCAAGTTCAAAACAACTAGGCCAAGGTATCAAGTACAAAACTTCAATGTCGCCCTTTCCAGCAAAACCTCATTTTAATGAAACCTTCTTGGAGTCTATAAATGGAAGTTTGTTCAAATACCAATAAAAAGTGCGTCGGCAACATTGAGGGTAGTTTTGTGGTCGGACACAGGGATGCATCTAAGGACCTACACGAATAATTTTGCAGCAACTTTGATGTAGGTCCTAGCCCTAGCTATGTTTTAAGAACTAAAAATCCTAACTAACAATAGTTATAAATGAGAAAATGAACCTGTTTGTTTATTTATTACGCTTTCATGCCTTCACTACTCAATCGGTCATTATGAAATGTTGCACACGAGTATAACACTCGTATACACGCTAGTCAGGTTACAGAAAAAGACAAGCTTGTTGTAGATTTTGTTCTTGCTGTAAAAGTGTAGAAAAAATCCACTTAAGTTATCTCATACACATTACTTGGATCTAATTAAAGATTCCAGATTTAAATGATGTATTTAAATCTGGAATCTTTTAACATCCTCCTAAATATAATGTAATATTGCTTTTAGTTCACCTCTTTGATTCACCATCTATTCAACCAGTAGGTACAGTCCTGTGCCAACCTCGCTCACTTCTCTATAAACATAAAACCAAAACGACGTATAAAAATAATATTACTGCAACAGGTTACAGGCATTTAATCAGCTTAGTATATTATAGAGCGGTTTCATAACAAGTCTGCCATCAGCAAACGTCAACATGTACCAATATCAAAGCGTCAGGGCACTTTCACTCACATGCCCCTATTATACCCTTATTACGTCCTGAGTACGTCCTTTGTTGTGGTCGGCAGGGGCGGCGGTTTGATTAAAAGTTAAATTGGCAGCGCACTGTGATTGGCGTCGCTCTTGTACTGCTATTTAATCTGTGGTGGCCGCAAAAATGTTCCCACTTGTATGGGAAGACGGAAATAATGTGTTTTTGCTGATATATTTTTGATAGGTGCTTTTTGATAGGTTTTGGCTTGGCGGTCGACTCGCCTGATGAGAGATTAATTATGACTGAAATAATTGATGTATCATCAAAAGTTAAGAGTAAGGTACAGAACACTCGCATTTCTCAGGCAAGCTGTTGTCGAACCTAATTAGCCATAACTAATCTATCAAAAAAACCTCACTGTTACACATTATAAAAATAACGAATTCTTACTTTTTTTTTCCTAAAACTATGATGTTATCTATTCATTTGATAATATAATATATTTGTTTGTGGCTCAGTCTACATCATGACCAATAGTCTTCAAATTATGTCTGTTTAATACAAATACAATAAATTAAATTACAAGACATGTACGAGTATGACTACTTCGGACAATCAACTTTTTACATGTTATTATTATATATGTATATGCTTCAATTCGTGTGTTTGTTTCTTTCTCAGTCATGATATATTTCAAATTATGCCTATTTCATAAATTCGACTGAATTTACGACATTCTTTCAGCATTACCGTAAACACACAAGGCCTAAGTTAAGTACTGTAACCGCATTCCAACCCTGAAGACCCCTAAGCCCTCGAAGCCCTCAAGATGCCCGATCTCAAAATTCCGCAGAACTGTGAAAGCTTCACTGTTACCTATTCTATGGCTTCGGTTGGTTTTATTGTACCGCCTATTTGCTGAGACCGCACTTATTTTTTATGAATGGAAATAAATATTTTCCCGGGATTTAGTGTTCGTGATCAAGGGGCAGACGGGCTTTTTGAATAGTTTATGGGGTATTTATATGCGATCGGCGAAGGGTTGGTAATATTCTGTTAGCGGGCTTTCTTACAAGCGTACTGGAGGATGCCCTTATCTCGGAGTGACGGTCGAGTGCTGTTGATGATCTCCTGAGGTATGTTTTGGAGTTTTTTTTTTCTTAGTTGATATAGTTTAAAAAATTCCTAATTTTTTTCTTAGATTTTTTTCCGTGATTTTCATGTCAATTCTAAAGGATCATAATATGATACGTATCTACATTTTGAAGGTTTTCGTTGGCTTATCTGACTGAACAAACCAAAAATTAAGTTAAAATAAAAATGTACTAGGACAACAGAATCTCGAAGCGCAGTTAAGCAAACAAAGAACCTCAGAGTACTTCTATCAAAAAATAAAGCACCTAAGCTCGATTAACAACGCGATTCTACTTCAAAAGCAAATGTTATTCACACGCAGTAAAATTACGTCGCTTCTCGTAATACGCTCTACGTCCATCAAACGCCATCTCGCGGCGCGAAATAAAACAGAATTATTCACTGACATACCTACCTACAGCTCCCCTTGCTTCGATCCATACAATATGAGTATACTTGGGAGATACGTAAAAGGCAATCGGCAAATATTAACCTTTACAATAATTTAAAGCCTAATGGAAAACAGTGTTAGGAAAATTTTATTTTTACTTCAGAAACGTTTGAATTACATTTTGGTTTTAATTTGACCTATAAACATTCAAAGAATGGTTGGTATTGTTTACAAGTAGCAACAAACTCTGCTCTATTAGAATACAATGCCGTAAATCTATAAACAGTAGGTATAATGTTTTTACAACTAAAAGTGTAATTAATTAATGGTTCATTGAATTGATTTACTTATGTAGGTACCTAATTTATTTTAATTTACGCTGTAGTTACAACTTGATGTAAAGTAAGTAGGTAGTTTACTGAAGTGCCTATAATATTTTTTTTTTTGTGTGTTAAATTGAGAAACTTTAAGAAATGTCTTATTGCTGCATTTGTATTATTACTAGGTATATTACTAGAATAGTGTTTTTTTGGAAATATTATCTAGTAGACTATTTATTGTCGAAATATTTCAATCATTGCACATTTTATCAAAGATTGCCAACCAAGACAATACAATGCATTAATTCTTTCTTCAGATAATTTGTTTTAATTTTCACAAAAAATCTTAACATTTTTCTAAACGCGCAATGTAACTTGTTTGTGCTTACTTCATTTATTATGTATTTTAATTATGTCCATTGTACCTAGATGTTGAAATAAAAAATGTGTATTAGCAAATAACTATTTACTACAAAATTAAATAATTTATTAAAAGAAAGTGATATTAATTTACTCACTAATTAACAGGTTTTAGCTAGGTAGTAATGAACAGACTTTCCTCCCATACTCTATTTATCAAATTCTCATTTTTAGCGTCTTTTGACTCTTCATATAACTGACAATCCACAAAGTATCTTCCCGAAATATGTTCTACCTCTTTTGAAACCGCCAGATGAATGCTGGTCTGCGCTCCTTCTTCAGCAGTTTTGAAAATAGATTCAATTACTCCAAGAATGATTTTGTTTGTGTTAGAACTGAATCTGTTAAAGATCTCCGTGCTGACGACTCCAGGATGCAGTGAGTTCACTATAACTCCATCAGGCACTTTTTTAGCTAAAGCTTTGGCCCATATGACGTTAAGTAGCTTGGTGTTGGCGTAAATTGTATGCCATGGGATTTTCGTCTCACATCTCAAGTCTTCCAAGTTTAATTTAGCGTAATAATGCGCTTTCGATGACACAATCACAATACGACTAGGTTGAGACTTAACAATTTTCTCCAGAAGCAGATTAGTAAGGAGAAACGGACCAAAATAGTTAATTTGTGTGACAATATCGATTCCGTCTTCTGTCAGTTTGTGCTTTATTCCTGCAGTACCAGAGTTGTTGACTAGTATGTCCAAACGGTCGAAGGAGTTGTTGAAATCTTCAGCAAATTTTCGGACGCTGCTAAATTTGCCGAGATCAAGATATCTTTGTTCAACATTTTTGTTCCCTGTTGCGGCTATGATGTCGTCTACAACTTTGGCTGATTTTTTGACGTCTCTAGAAGCGATGATTACCTTGGCTCCTCTCTTTGCCAAGTCCTTAGCTGTTTCTAAACCGATACCAGAATTGCCTCCAGTAATTAATGCGACTTTCCCATCTAGCCTCGCCTTGCTCTTGCACTTTCCTTTTGTTAGTGAATTATATAATTTTGTAATTATCACTATTATAACTAGCAGCACAAAAAAGTATATGATTAGAGTTAAAATAAAGTTAAAAAGTAGTAAAAGCAAGTTAATCATGTTAAGTGCTCGGCTTGCTGATTGGCAATGAAACAAAACACTACAGGTAGGTACTATAGTTCCCTGTGCGACCTTTTATCAAATGAATTGTGACCTGTGAGTAAATATGTAGATTAGGCGCAAGCGCATATTTTGAATGCCTATTCACGTAGATGTTTGTTTTTAATGATGACTAAAGTTTAAAAAAAAATGTTTAACTTTTGTCCCTTGCTTGTCCACGTAATGATAGTTCAATAAAGAAGTATAAATAGTTTAGAATAAAAATAATGTTCTGGGACCTTATCTCCGCTTGTTTAATTTTATTTTCGTCTTTTTCTCTCCCTTTACTAAAGTCATCAAAATAAGGTTAACAAAGAGAATCTTGAACGCGTCCAGAAAAAAGAAAAAGAACTGTAACCCAACACCGGACGCAGTTAATCAAATAGTATTTTATGACAATATAATTAATTATGTACGTTTAAAGTGGTTTTTGAGAATCACACAACATTAATACACTTGTATCAGGTCCCACATCTTCCATATCGTTTATCCAAGCGCAAGAGTTTTTTCGTGCATTTGTTACGCTGGAATACCGGCGAATTCATTTTACGAGGGCAACAATCATAACCGCGGCATAAGGACGAGAGAGTATAAAATAGAATTATTACAAGTAGGCATACTTGTGCAACCTAGTTCTTTGTCACCGGCTCCCTGCGCATACGAAGAGGGTTTTTCTGTTTGCGATTTGCGAACTAAGGCGTTAAGGCGTTTAGAAATTTTCAGAGGACTAAGTGGGCTAAACGTTTCAATGTTCGTCATCAGCCCATGGATCGTGATACGGATTTAAGCGTGAAGCCTAGCGTATTGATGGATCATGACGCGGGTTACATTACAACGGACGATTCGTGATAATCAAACAAAATTGGGATACTCAAATTGTCTGACAAACATTCATAAAGCGCTTAAAAAACTGTTGCATTTTTCAAATAACAAACGTATAAGAGTTAGATTTATTAAAATTTAATCAAGCTATCAGTAAATATATTATTTTATCTATGTTTTTATCTTGTTTATATCACTTTTTGATAACAGTATCACAGATCTAAAAAATAACTATCAATACAAATCAACTACAATACAATACAACTGAATCTATCATACAGATAGTATTAATAACATTCACCAGCATAGCTCCTTTCTTCTACTGAGCATTTCATATTCAATTATTTATTTGTCGATAACATAATTGAAAATACTAAATAATCATACTAATTCCTATCCGCCAGTGGTCGCTCAGTTCTATTAAATCAATATTTATTTTAACCTTGAATATTATTTGACAAAGCATTTTTAAATACACTATGATTAAATTAACGAAATGTTCATTTTCACTATTTTGTAATCATTATACTTTTCTCCCACACTTTATCTACCAAGTCGACATTTCTAGCATCCTCCGGGTCTTCAGATAACTGACAATCTTCAAAATACCTTCCCGAGATATGTTCTACCTCTTCAGAAACTGCCAGATATATAGTTGTCTGCGCGCCTTCTTCAGGAGTTTTAAAAATAGATCCAATTGCTCCGATAATGATTTTGTTTATGTTAGGACTGAACCAGTTAAATATCTCCGTGCTGACGAGTCCAGGATGCAGTGAGTTCACTGTCACTCCATCTGGCACTCGTTTAGCTAAAGCTTTGGCCCATAGAATGTTAAGCAGTTTGGTGTTGGGGTAAATGATGTACCATGATGGCTTAGTCTGACATTTCAAGTCTTCTAAGTCCAGTTTAGCTTGATGATGTGATTTCGATGATACGATCACAATTCGGCTAGGTTTAGATTTAATAACTTTGTCTAGAAGCAGATTAGTAAGAAGAAATGGCCCGAAATGGTTAACCTGTGCGACGATATTGATTCCATCTTCAGTCAATTTGCGTTTTTTCCCCCCTAATATACCTGAGTTGTTAACTAATATGTCCAAGCGGTCGAAAGATTTGTTAAACTCTTCAGCAAATTTTCTCACGCTGCTCAATTTAGCAAGATCAAGGTATCTTTGTTCAACGTTTTTATTCCCTGTTGCAGCTATGATATCGTCTACCACTTTGGCTGATCTGTCGACGTCTCTAGAAGCGATGATGACCTTGGCTCCTCTCTTCGCTAAGTCCTTAGCTGTTTCCAAACCAATTCCAGAGTTGCCTCCAGTAACTAAAGCAACTTTCCCATCTAGCTTCGCCTTGCTCCTGCACTTTCCTTTTGTTAATGAATTATATAATTTTGTAATAGCCAATATCACAACCAGTAGCACGAAAATACATGTAATTAGATTTAAAATACAGTAGCAATCCATCACAGCAAAGGGACTCATGTTAAGTATGCGGATAACTGACTATCAGTGTAACCAAACAGGCGGTGCTAGTTTCCAATGTTACCCTTATCAAGTGAATTATGAGTGGGTACGTAGATAAAAAAGTAGATAAGAATATGCGTAAAATGATTATGTTAAATCGAGTTTATTTATTTTACAAATAGTTTATTTAATAGATAAAAATACTGACATATATAAAACTAAACAAATCTAAAAGACGGGGTTCTTGCGAATTATTCCCAAAACGATAACAACATTATTTACTAATTCTAACACATTGGGTGACATAAATTATTTCAATGCGTCTCAGTACGTATAATTTTTTTTAACACAAACACACCAAAGAAAATTTGTAGTAAGCTATAAGTAAATATATTTTCAACTTTTATTGTTTTCATAATTTACACAATTATGTCATCGTTCAAAATCGTTAAAAACTAATTTTAAATACACTATGAGTAGATTAACTAAACACATAGGTATATTGGTTTCATCTCTAATGTAAAAGCATTGGCTATTTGGTAAGCAAAAGACTTTTCTCCCACACTTTGTCTATCAAATCGTCATTTTTAGCTTTCTTCGATTCCTCATACAACTGACAATCCTCAAAATACCTTCCAGAAATGTGTTCTACCTCTTCAGAAACTGCTAGATATATAGTTGTCTGTGCGCCTTCTTCAGCAGTTTTGAAAATAGATCCAATTACACCGAGAATGATTTTGTTAAGTTTAGGACTAAACCAGTTAAATATCTCCGTGCTGACGAGTCCAGGATGCAGTGAGTTCACTGTCACTCCGTCTGGTACTCGTTTAGCTAAAGCTTTGGCCCATAGGATGTTAAGCAGTTTGGTGTTGGGGTAAATCATATACCATGGTGAATTAGTCTGACATCTTAAGTCTTCTAAGTCCAGTTTAGCAAAATGATGCCCTTTCGATGACACGATCACAATTCGGCTAGGTTGAGATTCAATGATTTTGTCTAGAAGCAGGTTAGTAAGAAGAAACGGCCCGAAATGGTTAACCTGTGCGACGATGTTGAGTCCATCTTCTGTCAATTTGTGCTTTGTTCCTCCAGTTATACCTGAGTTGTTGACTAGGATGTCCAAACGATCGAAAGATTTATTGAAATCTTCGGCAAATTTTCTCACGCTGCTAAATTTGCCGAGATCAAGGTATCTTTGTTCAACGTTTTTATTCCCTGTTGTAGCTGTGATATCATTTACAACTTTAACTGATCTGTCGACGTCTCTAGAAGCGATGATGACCTTCGCTCCTCTCTTTGCTAAGTCCTTAGCTGTTTCTAATCCTATGCCAGAGTTACCTCCAGTAACTAAAGCGACTTTGCCATCTAGCCTCGCCTTGCTCTTACACTTTCCTTTTGTTAATGAATTATACAATTTTGTAATAGTCACTGTCACAACCAGTAGCACAAAAATACATGTTATTAATTTTAAAATAGCGTTGGTATATATTGTAGTAAAAGAACTCATGTTAAATTCTCGAATTACTGACTATCAATGTAACGTAGCAGATAGGTGCTAGTTGACTAAGCAACCTCTAATGAAATGAGCTATAAATAGACATGTAGTTAGATAAGGCGCATGCCTCGTACTTACTCCTTTTTTCTGTGTCTATTATGAAAATTATTATTCTTATGTACCTAATTATCTCTAATCCTAATCTAATAAAGAAAAAAATAGGTGATACTCATGTTAATGTCGTTGCGTCGATTTTTACACACTCATTATATCTTATTAGGAAGTACGCGCTCTAAGATACTGGGTTACGATTGTCGTTATGTTGATTTAGATTAGATATTATCTCATTAGTTTTTTTTTTGCGGTTTCACTCCCTACTCTTCAGGAACTGTTAAGACGCTGCATATAATTAATTACGACCCCGTAGATCGTGATACGGGTTACCACGTGTGCTATAGAGTATTGTTGGATCGTAATTATGGGTTAAAGCAAGGTGCTCTGCGTATTGATGACTCGTGGTATAGAGTGGATCGTGAGACTAATAAAACAGTTTAGTGTCAAGTAAAATGTTTGCATTTTATAAAAAACTACACATTCATATCAATACGTTGGCACTTCTACAGAAAACTATATTCGGAAAATTAGTACTTTCCCAAAACTATGACAACTATCTAAGCGTCTCTCAAAAAAATTCACCGTGGACACAACCCTTTTTTTTTTTTTTTTTTTGGGGGGTGGGAAATCATCAAATGACCCCTCCCACTCTTTGGGCAGAGCGGAAGGGAGTGTCAGACTTCTACTGACCAAAAACCACCCATGTTCCTTCTACGCCCTTGTGACGCCGAGGCCGCGGTAACTTCTACCCGCAGCCCCGACGGGCATGGGCCCTTTCGGGCCCCTTCCATGTTGCTGACATCTCTTTGAGGCGCGCGTGGAACACGAACGCGCCGTCGACACGGCCTGTGTCGTCATAAGACGGACGGACAGCGAGCTAGCCCAATAGCTCACCGTCCACAGGCCCGCGTCTACGGTGGCCGGAGGTCGTCACGTGACCCCCGACGCCCGGAGCGCCTCCCACGGCGGCGGCTGGGACGAGAGGTTCTCTCCCTCTCACGTTCCGCCACCTCCTTCGCTAGCATCACTGCTTCGCAGAAGGAGGCGACGGCGTCCCATTCCTCCTCGCCCCGGACCATGGCTTGCACCAGGGCCGGACGCGAGAGATCGCCGCCGCCGATCGCCGCTACGAGAACACGGCGGGGCTCCACCCAAGCGGGGCAGACCTCCACGGTGTGCTCCACCGTGTCCTCCGGCCGATCCTCACAGTGGTTGCATCCGGGCGTTTCCTCCCGCCTGATTCGGTGCAGGTACCTCCCGAAACAACCATGTCCGGTGAGAACCTGCGTCAGACGGAAGGTAAGGGCGCCGTGGCGCCTCTCAAGCCACTCCTCAAAGAGGGGACTTACCGCCACTATTGTGGCGTGCCCTGCACGGGGTTGCGACAGTCGCTGTCTCCATGTCACCGTGGACACAACCCTAGTCTCATTAAATTATAAAAGGATGATCAGGCTAAACTTTGAAGCTTTTACTTGACAGATTTAAACTCACTAAAAATATTTTCTGTATTTGTCATTGCAACCAATCGACTAGGACATCAATATTTGTAGAAAAATTAGAACCATCAACTAAAGCCTTCTAACTTGGAAAGAAAACTATGTTAAATAAATCCCTAAGACCTTGAATAAAAACCTCAATTTGTGCAATTAAATAAACATTTTCTTCGTGTTTAAACTGTTGTCGTCTCAAACAATATTTGTATTGAAAAGATTTATTGTGAGCGCGTGACGTACATACAGCACTCAGAAGAGTTGGTTAATTAATTGCACGTATCTGTTACAAGGAGAGCCCTCTGTTGGGGTTGGGGCCACGAAAGTCGCGACTGGCCTTGGAGGAAAGTAAACAATGCGTGACACCGCCATCATCATCAGCCTATCTACGAGTAATGTTTGTCCACTGCTGGACATAGGCCTCTCCTAAAAAACGCCACAAGGCACGATCGTCTGCCTTACGCATCCACTTACTACCTGCCGCTTTACGCAGGTCGTCGCTCCACCTGGCCGCAGGGCACCCTACTCTACGTTTGCCGATCCGTGGTATCGCCAGATTGGTTAAAAATCTCGAAATATTTTGAACTTTTACCACCTCACAATAAACACGTAGGCGTGGAGCAGTTTCATTAGTGTTTTGTCTTTTTCTTTCTTTTTTTTAAACTCGATCGAGGAAGATAGATTATGAAAAAGGTAACTATTCCAAGGCTAATCCACGTTTATTGATAAGGGAAATGGGTGTGTGTGTTTGCAGTACTATACCACAGATCTTGTGTAGCGCGTTGACAGAATCTATCTATTTGCACGGACTAACTACTCCAAGCCACTTCGCGATTATTATCAAGGAAAAAAACTCTTTAGTTAAAACTCGAATCATACAACGAAGCATGATGAGCAAGACAAGTTGACTGGTTGCATTTGTTTTAATATAAAAAAAACGTTTCACACTCATAGCTCATTAGGATAAATCCTGTGTCGGGGATTCCATGTAAAACACCCAAAGACAAGGACAACTAACACCCAGACCCAGAAGAGATATTTAAATTCATCATTCAAACATCTGCCTGGCCGGGAATTGAACCCGGGACCTCTAGCGTATAAAGCGGATATATTACTCGTACCACTGAGCCAAACAGGTCGTCAAATATATGTAACAGTATGTATTGGTAATTAAACGCCTTACACACTTTCCTTTTTCTTTGCTTATTCAGCAAACTTCCTGGCCTGCCCTTAATAAATAGTTCACGTATCGCATCCCCGTAAATCCCGTAGATTGAACTGCGCGGGATTTCTCACGCGGAACGCGTACGTGAGCGCTGGCTGGCGGACACTTTACACAACAAGTACTTACTTAGTGCTGAGAAGTAGGCCATGAGGTCCTTCGAAGAGCAGAGAGACAGCCCTTGAAGACTTCGTTCTTTTTGTAAATAGAATTATAGATACAGCAAGGCAAGATGAATAAAGACAGCCTTGAGTCTGGGTGTCTTCAAGTCGCGAGTGAATCAGTTTCTTCTAGGCAAGCATGCTTCATCGACCGCATCGTTGCTTACCATCAGGCGAGATGGTGGTCAAACGCAACCTTATTACTGAATCAAAATAAATACCTCGTAGTTTCCTATCAAATAAAGCAAGATTATGGAAAAAGATGTGGCGGCATCGTTAGATTTGCTATTTTGAAACGGTGGAAGTAATATGTAAAAAATATGCTAAGCTAAAAAAGCGTCATAGTAGGTACTCATTATGAACTAGGTACTTTTAATATGGGACCATCACTGAAAAGACGAAAAATCTGCTGGTCCATAGAAAAATGTCAAGGACGCTGTCTGTCATGTCAACAAAATGTATGGAACAGCTGTTTTTTTTTCGCGATTTTAGGGTTGATCCCATAATAAAAGTTATTCATAATGATGAGTAGATACCATAATCCCTTTTCGGCTTAGCGTACCCTTTATTTATAACCCTGTACTTCTTAAAACCCAAACAACAGCGAATCACAAAAAAAACAAAGACCAAAACAACATGACCTAGAACCACTCATAAACCTCACTCGTCCTTCCAAGTTGACGAATTAAGTTACTGTTTCACTAACACACTTGGGATAAATATAAGTAAATAGGTACTTACTAAACAAGATTAGAACCTGCTTAGTATTCAGCCGCGGCTCTCCGTTTAGATCTCTCAATAAAAACTCTTGTCCCATGTGTATTAGGCCGTAAACAGACGGTCACGGCGCGGCTGTTTGCCGGCCGAATGTTGCGCGCCTTAATGACGGCGGAGAACGAAAGCGTGTGTACTCGGCTTTAGTCTTTGATGAAAATTGGTATCGAATCAACGATGAAAAATATTATAGGGAAAATTTGATAGATAAACAAGCTCAAAGTAAATGTACAGAAAAAAAAGTTAAAACTAAAAGATTAAATCATTTTTACGTCATGTAACTGAATACTCGTACTTTTTTTGTAAAAACAAATCTAGGTTTGATTTCCATTCCTTTGGCTCCTGTAATGCTAATAGGTAGTTTACAGTTCCACTATTTTCTTATCAGCCCAAACAGAAAGTCAACCAAATATTAGGTAACTGGGTCTTTCCAATTAAACAATTTTAATTAATATGTAAATTCCGTAACTAGAACTACACGAAAAAAGTTGCCAGTCCATTCGGCACGTTCAAAAAGCGATAACATTTCCAAAGCCACTCCGGCTAGCCCTCATTTGCATGTCCAAACTCGGTACAAAACACTACAATATCTCCGGAACAATTATTTAACTGCACGCCGTACTAAGTGCCGCTCAGTGAGACGGCACTAAATGGCCGCTTAATTCTGCCCCGAACTGGTCCAGGCTTTGAAGCTCACACGATTACATTCGGAGACAAAATGGGGCGATTCGCAAAGAAATATACGAGAGAATTGTGTTTGGTGATCGCGGGCGAGATGGCTTTATTTGGAGACACGGTATTGTGGCAATAGAGAAATTAATCTGGATTATTCTGACTTATTCTCAAGCGAACTACATTGTTTGATACAATGTGTCTTTGATATATATACGAAATACAAACTTGCTGGATCGCGGTTTTCACTCAACTCTTATCGGAGTACCTATCCACGGTAAATAAATCCGTGAGTAGACACCATAAGTTAGTAGGTACTAATGGCAACTCAGTGAAGTTAAAAAAAGTTAAATTAACTTTAAAATATCGTGACAATCTAATAACATTGCGGATTACACACAAAGTATGATATACCAACATTACAAAAAAAAAAACTTGTTAAACATAAAAATCGGAACCCTTCGTCGATTCAAAGTCACATCGTCGCAATATCGAGTGTCGAATAAACCCCCCATCCGACGGACATCAGTTAAGGGATTCCGGAGGACGTGTATGGATGCCGGATGTATGGACACGGACAAAGATGCACCGGATCACCGCGATATGGAACATTCGCCATTTCTCCGTACAGATAACGTGAAAAGGATCAAAAGAAAATCGCATTTCTTGAGTTGGAGCTTATCCAAAATTGTGAAGAAATCGAATGATGATCTGTGAAATTAATGGTTTTTGAAAGGTTCGATTTGAAATAAGGTTTATTTGGAACGATTACTGTGATTTAAAAGAAACTGTGAAAATGTGGTATGATAAAATAATGCTTTTATAATCAGACTATAAATCAATAAGATTACGAGCGGAGCGGGTATCACCATTACCATTAGTTTGTCACCATTAGTACCTACAAAACGTAGTGCCATCAATATATAAAATCAATTTGGATTCAGTAAAGTGAAAGAACAAGTATAACCTTCGAAATATAATATATCCAGAACCAACTAAGGCAAAGATGTCACGTCGACTCAAAGTGTTGGTTTACGATTGAAAAGTTCAGCCTTCCTCCAGCTACTTCTTCGTCACAAGCCCGTAAGAAAGAAGAAAAGTAAGTAACAAAGTTGATTAATGGGTAAAGCGTATTCATTTGTATGGAACCATTCTTGATCACAGCAGAGCGATGACATGCAAGAAGAAGCCTTATATCTTGTATCCACTGCCTCAATGATTTTAATAAACTTGCCGAGCTCAAAAACGCGGCCTTAGAAACTATGTTCAGTATATCATGCAGACAAAATAAACAGACTTCAAATAAGTTTCAGCCGAAAACAAAAAGGCCAACAAAAAACGACTTTTATTCTAAAAGTAGTTGCCCTAATAAACCACTCTAAGGTTGACATACGGACCAGGGCCGGACTCCCACACGGCCCGCGACCACAGAATAGCTTACAGTTACTATAGACAGACCATAGATTAGGGAATAGTTACTACGGCCCGGGCCAGCCAACTTATGGCGGTGAACGTAAAGAAATTTATTCTTTGTAAAAGGGCCTAAATGGAAGGAAGGTAGGGCTATTTTTTAGAAAAAGGTGACAGAAGCATGTTGGTGTTCGGTTATGGCGAATAAAGGTTTGTGTGACGGTTGAAGACCTCTCCGTTATAAAACCACTTTATATTTGTATTCACAGTTCATGTTAGCTTTTCAGGCTTTTCGAATAATGAGTTCCATGACACGTAGTAACATTCGGTAATACAAGGGTGGCCTTATCACTCAAAACATTTTATCTAGACAACTTAACGAAAACGACAACAATTAAGTACGCTAGATACGATAGATACTTACAGTAAAATAGCCCAGAAACTCAGTTCTAAAAACGTTCTAAAAAGCTAGCGTTTATTTTAAGCTCAAACTTAAATTAAATAAACAGACCAAGTTTTCTAGTCAGATTTTTCCTAACGCAAAAACTCTTTCTAAAACTAGGCTAGAAAAACATATTCCCTGGAGGGTGCTTAAATATAATATTTTAACGCGAGAGCGTAGGCTCAGGCCTCGTGTAATAATGTGAAAAAATCTGCTGAAAAACTTGAAAAGCGGCGGCAAATCCCCCGCACGGACGGTTTATGCTTTCTTTGGTTGTAGGGTGACCACACTACAGCTGCGAGTTACTTAGTTTTTTTGCGAAACTGGGTATATAGGTATATAATATGAATGTGTAGTTTTTTATGTATGTATAGTTAACATTATTTCTATAGTAGTAACATAGTACAAAAATATCTATTTAAGAGATTTAAGTCGACGCCAAAAAGTAAAAGATTTTCAATCACATTGTTAATTAATATTAATTTTGTGTGTTTGTTCTTCACCAGCATTATTATAATTTTAAACAGACTATTAAAACATAGCGTCCTCTTTTGCTTTGCCGTAGTCGGATAATATTAAGATCGTAGGAGCATAAATACACAATAATTAATCTATCGCCCATATTTAAAAAAACTATTATTTTTATAAAATGATGTAACTATACATATCTAATTTCTGTCAACTGTCAAACTTCAGCAGATTCCATCTTCAAATATAATTATTTTTTTTGTCCTCCACAGTAAAAAACTATGGTTCCTCTACCCAGAGGTTTCTTTTTATACTTGACGAGAGGGAATTAAGCAATGCGAATGTCTGAGAGGGCTGAGGGGGAATTCCGGTGGTAATCTTTAAGCAATTTGTTCGCGCGGTCCTCAGCCGTGTTCCGGACTTGCGTTTAGGGTGCGGGCAGACCGGCGGGCTTTCAACTAATGGATAATATGCTAGTAAAGATATTATAGTAAAGATAATTATACTTATTGCCTAATCAATTATAAAGAAAAACTGCTTGAATTATGCATGATGTAATGTTTGTTGTATAACGTCTCCGACCTATGTCGGAGGAGAATACTGAAGAACATACAAAAAGAAGTAAAGATATGTTATACTCGTACTCGTATGTCTACAGGTCGATGCTCTTTAAACTGGATAATGTGCTCAATTTTGAAGGCTGTAACAACTTGACAGATCTATTTTTATTTATATTCATATCCTTGTCTAATAGCTTGCAAATGACAAAGACAGATTTAGTTTAGTTAGTTTATATCTGTGAAATAAAGCTTTGAAGCTTTGGGCCTATTGTGCTACTAAAATCATAGTGCACAGAACAGATAAACTAGTGTGTTAGTAGGCTTAATATTTAATAGTTAGTTGTCGCACTAGTTTTATGTGTTATACGAGTAATTCTTTTATTTGTAATTTTTGGTGTGAACAATAAAGAGTTTATCTATCTATCTAATAGTGCAGGATAGTCACACGGACAAAACTACGAGATGGAAACATTGTCTATTGGCTTCAATTGGCTACACTCACTCAAATATACCTGCTAGTTTAAGAACCTGAGCTAGAATCTTAATAGTTCGCAATATGAAACTACTGAACTATCATAGTGCCTTTTCGCTCTAATATAGAAGTATTGCTCTTTTTTTTATAAGTATTAATAATTTATTACTTTACAAAGTCGTTAAGTTTTAACGATATTTTAAAGTTAATTTAGACTTTTTACTTCAATTTTATTATTCAGTTGCTCTTATTACTAACCCATTGTCTGCCAACGGATTTATTTACCAATGGAAAAGTAGAGGGTACTCCAAATTATGAGTCGAGTGACAACCACGACCTAACAAATAGGCAAACCATATAACTCACGGGACGCCCGCGGGGCAAGAAGCAGGTGGGCGCGGAGGAACTCTCAGGCGTTTCGGGGGCGAAGGCGCGCGCGCGCGTCAGGTCACTTGTGCTCGAGTGTTCCGCGAGTTATATGGTTTGCCTACAGCGAGTTTGTCATTCGTTGTATCTATCAATAATAGTTTTAACTCTCAGTTTGACCACGCCCTTATACAGAGAAGTTGTATTGGACTGTCGGAGTTTTCATAACTTGCAGACTTGCGAAAACTAATTTTGCTTACTTTTGTGTTTTAGCGCTTAATATTTGGTTAAATAATTTCAATGATTTATATATTATATTTGGTCGAGATCTGAGATTGTCCCTTTCTGAGCTCGGTATCTAATGTTAGAATTGCGTCTGAGGTAATTTTTACCTTGCCATGGACCTTGCAATTTATGTTTTTAGGGTTCCGAACCTTCTACGGGGAAGAACCCTTAAGATGAGACTTTGGTGTCAGTCTGTCTGTACTCGTATGTAATTTTTTTTAACCTATGCTGTCTCACTGCTGGGCAAAGGTCTCCTCCGACATAGCCAATTATTCTAGAAATGCAGTTTGTTTGGGTCTATTCTTGCAACTGAATTTTGAACCACTTTCCGATGTCTAATTGAGCTAAAATTCGGTATACGTATGTAACTCCAATGACAATGCCAATTGAAACAAAAGCTAGTTTTAATTATTTTTTCTGGAATTTTTAATTCGACATTTTATTAGTGCAGCCACTATTATTTATTTCGGTTGAATAAATAACTGCCATTGAAGCAACCCTTTCAAAAGTCATCTCAAATAACTAACTTCATTTTCCCAGCACTCTATACCAAATAGAAAGGGAAAAACCCTTTGAACCCCTAAAACAAACCCCAAGATCACACGAATCTCGAGATCTACTGAAATATTTAGTTTGACGTCGAAAGAGTTATCAGCGAGGGACATCGTTTAGCCACCGAGTGCGGCCCAAATTACGGGACCTACTAGTCGAATCCCGCGGTTTTATCTCTTTCCATCATTGAGTTAAGTAATTTAATAAGTTGGGCAGGTTAATCGAATTTTCCACGTATTGCAGGAAAGTTTCGAATGTTGTATGAGTTTAGTTAGAATGCTATTTCCATATTTTATTTATATTAACACCAGGTCATAATTCTTGCGCTTTAGCTCTACAAGCTGATCAGAAAAGATCAATGGTTATCGGTGTGAATGAACGATCGACCACGAGTGGTATTCAAAAATAGTGCCACCGTGGACCGCCCCAAAACAAAGGTCATGGTTTCGGGTTACACATTTGTGTGATAATATGATTTACCTTTTTTATGGTAGACAGCTAGCAACTTGATCCAAGAGTGAGTGATAAATTGGTCATCACTTCCGGAGTGTCAGTACCTATGTTTTATAATTTTTTTCTCAATAACTTGTGCAATTCGACTAAATAGTGTAGACAGTCCGTATCAACAAATTGCAACAAACATTCCTACTTTCGCATTTGTTACAACAGTGTGACTGTCATACTCAAATATTCCCTCCTACAGGAATTTAGGCGTCAAAAAGAATTTATTAAAATTGAGAATTATTCAAATTGAAGGGAGGTCAGGCCAGCGGGAGTAAATAACCTCGGAGATTATTGTCTTGCGAAACGAGTCGAGTGAGCTAGACTTTTCATTTGTTTTATTCAGTACGATTATTGAATCAATTTGGGTTTGTTTGAGAAAATTAATCAAGTCGAGGAATTCTAGTCCTACAAGTTTGATATTGGAATGCGGGAAAGCGGTGAGACTGATTACGGAAGGTTGGTACCACGTTTTATCAAACTAAGCCTTTTTGTCAAAGGAGGTTGATTGTGAGACCAAAGTTTGCCGAAACTTGACTAAACGGTTACGTTTTTGACAATTTTTTTTGTAAATTTGCTTTGTTGGTGGGTTAAATTATGCAACTTTTTTAACCACTTTCCGGTGACAGATTAAGATATTTAGCAAACCTGTGTAACCCTGAATACAATGCAATAGTAGCTTGTTTTTATGACTGTAAGATATTTTCCAAATGTCTTCATGTCCAAAAGTCACTTCATTTATTCTGACTATGGATTAGATCACAGACAACTGTTTGATTTTTTTTTAATAACAATTATCAAACACACAATTTTAATCATAGTTTAGACAACTGTACCGGTAATAATTTAAATTTTACTGTCTAAGAATTCTAAGACATTCTTTAATTTTTTTAATTCATTAAATTTTTTAACTCCAATAAATTAACTTTAATTTTTCTCTAGATTTGATATAGATTGTGGACATAGTTCGTATTATTCACTAAGACACGGTACATCGACCTCGAAAACTTTCCCAAAAAATATATTCACGTCTCCACTACCCTTGTTTACGTAGTTTCGAGGAACGGCGACATCCAGTTCCGGTTCCGCTAATATCCAGCCGGAAGTGCGGTGTCGGTCCCAAGGGATATTGCGTGGACAGAAACGGTCGAAATATTGCCGTTTGCGAATACTCGCACAAATATACCGAGACTGTGCGTTGGGGATTATTTCAAGGAGTATTTACTTAGTTGCTGGTTGTATGTAATTGTGGTTAAATATTGGGCCTCTTGTGATAGAATTTTCGTATAAACACAGTGGCGTTTCGGTTACACTATTTTTAATTCGAACAGCAGTGAAGTGAGAATGCATTACCTGCAATGGTCTTTCGAACAGGTACAGAACGGAGTTGAATGGGTCCTTCCTAGGCAAGCGTGCTAAATCTTCGACCACATTGTCACTTCTTATTATATGAGATCGTGTTAAAACGTACGCACCCAATGTAAATCATGTTTTCGTACCGAAAATATTTATCTTTATTTATCACGTTCACAATCTGAAATTATAGGTACAATTGCGAAAGCTCATCGATATGTTTATTACTTCCTTATACTGAAACGGCTCGACGGAATCGAATTAAATTAGGAAGTGAAATAGAATAAATATATCACAGATTAACACACAGACTACTTTTCATCATCATCATCATAACCACAGCGGTGAAACCACAAGTACACTAATGTGTTTCATACATACAACAAAAGTCACAAATAAGAAATCTCTCACATCCAACGACAGCTCTCATTCGTCACAAGTCTGCGCTAAGCTATACTTACCGCGCAATGTATGACTAAACCATCCGACTCGTGTAAACATCGCCGGCGCACCGCTAATGTTGCAAGTTTAAATCGACACAAGCCGTAAAGAAAAGCTGCAGAAGGTGTGAGCAACCAGCCAAGAAACGTGAAGTTTGGGAACCAGGGAACACTATTAGATAGAAAAAGTTTACGAAATAGAGTCGTACCTAGAGACTGAGTTGACGAGAGGCGTGATTTTTTGTAGTGTGTTGTTTGTGGATGAAATAGAGTGCCATATTATTTGTTCTTTTAAAAATCTACGGTGAACAGTGAATTATTAGCCAGTTGCATCCATCAAAAAAAAAAAGCCGTGGTAGTCAAAAAAGCCGTGGTAGCTCAATGGGAGAACAACCGCTTCGCATTCTTGAGGTGGCGGGTTCAAACCCCGACTCGTACCAATGAGTTCTTTGGGACTTATGTACGAATTTACATACCACTGGCTTTTCGGTGAAGGAAAACATCGTGAGGAAACCTGCATTATGTCCGGAGAAGAAATTCAATGGCGTATGTGAATCCACCAACCCGCACTTGGCCAGCGTGGTGGAATACGGCCTAATCACCCTTCGAGGGTAGACCTGTATTCCAGCAGTAGGAGGATTAGAGGTTGCATATGATCCATCAAAAGTAATTCCATTTACACATGTTAACACTATAAATCTGTGCCCTGCGATAATTCAATTAAACCTCAATATTCTAGAAAAATACAAGCATTTTTGAATTTTGAATTCTTATGATGTTTTCTTTTGATTAGGATTGGTTAAACTCACTCAGTGTACAGCTCGAGGAGATCAAACTGCAACTATGTGCCACTGTTAGGGCTCAAAGCACACTCACCGATACAAGGGAAGCAGCGTATGATCATTGGCCATTCCATTTTCTTCTGACATTCCATTGTCACAAGGATACTCTATGTTACGTCTAAGTTTCCAAATAAAAATGGCAACAGAACGGCGCGGATACGATCCAACTTGTAATCGATGTTGTTACACTAAACGTAACCATTTTTGACTTGAAACTCAGAGCAAGTTATACTTTGGGTGTCTTCAAGTTGCGAGTGAATCGGTTCTTTCTATGCAAGCGTGCTCCATCGTAGACCGCTTCATTGCTTACCATCAGGCAAGATGGTGGTCAAACGCAAGTCTATAATTGAATTTAAAAAAATTTAAATTGTAAGACTGGTGTTAAAATTAAATCTTTGTAGTTCTTGCATGAAAATAAAAGGGGTAGGTATATAATATATTTTTAATTCGGTGCTACTGTTTTGGAATCTTTTTAACCGACTTCAAAAAAGGAGGAGGTTCTCAATTCGACTGTTTTTTTTATGTTTGTTGCCTCATAATTTAAAAAAAGTTCCCAACGAGTAACACTGTGACTGGTTTTGGTGTGACTCGTTGGGAACCCCTCAAAATAAGGGCAGACTCCCTACTCCTCCCTCAATTGATTATTTTAAACATGACTGAAAAGAAAGGCAGGCTCTCTTACATTAAAAATAATACTAATTTAAGGTACCAAAATAAATACTATAATACATGTTTATTTATTTTTTCATTAATATAATATACTAGCTGACTCGACAGACGTTGCCCTGTCAAAAGCCATTGCGTAACTATAGCAACCGTAGTATGTTGATGCTAACTTGTCAATTTATAGTAAAAATTATCAGTAGGTATATATATAATTTGCAATAAATTAAAATTGCGACTATAATTTGAGATTTAAACTATCCTATCTCTCAAGTTGGATCGAACTGCACATGGTGTGCGAATTTTATTATAATCGGTTAAGTGGTTTAGGAGTCCATTGAGGACAAACATTACACGAGATTTTTATTTATTAAGATTGTGCCAGGTTTTTTTTATTTTATTATCCTCAAGTTAAATATAGAAAAGAAAAACAACCTAGAAAAACAAAAAAATATTAAGTTTCTTCCAAGAAATATTGTCGAAACACATTTACAATGTACCTATATATTTACAATATATTTACAAAATATGTATACAAAGGTTATACAGAAAGGACAGCTAAGCCGAAAAAGTTCAACAAGGAACAACTTTTACTATGGGCACCACCCGGAATTCGCGAAAAAAAAAATCAGCTGTTCTATCCATTTTGTCGACAGTTATTGACATTTTTTTATGAAACGGCTGGTTTTTTTTCGCGTTTTCCGGGTTGGTCCCATAATAAAAGTTGTGCATATTGATGAGTACTATGAGCACTTTTTAGCTTATCATACCTTTCCTGTATAACCCTGTATTAGGAATTATTGGAGTATTTAGTTCTCGTTTAAAAAGTTTCTTCTCAGAGGCTTTACAAAGAATCAATAAGTAGGTTGTAGAGCCGAGTTTCTAGGTTATGGCTACATTGTGAGACTTTCTTTGGAATGATTTCATCCTCGTCAAAACCTATTATTAAACAAATCCACTGCCCCGAACACTTTCGAAACTGAAAGTGAAAATGTTTATATGAGAGCAATTAATAAATTAAATTAATAAAGTTAATATGTGTACTAAAATTATGTGTCAAAATGTGTAGTATCAATTTTATTCGATTTAATACATGTAAAAAAAAATACAAAAAGTACATACACAACACGAAAAAAACCTTTTTTTTTGCAGTTTCGATAGTATTCGTAAGGACAGTCGAAATATACGGAGAGAAAAAAGCAAGCGTTTTCATATCCGTATCTTTTTATTATTAGAGTGAAAATCTAGCACGTACCGGATTGAACAATTGAATTTGAATAATGTTAATTGAACTCCACGTGAGTTCAATTAATTGCCATTAATTGAACTAATGAGACGTAAAAGTTTTACTGGCATAACAGTTAACGGTATTGATAAGTATAATTAAACGAATGGAAACAGAATGGTATGAGTTGTCAATTATTCTGTTCAAGGAAATTTATTAAATAAAACACAAACCAAACTCAATGAAATGGTCTTTTGTGACGTCATGATTGTTCATTCATATTTACTCGTATTGTTTTTAGGAGTTTGTTTTTCCGCACAAAAACTGTCGACATATTTAAAGGGCCCCATACACGGTAAGATTTATCTGTACGAAAACGATCGAAACGACGAATCGATGGTGTATGTCAAGATCGTTAACGATTTACTTAATCGAAGACGATGTCGGAAATCGCAACAAAAACCCATGCAATCGTGAATATCGTAACGATGAATTTAATTATTCACGTCCTTTTCCTTCAGCTTCAAACAAGTAAATGATTAATCGTTACGACCAGTCGTTTCGTGTATGAGCGACATTTTTGATGCGATCAATCGTCACGATTTTTATCAGATCGATCGTATAGACGAATCGTACCGTGTATGGGGCCCTTAAGTTATACCTAGACGTAAAAATTAAGTTTTCAAAACGTTTGTTACATTTTTTTTAACTTGAATAAGTCTGCGTTTGACCACCAACTCACATAATAATAATACATAGCACACATAGTTCTAAGATATAAAAAATATAATGTTAAAGAAATGCAAAGCAGGTTAACGAGTCCCCTTTGAAGCTACGAATAAAGGAAAAAGATAGTGATCTACATTTTGTTTCAGGAAAATAAATAAAAACATTGTTATGAGACCGGAAGGGCGTCACAGCCTTCCTGCGCAGCCAATGGGAGATGTTCCAATTACGTTCAATTCCTGTATCCTTGAGCAACATCCTGTGTGCAGGAAAATAATGTTGTTTGTAAACATAAAAGTTTGTACCCATAGGTTCTATGTTACTTAACTTTGGTTTGGCTTCAGCATCACTTCGCTTTTTTAAAACGATAACTAATATATAGTTAGGATTCCTCTAATGCTGTCCAACCTCCGATAGAAGCAGAGTTCGAAAAGAAAAAGAAAACCACTAGAAACAAAACTCGTAATTTTAAATTTTGTGTATTTAGTTTTTAACTTATTACGTTTTTTTTTCTTTTTGCTGTTCCATTTATATATTTAAATTAGGCTAAATATTTTAATCTATAAGAACTTATTCTGGTCCCTCATAGTTATTTTGGATAACCAACCTTAAAATAGTTACCACAGCATTTTTGGGGTCTCAGTGCTTTAGTTTTACAATTTTACAATCTATCCCACTTATAAATTATAAATGTTAAACTTTGTATGTTTGGATGTTTTAGCTGCTTGCATTTTGATTAAAATACCCAGCCTGCAACAAGGCTAGTCTAAAACCTGAACCCAGGTTGATCGAACTTCCAAAAGTGATAAAAAGTCCAGCGGCCGCTGCTAACCTTTCAGCAAGTCTTATTGTTCAGCAAACGTACGTTTTATGCCACCTAATTGCCGTTTTCACTTTTATGCGAGTTTTATTTTTTGTGCCCTGAAAAGAAACTGAGCTTTTGTAAAGGGCATTGACCAGAGTTAGCTTTTCCGATGTTCAATTCTGGCTTTACGAAATTCGAAATGAATTGAATGCCATTATCGAAAATTAGAGAAGTTAGTCGATAAGGCATTGACTAGATCTGGATTAACCCTTTAGGTACCGTAAGAAATCGTTATTGTGACAAAAACGCAGAAACGCAAAAAGTTAAAGTAAAGCGCGAGTTGGAAACTGAGAAAGCGTTCTCACTGTCTTTGCGAAGGTTGTCTGGAAAAGATAGCTAGCTCTCAGCGACAAGACCGCCCCTTGTGCCCGTGTGCCTTCTGCCTATCCTATAACGTTTTTCTGTGCTTGTACTCTCTTCTTATTCTATCAATAAAGTGCTCTTATATATTGTTTCGTCGACACGCTACGACCGAACCTCTCATAACATGATCACAGGATAAGCCTCAGAAATAAGATTTCCTGATTGAAAAGAAATCTCTCAACGACACCTTTCTGGGACGAGAGAATTAAACATTTTCTGTGAAATAATGTTATTTTATTTTATCGTACGGGCGTGTAATGTAATGGGTAAATCTTGAGAATGAGATTACTCAGGTGGATCCTTCGACACGATTTATTTAAAAGTATTAAGTGTAATATCTACTTCTCTTGATCGTCAATCTCGTCATGCATTTTAAAAAGCCATTGTGATGTATGTGTTATTGGCAGAAATGTATGTTAATAATAATGAATGTTAATTTGACTTAATTAATTAATTAATTAATGACTTAATTAATGTTAATTTAATTTGACTTGGCACACGAGGTTACCGCTATATGGGATGTTGATTCGACGATCATTGTCCCGATAGTCGTTTCGGTGAATGGGCTTATAGCGAAGAGCCTCGACCAACATCTGAAGAGGCTCTCGCTAGACGGTTGGGTCAAGAGTCGGATACAAAAGGCGGTCATTCTTGACACGGCCCGCATTGTCAGGAGGTTCCTCACTCTGCAGCCTTAACCACCGGTAGCTTGGGCCCTGCCCCGCTGCCGGCGCGGCGGCGGCACCCTAGTTTTTAAGTTTTTCATAATGTGTTGTTTTTTTTTATGCTATATTGTAAAAAATTTAAGAACTAAGAAAAATAAATAAAAATATGAATGTTAATTCAAAACATTATAGTTAGGTATAAGTCTATGAATTTAATAAAAAAAAATGACGGGTTGCACTCCGGGAGTGCCGGCAGAAGTGAAAACTTAAGTATTAACGTTGTGCGTTTTGGATATTTTGGAATGGTTAGGGAATAATTTTGCACGAATTGCTTTAATTATTTTAATAGAAAAATGAATCGATATCGTGTCCACTATAATCACTAGGTCACAACACTATAACTGTCAAATTAGAACATTCGCGCAAGCGCCCTGCGCCGCCTAAACGAAACAGCCGGCGCAGGCATACATTTTCGCCGCGCCGTAGAAAGAGAGGGGGATACTAACTGTCTACTCTCCATCCGTCTTACGAATTTTCGATCAGGTCATGTGACCCTGTCGCGAGTTTAACATTTTTTACCCATTCCAAAAAAGTGTACAACGCCGCTAAAGAAGTTTTCACTTCAAAAATCTAGATACTTAGATTAATAAAGCTGTCGAAAACCCAGAATTAAAAAAAATGTGACATAGGACATTAAAGTAATACCTACTGATCAAAATTGTATTACAGTTTTAGAATTTTAGACGCCTCAAGTAAGATTTTACAACGAATACCATGTTTCTTGGAAGCCAACCAATTGTGTATAACATTCTATAGTCGCTTTTTATCAGAGGATTTGTTGCAGTAACCTATAAAAAAACACTGAATAGCAAAGAAACGTTTAGACTATAGGATATAGGTATGTCTATACTATGCTCATTGTAAAAATAATTCCAACGCTTAAAAAAGGACTCAGAAATCACGACCCCGCTCTTCAGACCAGGTAAAAGGTAAACCTGTGTCCGTCAGAGCGGAAGGCGCTTTGTGGCGCACCCTTTGTGACGTCACACCGGCATGCAGCAGGCATGCAGGGTCGCGGTGGCGGCATTTCCGACATGCCATCGGATCTCACCGGCAACACGTGGAGGTTCTGTTTGATTGTACTGTTGTGGAATCAGTAACAGCTATTGCTACAACTTATCTGCATCTGGCTTCGTCTCTGCCTAACCTATTCAGGGGCCAGTCATTAACTACTCAACTAAATGAATCTAAAGGAAGACACTGACTTCCAAGACACGGGTTCCCCACACCCAGTTTGGAAGGCTGTGATAAAAGTAATACAATTTTTCAGAATAAAATATTTTGAACTTTGAATTAATTCGTGAGAAGAAGATTTTGGTGACTTCCGAACCCCCTACCCCCATGTGAAAATAAATAAGATTTCTCGAAACCCCCTCTCTCTTTTTACGTAAGATTCTTTAACCCCTTCCCCTCGGGACCCTTACATAATAAATGAATGACTCCGAAATTACCCATCATTTTATTTATTCTACAAATTAAATGAAAATGTGTCAATCGAATTTTCAGAATCCTGATTTTGTCCCAAGAACAAACGGAGCAAGCACAATAAATGAATTATGGTTGTAATAATGTTTAATTGTAATAATGTACGAGTAACACTAATGCCATCGTTTTATGTAAAAATCAGTTTTGTTAAATTAAGCTTTACTTAATTTTACTTTACTTTACTTCATTTAATTTAATTCTAAATTATATTTGTTGTAATGAATTACCTGCCTTTATGTAATATTAAATGCTACTTAATTCTTTCAGAAAATCTGGGATCTCAATATGTTAAATAGATTAAATTAAATAGATTACTTTTCAATACAAAAAAAAAAGGTTGGCCGATGCGGTAGTAGGTAGAAATCTTGATAACATAGAATATAAAGTTGTTGGATGATTCTCAATATCATGACAACAGAATCCCTGTGTCATTTCTTTATTCATATTTTATCTCAATGGCCGAAAACATTTTTTACGTGGTGAAAGATCAACCAGAATCTATAGACCTCCAATCGTTATATTTGCAAGTGAATGCTTAGGTCAGCTTTATCTGGTGATCTCTAAACCGATATAGAGCTCCGAGATGTATAAGCTTTGTTATAAAACAAGGGTCAGTTTTGGCTGGTTAATGTGGGTGTACTAAGGGCTTTTGTCTCTAGGGTACAGGTATATTTAGTTAAGTGACTTGGTAATTCATTTTGAGCGAAATTAGTTCCTTTTTAATGTTTAGGTCCTTTGTTTTAATTTAATATTATCAGGCTGTAAACCCCACTTTAGTGGTAGTGACTTCCTCTCTCCCAGAAATATGAAATATTTATTGACCTGCAATTACCTTGAATTTCAAATTAAAATTCAGGTTTGCAAATATATATTAAAAATAAATTAATTGATTAATAAAGCAAACTAAGGACAATACAATTAATTATTATTCCTATTATCAGAGCTTTTTGCCTTTGTTATCTGTTTTAATCAAGTTTTACGAAAATCTGAAAAACAAAAAGTTACCTTGGGGCTGGCCAAAGTATTAAAAATACGTTGCCTGCCCAGGACTTTCCATCATCAACAAAATTCGTTACCGCCACTTCATCACCACATCACCATCAATCACCTCACCATGTAGGAGTTTCAAGACGAAAGTGAAACCTTGAAACTCTCACATGCCCCGCCCCCGCCCTGAGTCCATCCAGCCGGACAATATATCCTATGACAATGAAGGAGCACGCGCATCAATCAGGCCGGTCCAGCGGCATCCATCACCAGGCACGTCTGGAGATATTCGGAGACATTTGAGGAAAATATTGAACTTTCAGAAATGATTGATTGGGAGCACCTCACTTGGTAACGGGAAACGGGAATAAATGTCATACTCATAATTTAGGGTTTTATTGAAGTGTATAGGACTTTATGGAAAGGGTATGCCAAGCCGAAAAAGACTCGTAGTACTCATCATTAACATCATTATCAACAACTTTTAATGTGGGACCAACACGGAATTAAAAGTTGTTCAAATAATGATGATTATATGACACGCTAAGGCTACCAAGCTTCCACAGCAAGGAAAGTTTCGAGCCTAACTGCAGTCTAACACTTAATTTTTGGGCCGTGTCTTAGAGAATTAGATATTTCATTTTAAATAGAGTATTACATACGTATGTGGCTGGTAAAATTCATAGTCACGACAGACAGCTCAGAAAAATCAAAATCGTAATCAAAGCGTGGGCTTGAAGCTCTGTGACGTACCTACCTAATCACTTACGAGTTATTTTTATTAGTTTTAGTTATTTATAGTTATTTTTAGTTTTCGTACAAGTTATCATCCATCCTTATCTCACTAGGTGTAGTGGCAGCCGAAGTGTTGCCACTTCGACAACGTCTGCTCGCGAGTTGTTGAGAACTAGTCTTTGTCGAGCTCATCGCGTGTTATCTGATATTTTCTTCTTTGTTTCTTTAGGGAAGTTGGAGACTGGAGACGTGAAGGTAAGGAAACAGTGGAAGTGTGGAAACGTGAAGGTAAGGAAGTGAGATAACACAATAGTGTGAGCATTGAGCATTCAACGTCTCGCGTAGGACACTATACTGTGGCAGTTATTCCATTCTTCGTGAATTTTCAATAAGTAGGTATTTAGTAAAAGGAAATCAAAAGCCCGAAAGCAAAATGGGGCAGCTTATGACAATCCGGACACAACAAATCAGTTAGGTACATTAGGTCAGTCAAGTATATTATAAATAATTATGTACATAGAATAGTTTAAAAATTAAATAAGCTATCTCTGAAAATTGTAAAATATTAACAAGATATAAAAAAATTGTCAACATAAAAAAAATAAAAAAATAAATCATAAAGTGTCATTTGTAAAAGAACGCTTAGATTTCACAAAACGACATAGTATCAGACAAACATAAACACGAATTAAGACTGCCTTCATTTTAGACAGTCGAGTAAAGTGGTCAAAAGACAAGAACATTATTTTTACAAAACAAAAAACAAAAACCGACTTCAAAAGACCGACTATTGAGTTATTCATCTATTTGTCGCGCACGTATGTACTTACTGCAAATTTAAGACTTATATGGTTTTCTCATGGATATCATTATCAGAACTGGACTAAATTGAAATGGGACCAAATGGGAAGCGTCAGCTTTCTTATAAAAAAAGAATCATCAAAATCGATTCACCCAGTCAAAAGTTATGAGGTAACAAACATAAAAAAAAAAAAATAAAAAAAAAAAACATACAGACGAATTGATAACCTCCTCCTTTTTTGAAGTCGGTTAAAAAATGGGCTACCTGTCATGAAAAAACTTTAAATTTGACTTGAATTGTTCCGGCAGTTAGTGTGTTAGGACAGCGTAAAACCACAAAAATGCCACCTACCTCCGCCACACAAAACTAACTCGGTTAAGAGCCCCTTGACTGAAGTCGACGAGCTCTCGGCTTGTAACATGTCCGCTCGAACTTGCGCACTCGACTCTTGTACAACTTTCGAGTTTGCTGGTGTTGGTGGTAATGAATTTTTGAAGCTAAATGTCACTTAAACGGTGTTTAACAGCTTTATTTGGACCGAGTTTCCTGTGAATCTTGGTGTGCTTACCATATTCGACTATACCATCACTAATGGGCAAACTACGAGTAGCTGGTCACTTCTCCATATAAAAAGAGTTGGAATATTACTCCACTGTGTGTACTGTTGCCGGTCCATATTTATAGATGTCTTCTTTCTTGATTATTTAATGTAATATTATACATATCAACTATCCGTCCGTCATAATTTATTTTATTTTATTAAGTATTGTAAATAGTCTGGCTAGTACAGTGGAATAGTTTTCTTATAGATTTATCATACAGCTTCAGATAGTAAATTTTTCTTAAACGAATTTTCGTCCAAACTCCGTTCCTTCCAATCCCGCAAAATAGCAGCGTGCATTTCAGCCCACTCAGCGGCTCGAGCGCTGCTGAGTCGGCAACTGTTTTTAAAGTCAATCAGCTGAAGCGCTTGTTAATAGCTGTGAATGGCGCTTAGCGCGCTGTTTTTGCATAAGTGCCGCACTGAAGTGTAGTCGGGAACAAAAGTAGCTGTAATAGTTTTATCCGTTTTAAATTATGTATTTAGGCAGCCCTTTACAGGTACGTATCGCGACTTAAGGCTGTTGACCAAAATTTAACATGGTAACATACAAATTTAACTAATCTAAGTTAGTTTCAAAGTTCAGTTTCAAAGTTTTCGGACCGATTTTGCTATATTTCAACCTAAAAATTGTTTTGCATAATCAATCACAAGATCACAACACTTCGTGAAAATTAAATAATTTGCAAATCATCAGCAGACTTCTATTGAACTTAAAATATTATATGTATTAAACACCAATTTCTTCTCGTGAACTCTGAGACCTTTTGCTTTATTTTTCTTTCATCAAAACAGTGACGAAACTCACCTCAGTGCTCGTTCGATGCGTACTCTATTTTATTCTTACAATAAAGAAAATTCTCTTCGCGACTGTACAGAGAACATAACTCTGCATCGGAAATGTAAATCCATAGAAGTTGGTTCGCTAAGTTTCCGGAATATTGCTTGGATTAAATATGTAAATGGGCTGCAGAATTATGTTTCCGACAAGTTTTCAAAATGTCTTTTAAGTTAGCTCTACATTCTGGGAAGTTACTTCACTTAATCACTTATTTATAACTTAAGGTCTAAACTCAATACCACCATTACCTACTACCTTCCCTTACTTTGTTACCGAGTGTCTAAGTAATCGACCGAGCGAAGTGAGGTCTCATAGTCTATGGGAACAATTGACATTGGTATATATTTGTCCAATGATAACTTGAGTATCGTCAATTAGATCTCCATGAAATCTTGCAGGAAGGTAGTTTCAGTACAGTTTTTAATTTGAATTTGAGCCAAATCGGCGTATAGTTATGAAGTTAAGTTCGCAGTGTAGTCTTCCAAACCACGTTAGGATGCAAATAGATAGCCATCAGATTTTCATTCACGATTCGTATCTTTTTCCACTTTTCCAACTCACAAAAAAGCTTCTAAAAAATAGATTTCCGGAAACCGTATACAATATCGTCCTATTAAAATACGGAATGTTGATTATTCTTTTTCTATTAAACAATGGGAATGTCATTATCCTGTTAACAAATTCCGGGTCCGTCTAGCCGAAGCCGGCAGTCCGCGATCCGGAATCCGGAGACGGAACACATTATCTTTTTCAATTAATTCCACACCATCATACGACCTTAGGGGAAGACTGCACTGACACTAAAATAAATTAAGTACTTTGGTGGAAAATAAAGACACGAAAGGAAGAGAAAGTACCTAAGTATAAGAAAGAGGGTATTTGGAAGTTTGTTGCTTAATCATACAAAAAAGACTGAACAGTTTTGGATTACTTTTGGTATCAAGATAGCTAATACCCTGGGTTAGCATTTAGAGTACTTTTTGTCCCGGAAATACAGGTCAAACTAGCTGAGGCTCTGGACTTTATGGCCGGTGCTGCTTGATCTTCGGCCTCGCAGATTTAAAGCTATAGGCCAGGAATATTGCAGCTTTTCATTAGTGAAAGAATTTAACCCGGCGAGGCTGTGGTGGGGTGTGACATACCCCACGCATTACTCCAACGATCGTTTTGTTTTAAATTTTTGCTGTAACGGTTTGTCTCGCCGCATAGCTGGAGCTAAGGAGCTGCGGGAGGGGATAGTCGCGTGATCGCAGTGTTGCACTACCGGGCGCTTGAGATATACGTGCGCATACTCCTGTCGGGTACGTAATACCCCGCCACATAGTTGGTGTGTGGTTATTTCGGTAAAATTGAAAGTTGTTTTTTTGGTTTATTAGCTTATTATTTGTTTTTTGTTTTAGTTTTTGAACGGAAATGAGTTTCGAAAGAGACCAAAAGCGTCTTGAGTCCATGATAGAGGATGTTTTCCAAGAATGTTCGGACGAGTCAAGCTCCGAACCCGAATCTCATGCAATATTTTCCTGCAAAAATTGTTGTGATGATGACCCTAGTTCCTAAGCTGTTCCAAAGTATTATGATAGTTTTGTATTTCTAATTCAAAGACTGATGTTTTTTCCTTAATTTTGTAGTTGTTGTTTAAAGTAAAATTTTGTTTTTGTTTATTTTAGAGGTTTATGAAGATAATGCCTATTTTTGTTTAAAAAAAACTCAGTTTCTTTTATTTTCCTAAATAATAATAAAAAAATTATTAAAATATTAAAGTTTTTTCATTAAAAGCTGTTTATTGTTTATATTAATATCACAAAACATAAGATTAGTACTCAATTTATCGATATTATGATATTTATGGCCGATTTAATAAGTGGGTATGTCAAACCCCACCACATAGTCAATGTTACATTTTGCCACCACAGCCTCGCCGGGTTAAAATCAGACCAATGTTTCAAGGTTTCAAAGATTATCCTTTACAAACACACAAACATTATATTTTTAATAAAATCAGTATAAATTTACGTGTCATTACTTTTTTAAACATTTTTAGTAAGTTCGCTCTAATGTTGATGCGACCTCGCCTTTACCTGTTGAAGGACATTCCCGTGTTTTTAATATCCCGCGATATTTCCCCGGTATAGAATCAATTTCCCCGCCTCCCGGGGGATTACCTGCTTTCCTCTTCGTTCCTTTTTAAATTAAAATAAAAAGACGAGAAATTTTCTTTGCGGAACGTGTAGGTATACGCAATGCGGTGTTTAACGAGATGCCTGTCTAAGTATAGGCTATACATGCCTGTAGGCTGTAGTTGTTTTTTTTTTTGTAATCATTTTGAAGGAAAATAAAGATTGAATCTATTTCGTATTTAAGTATTAATGTTGTCTGTGAGACTGCTTCGTCCACTGGGACAGTAAGGCTCAGTTATAAGTACAAGTACCCAACTCCCTACATAATGCCCTGTACCTTTTTATTGGTGCAGAACAAAATATATTGCTACGGAATATTCCAAAGTTTAGCAAATACAATGGTTTTATAACAAGCTACGCTTTGCTACGTACCTACTCGTATTGCTACACGACTCTATTAGTCATTTTTAAATCTGTGCTGCTACGGCCAGCTACACTGATCTACGCTAAACTGTATTTTCTGCTACGCTCTATACCTACTACTCCTAAATGCTACGAAAAACACTACGTCATTACTACATGCTCTTTTTCTGCTTGATAGGTTTATGGAGTCATTTTTGTACCACTCTCTAAACTTGGCCAATATCCCATAGTGAAAACATATCCTATAGCAGCATACCTTTTCTTCATAACCACAGGATTATAAGCATATAAGAATGATAGGCAAGATAGACATACAAATATTTGCGTCGAAAATTTCCTTCTACGCAGTAGTGCCAATAAATCGAAGGAATTGACCTCACTGTGTATTGTGTAATTCCTTTTTCCGTCTGCTATCCTATAGGTCTCGTTTATAGACCAATGCGTCTTGATTTGGCCCCGCACCTATAAAAGAGCCCTTTAGATTGATGTGGTGTTCCCGCCGTACGTTCCAATCTGTGGGAATGTACCACAATAGAGTTGGAGGTGATTGCAATTCGGTTAGATGAATGAGGCCGAATGCAACGGTAAAATAGTCGCTGTAGTAGTGTCGGCGAATAAGTTTATTTAATAAAGTTAGTAAGCCAACTCAACGATAGCCGCCGAGAAGACAGCTCGTGATAAACTAGTTTTATTTTATTGCAACTGACAGTTCAGACAGGAGTTCAGTTCTCCGATAGATGACTTCAAGTGGGATATTTTAATGCGCAACACAAACCTACGACGTTGTCGACAGTATGATCGAGGATTTGTACGGATCGGATAAATAATACCCAAATAATAGGCGAGTGGGTGGCCAAAAGCGGACTTATTCGCGACAAAAAAAAAGCTATTTTTTATGGCAATATTCAATCAGAAATAATCAAAAATAAGATGAAGAGAGGAGACTTATGAATGCAATGGGTAGAAAAAGGTTAATGACGATGATGATGAATACAAAATAAATCGATAGTTATTCGGTATCCCGAATGACTGTAAGTTCATCTCCACAGACAAGGGCACACGGACGCACCGAGAGGCCAGCATCTATTCAGAGGCTGCGGTCTCGAGACAGATGAGTTTGTTTACTCGATGTATCGCACCATTCGACGCCGGATTAATAGACAATTAACTTTTAGGCGAGCCGTTTGGTCCTAAAGACTTTTACACACCGAAAGCAGGTCAGTGCTTGTCTTTGGACGAGACGTACCGCTTTGTTGTTTTACTTTTTTTTTTTTTAGAAACGCAAAAAGAGCATTTCTTAATTAAATTACCATCCAGCCTCAAGCTAATAAGTATTTTCAATCTAACCTAATTTTCTAAGTACCCAACTAGTTACTAAAAATGTATCGTCTATTATTAGATTCGTTTCTAAGCTTTCATATTATGTACCTATAGTATTTCATAATAGTTAAAATCACTCTGTGTTAGAGGTTTGTTTAATTGGTCGATATTGAAGGTTTTAGAAAAGGTACTGACTTCCACGAAGGGTAATGATTGGTCGGTAATTATATAATTTTGTAAGTCCTACTAGCTATATTATAAAATGTGAAAGCATGTATGTTACTCATAACAACGTGTTTGTCCATATCGCATAAAACTCCCAAACAGATTTGAATAACACATAAGCATGTGTTTGGTGACACATAGGCTATTTTTATACTAGAAAAATTACAAGGACGACCAGAAACTGCCGGGCGCAGCTAGTAATAAATAAAAATAAAATATAAAACAAGGTAGAGGAGGTTTTCCGCGAGTAAACATTCTTATTTGATGTGTCCTGAGTCCCTTCTTCTTCTTCCTATCTTTTTGCATTACAAAACGCGTGAACCTGCGAGTTCGTTTAACCCACGCTGTCCTCGACTAGCGTTCCTTGTCAGTGTGTAGAAGCCCTTACTCACTATCACTAGTAGTTACCTACTGCTCTAATGCGTTAGTTATGGAGATTGCGACTGACTAGCCTATTGTAAGGATAGTGTAGCCTATCTTCTTAATATATATAAATCTCGTGTCACAATGTTTGTCCTCAATGGACTCCTAAACCACTTAACCGATTATAATAAAATTCGCACACCATGTGCAGTTCGATCCAACTTGAGAGATAGGATAGTTTATATCTCAAATTATAGTCGCCATTTTAATTTATTGCAAATTATATATATACTGATAATTTTTACTATAAATTGACAAGTTAGCATCAACATACTACGGTTGCTATAGTTACGCAATGGCTTTTGACAGGACAACGTCTGTCGAGTCAGCTAGTTGTAGTGTATTTTATAGAGAAGTCATTCAAAGAGATGTTGTTTTTATGGGATGTAGAGGAGCATGTCGGATGTTTGTCTGGTGAAATGCTAATCAAGGGACTTAAAATAGACAACCTACCTACAAACAGCTATAGAAGAAACTGGGTAGACAGAGAAATCTGTTTTTGCGGGTTTTATAGATACCAAGTACCATCTATACCAGGAATATTTCGAGAATTTCGTCTTATATAGGTATTTATTATTGAGCACTTAAATTTGAAACAGTAGCCAGTAGTTTGGTAGACTAACCAATAACCATATTAGCAAAAAAAACTATAGACGAACTATCTTCAACTACACTAAACCGCATGCACAAACATGATTTGTGACGCGTTAAATCCCAAGGAAAAAAGTGATGATCTGACTGATTTCAACTTGTATCGGTTGCCTAGGAGTATAACGAACAATACACTCAGAAGAAAACAAACGTACTCCTGTCCACTCTCCGTTCTGACAAAAGCCAAAACATTGATAAAAGTAGTTATGGGTAATAACTACACCAGAGAGACAGTAAATGGGCACACTCGGCCGAGCAAACAAATCATAGTTCTAAAAACTGTCTAGCCTCGTCAAACAGTTTTCACAAACCAAGTACTCGGCCGAGGGCACTGTCTCGCCACTGTACTCGTTACGTGTAGGTAATCAACCCATTATACAACGTCTTATACCTACATACGAACTACGAGTATCTATGTCATTGAGTAGGTGCCTACTTGTCTGCTTGTATTGTGAATTTCAATTTGTCAGTCACTGTAATATTAAACGTCTCAGAATTTTCCCTCAGCGTAGTAATAAAATATTTCAAGTAAAAGATAAAACACAGAAATCTGAGCATAAATCAAGCTCGGTTCGAATATCGAGCAATATATTCAGCGGTTCTTGGGAGGGCACTTACTCATACTCGACTCGTACCATGTCTCCGAGAGCGTGAAATAAGTTTCAATAGACAATGCTACCATAGAAACATTTTATTACTACCTACTTGAATAACAAAGTACTTAATACATATAGTGTTATTGAATTTTGATGAGATTGGCACAGCACTGGGATGAGTGGCATACAAGAGAGGCCTATGCAGTAGGTATGCACCTTTGCTCAGCACTGGGCAATTACGGGCTGAAAATGATCATACTTAGTGATACCTAATAAGAACAAATAAATATTTGGAGAATAAGCAGTAGGTAAAAATGCGCTTACCATCAGAAGAAATGGCTCTCAAACGCAGGCCTGTAACAGAAATAAAAATTATATGAAGATTCGTGGTAGGTGACAAAGTTGGATAGCACGTTTGCTTCGGAGCAGGGCAGGTCCCGAGTTTGATTCCCACCCGGTAATTTGATCGATGACAGAATTGACAGATAATAAAGATCGATAAATAAAATAATATTATCTGCTCTGAGTCTGGTAGTTTACTTTACTGGCATACTGGAAACTAGTGAACAGTGACTATGAACGTGAAACATATTTTTTTCAGAATTGCGCTTAAAGATCGTAACACATCTCAAAAGCATTAACTGACGTGCAACTTTATCTCACTCTCTCTATACCTACTACACAATATAAGCAAGATAAAAGTCAATCCAAAATTAAAATAAGAATGCTTTTGAAATTGTGGTAGGCCCCCGGGAACAGTAATGCTCAAAGCACCAGCGACTCTGCCCTTGAGTGGCTCGGCTAAGACCGTCAAGGCTCCGAGACTCATTATTTCAGCTACGCAGCCGAAGTAATAGCGCCGTACATTATCCGTAAAATCGCTCTGTACTTTGTAAGTACTTAGATTTTTTAAGACAAATAGCTGAAATAAAAATACGTATAGGAGTTAATTATTATATTTAGTCAAGTTATTACACTTTATTATAATTGCGAATGTTTGTAAGTGTGTGTTTGTTTCTTCTTTATGCTGAACCTAATCCCACTAATTTTCTAAATGAGACAGTTTGCATGTTTGTTACTCAATTACGCAAAAACAGCTGAACGAATTTGGATGAAGTTTAGTGTGGATGAAATGTATATCCTGAATTTACATTAGTCACTTCTATTCCGTAAAATTAACAGTTTCTTCAGCATAACGGGTAAAATCGCATAGTGTAGCTATTTATTTAGATATATTATTAAGGTTTACACCGTTTTTTAATACCTGATAGGCTTGTGTTTAATCGTCATCTTGCCTGATGGGAAACAATCAGTTTATCTTAGCTTTTTAAAATTATATTTAGTTTACTTACGTAAATTCATTGAGTAAAGTTTAGTTTTATTTGTATATTTCGTTTTGGCAACCTTAAGATGCTACCTTCAACTAATTAACTAGCAACCACTTCCTGCTTATATTCTGAAAATCTGAATGCCTCTACCGTTCTTTGTTACTTCAAAGCCCCAAAAAAGGCATGCAAATGAGACGTTATACGTGTTCGAGTGGAAGGGCCGGCACGTGCGCGGCTTGCAGGTGTCCTGCCAAGTACTTTACTCTAATTAGGTGCAAGCTTGCAGACTTTGTACCACGAAATGAAATAATAAGTCAATTTTAAAAATATTTTTAAAAACAAGCTTTTATTGCATTGTCATCGGAGTTTCATCGGAGTTACGTATGCCAAATTTCGGCTCAATCGGATATCGGGAAGTGTAAACAAGTCAACGACACTCGACAAAATGTATGGAACAGCTTTTTTCACGATTTCCGGGTTGGTTCCTAAGATAATGATGAGTATAAGGAGTCTTTTTTGGCTTAACATACCTAGTCTTTCCTTATAATCTATACTAATATTATAAAGAGGAAAGATTTGTGTTTTTGTATTTTTGGATGTTTGTGTGGAATAAACTCGAAAACTACTGGACCGATTTCAAAAATTCTTTCACCATTCGAATGCTACATTATCCCAAAGTGACAAAGGCTATATTTATTACCTGAAAAAATTAGGGATCCTTACTAAAACTTCAATAGTGTCCACCCGTGCGAAGCCGGGACGAGCCGCTAGTCCTGTATAAGTGAGTTAATCTATAAACTCGCTAGCCGCGACGCACAGTTTCCCCGTAGTAGATAATCTTCCAGGAACCACAAACTATTTCGGGACAAAAAGTATTATTATGTCAATCTTCGGCTCTTCAAACTTTTTATCTTCGGGCAAAAAACGTTGTTGATCGGCTCTGTAGCTACGAAGAAACAAAAACAACATCACAACAAACTAAAACACTCTTTCATTCTTTTTTATTTATAAATAGGTATCTAAAATTTCACTTTAGAAAGAACTGAGTGGAAATAAACATACTAGAGACCACTCTACCTTCATATTCATTAGAAATTTAATTCCATCAGGAAAATTACACAAAAGTAGACAATTCCTTTATGTACTTATTTTCAAAAGTTTTCCAACATCCGTAAGTATTGTTTAATTTGAGTTTTGAACCTTATCAAAATGGATTTGACATTCAACACTAATCTTATTAATGCGTCCCGTGTTTGTGTCAATGTCAAATGTCCCCTACACAACTTTACACAAGTACAATAGCATTAGCTCATGCATTTCTACGCCTATTTACAACTGAACCAACATAATATCTAAACAAGCTGGCCAAATTATTGAATTAATGAATTTTCTACGAGTTTGGTTCCAAAAAAGCGATCGTGGCTCCTCCCCTGAATTTTACTGATAAGTTGCTAGCACTGTTTACTTCTACTCGTAGGTCTAACCAAACCCACACAAATTAATTACTTATGTATTTTCCTAGATGTGTAACGCGTTAAGCTCCGATATTAGTAAGTATACTACCGGGAGCTTTATGATTGCTTCGAGGGAAATCTGCTGAAAAGGTCAAAGTATTGTCGCAAAATAGTAACATAGAAAAGAACCTACCCACCCACCTGAAATCATTTCTTATCGAACGAAATAATTATTATAGGTAATTCACCCTCGCATTTATAACATTAGTTTGGTGTAGGATGCAATACACATGAGTAATGCAGGTATCGACTTATCTCGTCAGAGTTGGAAAAACTTAATTCCGACTCATTAGTGAGGTTGCTTTGACAGAACTACAGACTCCACTAGACCGTAAACTTTAATGTAGAGTAATTAAGATAAAGATTTTTTTTTTAAATAAAAATTAAGATCTTAAAAGTTGGTAGCAAAAAAATTAGTTTCTGTTGGGTAGTGGATGCAACCGGGTGGCGTAGCGAGTCATCTATAAAAACATTAAATTCTCTTAAAGCGTCCTTTATCTTTTTCCGGGAAGAGCGATCGCGTAGTAAGGAGTCAAAGTTTACGCCATAAATTGTGCACGGTGCTCGCGTTATGAACTTCGTGCTGTCTATTTATTTTGTAGTTTCCAACTTTGGCGGGAAAACGAAGTAAAAACAAAGATGGCGCCGAGAGCAAAAGAAAAGCAAGATGGCGTCGATTCCGGGACGCGCGAGGTGACCGGAGATGTAACAGACTTTCTGTGTTGGAAGGTTGGATAAGTGTGTCTTGCCAAAATGCTTTCTTGTGTAAGGCTGTCTTTAAAATTAGGTCGAGTTGTAGGAAAACTTGCAAGACAGAGCCAAAAACTTTTGGTCCTTCGCGCCGGATGTTACAATAAAGGTTAAGTCTTTATTTAAGAATGTATCTTCTTATATTCTATCTCCTATCTAAATTAAGAAGAAAGGTTATTTATTTACAAAGTAAATAAACAACATAACGTCTCTACATAGGCCAAACGTGTACATAACGTACCTACCTACCTGCTTGCTTACAGTGTCCGTAATAGTAACTACGTACGTACCTTTTCGTAAAGTTTATAAACAAAGGGAAAAACCCATCCTTTTCCTTCAAAACTACGCCGGGCGCCGGGCGCCGGGCGCCGGGCGCCGGGCCGGGGGCTCACAATTTAACTGTCAATAAACATTTACTTATTACTTCGCCTTTCGACGGCCAAACCCGTTATTAGGAGTTTGACATACTGAGAGCGGATCAGGTCTGAACCAACCGCATATTTATTTCAATATCACGGCGTATCTCCTCGGTATTTAACATTTTCTAACTCCAGTAGATTTTTTTTGAGTAAAATGATAGGACACCTAGAAACAAAATTGACTTCAGTGCGTGCCCTTGAAGAACATGACCTACTTACTCCTCAAAATACTACTGGGTACCTACCTCTGCGCCACGTATCAAAATACTAGTACTGGGTACCTCTGCGCCACTTATCAAAATACTACTGGGTACCTCTGCGCCACTTATCAAAATACTACTGGGTACCTCTGCGCCACTTATCGCCCTATTAAGATACTTTAGTAACTACTTACCTATCTTTATCAGAGTTTTTATCAGAGTTAAGATTTGATAAAATGAAGCGACTCGAACTCGACTCGTCTTTGTCATGACAGTCATGATGTTTTGGTTACATCACGGATTTCTATTAGGCCTCCCTTGGAAAGTTACAGTGCCTAAATACTAGGACAGACTTAACTTTTTTTTTATTACCGACACTACGAAGTAGTAACGTCATTCGACTCTAAATTGCAGTCACTTTGTAGCGTTACTCTAATGAAAAAAAAAAATAAGATGGAAGTCAATCCGCCATTAGCATGACAGGGCCTTTCGCGCAGCCCTTTCGTTGGAAGTTACAACATCCCGATAGGCACCGAGCACCGCTGCCGACCCAAACGCAATCAATTCGCGAAAACTACCGCCCGCCCTAAGTATACATTTTACTAACAATTTATTTAGGACACGGTTACGATGAAGCCCTACCTCTTATGAAGGTGTTCGCGGAAAAAGAAAACAGAACAAAATAAATCCTGGTTTTAATCAAAGCTCGGGATAAAATAAAATTACTTGTGTGACATTTCCAGTCTGGAAAAGTAATTAAATAAATCAGTAGGCCTAGCATAAATTATGATGTAAAATACGTAGCGAGTATTCGATAGTAAAACATTATATACCTACAGTACCTACCTAGTATACCTTTCTCATACATTTGACCATACCTACCCCTAGAATACTTGCTAAGTAGGTACCTATTTTACGTTAGTATTTGTTCTAGGCCTTCAGTACTTCCTCACACATCTTGCTAGAGTTGCTAGTAATCTAGGGTTATCCAATAACCCTAGTGCCAGTTTTCACATGGCCTAACTCCTGTTCTACTTACTCATTCACCTGTATTTGACTTAGACCCTTCCGACCTAGAAGATACCTATTCACTCTGACCTTGAAGCCCTAGATTAATCGCTCTGGAAACAATGGAGTCAGCCGCATGTTCCATTCCTTGGCTGTACGGATTAGAAACGTAGATTCAAAACGTTTTGAACCTATGTGTGTTAAGAAATTCAACAGTCTAAGGGTAGTAGGGCATCGTTCTACTTGTACCTACAGTTGTAAAAAGGGATATTGAGAAAAAAACATACAGGGCCTTTATTCGCTATGAGCACACGAGCACGTAACGCCCCGCGTTACGTCAAATCCATGGAATCGACATGGAATGGTATTCCGTATGCCAATGTCAAAATTTAAAACGCGATGCCACGCTAAGACTCTGAGCCGCGTTCACGTTACGTGCGTGTGATGACGTCACGCGTTTTTGGCGTGGAATATGATGGTAGATAGCGAATAAGGGCCCTTCTCTGATGCACATTCTCCGAAAAGCATCCTGTAGATAATTTAGACTCGTTACTTTACGGTGGTGTTCTGGCTAAAGTTTTTTGCAGCTAGCTTCAGCGAGATGTTATAAAAACTCTTAGGCTACGTTCTGCGTTTCTTTTGAACATTATAAGCCAATAAATAAATTTAGATCTACCAAAATCCTGAAGCCATTAATTCATTAGCCTACTTACCTACTTACATTTACAAAGCTGTTTTGGTTCTGGAGGTGGCCCAATTGCCCGAGCGAAAAACTATTAATCTTCGACAAAATAGACTGCGTAATTAAGGAGCTAATCAAAGCGCAAAAAATTACCTACTTTAGGGGGTCCTAATTTCTTTGTATGACGAAGCAATTTGCTTAAAATTACGTAATTTCCGTTTTCTTCTAGTTGCCAGTTGGTAGTTAGATAATTATGCTGTCTCGTCTCCTTGTAGCTTCTATTCATAAGTACAATGAGATAGAATTATCTTACTTGAGTGCCAGTTCTCATTCTTATTCGGGTAAGCTCTATATTCACAATTTTTGGAAGTGCATTTTGACAATTAATATTACAATACCGCACGAATAATCATCATCTACAACCGTTTTTATCTCAATCCTGGGTTTAGGCCTCTCTCATACTGTAACTGTACAACTGCCCCGGTCCTGCGCCAATCGGGTCCCGGTCTATCTTGACATTGATAAGCAAAACAATGAAAAATGATGCAAATTTATCCTTTGTAAGTTTTTATTTCATGTTAATTCTATTCACAATAACTACTTTAATATTGTAACTACTACATAGAAAAGCTTTATTTTCAGCATGATTCACCAACTCATATTTCAATATTTGGAGATTTTGGATATAAACAGGAGCCATGTTGAAATGTTGACCACAACACAACAAACAATTAAATACAATTAGTTTAAAACTGGTGCACAAATCTTTTCTTGTAGTATAGTCCTATTTGTTCTCAGGGCATTGAATGCATGAACATTTTTGTTTAATATTTTGACATTTACAGTTGATAAATTACATTACTCATGCAATAATACAAAAAACATTAGTAATTTTAATTTCTTTTGTATTATTTAATTAAACCTTTTTGAATTTTTGTAATAATTTATAATGGAAATAAAGCAAACCTCGATTTGCACGGAACTCAGTTTCAAACACGTCGTATCCACCGGGAAACTATAAACAAACTAGTTGCAAACAAATCACAACACTTCAGAGAAACACTAGAACGTCATAGTATTAGTATTTCAAGGGCGGTCCGCACACGGCACAAACAAACTGTACTACTAATATACTGTCTTATATCTCAGGGTGACGAGCGGAGTACCGTGCCGCGCAGGGTCTTGAACTGTAAGAATTCAAAATTCTGGGTGGCACAGGCCTGATATAGACAAACGTGACGCTTAACATCAGGTGAGCGATTTGCTCGTCTCGTCACTCAACAGAATAAAAAAAACCAAACACATGGATCGTAACGCCTCAGTATGTTGCGCCGTGTGCGGTGCTATTCTCTAATCGTGAACAATATAGAAAAACACGAATGCTGTGAAATTTTGGAGACATTTTCCCAGTGGGTGATGCACTGTACAGTCTTTTGGTGGTGTTCTAACTGGCCTTTACTCGCAGGAACAGAAAATGCGATTTCGTTGCGAAAACAAGACTTGCTTTTGATAGTCTGTAAACAATAGGTACCCATAGCACAAATAGTATTGAAACCTTAGTTGCATTGTTATATATGTAGAATAACAAATTACTTATTATGAAAGATGGAATAGTTTCTCTACTTATTATCATTTTTTTTATTATTATTTTTAGGCTATTTTGTCCCACTACTGGGCAAAAGCCTCCTTATTCTCTATGCCTGCCTCTATGGAGCGAAAACTGGAACTACACTTTCCAAACTGCAGATTCATTTAATAGTATTTTGTACTAAAAGTGATGTCAATTTGACACACTTTAAAATGTTTGATTGAGCTGTGATACAATAGTTTGTTCAAGCAAGCAGTGGCCATTTAGAATACCGCCTTAAACTAAAAAAGTAACAAAATGCTTCGTTTTTCACTATTACATGTTTATTTCATTACAAATCAAATAACGAGCCTGAGCATTTACTTGTGAGGCCAGCGCGGCTGAACATTCAATGACTCTTATGCATTCACTCTTAATGTTAAGACCGCTTTTTGTGTTTGATTTACATTTTGTAGTATCAATTATGTGTATTTAATACTTTGACTGCATCTAATAATCACATGCGCTTGCCTTAACTAATAGTCAAATGCGTTTTGTTTTGCGCGCCTGGCGTGTGCAGCCGCATTCGCGTCGCGCAAAGTAAAACACAAGGTATGTTTTATTTGCAGTCAGTGTTAATGTAACTGTGAAATAATATTATGATTGTCATTATTAGTTGACTTGGGGTTACAAGTAAATGCCCAAGTTTATTACCACTGTACTAAGCTATTAAAACCTTTTCAAATCAAGCTTTATACACATCAGTGTGTTTATAATTGATCTTCTTGTCAATCCCGAGGAGCTGCCTGATGATGAACTCGGGGAGACGCTTGTGTCTCCAATGAGTCGGCAGGGGGGTATGATTGGCTTTATCAATCTTAGAACGGACATACTCTTCGGCTGAAAACTCGTTGGCAGATTTAACCATTGCCAGGAGTTCGTTTTGGAAGATTTTCTCTTTGACTTGGCGACGGCGTTGCTTTACCTGGAATTGATAAGAAAGAAGTTTTATATAATAGGGTTAATTTATTCTATTTCTTTTGACGTGACAACGTCTTATAAATTGGTTTGCCGGGTGACACTTCAAGAAACTGCGTTACGCTCCGCTCACGTTATGCGCTCACAATGAGAGCGAGTGAGAGGCACGCGTCCCTTCCACTCGGGCATGGTTAGCCCGCCTAAGAGCGAGAGAGACAGACATAAAATTTTGTTAATATGAAATTCAGTGCGAGATTCTTTGTATAACTATAAATTAATGTTTTAAATATAATTCTTTGTATAAATAAATGTTTTAAATTGTTACTATTATTTCATCCTTCTTCCTACTATACGAATGAATATTCACATTAAAATTATTTTACCACTCAAAGTCGTTGTCACGTAAAACTTTCGCCCGTATACCGACTTTACAGGCAACCAATTTTTTTACTTGGTACTATATTAACTGACAGATTATTCAGTTCTTTAAGTCTAAAATAGGCAGATACTAAGCACAATGTGGTGCAGCCATTGCAGCTGTACAGACAATACTTCAGCATCAAACATCATACTTCGGAGAATAATTATTACTGCACTAGTTTTATTTGTACCTTACTATGTACTATGTACTTTAGTTGCGAAGGACAGAGGAAAATGGAAGTCTTTAGAGGAGGCCTTTGTCGAAGGACAAGCTGTATAAGAGATAAACCGATTGCCGATTAATTAATTAAGTAAGGTTAATTTAATATCATAGTTTCAAACTTAAATATGTAATTGTAAAACATTATACAGTAATAAAGGCTTATTTTATTTTTTATGTACTTTAATTTTTCAGGAGCTCTGATAAAATAATGTTTTAAACTTACCTACTTTTAGGTATTGCAAGTGAGCAGAAAAAGTGTTGGTGCTAACATAAATCTGTACACAAAGGAATTGAACTCACCCGAGCCCAACGATGCCTCATTCTCTTCCACAGCTTCCTTCGCTGGTGTTTCTTCATTTTTTTCTTCCTGATTACAATCAATCGAGCAGCTTGCTTCTCCTCTTGCTGTAAAGTCGGTAAACCAATCTCATCCTTATGCTCGCTGTCTACAAGAGGCAGAATCGACCGTGGGTTGATTATAGGAATATACTTGATAGGCTCTTGCTGTATTCTTCCTATGTTGAAGTTGTCTATGATCTCAACACCAATACTTCTTGGTGCGAAAGTCACTGGCGAGTTTAGAAGCGACTCTGTCTTAGCAGGTTTGATGATATTAATGTTTGGTTTGCATTCTTTACCAGCTTGAAGCGCCGCTTTTAAGTTTATGAGCCGCAAATCTGGAATAAAAATTAGCCATTAGTGATAAATAATATTAGAAGTAAAGTTTGTGTGTTTGTATATTTGTTAAATTGTAAGGGGTAATCTCGGGATCTACTGAACCGATTTTAAAAATTCTTTCACCAATAGAAAGCCACATTATTGCTGAGTGTCATAGGTTATATAAAAAACCGAAAAATAAAAAGGCTTTTACGTGGTAGTCCGTTTTGCAAAGTGAATCGGAGAAAAAACGGTCCGGACGGCGCGCGATGGCTTCGGGTTTAATTAATATTATGCCCAACGAAGTGGGCAAGGGCTAGTTAGTGATAAATTGGAAATTACTTTAACGTAATAGTACAACATAACCTAAAAAAAAATAACTTACATTTTGCGGTATTCTGAAGTGAATTCATCATGGTGATGTTTTAGAAGCTATTTACCAAGTTTATTAGCAAATTCTTATTCATTTTTAGAGCATTATTTACTGAGGAGATAACTATTTTCTTTAGTACTATAGCGATAGCTGAACTGAAAATCAGGAAATAAAAATGACTTTGACAAACAAATAACATCGACAGTGACAGCTGGCCACAAGAAATGACGTTGACAACTTCATTTGACATACATTTTTTTTGGATCAACTCGGTAGATTTTAAGCCAGATTTTTTATTGAGTAATATTAATAGCAAAGACGTAAATTTATCTCGTTAAAATGAATGAAAACCGGAAAAGAACCCCCCCCCTACCTAGGTACCTAATACTTCAACATTTCATGTTTTTTACGAGGTGAGAGAAGGCTAACTAAATTGTTCGTACCTTCTGCAGTCTCGAGTCAGACTAAAATGAAACACATTGTTTTTTAAAACTTTTATTGCGTCCCTCAGAAAAAAATTAAACATAAATAATATTCTTTCTTCGTAATAAACTTAATACCTAAGAAAATAATTATAATTTAATAACAATATTTATTATGATTGAAATTAAAGAAATAAATATTTTGCCCTTTTTTAACCGACTTCAAAAAAGGAGGAGGTTATCAATTCGTCTGTATGTTTTTTTTTTATGTTTGTTACCTCATAACTTTTGACTGGGTGAATCGATTTTGATAATTCTTTTTTTATTAGAAAGCTGACGCTTCCCATTTGGTCCCATTTCAATTTAGTCCAGTTCTGATAATGGTATCCATGAGAAAACCATATAAGTCTTAAATTTGCATTATGTACGTGCGCGACAAATAGACGAATAACTCAATAGTCGGTCTTTTGAAGTCGGTTTTTGTTTTTTGTTTTGTAAAAATAATGTTCTTGTTCCAATATGTAATGAGCTATTAAAAAAAAAAAATTAAAACGCGTTGTTTAGGTAGGTACCCACCTAATATTTACTTACAAGCAGTTGAGTGTACAAAATAACAAAAATACTTACTTAAATTGCTAAGATAACATTAAATTAATTAGAGTAACCTCTTAGACGTAGTAGATAAGTACTTACATAATATCTCAAACGACGAACTTTTGAGACCTTCGATTAAAAATTAAGTTCTGCTAGAATTAAGTTAAATAGAGAGTAAGAAATACTTTCTGCTATCTACTTAAAACACTGTATCGTAAACAGTGGCTCTTACGCCTCTTACGGCCTTAGATACCTTAAAACGTTGCTTAGATTAACAAAATACCTACCTACTCGTAATATTTTATCTTAACTTCTGCACAAAACAAAAATAAAACGCGCATACTTACTTAATATATTTACGTAAAAATTAAATCGTGTAACTACGACTAGTTTCGGTCACATTCGGTGACCTTCGTCAGGCGAGTTTACAAACACTGCCAAACGAGACGCAACCGCGAGCGAGTCGTAGTAGACGACTTAATTTTTACGTGAGTATTCCCGTGTTTAATTATAACAAAAATGTGTGAAAACCACGTTAGTTTCCATAGTAAAATTACTTAATATACTTCCTTCCTTCATATACCTACTTCTAGCTTCTTTCTGGGCTAGGTTGAGACGTTCGTTGAAAGCCCGATTTTAAATCGTGGCTGGCAGTGCACCAGATTGCGAACAAAAAGTGACCAACTGTGATATTTTATTCAATTAATTTATTTTATTTTAATTAAAGTACCTACTACTTAGTAAGTTACCTACTACCTAATAACTTACCTACTTAGTAAGTAGGTATATGGGCTACTCGCCTGAATTAAAAACCTATTTTATATAAACTTATCAAACTAAACTAATGCCACTTGTATATGTGGCTTTTCTGAGTAAGACTAAATTTCTGATTTCTGATTGAAACTCTGTTTCTTAAGTACCTATGTACATATTATCAATGCTTTATTTTCGCAGCTTCCTAGGCTTGCTACGATTATTATGAAGGTAGTTTTAAAATTCAAGTTTCTTAGTTCCTAGGCGTGAAGAGAAGTGCGAGTTTCCCGGCCGGCATGAAGAACAGTCCGCGGCGCTCGGCCGGCAGCTCGTTGGGGGGCGGCGCGTCGGGCTGCGCGCGGATCTCGAAGTTTCGCACCACAGACGACAGGGCGTAGCGTATGGAAAGGTACGCGAATCGCATACCTGGAACAATTATTGATAAATTGGTAAGTATCTGCCATAGACTGTCCAAAAAAAGGCCCTATCATAGACACATACCTAAAAAAAAAGAAGAGAAAGAAAGAGAAAAAGAAGAGAGTCAACGAAGAGTTTATCTATCTTTCTATCTATACCTAAATCACCATTGTTATTGGGTTTATAAAAGTGCTCTAGGCCAAAATGCTACTAAATGGAGGCCTACGAGATGGCTTTGATTGAATTTAATAAAAGCCGGTTAAAGACCGCGAAAAGCAGTGGAACTCCACAGATTAACAAAAGCAATACCAACTTACCAATACAGGTCCTCGGTCCTTCCCCAAACGGCATAAACGTGTACGGCTTGATATTCTTCTCGTTCTCCGGCATGAATCTCTCCGGATCAAAGCCGTCTGGATCAGGGAAGTATTCCGGATCCATCATAATGCCGGTGGCGTTGACGTAGACCGGGGTGCCGGCGGGGATGGTTAGCTTGTCATCGATCTTGTAGTCTTTGGCGGGAATGCGGTCAAACCAACCCATGGGGGGGTATTTACGGAGGGATTCTGAAAGTTTATATTATGTTATTATTATGACGTTATAAAGATCAGACAGACATAACACATATTTTAACCGACTTCCAAAAAGAAGATGGTTCTCAATTCGACTGTATGATGCTTTTTTGTATTTCATTGTTTTTTTTAGGTTGGTATTAGGTATAGCTACTGGTACGGGGTCATAAAATCAGGAATATACCTACTACCGACGCGGTTTTTTTTTATTAATAAGTGACTGTCACAAACCTTTAATGACGGCGTTTAGATAATTGATATTAGCGAGATCGTTCCCGTCGAACTCTTTGCCGAGATTTTCTCTTGCTTCCACCAGATCTTGATATAACTTTTCCTAAAACACAATAACAGCCTGGTAAACAACACGTATGATAAAGATAAGTAGTACTTACTTAATTTGGGAATGTAATTAATTATACCTAAGTATAGCATTTTTGTTGATTATTATTTATCTTTCAGACATTGACGAGATTCCATAGAACTGCATTTTATTTTTCATGTGACTTTTTGCTTTTTAATAAATTTTATCAAACCTTAATATAATAATACCTACCTACTAAAAATAATCATTCAAAATATGGTTAGCGAAGTTAAAGTTAAATTCAACATTATTTGTTAGGTAGTACGTACCTGGACGTGTGGAGAGTGCGCCAATTCATTGAAGATATAAGTGAGGGAAGAGCCTGTAGTGTCGAAACCTCCTTGCAGGAAAATAGCAGCTTGCGCTAGAAGGAGGTCTTCTGTCATTTCTGCGAAAAAGTTCAGGTCAATAATAAAGGGTGGGAAAAGTTTTGGCGGGAACAAAAACAAAACATGTCGGCTGATTTTATTATTTTTTAAAGCATTTGTGTTTTTAGTGTTATTATCGGTGGTTAATTAAACATTAAGTATTCATTCATTTACCTACTTAAGTGACCAAGTCTAGGCACATAAATAATGAAATGAAACGTGTACTTTCGTGCTGTTTTCAAATCTCCGTAGAAGCCTCCAGTAAAATTTAAAACTATTTCACTGGGACTTGGACTTGACCAGCTTGACTTGGACTCTGACTTCGACTTATTTATGAAATACGATATTCTATTTGAAAATAAAAATACATACTTGAAACCTAATGACTCGTATTCTATTATATGACGCCATAATCCTTTGAAAAGGAAAAAACTGTATTTGCCATGATTTCCAATCAAGAATACTTGCCTTCTTTATCGGCAGCAGCTTCTTGCCGCATCTTCAGCAGCGCATCTAGCAAGTCTCTCGGTTCCTTCACGGGCTTTTCGAACCCTCCTCTCTGTTCCACGATGCCGCGGAACAGTTGGCGCAGGAAGGAGGTCGTATCCTTCGGAAACAGGGAGAATCTGGAAAGTACAGTCCTAGTCTATAAAATAGATACTAATTGATGGTATTGTTAAGTGACACAGCGACGACTTAGGTGGTTCAAGATCTGGTCTGATCAGACATGATCGGCCGTTGGCAAGAAGATAGCGGTTGAAAAGATAGCTTTAAAGTTCCCAGAAAAACCACTGATTCAGCAGCCGGTACAATATTTGAAAGACATAAAACAACCAATATAATAATGTATTTTACCCGAATACGTCCACAAGCGATGGGAAAAAGAATATGCTGGACCAGCTCAGGCCGCGGAAGATGCCGAACTTCATGAAGTCTCTCGTGACCTTCCGGATGACGCTGTCGCCGGTCTTCGCCGCCTGGGATCGAACTCCAAAGGCAGCTTCTCCGATCACGTCGGTCGTGTAGTCTGAGTTAATCGCCTGGAAATAATTTTGGACTTATTTACGTACCTACTATTGGCTGTTCGGTTGAGCTGCGGTTGAGCTGGACCGCGCGGAAGACGAATTTATTTTCTGCTAGTCGAATTTCGATGGTATGGTGGAGAGAATGATGGACGGACTCTGAGTGCGTTTGTGCGACCAAGGAGTTTAATCATCTTTCCTTTCCATATTTTCTTCTTTTTTAACTCATTAAAATTATGAATCTCATAAAAAATGTCATTATTTACCAAAATATAAACAAAATTGTATGTTGCAAATTGTAATCAATTTAATGTAGGTATTAAGCTAGGTAAGTAGGTACATACTTGATTACTTGATGTGGCTATAACTATTTGGGTATGATAAGCTTATCTTTTTGCTTACTAATATTAATTATGTTACATAAAATGTTGCTAAGTACTGTGTTAAAATTAAATTATAGTGATGAATGAGTTAGCCAAAAATATGTTTGCGTAATCCTAAATAAATTAAATGTCCACTAATTACTTGTCTATCTACATACATAGTACCTACTTATCAAAATAAAGTATTAGAACGTTATATATCATTTAATATTTAACAAAATCATCGTGATAAAAACTACTGCTGGAAACACAACTGTCTCTAATATTATATTTTCTACCTTTTTAATATTCAGATTGATATCGGTATATGGATATTATTTTATTTAAAAACATATCTACATATTATTCAAATAAGATGACAATTTTTAAAGTAAAGCTAAAAAAACTAAGCTTTAAAGTTTAAAAAATCATATTAATGATTTTTTTTTATTGTTAGGTTCCTTTTTGTTTGTAATTTCTAGTGTGAAGAGATTATTTGGGTAAGTAACGTTACTTATATAGTCTGTATTTTGTTGAGTTAAAATAAAGCCACCTACACAAAAAGTTGCAGAACCTACCTAATTGTATTAGTGTCAATAAATGTTGATAGATTCTTACCCTGACATTGATATCATCCGGGTTTTTGGTCATCTCAGTCTGATAGCGCTCGACCATGTCTTCAACCTTCTCCTTGATCAGACTTTCGAGGTTCCGGAGCTTGGCTGCCGTGAAGACTGCAGTGAGGCGACGTCTCACGCTGCTCCATAGAGGATCCTTGAAAAAGGATGGTAAACTTCCTTTCGAACTATATTTACGTCTTGATACAGTCCTAATTTAGAAATAGGTCATGATTGGATTTCTTTTTGACTAGGTACTAGTGGTACATACACTACACAGTACACTTACTTGCTATCGTTTCTCTACGAAATACACATAGAAATCTCAAGGACTCTAAAATCTGACGTTTCCAAAGTGTTTCTTGACTTTCATCTACGAGTACATACTACACTTAGTTTTCGTTATAATACTTACATTAACGGTGAAGATATTTAGTGCTCCAATAGGATCAGTTTTTCCTGAGCTTAAGAACCGGTTTCTGAAGTTGTCGGCGTCCTTCACGAGAATATTCCTAGCCAGCTCCGGAGAGTTGATGATCAGCGCTGGGCGCCAGAACAGCCAGATACCCACGTATGGGGTTTTGAACTTATTGTAAATCCGGCGCAACCAATACACCTGTGAAAAGTGATATGACTAGGTTTGTACCACAACACACGCATAAGATTTACTAGGGTTGCGTGTAAGGGATGTAACGAAGTACACAACCAGAGTTAGAACAGTATTTTGTATTGATCTTTTAAATATTTGCTAGCTAAAACTTGAACCCAGAAACATAGTGACCTAAAGTCTTATTCTCTATTGATTTATATTATTATTTAATCCACTCACTAAACGATCGACGTGTTTCATACTTGTGTTAGGAGCATAATTGAGCTGTTTCTTGCCATCTGGGTCCGTACCATGACCTCTTAAAACCACGATGGTTACGATTTGTTTCCGACGCTGCGCGACCATGCATGAACCTTATTGCGCCGCGATACGATTCGCGGTCGCGCAGCGTCGGAAACAAAACGTAACCATCATGGTTTTAAGAGGTCATGGTACGGGCCCTGCCCTTTTAGTCATGTCTAGCAAAGAAGTGACGTAGCAGGTATACATAAATATATTGATGAGTTTTATTCAGATTCATTGTTATTAATCTTTTGTTTTATCTACTGAGAAGCCAGATAAAACTATATTTGTTGCAGACTTGCCTTGATCTTTAAACTATAATCAAAATCAATCCAGCTCACGTTGTTTTGTGGTGGTATATGACTAGCATTTTACTCCAGATTTCTGGCCAGTCATGAAAACATAGTAAGGTTCCTCAAATTTTGTCTACTTTCGTGGTGTTCTAAAATTTTTACATGTACTAATCCCCATCTAGGTATACTTAGTATGTCTGTATGTAGGTATATGTATATTTTTGCTTTAAATAAATATTTGTCTATTGTCGACAATGCTTAATTTGCAGAATATACCTAATAAGTACTTTTTTTTTTTTTTTTTCATTGCCGGTTGGCCCTGTTGCAATTAGCTCTGAATATTTTTATGTTATTAAAGTCAATACTGCGTAAAAAATCTTCAATTTATAGACACACTAGATGCAACCCGTAGTTTAGCCCGCCTTTTCCGGGATAAAAGATATTAAGAAAGCCTATATTCTATAATTATGTTAATCCAAGGTAAGTATACCTAAGCTACTTTCGTACTGAATTTCATTCAAATCCGTTCTGGCGTTTTTTTGTGATTGAGTAACAAACATACTAACTTTCACATATTTATTATCATTAAGATAGAAACATTAAAATAAGAACTGTTGGAAGAAAAGTAATTATTGTTTGTTCTTTTTTTGTCTTGTTATCTTACGAATGTTTATCAATAGTTAAACCTTGACATTTAGTATCATGAATAGACTTATACGCATCTATATATTTTTATATTATACTAGCTGTCCCTGCCACGCTTCGCTGTGGATAAAAAAAAAGATAAAAACAATCCTTGATGCGTATTATATATTATCATGCTAAAATTTCAGGTCGATCGGTGCAGAACTTTTTGATTTTTTGAAGCGTACACAAACCAACATAACATTTTTATATATATAGACTAGCTGCACCCGACGGGTTCAACCACTGTTATATTATTATTTTTAAACCTTCCCTGTACTATTAGAGCAAACAAAACAAATATTCAAATCTCTAATCGTTCTCAAGTTTTAGCCAGACAAACGAACAGCGATTCATTTTTATAAATAAAATTAGATATTTTTAGTTTTTTTTTCAAGAAAACCTCTCTATATTCTGCAGCAAAGCAACGAATAAAGTTAAACTGCTATATAATGTATAAGTGTGTGTATATGTGACCTTAAGAGTGTGGTGTCCTGACTACACTGGCAGTCCCTGTCACTAGCCAAGTAAAATACCTTTTTTTTACCGAAACTATTTATTTATGTGAAACCAATTACAATTATGCTACCTACTTATTAAAAGCACATGTACTTGACTTGACCAGCGTGCAACGACTGGCCGCATCACTTGCATACTTCTCGCTTACACACAAAACTGCTGACATACAACTCAATCATACTTACAGTGTCCCTAAGTCCCTACACATTCTACACTTTGGCTTTCTATTTGACCCATCTACAATCTACTCATCTGTATCATAGCAGGGCCACCGGAATTGACGCAGACCATGTCGAGTTGTTAGCTGCATATAAATCCTTGGAACGTATCAAAGTAACTCACAGATCACATGTCACATTCCTTAGAATCCCTAAGAAAAACTAGGTCTTCACTTGCAGGGTTATTAACTTCAACAAACCGAGGGCTAGTTAGCCGATCAAAGTTTAAACCAACAGCTCGAAGCTGCCGCTACAGCTTTTGATAGCACAAATGATGAATCTATTTTTTTTATTTATTGAATGATAGGCCTTCGTTTGACTGACATCTCGCCTGATGGGAAGCATTAATGCGATGGAGCACGCTTGCCTGGAAGAAACCGACTCACTGGCGACTTGAAGACTACCAGACTATATCTATCGGGAAACCCATTCGGGCAAAGCGTTCCACACTAGTTGTTTGCACAATAAACGTAAAATCAAAGCGTTTCGTACGAGTGTTTGGTATACTAGTATTTATTCTTACCGGGTTCTCCTTCTGCAGGAAGGTGAGGCTGCCAAGGATGGGATGCGGCGCATCGTGCGGCACCCCGAACTCCTTCCAGTGGTTCCGCACTTTACCCCACTTCACCCTGAGCCAAACCACCAAAGTTAGCAGCACTACCAACAAATACCCCAAAATCATTTTTCAATTATTAAATTAATTATTTACAAATTACAATTAATATGATTTGATTTGAATTTATTTGCTTTGTCAGCTACTTTTTACAGCTCTGTTAGTTATTTAATTTTATATTTTAAAGTTGTAAGTTATATTTGACTACAGTGGATGAAGCCAAGTATTTATTTAAATTAGTGTCGGTCGTTCCGTTTGTTTATATAAGTGTCTACTGGCACATCATTATCACTATGATGGTGGACGGCTCGCAGAAATTGCCTCGTCGACGTTGTCACCGTTACTAAAGATAATTATTTTTCTCGTGACGATACGATTACATGAATTTATCGACTTATCTCTTGGCTGTAATTTGAAGGTTGATATTGTTGCCTGGGCACGGTCGAGCAACCGAATCGGTTTGATAATTGTACGAACTCGATCAGTCATGATAAGTCAATGTTTTACAGGTTTATTTATACCTACACATACTGGCAATCCTATCAGGTGTCTTATGAACATCAAAACAATTGATTTTCGTTCAAAGGTTCATTGGTTTTTTCGGCCTAATTTTGACAAAAAAATATGTTTACTTTGTGATCGTCAAGAATTTGCTTAGAGTTATCATAAATATTTAAATCGGTTCATTTATAAAGGTCTCAATGGGTTGATTTATTAATAGTCTTGGTTAATGATGTACAAATATTAGTTGGTAATTATAATCACGCTCAGCTAGCAGCATTATTGTCTAGCTAAAGCGTATCTACATCAAGTGTCAAAATGAAGCCCATGCCAATAACCCAGCGACTTGGACAATAAAGCCGCTGTAGTGACAATTGGCCGGAGTTTGAAGGCTTTTTAAGACAGATCTAAATTTCCTAAAATTATTGGCATCCTTGTCTAATGGCTTGCAATGATAAAGCCAGATATATTTTTAGTTAGTTTAGATCTGTCTTAAAAGGCCTTCAAACTTGGGCCTAATATAGGTACATTTTCATGCACCGGCTGTATGATATTATGCTATTATTATTACGTAAGTGAGATATGATTTTATTATTTTCAATCATTCTTTATGTGTGTCGACTCATTCGTAATCGCTTATTGTTAATCAACTGTTAATCTCTCAAAATATTTGGTTTCATTGCTTTTAATTTGGTTCATTGTCAAGACTAGACGATCCTCTGCTATAATAATATAGTGCTTTTACTTGCCTGTACAATATGACATCCTACGTAATATTTTACTACGTCCATATTATAGTTCATAAATGTAATGCAAGTATCAAACGTTTTGTCTTTAAGCTCATCTGTATTTATTAGGTTATCATACCGCCAGGCCGCCAGTTGTTGCATTAGTTTTAAATTTTATGATACTCTTTGTCTGTAATTTTTGGTGTGAACAATAAAGAGTTTATCTATCTATCTATCATACCAATAATGCCAATTGGTACCTACATGCTAAATTGTATTTTTTTTGTCCACCTATTTTATCCTACTCCTGAGCAAATGTCTCCCCCATCCACCAGATTCGACCAGTCTGAAAAAAACGTATCGAGGTCGTTTAGGTTTAATTCTAATTTGAAGTTATTATTTCTCTTATGTTAAGAGAAATAATAACTATAATAATATGTTATGAGCTACAAGTTATTGAGTGTTAAGGTATTTTGGGCAAATACGTGATTTATAGTTGTGTTAATTTCGGGGCACATAGCACCTGTTGAAGTGGTACTACGAGTACCTGTACAGTGAATTTAATAATTAAACTACTTAATAGAAATATTTTTATTTTAAAACTTTTTTATTAATGATTTGCAATCATACCCTCAAATACCTACCTAATAGAAGTTTACATATTTATATCAACATAAATAATAATTATTCAAAAGCATGATAGTCAAATAATTACGTACAATTACATTAAAATGTTTGTCATCATGTATGTGTGTCTACTAAAATAAAGACAGTCCTTATTAAAAAGATATTATCATCATTCAAGAAAAGTACCTACAAGTAAGCAAGAATGAAAAAGAGTAATTTTACAAATAACAAAGATATACAGGCTTATTCATAAAGGGTATGCTAAGCCGAAAAGGACTCATAGTACTCATAATTATGAACAAGTTTTAAGTTTTACTATGTGACCAACCCATTCGCGAAAAAAAATCAAGTGTTCCATAAAAAAATGTCAATGACACTCGACAAAATGTATGGAACAGCTGATTATTTCTGCGAATTCTCCCTGTTAACATAAATCTTAATTAGCACTATGTTATTTCACTTTCTGGGTGTGAAGACGAGGTTGATTTTCCCGTCAGGCGTGTAAAGAAGTCCCCGGCGCTCCGCGGGCCACTCGTTGGGCGGGACTGCGTCTGGTGGTGGGCGGATCACGAAGTTAAGCGCGACGGACGAGAGCCCGTAACGCAGGGTGAGGAGGGCGAACCGCATGCCTGGAAGAACAATGTTAGGTACTTAGTTTATTTCAAGTAAAAAGTAAAAAACTTTGTACCTAAGTAAATTGTTTGTAAGTAATTTGTAAGTGTAAGAAGTTTGAAAGTTACTGTTGTTTTAAGGGTAACTTTGTAGAGGCCGAGTGACCGAGGCCAGTCGTGGTGAAAGTTTTTAGGCCTCTCGACATGGCTTGGCAGTCTATTTAAAGTCTATACCTACAGGGTTATAAGGTATGCATAGCGAAAAAGGCTCATCATCAGTAGGTACTCATCATTAAGAACAATATTTATTGTGGGACCAACCCGGAAATCGCGAAAAAAAATCTGCTTTTCCATAGAAAATTTCAATGACTGTCGACAAAATGTACCTATGGAAAGCACAGCTGATTTTTTGGTTGGTTGGTTGTTGGTTGGTAAAAGTTGTTCATAATGATGAGTAATATGAGCCCTTTTTGGCTTAGGATAGCCTTTCCTTATAACTTTGTAAACAGTCCATTAATTTTATTTTGTTTTCACGAATCGGTACGATGTAGGATTGTGGGTCGATAAGTTTAGTGGCAAATGACGAAAAGTGAACAATAGTTCCTTGAAGTGGTAGAGAATCGTCCGATGACGTTTCCTATTCATTTACCATAACTGCACTAATCTGTGAATATGAAAGTAATGAAAGTTTATGTTTGGATGTTTGTTATACAATCACGCAAACCGACTGAACTTGTTGGCTTTTGATGAAATTCAGTATGGAGGTAGAGGAATAGAGGTACCCTAGACTTACACAAGCCATAATGACGATGATTCCTGATAAAATTACTTGACTCACCAATACACATCCTCGGTCCTTCTCCAAACGGCAAATAAGTATAGGGCTTGATATTCTTCTCGTTCTCCGGCAAGAATCGTTCCGGATCGAAAGTCTCCGGATCCGGGAAGTAGTCCGGATCCATCATCAAGCCGGTCGCGTTGACGTAGAGCGGGGTGCCGGCGGGGATGGTAAACTTTTCGTCGAGCCGGTAATCTTTGGTGGCAATACGGTCCAACCAACCCATAGGGGGGTATTTACGGAGTATTTCTGAAAACATAAAAAAATAAAGGATTTAAAGAGAGGTCAGATTTTGTTTTATTTACCATTTACCGTTTTTTAACGTTTCACACTCACAGCTGAGGATATCCTGTCGGGAATGCCATGGAACACACACAAAGACAAGGACCACTAACACCCAGACACCCCTACTGTGATGTTGCATCTTGGCACATCAGTTAAGATGATGGCCCTTACTTGTATATAGCACAGAATACTATCTATAGTCATAGTCCACGATCGTACTAAAATTTATTGGCATTTTATAAGACTCAAATTAAGCTAAGACCAAATTAGTAGATACAAAAACTGCTGGACAGGGCTGCTGCCTGTCTGCTTTCTGAGGGAGGTAACAATACAATAACAACCCTTGTTTACCCTTAAAATCTGTTAAGATAATTAGTTATTTTCATTATCAACTAGTTTCTTAATCACGGTTGTTACGAACCTTTGATGACGGCGTTCAGGTAAGGGATCTCAGCGAGATCGTTGGAGTCAAACTCTCTGCCGAGATTTGTTCTTGCTTCTAACAGTTCTTGATATAGCTTTTCCTGAAAATTAATTTACAAACTAGTAAATAAAACAAACTATACTGTGTGTATCTATAAATAACTAGAATATTATAGGGTACTGTTTCAAATATTATAATTATTATCGGTATCTACCTTAGTATCAGTGATGTATAAGATACCCTATACAAAGTATTTGAAATAAAAGCATTTCAAATACCAGATACAAATAATTTTCTAAAAAGGTAATTGAAATACTAGATACAAAATACCTATCTTTCAAATACTTTTTAAAGATAAAATACTTTTGTAAGAAAACAACATTTAATTGAATTGCCAAGTTTATTTATTCGAGAAAACAATTTACAATAATATAGGAAGGTATGTATTAAAATTGAAACTTTATTTTTTTTTAATCTTTATATTTTATTTGAGATTTTAGTAAAAGTAATTCCTCAAACATATTGTCGCTCATCTTTTTTCTATGAGGCCTCATGATCATGCCCCCAAAGGAAAAGAGTCGTTCCACAGGGGCAGAGCTGGGCAAACAGGTGTTATATTTTAGGAATATTTTTTTTTGTCGTAGGATAAGCATTTAAGCTCTTAAAATTTGCGCTGCATTCATTTGCGTTCGGAAAGAAAAACTGAAATTTATTTTAGTAAAAGTATCTTGGGGAACAAAGTATCTTCAAAATACTAAGATACCAGGAACATATACCTAAATATAAGATACAAAATAAAAAAAATAAAAAGTATTTCAAATACAAGATGTATTGTATATATATATATTGTATATATCTTGTATCTGTATTTCAGATACTTTTATCTAAGACTAGCTGTTCCCTGCCACGCTTCGCTGTGGATAAAAAAATAATAATAATAAAAATTTAGCCTATGTTACTTTGGGATAAATGTAGCATTCGAATGGTGAAAGAATTTTTGAAATCGGTCCAGTAGTTTTTGAGTTTATTCCACACAAACATACAAAAATACAAAATCTGTCCTCTTTATAATATTAGTATAGATAAGTCACATCTCTGATTAGTATTTGATTATGTCTTTGTCATTAACGAATTTGTTTATTTATTAACAATTTACTTGTGACATTCAATCACAAAATTCTGCTTACTACATACTCAAATCAATTAATCCGAGACTACATAGAGTCCTTCCAGGTCTATCTAAACATTCTATCATTTTACCAGTGACACTAAGATTAGTAAGTAAGTAATTTAGCCGTGGTCAGTGGGAGAACAGCCGCTTTGCATTCTTGAGGGTTCAAACCCCGACTCGTACCAATGAGTTCTTTGGAACTTATGTACGAGTACATACACTTGTTTTCGGTGAAGGAAAACATCGTGAGGAAACCTAAATACGTCGGAGAAGAAAATCAATGGCGTATGTGAATTCACCAACTTCACCGCACTTGGCCAGCGTGGTGGAATACGGCCTAATCACCCTTCGAGGGTAGACCTATTTCCCAGGAGTGGGAGGATTAAAGGTTGAATATGTTAGAAGTAACAAATATGTTAGTTTGATTTGAACTACATCACTTAGCTTCTAGCTACCTGTACGAGTGGAGAGTGAGCCAATTCTTTGTACATCCACGAGAGGGAAGCCCCGGAAGTGTCAAACCCTCCCGACAGAAAAATGGCCGCTTGTGCTAGTAGGACATCTTCTGTCATATCTGTAAAGTTAATAATATGAAAACTAAAGCATTGTACAAATATACCATCCTGGTCGTTTTTGTAGTGTTCACACAAAATAAATATTTTAACGTACCTATCCGCAACAAATTTTGGTTGCCATGATAATTTATTGAATCAGGCGTTACGGAAGTTCATCTTCAAATAACTGTTTTCAAATGTATTTCTAGTGTGTTTCCGCCTATAAAAAACCTTTCGTGCCCCTTTTTCCTTTTCTTCGAAGGCGGAAATACACTAGAAATATATTTGAATACAGTTAGTTGCCACGAATCCTAACCAAGAATACTTGCCTTCTTTATCGGCAGCAGCGTCCTGCCTCATCTTCAGCAGCGCATCCAGCAAGTCTTTGGGCTCCTTCACAGGCTTGTCGTACCCTCCTCTCTGGTTCACGATGCCACGGAACAGTTGGCGCAGGAAGGATACCGTGTCTTTTGGGAACATAGAAAATCTGGAAAGGAAAATACGATTATGTTAAGATCTCAATTGATGGAACTCTAAAGATCAGCGATATTTTTTTTATAAGAACTGTTATAGCCCCTTAACAGGTTGAGCCCAAGATGGTGCTATCCGTACATATAATTAGTTATAATTATAAAACAAACTAATCCAAAACAATAAAATAAAATAAATTGGATGTGCTTTTCTCGCAGAGTCTGTGAGCTGCTCTTGTGAATTCTGCCAGGTCAGTCTGGCTTTAGTAGACTTAATAGAAGATTATGAAGAGAGTTAGTAGTTGACTAAATAGTAAACATAGTAATAAACGTAGTGGTCTATGTAATAATAGAATTAGTAGTAGGCTAGTAGACTTAGTATTAGACTTTACCTGAAAATGTCAACAAGCGATGGGAAGAACCAGATGCTGGACCAGCTGAGGCCGCGGAAGACGCTGAACTTCATGAAGTCTCTCGTAACCTTACGGATGACGCTGTCGCCGGTCTTAGTGGCTTGGGACTGGATGCCGAAGGCAGCTTCTCCGACGACATCGGTTGTGTAGTCTGAGTTGATCACCTGATAGATAGATATATAAATAGATATGTGCCTACCCTACCTCATCAAATAACTTACGTTAAATATGTTGATAGTCATCACATCACCATGAAGGAAAACATCGTGAGGAAACCTGCATACGTCCGGAGAAGAAATTCAATGGCGTATGTGAATTCCAGCAATTCGCACTTGGCCAGCGTGGTGGAATAAGGCCTAATCACCCTTTGAGGGTAGACCTGTATCCCAGCAGTGGGAGGATTAAAGGTTGCACAATATGACATCACCATGATAAAAGCAACTGCAAACAACACGATTAAAAATGCTGATAAGTCTGTTTATTTTGGGACACGATTACAAAACTGCAGAGCGACTAACTTATATCTATACCTACTAGGTATTTCAGAAAGGTGTGATAATACTCAAACAGTCCATGCCGAGAAGAAAGAGTGTGCAAGAAAATCTGAAATTTCCCAAAAAAATCTGCAGATGTCAAGTTAAGGTATCAAATTGCTTTTTTTAGAAAGTTCCTACCCTGACATTAATATCTTCAGGATTTTTGATCATCTCAGACTTGTAGCGCTCGATCAGATCGAATGCCTTCTCTTTGACGAGACCTTCGAGGTTCCGGAGCTTGGCTGCCGTGAACACTGCAGTGAGACGGCGTCTCACGCTGCTCCATAGGGGATCCTAAAAATTATAAGAAGAAACTATAGGTATATAGAAGTATTCGTATAGAGCGACCTGGTGCCGGGCTGGTGCTTACTTCAGCTATATTAGCATTGCTATTCTACGCCAGCCTTTTGGGTACTTTACCTTGGATGCATGCACTCTTGGGCAATTAGCCGAAAACCAACAGAAAGTAACCTACCGATATCCAATGGTTAGTTTGTTATACTCTCTACGATGTTTTCTTTTATAGAAAATTGATGAAAATGTATAGTCTGCAGCAAGGTCGTGGTACTATAGTCTGTTATAACTAGGATATCAATTATCAACACTAAAACTTACATTAACTGCGAAGATGTTGAGTCCTCCAGCAGGGTCAGTTCTCCCCGAGCTCAGGAACCGGTTCCTGAAGTTGTCAGCGTCCTTCACGAGGATCCTCCTGGCCAGCTCCGGAGAGTTGATGATCAGCCCTGGGCGCCAGAACAGCCAGATGCCCACGTATGGAGCTTTGAACTTGTTGTATACCCGGCGCATCCAGTACACCTGCGAAGAGTGACAGAACTATAAGTAATGACTTCTCTCAAAGCTCAAAAAGACGTAAACTACTTAAATAGACTAAACGAATGTGTGTTTAAACATAAATCATTTTGATTATATCATGCTATTACAATACAAGATGATACCAATGCTAGAATCTGAGAAATATCTGGTAATTTATTTATAAATAGGTCTGCAATCTGCAATGTCCGATATGTAAATAATTTTGTGTTGCGATAGTTGGGTAGTGCAGAAAAGTGTCACCCGATGTGCCAATAACTAAACGACTACCTTGTTTAGACCATGACGATTACTATCTATGGTAATTTACCTGAATACATTATCGTCCTTCTTTATGTCTATCCTTCAATGACAAAGTCGAAGACGAAGAATTCGTTTCCTCAGGGTTTTGCTTGGTTGAACCCTGACATTCAGTTTAGTGCCATATTAAGTGACTGCTACAAAAAGCTGACCATAAATACGAGTAGATACTTACTTACAATTAATGAAAAAAGATATAAAAACCTGTAAAAATTAAGGAAGTTCTTAGCTTTTTTTAGGTATGCTTGAGAGACCTAGTGAGAAATTACGTCAGACCTTAAGTTAGGTAGATACGTTTTGCGAAAAATAAACGAATTTGGACTTAAACGTTAACTTAATATTTAACTATAGCAAGATTTGATAACAGCCTGACACCATGACTAGTGTAACTAACTAAAAGCTTGTAAAAAGCACACAAGTATAGACAAGAGATAGCTTTTGATGAAACAGTTATGTATAGGTGTTTACACTTACCGGGTTCTCCTTCTGCAGGAAGGTGAGGCTGCCGAGCAGCGCGTGCGGCGCCTCATGCGGCACGCCGCGCTCCGCCCAGTAGCGCCGCACTCTACCCCATTTCACCCACACCCAAACCACCAAACCCAACAGCACTACTAACAAATACCCCAAAAGCATTTTCCAAACAGAATTTTGAACAGTTTTAAGAAATTATTCTGAACCTAATTTTTATTATTATTTTAGGTTGTTGTTTTCTTAATTAACTACCTATTTCAGTATTCTTTTGTATTTTATAAAAGTGGTTAAATATCACTGCAATAACAAACTTGCAACCGATAGCCGCTGAGGTCAAGCCCTTATTAAAATCAATGTCGGTGTGTTGGTTTACTTATAAACTGGCTGCACTAGTGCAACATTAAACTTATTTCGTTATTTTTTTTCGAGTTTTTTCGGTCAATGTTGTCAATTACTAAAGCTAAATATGTTTCGGGGTTATCATCGAGCTATCTGTGTCGAACACTTTTGAAAGACAAAGGTTTATTTTAAGGAATTATGATATAAGCTGACTCAAGCCCGCCAAGTCGAGGAAAGCCACAAACATAATACCATCCTTTACTCGAAGCCATTCAGGCCATTTTCAATCCCCTTGTAACTTCGCTGTAGATAAAACTAAAAATCTGATACATATTAGATTCTTGAAATCCTAGCAAATTACTCTATGCATCGCAGCATATATAAACCGTGCATTATCTTGCACGGCAACATTTTCTTAATTGCGAGACCTTGTGATTAAATCAATCAATCAATCACTTATCTACCTACATTTAATTCTGTCAAAATAGTTTTGCTTACCAATGCAGTTTCTCGGTCCAAGCCCAAACGGCATATAAGTGATATTCTTCTCGTTCTCCGGCATAAATTTCTCCGGATCAAAAGCTTTCGGATCCAGGTAGTATTCCGGATCCATCATCATACCCGCTCCGTTAACGTAAAGCCGGGTGCCGGCAGGCATGGTGAAGTTATCGTCGATCTTGTAATCGAGGCAATGCGGTGTAGCCAGCCCATACCAGGGTATTTCTGCAAGGTTTCTGTTGATGAAAAGGAAATAATTGGTAAAACTGATACTTTATACCACAACTCACTTGGCTGAAAGCGGCGATGTGGTCTGAGATGGAGTACGCTTGCTATTATACTGGTGCTTTGCTTCACCAAACTCTGTATTCCCGAAAATTACTTACAATATGGTCGTCTTCAAATCAAACCCAAAATGTAGCCAACAAGGAAGTAATATTTTGTACCTAACTGCTTTGGTACGATATAGTAGGTATTTAGTAAGTCTCCTCATTTCAATTATTTTATAATTAAAATCACAAACCTTTGATTACGGCATTAAGATAAAGAACCTCAACGAGATCATTGGCATCGGACTCTTTACCTAGAGTCTTCCTCGCTGCGACCAGTTCTTCAAACAGCCTCTTTTGTAATTATTCTAAGGTAAGTATAGGTATTAGGTATGTCAATACAATCAAAGTAATTAGGAAGTTGCATTCCAAATTATTCTGATTCTTTCACCACTACTTTACCTTAATCTTTATACGTCTAGATATGTACATATTATGTAGCTTATTAATTTTTTTTCTAACATATCAAATTGATCTTAGAGCAAAATGTTAATTTACCCTCTTTCCCAAGCATTCAATTTATAATGACTTTAACAGGCGTTCGTCAGAGCTATATGGCGAATAACGTCTTCGTAATATTTGCTCATAATTATTAGTATTTTTGAGCTAATTACCGAGGCGTCAATTGCCATTACATTTGGCACGTATTCAAGTGATAGATTTTAGTTTTTGTCAACCAATTTTAATGATGCTTTTTCATGACACAGACTGGGGGCTTTGCCACATACGACGGAACAACGTCATACGGTAGGTAAAATAAATTAATTTCATCATACAACCACATGCCTGGCCGGGAATCAAACCCAGGACAGGTTACTCCTGGAATAACATATCTCCCTGTCGTAATCACAGAGGAACTCCCCTATGGATGCAATTTTCCACCCCCTCATATCACCATAGCTTAAACATTACAAGATTCATGTCCACTTTACCTGCATATGTGGAGCGTGAGCCAATTCCATGAAGGCCTACATGAGGGTTCCCGCTGTGGCCTCGAATCCAGATTGCAGGAAAATGGCAGCCTATACTACTATTAAGAGGTCTTCACTCATTTCTGCAAAACACCTAGCAGTTTTATAAATAACTAGCTACTTCCCGCAGTTAGTTTCACTCACGCATTAATAAGGAAGCAGTGATGATAAAACCTATTTGTTCATCAAGAGTCTAAGCTATCTCTATTCCCAACTTCATCAAATTTCGTTTCGTTTCGTAGGTATGTATAATAAATATGTATTATACGTGTTTCGGGAAAAATTAACGATTTTTTTCCATATCATGTCCTTAATAGATTTTATGTAAACATGACTAAGTAAGTATTTTTAACAATCATTTTATTTATTTATTTACTGGCTGCATCCCGCTGTTTCACTCCAACTACCGATTTAATTACAAAAAGAACCTGCATGTAAAAACCGCTGAAGAAACACGTAACTCTATATAACTAAATAGAATTACCTAAAACAATGATTTTAAAATAAGCATAAGTAGCTTTTTGGTTCATATTCACACCAGATCATTATTTTCTGGGAAAAAGAAAAAGAAAAAAGTCACTTAGCGCTTTGCGCTCCTTTTATAGAAGTCAGGTAAAAAGTTGTATTTGTGTCGATCCAAGGTATAAGCTCCTTCTTATTCAAGTTTGTTCAGCATTTTACAGGCGAGTGTTTACTTACTAGCTTTTAAACTCATTTAGAACCTACAAACAAACTTTCGCATTTAAAATATCATATAATTATTAATTTATATTAGTGTGAGTGTGAGTGACTATGCATTGCTTTATTTTTTGAATGATAATATGTTTTATTATCATAAATATTTTGTCTTTCTTTGTCATTGTCATCGTAATTAAATTACGCGATAGGTACATAATTAGCGGGTTTTTCTTGTAAATAAAATTTACACTAAGTACGAATAGGTATTATAGTAGGTATATTATAGTCTGGTATAGTAATAAATGTTACTTTTACTATCTTTGAAACAAAGTTAATGTTTTTTTTTCTAAAACCGATCTTAAGCAGTTTTTCTATATTGTTATCATAACCTATTACAATTTTTTTTTTTTTATAATCACATAAATAATAAATACATGATAGAGTTCCGTAGATACGTTCCTTTTATCTAATGAAGCTTATTGGATTTATTTAGTAAAAGTCAAAAATTGCAACAAAACGTTCTTATTGGCTATAATAAGTCCACGTCTAGCCCCAAGTAGTCAACTATTGTTTTAGAGAGTTCATAATTGTATTTTGACATTTATTTTGTGGAGTGAGGAGATATTGTTCCGAGTTAGTTTGTTCTGGAATCTATAAAATGGTATCTGTGGTATTAGCAAATACTACTTCAGCGATGTAAATACCCTTAAACCCTATCTACTGGTAGCCATCACTTCTCAATTAAATAATCCTTCCGTTTACGTATTATTCTTATTAGGAATATTAGGTAAGATTTTTTAACAGATACTTAGTTAATAATTATTTATTTATTTTATTCATATAAGTATCCCATGACACTAATTACATCAATGATAAATAACACTAACAAACGAAATTATAATACAAAGGAATACAATACGCACATACGGGTATCAAAGATTTGGTAAGAATTATATAGATAATATGAATATGAATAAGACATAATTATGATATATGTAGGTACCTACATGAAAAACAAAATAATATATTATAATAATAAATGAGCAATAATATTAAGAACAAATTAGAGTAGGTATATTCCTTTATTGTTTTTAAACTGTATTTAAGTTTACATTTCCACGAAACTAAAACATTATTTCGATTTACAGCTTCCCAAATTACCTACCTATATCTTTATTCATGCAAGTAAAACAAAAAAATATACAACAAAAAATTAGCATGATTAAAGAAAAGTCTCACAAAAAAAGAATTACAATTACCTTCTTAATTTCAAAAGGAACTACTAAAATACAATTTGTACTTATGTCACAGCAAATAATAATAATAATTTTATGAGTTTTACAACAAACATTTTAACAAGCTCCAACTTACATATAACTACATTTTTTATGATTAGGTTTTCATACTCAGATTACTCAAAGTAATTTAGAATTAACAAAAATCCCGATATAGAAAACGTCCAGTGTCCTCTGTCCAGTGCGACACGGCTTACAATGAATGTGTGTGAGAGTGACAACGAAGAAGGCATCAATCGAGCACTGTCGCTACATTTCTTTCTCTTTTATATCCAAAGAGGCAATGAGACTACAGTAAATTGTTCCACTTTCAACCATATTCATTAAAAGTCATGCCGCAAGCCAAAATTAATTTTGAAAATAAATGTTAATTTAGAATATCATATCTCAAACAATACGGACATTTGCAATCCATCAGAGCCGACAGGTTTTACTCTGGTCTATTTCCTGGGAGTGAAGATGAGGTTGACTTTCCCGTCCGGCATGAAGAGCAGCCCCCGGCGCTCCGCGGGCCACTCGTTGGGCGGGATGGTGTCTGCGAGTGCGCTGATCTTGAAGTTGAGCGCGACGGACGAAAGGCCGTAACGCAGGGTGATGTACGCGAACCGCATGCCTGAAAGAATATTATGTTATTATTTGTTTAAGGCACTGTAAGTGCCTTTTCACACGTACCGGTTCCGGGTAGCCGGCGCCGGTTACCCGGCGGTGAAGTGTATGGGCATGGTACATAGCTTTCACATGTACCGGCGTTATTTATCCGGCAGGCGAGTACATTTGACACCGGGTATCCGGCGCCGGCTACCCGGCAACCGGTACGTGTGAAAAGGCACTAATACATAAATATGTATATTTCTTCAAGTCTACTACAAAGTATATGTAATAAATAAATGTAATAAATGTAATAAAAGTATAGGGCGTCTTAAGTGAACAATAAATTTTCGTAGTCTTAGCAACTCTTTACTGAAACTAAGATATTTTCTTCATTAATTTGAGTTTCCGAAAAAAAAAACATTTTATGCATATGTTACAAATATTAGGTAAAAAAAATTAAAATTTGAAAAAGAAATTTTAAATCCATACATAATAAGAGGTACGATAAAAATGTAGCACCTAAACTACTGAGATTAAATTGTTTTTTTTTTCCTGTGCTCAATAATGATAGGTACAGTATACGAGTACATACTTAGGTAGCACTATCATTAATGATACGAGTACTACCTCTACAAAATCATTTCCCTACCTATTTACTCGTATTATTCTTGCCTCACGCATCCCAATAAAGTTGATTTCTTACCAATACAGTTCATCGGTCCAAGTCCAAACGGCATATAGGTATATGGCTTGATATTTTTCTCGTTCTCCGGCATAAATCTCTCCGGATCAAATGTCTCCGGATCCGGGAAGTTTTCCGGATCCATCTGTATACCTGCCCCGTTGACGTAGAGTGGGGTGCCGGCGGGCATGGTAAAGTTATAATCCAGTTTGTAGTCTTTGGCTGCGATGCGGTCTAACCAGCCCATGCCAGGGTACTTGCGCAAGGTTTCTGTTGATAGGAAAAGTAAACTATTGAACGAGCTTAAACTTATAACTTAGTTAAAGTAAAAGTAAAGATATAGTAAGTAAAAGTCAATAAATTTAAAACAGAATCAGTTTATACATATAATAGCTGATACTCGAGACTTGCGCCTTTGGCTTCTCCTGGAGACGTCGTCATGTTAATCTATAATAGTTCAAACGGTCGGACGATGCGCATGCGCACAGAAGGTGCACGAAAAAGACTTACACTAAAAATTGTATTACTACAATTTAATAATTATCTATTAGGCCCAAGTTTGAAGGCTTTTTAAGACGGATCTAAATTTTCTAAAACTATTGACAAAGATTGTCTAATGTCTTGCAATGATAAAGACAGGTATATTTCTAGTTAGTTTAGATCTGTCTTAAAATGCCTTCAAACTTGGGCCTATTATACAATTAAAATATTATTATAACTAACCTTTGATGACGGCGTTAAGATATGGAACCTCAGCCAGATCGTTCGCATCGAACTCTTTGCCCAGAGCCTCCCTCGCTGCGACTAGCTCTTCAAACAGTTTTTCCTATAATTCAAGGTACAAGTCAACAACTACGAGTAGGTATAATTTTGGTGTTTTTGGTGACTTTACCACATCAGCGTATATAATAATATATAACGCCTTTGTTATGCAATTTATTCCAAGCCAAATAAACAGACCTTAAATTATTAGGTATCATTTTATTGTAACACACAGTTATAAAATATGCCGAATTGCAGACCTGACTTGAACATCAACGTGAAGATTTTGATTAACATTCTTGGATAAGTGAATGGTAATAGTTGAGTTTATTTAAACCATAGGTGGCAAAGACGTCTATCATATGGATACCCGTAACACCAAAGGCGTCATGGATACGTTGCCGACCTTTTTAAGATTCTATTAACAGCCTTTTTATGTGGTTAAAACTTTGTTTAAATTGTACTTGTATTCAACAGAGGAGTCAAAAAGAGTGCTAATGACATACCTTTGATAACGGCGTCGAGGTAGGGGAGAGCTCTCCCGTCGAGCTTCTTGCCGGCATTTTGCTTGCTGCTTGTATCTGTAGTTCCTGGTGTAGATTTTCCTGTATATATAAATATTGTAACATGCTCTACTATGTCTAAAATTTCTAAGGTAGAGTTTTGTAGCAGTCTTGATTGCGTATTATAAAAAAAAATCAAGCATCGGTTAAGTTTATTGGTTGTTCTCATTATTCCTTTGAAGGGACAATTTGGGACATCAATGCATGTTCCAAACTTATGCAGAACAATTAAACAATAATAATTATACTTGAGATATAATAAGTAGGCATGTAAAGTCTACGAGTAAAGTGACCCTGACATTTACAGCTACGACAGCTGTTTTGCTGCGGCACCCGTAAATAGTTTGATAACAGAAAGGTGCAGGCTTGACTATGATTCACACTTAGAATTTACGCTGAGAGAAGCGTACGAAGCTATTTTGGTAGGTATTTGATTTTATCGTAACAACGCAAATATAATACTTAACAATGTAGGTGAACTCGGGGCATGATGGCATACCGGGGTAAGAGGAAAATTCTGTTAAACGGTATACTACCGAAAGACACGTCTCATAAATGTATGTGTAATAAGAGGTTAGTTGGTATTCAATACCAAGATGATCAAAGGGGAGGACGGTCACAGTTATCAAATATATTTTTCACGCATGTAATATTGTATTTGTGAAGATAATTAGAAAAATACTAATTTTAAAATAACATTTTTAGAAACTTGAGAAAATTAGTTATCACATGCACATGCTGATGATGAAGAACGCCACAACACGAAGCCACGATTACACACATTATTGCATTTTTTATAATTTTCTAGCTTCGCCACTTTTCTTCTCTTTCACTCGCTTTTTTCCTAAACTACCCTTGCCTTGCCATCCATGGCAATACGTGGCCAACAAAACAAAAAATAAATCGATCGAGCTATTTTGGAGTTTCTGCGATATTAGCAATTGATGTTCAAATATGTACTCGTAGATTAATATTAAAATTACTGCCAACAATTTTTATTTTTAAACTAGCGGCCCGTCCCGGCTTCGCACGGGTAGACTTTGGGATAAACGTAGAGTAAATTGAAATCGGTCCAGTCGTTCACGCGTGATGGCGTGACCAAAGGTGTTGAGAATAATTATATAGGAACTCTTTGTTATAACCTCTATTCTCATGCTATTGCGTAACTATAGCAACCGTAGTTTGTTGATGCTAACTTGTCAATTTATAGTAAAAATTATCAGTATAAAACCCACACTGTTTTGATAGATATGATTGAATTTGAACTTTGTACAGAGGTAATAAAGTGCAAATTGACTCTTGGACGTTAGGAACATACCTACATTGCTTTAACAACAGTGAGTGCTTGCAATTCAATATGAACTTTATACAATAGCAATAAAGCTCGTTTTAGTTTGGGAAAAATAAAAGGGCTGTTTTTAGGGTTTTTCAATTTTTCTGAGAGACTTTCTTAATATTTTTTTCCGTAAGAACCTTTTCCTAGTAATAACAAATACAACAAAAAAAGAATTAGTGAAATCGGTCCAGCCATTCACGCGTGAGGCCGTGACCAAGGAAAACGGGTTTCATTTTTATATAAATTTTTATATAATATAGATGAAATAGGTCTATTTTTGGTCACCAACTTGAGTAACGCAAATAAAGTTGCAAATTGCAACCAAAGATGAAGCGTGTATTAATACGTAGTCGTTAATATTTCCCTTACACAGGTGTGCTATCATCATACCCCATGTTCCCCTACCAGTGAGTAGGTAGCAACATTGATATTAGTAAACAGGATGAAAATTTTCCATATGTACCCGCGCTGAATAGACTAGGTAGACATGACTAAGCTGTTAGGTATGATTTTGTATTTATTTATCTACTCTAGCTGCGTTCCGCGGGTTCATCTATTCTGAAAATATTGACTTGACTTTGTTTTTGTTTTTATATTAAAAAAAAAAAAATTAATCCGATTTCTTAAAGATGTATATTATTATAACGAAGTATTTTTTGACAATCATTAAAAAAAAATAAAAAAATAATGGTGATTGTACTTATAACGTTTAATAAGAAAAAGTTACAGAGTAATTAAATCTTATTGCATATTTAAATAATGGGCCCAAGTTTGAAGGCTATAGTTGATAGATCTAAAGTAACTAGCTAGTGGGAAGGGCATTGTTTCCAGTGAAATTACAGGGCAAATAAGAGATTAAACATCTTTTATCTCAGGGTGACGAGCGCAGTGCTGTGCCGCGCAAGGTCTTGAATTCTAAGAATTCAAAATTCTTGGTGGCACAGACCTGTTTATGGGCAAACGTGTCGTTTAACATCAGGCGAGCGATTTGCTCGTCTCGTCTCTCAATATCATAAAAAAAAAAAAAAAAAAAAAACATATATCTGTCTTTGTCATTGCAACCTATTAGACAAGGATATCAATACATTTATAAAAAATAAATCTGTCTAAAAATGTCTGTAAAAACTAAGGGCTGCAGACTTGAGACCATTGAGCTGCTGAGGAGTAGGACTAGTCTTTCGGTAACGCTCCATACTTACCCGAAAAATAATGCTCTCCTTCTATAGCAGTCGGGTAAAAATGTAGTCTATGAAAATCAATAATAAAGATTTTTTTCTGATTTCTCATTGTGTTAATCCAGGATTTAACTACTTTTTATACAAACCTGTTCAGCTGTTTTGTATATGAGTGATAAGCAAACTCGCTTACACACAAACTTTCGCATAAATAACATTAGTGTTATTTCCCAATGACTGCGCATTGCTTTATTTTTGTAATAGACTAGCTTCCGCCCACGGCTTCGCCCGCGTGGACTATACCTCGGGAACCGAAAAATTTTCCGGGATGAAATTAAGTTAACCCTCTTTTTTGAGAGCATGTAAAAAGTGTCATACAATGGAAGCGGGGACCCCAAAAACCCCTGGATGCAATAAGTCAGCCCCCTCGAATCATTTTGAAAAATGGCGGCCATTTTGAATCGTTTGGATTTTCGCCACCACCATCAAGTAGCCCTTGTTAACTCCTATGACATTTAGTCAAACACCCACCCATCTTCAACCGTTTCGGAGATATAGACCCTCAAAGTTTATATAGAGGCCATGTTTTTGAGGCGACTATGTTATTTTTAATGGCTCCAAAAAGGTCCGAGGTTTTGATGACTTTTTAGTCTCAGCGCTTTGGTAAAAATGTTTTTAGTTTTCGAGATAATTAGCAGTTCCACCTCAAGGATGTGACTTTTCGAAGGTTTTGGATTTTTTCCGGATGTTGTTTACCCGCCTTAAGTTTAGTACATCTGTAAAGTTTTATTGAGTTAGCATCAAAACAATTTTTTCCCCGTACTATCTTTACCACGCCGCCATTTCACCCCACTGGGGTTGATTTTCCAAAAGTGGTGAAAATGGTGAAAAATGGTGTTCGTCATTTTTTTAAGCTTAGTATATTTGTAAAGTTTCAATACCGTGGCGTCAAAAACAATGCTTCCCCATACAAACTTTAACACCCTATTTCACCCCTTTAGAGGTTGAATTTCAAAAAAATCCTTTCTTGGTACACGTTTACTCATCAAGACAAACACACCTTCCATATTTCTAATTTCTACGACCAGCGGTTTAGTCTGTCAGTGAGTCATTACAATTCTCTCTCCGTACTATATTTACCACGCCATTTCGCCCCTTTAGGGGTTGATTTTCCAAAAATAATGAAACCGGTATCTATTATTTTTTTAGCTTAGTTTTGCAAAGTTAAATAATCGTAGCATTAAAAAAAATATTTCCATACAAACTTTAATACCCCGTTTCACCCCTTTTAGGGTTGACTGTCCAAAAATAATGAAACAGGTATCTATTATTTTTTTTAGCTTGGTACATCTGCAAAATTAAATGATCATAGCATTGGGAAAAAATATTTTATACAAACTTCAACACTCCGTTTCACCCCTTTAGGGTTTGATTTTCAAAAAACAAAAAAATAAGTGTCAATTATTTTCATAAGCTTAGTATATTTGCAAAGTTTCATAACCACAACATTAAAAAAAAAATCTTCATACAAACTTTATTGCTCCGTTTCACCCCTTTAGGGGTTGATTTTTAAAAAATGTTGAAATAGGTCTCAATTATTTTTTTAACTTTAGTATATTCGCAAAGTTTGATAATCGTAGCATTAAGAAAAATATTTTTTTCATACAAACTTAAACACCGCTTTTCACCCCGTTAGGGGTTGAATTGGGAAAATTCCTTTCTCAGTGTGAGTTCGCTTTTTGGTATAAAACTTTTGTCCAAATTTGACGTTTGTAGCTTAAGCGGTTTAGGCTGTACGTTGATCTGTTAATGTTGATGCGTTGATTCAACACTCTGTTTAACCCTTTCAGGGGTGGATTTTCAAAAAATAATGAAACAGGTATCTAATATTTTTTTTAACTTATTACAATAGCAAAGTTAAATAATCGAAGTATTAGGAAAAACATAATTTTATACAAACTTCAACACTCCGTTTAACCCCTTTAGAGGTTGATTTTCAGAAAACAAAAAAATAATTGTCAATTATTTTGTATATCTGCAAAGTTTCGTACCCACAGTATCAAAAAAAAAATCTCCATACAAACTTCAATACTCCGTTTCACCCCTTTAGGGGTTGATTTTCAAAAAACAAAAAAATAAGTGTCAATTATTTTCATAAGCTTAGTATATTTGCAAAGTTTCATAACCACAACATTAAAAAAAAAATCTTCATACAAACTTTATTGCTCCGTTTCACCCCTTTAGGGGTTGATTTTTAAAAAATGTTGAAATAGGTCTCAATTATTTTTTTAACTTTAGTATATTCGCAAAGTTTGATAATCGTAGCATTAAGAAAAATATTTTTTTCATACAAACTTAAACACCGCTTTTCACCCCGTTAGGGGTTGAATTGGGAAAATTCCTTTCTCAGTGTGAGTTCGCTTTTTGGTATAAAACTTTTGTCCAAATTTGACGTTTGTAGCTTAAGCGGTTTAGGCTGTACGTTGATCTGTTAATGTTGATGCGTTGATTCAACACTCTGTTTAACCCTTTCAGGGGTGGATTTTCAAAAAATAATGAAACAGGTATCTAATATTTTTTTTAACTTATTACAATAGCAAAGTTAAATAATCGAAGTATTAGGAAAAACATAATTTTATACAAACTTCAACACTCCGTTTAACCCCTTTAGAGGTTGATTTTCAGAAAACAAAAAAATAATTGTCAATTATTTTGTATATCTGCAAAGTTTCGTACCCACAGTATCAAAAAAAAAATCTCCATACAAACTTCAATACTCCGTTTCACCCCTTTAGGGGTTGATTTTCAAAAAACAAAAAAATAAGTGTCAATTATTTTCTTAAGCTTAGTATATTTGCAAAGTTTCTCCACAGCATTAAAAAAAAAATCTTCATTCAAACTTTATTGCTCCGTTTCACCCCTTTAGGGGTTGATTTTTAAAAAATGTTGAAATAGGTGTCAATTATTTTTTTAACTTTAGTATATTCGCAAAGTTTGATAATCGTAGCATAAAGAAAAAAAAATTTTTCATACAAACTTAAACACCCCTTTTCACCCTCTTAAGGGTTGAATTGGGCAAATTCCTTTCTTAGTGTGCGTCCGCTTTTTGATATAAAACTTTTGTCCAAATTTCACGTTTGTAGCTTAAGCGGTTTAGGCTGTGCGTACATGTGTCAGTCAGTCACGACCTTCACTTTTATATATATAGATTATGTTATCGTAAAATATTTTGTCTTGGCTTCTCATTGTCATCATTATTAAATGACGCGATGCATAATATTTTAAAGGTGGGAGAAAGGGGGGGGGGAGGAGTTCCTTATTCATAAAATGTAGCTGTCAGTCAGCTGGCGACCACGACTACTGCAGCATGGTCTAGAGACAGACGTGAGATATATAATAATTATGTTAAATAATTTATTTTACTTAAAGAAGTATTTTGCGGGATAGGTAAGCCCCGTTTCATAGTTAAAATATGTATAGATTAAGACTTATAAGTTGTACTTAAGTCATACAGTAGTAATAGTAGCACAGGTATTAATAAGTAACAAAATACAATATTTTTTAATAAAATAGATTATTCTGCCAAACAATATACTTAAAAAAAATCAAAAAGTTTCCTACATCGTAAGTTTTTCTTTGACTATGACTATACAATCACTTTATCGAACGATGTTCGAAATGTCTACATGGATCCTTAGTAGGTAGTAACCTACTAAGTAGTCTACTCGTATGACAATTCTATAGCATACAGCCATTTTGTTCTACAAAGTCGACCCTTTCACAAACTCGTCGGGGTTGGTTAGATTGCGCGATCTTGGCTCTTTTACCAGGACACCACATTGACGATAGAGGTAGAAGACTGTGACCATTATGCAAAGATCTACGGCAGTACATAGCATTTCTCCCATTCATAATGTAGAGCATAGTGGCTCGGGGGACGAAATGTGTCTAGAAGTCTAGAGTATGTATTGGGCGGTGGGAAGGGTACTTTCGACCCACCCGGAGCTAGCTCCCCGTACTAGCGTCGACGCTTTGTTCGTATGAGCGCCTAGTACTCCGTTGCGAGTTTTAACGTAGTACCACAGGTCCTAACATCGCACCAGTTGATTATACGCCTTCGACGTCTTGTAGGTATGAGCGCCTAGTACCTACTCTGTTGCTATTGCAATGAGCTTAACGTTTTACCATGCGCCGTCGTTGTCGCCTTGTTGGTATGAGCGCCTATTACTCCGTTGCTTGCGATGCGAGTCAACGTAATACCATCGCACCAATTGATTAAACGCCGTCGAAGCCTTGTATTATAGGTATGAGCGTCTAGTACTCCGTTGCTTACGAGGCGAGTTTTAACGTAATAGCACAGGTTATACCATCGCACCATTGAGTAATCGCCGCTACTCTACTTATTTTATGACAATTTCTGGCTAAAAAATGTTAATGAAAAAAAAATGGAAACTGTACCTATGTAATATTTTATAAAATCAAATTACGAATAATTATGTGAATATTTGATTCCATTATTTAGCAACAAATTTTAATTAATGAAATTAAATAATTAGATTAAATTATATTATACTTTTTTATATTAAAAACCTAAGGCGTATCAAATATCTCGATCAATTGAGCTACGGACCAATCGGATCATCCATATAAATGAAAATCAGCAAATAATGACGTCACATCGACTCGGTGGCAATGGCAGTGACTTTTCATCTCTAGGACTCGTTGTATCAATGCGAGGACGAAGGACGTAATTAACGTTAATAAACTAACGTGGGTAAAAAAATAAAACCAAGTTTAGGTAAATCAATAAATTAGTATTTATTAAACACCAGTAAAGTTGCCGCGTTGTTACAGTGTCGCGTGTTCACCGGCAGCACAGCAGCTCCTTGTTGTGCGGCACCGCGCCCACGTCGCCCACCACGGCGAGCGACATCATGCAACCTGTGTATAACAAGCAATGAAATAGGTACATCATTTCATGCCGTTGTTTGTTCAAAAAATTTGTTCGTCAATAAGTGGGAGAAAGGTCAAAGGTAGCGAGTATTCAATTTATAAATGTATAACAAAGTACAGACAAAGACACAAACAAACAATATCTCTGCCTAAATTCGTAATTTATAATTTTAATTTTACGATTCATGTTTTTGTTGTTCAAAAATTGTCCATTCCGTCGTGGGTAAAAAAAAATCTGTCAAAAAAAAGTCTGTAAAAAAAATATCTGAAACGTATTTTTAGACAGAATTCCTACTAAAAGTATAACCCGGTCACAATTATCTGTGCACCTCGCTGGAATGCGTATAGCCTTATATAGTCGCACTGTCGCACCGGGGAGTGCGCGGAGAGGTGACAGGGGACGCGGGAGCCTCTCCCGCTTCCCCTGTAGGTACAGTAGGCTAGGCTGTCCCGCTTTCCCCTGTAGGTACAGTAGGCTAGGTTTAACACAAATTCTGACGTGAAATACGTATTCGATAGAAAAATGTACGCCATTTATGCCTGACAGGGGCGCTACCGGATGGCGTAATGGGCACATTTTTTTTATTAAATAGGTACTCGCTACATATTTTACGTCAGAGGTTAAAAACGACAATGGAACATGGAACCCTCACTTTTGCTGGAGAGTATTTTGGCGACGCAGCAGATCTCCTCCACCGGTATGTCGTCGATGAGGCTGGCAGCCTGGCGCGCGGTGTCCACGGCCGCGCAGTTGGCCACCTGCAGCGCCAGGCCCTCCGCCGTGCGCACGCAGTCCTCCTCGTGCAGGGCCAGGCTCAGCTCTGGAGGAAGGAGGGAAAAGAAAACGGTGCAAAGTAAAATAAATTGTCTTAAAATGTTCATTACATTGCTCAGCTTTAAAATTTTAAGTCCCCATTTCAGAACCTAATTTTCAGGTAAAGACCAATTTTTCAACATTATTTTTTCTACGAATGATAGTGGTTAACATTATACTATAGCGTCATGCCAAATTGAAAATGCTAGCTTTTACAGTTCCTGAGATAACTTGTAGTTCTGCTAACCGTAAACCTCGCGAGAACTTTTTTTGCGACATTCAGTCTTATTTTATCTTGTCCGATTTTACTCATGTTTGAAATTATTGTTTAAAATTGAATTCCAAATGTTTCTGCAAAAATGCAATTACAGTTACAGGTATAATAAGATAATTTTTGTCTGAAATGCATATACTTACTCGTAGAAATGTGACGCCATAGTTTGCGTGGTTAATGTGACCTCGTCATGCATAGCCTAATGGTAAAAAACACGATTCCCAAGAATTTTACCAAAAATCCTGCTCAGATAGCAAAAGGTAACTCACTGAGCCTCGCTTTCCCGATCATTATTTGTTTGAAGTTGAGATCGCCGACGTTTGCGAGGAACTCCGAGGCGGCCAGAGTTGCCGTCCACGCCGAGCATGCCCGGGTACGAACCAGAATACCTGAAAGAAGATAAATTAAACAAACAAACAACTTCTGAACTATTATGATCAATAAAATGTGGAGGTAGTGTGTTTTGATCATACATGAAAAGGTGTTTGCGCTTAGCGCCTGTTACAATTAATTTGAAACCCTGTGATATGAAATAATATATCAGGCGCCATTAAATAAATTTCACATTACGGCTCGTATTTCAATGGTCATTACAGGATGGTCTTGACGGTGTTCAATAATAATAGAAGTCACTTGAAATCTATCGGTATGTAAGGAAGTTTAAATAGTTTTACGTAGCTACGTTCATTTTGTGCGCCATGACCAGCCGATTACAAACATTGGTAGATACTGGGTCTCGTGTAACTTATGTACTCACCAAATATCCCCAAATCCCTATAGGAGATGTTGAAGGCCCGGTACTGCGTGAAGATGTCGCTGCCCGCCATGGTGCCGAGCGGCGGCGTGGCCGTGCGGTCCATGTAGTGCTGCCCGCTCGCGATGTCGGTGGTCCCGCACGCCTCCGCTATGATGGCGTGCTTTAGGAGACAGCTAGGAAGAAAGAGCAGATATAATGGCAGACGACAAAATATCTTACTCGTAAAATATAAATACGGCCTCGAAAATGTCCAGATTTACGAAAAACTATGTCATGTCTTTTTGCCTGTGGCCAGCCTGCAGGTGTACTATTGTACTAACCTGAGGTCCCCGCAGGTCCCGCAGCCCGGCACCGCGAGCGCGATCCAGGTCTCGCTGCCGGCGCCCGTGTCGTAGTACTCGAACCCGTCGCGCGGACATGACGCCACGAAACGGGGAGGAGTCTTCTCCTGTATTGGAATAAGAATAAGGATCATTGTCTGCTGTTGATTGCTTCTTTAGAACTGGACTTGAACCATTGCGGTATCTGGTGGCAAGATCGGAAATAAGAGTCGAGTTAGTCGAGTAGCGTCAGTTTTCAGTATGTTTCTACGAGTTGTACCCCTCGGTTGCACTCATTAGTAGTATGTATTCGAGAGTTCTGGCTCACCACAAAAACCGTTCTGGCTCAGGTGCCCAAAAACCGTTCTGGCTCAAGTCCCCGCCTAAAAAAAAAAAAAAAAAAAAAAAAAAAAAAAAAAAAAAAAAAAAAAAAGGTTTTGGGGCACGCCCGATCGATTGCCGCCATCCTTTTGGCTCTATCTCTTCACGTTCGCGAGATACGTTTCAGTTTCAGGATGTCCAGTACCCCCTCATTAGCGTGTGCTCGCTTCTCTATTGTTCTTAATTACCCTTGTGTGCTCGCTTCTCTATTGTTCTTAATTACCCTTATCGCAACGACTCACGGCTCTTGGTAATCCGTCAACCTAATTAGCATGCGCTCATTACCCTAACTGCATCGACTCAGGACTCGCATTGCATTTGTTCTTAATAGGGGTCGCATTCTTCACCCTAACCCAAAACTGTACAAAAAACAAAAACAACTTGCGTGCTTCTCGGAACTTTAATAATAAAACCAGGTACAAAGAATACAAAAACATTACAACAAATAGTCTTGCCTTAAAAGTAAATCATGTGCCGTTGGGCCCCAAATGCAATTAATGAAAATGCTTTTTGAACAATTCGTAGAGTAACATATCATTCACAATGGTTTCCTTCTCTCTGAATATATTTGTAAAATCCAACATGCTTAAGCCATGAAACTTGTAGTACAGGTACACCAAGCAGTACTCGCCACATACCGAGGTCCAATCATCTTGTATTCTTTTGGTGTTGTAGTCCCATACTCTACAATTCCTTTTGAGAAAAACCTTATGTAAACCTGTGGGAGGTCGCCTGAAGGAATCAAAATATTGTCCAACGCTATGTTCGTCTATGTGTATGGCTACCCAGCAATGACTTGATGAGTTGGCTGATAAATCAAGCGTTAACCCATTTTGAGCTAGGGGTGCCGTTTGGCACCGCTTAAAATTAGTTCAAAGTTTTGCGCTTTTCTCAGCTGTCAATTGACGTATTTATTTAACCAATATACCAATCGATACACAAAACATGCGTCTATCACGTGGTACCCATTTTAGCCAATAATAGCTAAGTGTTGCGGCTACACGAGCGCCACAAACAACAGTTTCGAAATAGTTCAGCAAATATGGACGCACGTTTCAAGTAAGTATTCAAAATTTATGTATTTTGTAGCGAAATTACATGGTTACATTTGTTATCGTAGACATAAAATGATGCTTTATCATATTGTAAAACAACAATCAAACAGACGATTTCAGTTTTTATAATATGACATGGTAAATGTTAGCGATGCCGTTTGGCACCGCTAGCTCGATATCGTGTCATTACAGTATATGCGTTTTCTTGAAGTTTCTTTGAGTATTGCTACTTTATTGTAAATGTTATTTGCCTCATCGAAACAATTTACAAATGCTGTTTTTATGTTTTGTTTTGCAGGGGTTGTACAATTCATGAAGTTTTAGCGCTCCTGGAGGACGACGAAGACTTGAATCCCACGGCAATATATTTCGAACCACCTGATCCAGCTATCCCCACTGACGAAGATTCTGCCGATGAAGATGGTGGCCAAATAAATAATCTTACCGGTCGCCAGCTAAATGCCAATTGTGAAGTAGTTTTGGCTTCAAGAGAGCAAAATCGCAGAAGTATCGACAGCAGCAACCTTGAAGCGGGGCCATCTACACTTTCGTCGCCTCAAATTCGTGGTACTTCACGTGGTCGACGACAAGCCCGTGGTCGACGCCAATCTCATGGCCGTTCTCGTGGTCTACATCAATCCAATTGAGGCAAATTGTACAGACATACCTACTGAAGTATATAACACTTCCTAAAACTGGTGGTCGCCCAGCTGCATCAAAAATGCCAAAAACTGGAAGAAGGGTTTCAGACGAAATTCGCTATGACGGAGTTGGTCATTTTTTAGTACCCAGCAAGGAAGGGAGTCGTCGCAAATGTTCTTATGAAGCATGCAAAAGCCAGACCAGGTCAGAATGTAGCAAGTGCAATGTAGGCCTGTGTCTGGCATGTAATTAACAGTTTCATACTTAAGTTTTTTTAATGAAATAAATGTATTTTCTATATTATTTTAAACTTTTTTATACCCTATATATCATTTCTGAGGAGGACAAGTACATGTGATTCACAGTTGTACTCATGATGAAAAGCTACGATAAGAGGCTAGCGGTGCAATATGGCACCCGTCAATATTTCCAAAACTAAAAAAGCAATTTAATTTTTTTTTTGTGTTTTATGCCCATTAGGTCCCCTATTCTATCATATATAAAGGTCGCTTAAATACGCAACCTAAGCAAAACTCAGCCCATAATGGGTTAAATCAAAAGCTAGTAGGCATGGTATCGTTAAAACTTTAACTTCGGCTCGAGTAATAGGATACTTAGCTGTAGTAGAGGCTCAAACTTTTTGATGTGCGAGTAAAACGGTTGGATTGATTCGGGCTCTACGGACAATGAGAGTTGCATCTATAATGCAAACTTTTAACTTTAAATAATTTGAAGATGCCATCAAGTTAAATGTTTCTCTGGAACGAACTAATTTTACAGACATATCCACTCCATTTAAAAATAGTATAACAACAAAAGCTAAAGGTGTAAATAAATGTGTTACGAAAAGGATGACCATGGACAAATAAGTCATGTCTTTTTGATAAAAACGTCATGTATGTAGTATGTATAGATTTAGGTCAATAAAACACACACAATATTTACACAAAAAAACAACAAAGTATGTTTATCTTATAATGACACGAAAAGGTTTATTTTACCAAACAATGTTGATACATTTGCATGGGGGCATTATACATAAGATAAACCAAATGATGTAAAAAACTTTGACGATGTAAATATTTTTTTGTATAATCGAATTTATAAAAATGCTATGTATGCTATGTAGATATGTAGATTTTTTACAAATAGTTTTACTTAATAGTTTATTTTTAGTTGTTTAAAATATATTGTAATGTGTAAGTGATTGCGTATATACATATTTTTGAAATATAATGGATATAACTTATTGAAATGTCTTTACTTTTAATTTGGTGAAATTGAAAAATTCATCGAGGTCGTCTTCCTCTGCAGTACTCGCCACATACCGAGGTCCAATCATCTTGTATTCTTTTGGTGTTGTAGTACCATAACTCTACAATTCCTTTTGAGAAAAACCTTATGTAAACCTGTGGGAGGTCGCCTGAAGGAATGGCTATAAATATTTTTTTGTATAATCGAATTTATAAAAATGCTATGTATGCTATGTAGATATGTAGATTTTTTACAAATAGTTTTACTTAATAGTTTATTTTTAGTTGTTTAAAATATATTGTAATGTGTAAGTGATTGCGTATATACATATTTTTGAAATATAATGGATATAACTTATTGAAATGTCTTTACTTTTAATTTGGTGAAATTGAAAAATTCATCGAGGTCGTCTTCCTCTGCAGTACTCGCCACATACCGAGGTCCAATCATCTTGTATTCTTTTGGTGTTGTAGTACCATAACTCTACAATTCCTTTTGAGAAAAACCTTATGTAAACCTGTGGGAGGTCGCCTGAAGGAATGGCTATAAATATTTTTTTGTATAATCGAATGTATAAAAATGCTATGTATGCTATGTAGATATGTAGATTTTTTACAAATAGTTTTACTTAATAGTTTATTTTTAGTTGTTTAAAATATATTGTAATGTGTAAGTGATTGCGTATATACATATTTTAGAATTTTTGAAATATAATGGATATAACTTATTGAAATGTCTTTACTTTTAATTTGGTGAAATTGAAAAATTCATCGAGGTCGTCTTCCTCTGCAGTACTCGCCACATACCGAGGTCCAATCATCTTGTATTCTTTTGGTGTTGTAGTACCATAACTCTACAATTCCTTTTGAGAAAAACCTTATGTAAACCTGTGGGAGGTCGCCTGAAGGAATCAAAATATTGTCCAACGCTATGTTCGTCTATGTGTATGGCTACCCAGCAATGACTTGATGAGTTGGCTGATAAATCAAGCGTTAAATCAAAAGCTAGTAGGCATGGTATCGTTAAAACTTTAACTTCGGCTCGAGTAATAGGATACTTAGCTGTAGTAGAGGCTAAAACTTTTTGATGTGCGAGTAAAACGGTTGGATTGATTCGAGCTCTACGGACAATGAGAGTTGCATCTATAATGCAAACTTTTAACTTTAAATAATTTGAAGATGCCATCAAGTTAAATGTTTCTCTGGAATGAACTAATTTTACAGACATATCCACTCCATTTAAAAATAGTATAACAACAAAAGCTAAAGGTGTAAATAAATGTGTTACGAAAAGGATGACCATGGACAAATAAGTCATGTCTTTTTGATAAAAACGTCATGTATGTAGTATGTATAGATTTAGGTCAATAAAACACACACAATATTTACACAAAAAAACAACAAAGTATGTTTATCTTATAATGACACGAAAAGGTTTATTTTACCAAACAATGTTGATACATTTGCATGGGGGCATTATACATAAGATAAACCAAATGATGTAAAAAACTTTGACGATGTAAATATTTTTTTGTATAATCGAATTTATAAAAATGCTATGTATGCTATGTAGATATGTAGATTTTTTACAAATAGTTTTACTTAATAGTTTATTTTTAGTTGTTTAAAATATATTGTAATGTGTAAGTGATTGCGTATATACATATTTTTGAAATATAATGGATATAACTTATTGAAATGTCTTTACTTTTAATTTGGTGAAATTGAAAAATTCATCGAGGTCGTCTTCCTCTGCAGTACTCGCCACATACCGAGGTCCAATCATCTTGTATTCTTTTGGTGTTGTAGTACCATAACTCTACAATTCCTTTTGAGAAAAACCTTATGTAAACCTGTGGGAGGTCGCCTGAAGGAATCAAAATATTGTCCAACGCTATGTTCGTCTATGTGTATGGCTATAAATATTTTTTTGTATAATCGAATGTATAAAAATGCTATGTATGCTATGTAGATATGTAGATTTTTTACAAATAGTTTTACTTAATAATTTATTTTTAGTTGTTTAAAATATATTGTAATGTGTAAGTGATTGCGTATATACATATTTTAGAAATATAATGGATATAACTTATTGAAATGTCTTTACTTTTAATTTGGTGAAATTGAAAAATTCATCGAGGTCGTCTTCCTCTGCAGTACTCGCCACATACCGAGGTCCAATCATCTTGTATTCTTTTGGTGTTGTAGTACCATAACTCTACAATTCCTTTTGAGAAAAACCTTATGTAAACCTGTGGGAGGTCGCCTGAAGGAATCAAAATATTGTCCAACGCTATGTTCGTCTATGTGTATGGCTACCCAGCAATGACTTGATGAGTTGACTGATAAATCAAGCGTTAAATCAAAAGCTAGTAGGCATGGTATCGTTAAAACTTTAACTTCGGCTCGAGTAATAGGATACTTAGCTGTAGTAGAGGCTAAAACTTTTTGATGTGCGAGTAAAACGGTTGGATTGATTCGGGCTCTACGGACAATGAGAGTTGCATCTATAATGCAAACTTTTAACTTTAAATAATTTGAAGATGCCATCAAGTTAAATGTTTCTCTGGAACGAACTAATTTTACAGACATATCCACTCCATTTAAAAATAGTATAACAACAAAAGCTAAAGGTGTAAATAAATGTGTTACGAAAAGGATGACCATGGACAAATAAGTCATGTCTTTTTGATAAAAACGTCATGTATGTAGTATGTATAGATTTAGGTCAATAAAACACACACAATATTTACACAAAAAAACAACAAAGTATGTTTATCTTATAATGACACGAATAGGTTTATTTTACCAAACAATGTTGATACATTTGCATGGGGGGACATTATACATAAGATAAACCAAATGATGTAAAAAACTTTGACGATGTAAATATTTTTTTGTATAATCGAATGTATAAAAATGCTATGTATGCTATGTAGATATGTAGATTTTTTACAAATAGTTTTACTTAATAGTTTATTTTTAGTTGTATAAAATATATTGTAATGTGTAAGTGATTGCGTATATACATATTTTAGAATTTTTGAAATATAATGGATATAACTTATTAAAATGTCTTTACTTTTAATTTGGTGAAATTGAAAAATTCATCGAGGTCATCTTCCTCTTCTTTTTTCCTTTTTATACTTTCTTTTTCAATCGTTAATTTATTATTTGTATCTTCATCCGACAGTATGGATCAGTAATAATATTGTTTGAAGGTGTTCTCTTCAAATACATTCTGAAACAATGTTAAAACGATAATAAAAATATTGTTTCAATCAACCAATTCAGTGATTAATAACTCAACTTTATTAGTATTAAAATACATACCTCCATCAAGACCCTGTAGACACCGAAGATTAAGTTTTTTACATGACTCATTGCTTGAAATTTCTTTTGTAATATTGTAAATAGTTTTTGTAATATTATTAAAATTTTTGTTACTTTGACAAGTATAATATTTAACTCGTGTTTTTGGTAGTATCCGCTTGAGGCACCCCCTCCCGCGGGTTTTTTTCCGTAGAAGCACCGGCGCGTCATCGTTTGTTTATGTGCCGCCCGGCGCGTGAAGTCACGCGCCGGGCGGCCGATCACTTGAATGGTTTTTATGACTTAAACATTCGAACAAGGACCCACTTGTAATTGTTTATTCTTAGAGCTGTTGAATACACGTGTCGAATGACGAATGTTATCATAACATTGGTTGGCCTGGTATAGATATAAATCAGCGTATAACCGCTTACTTTACAAAAAAACATGGACTTTGAAGTTTACATATTTTTACTAAAAAAAGTAAAGCGATAATGTATGTTTTTTACTATTTAGATTTAATAATAGACTCAATCTGCACTTTGTCACAAAATAAGAATACATTACTCACCTTAAAAGTATTTAATATCAGGCATTTAAAAACCAGCGAAAAAAAATTTTTCCGCGATTTTTTTTGTTCCCACTTCACAACACTTGTTTACATCTTGTCGTAAATTGTCATTTCACAAAAACAACTACACACAACACTTCTAGGATGATTGTTTCACTATATTTTAAATAGATCATAACATCTAACACAGTAAATAAAATAAACTTTGAGAAATAAAAAACACGGCCGTCTATGATGATGACGCAATCGGGCCTTGGAAGAATGACTGAAGTCGAAACACTAAAACACTTGTATACCTTAAAATATATTGTTATCAGCCTTGTTAACAAGTATGTAAAGCATAATAACCAAGAACACCACCAGAACCAGCATAACTAACGTTTTATTTACGTAAAACCCGTCGATGCACCGCCGACCGCGCAAAGTCAACACAAACTGACTTTGATTATTTAATTTTTAATCGAATATCCACCGAGTTTAAAGTTGTTCGACTACGGCATAATGGCACATTCAAGCGGAACGAGATGGCATTCATACTTTAAAGTCTTTTGCCTTAGTAAAAGCAGGATAGAGACTTTTTCTGAGTCTGGCGCGAAATAAAAATCCGGACACTACAGTGTCCGCGGTGCTTCTACGGGTTTTTTGAAATCGGACACTACAGTGTCCGCGGTGCTTCAAGCGGGTAGAGGCTAAAACTTTTTGATGTGCGAGTAAAACAGTAGGATTGATTCGGGCTCTACGGACAATGAGAGTTGCATCTATAATGCAAACTTTTAACTTTAAATAATTTGAAGATGCCATCAAGTTAAATGTTTCTCTGGAACGAACTAATTTTACAGACATATCCACTCCATTTAAAAATAGTATAACAACAAAAGCTAAAGGTGTAAATAAATGTGTTACGAAAAGGATGACCATGGACAAATAAGTCATGTCTTTTTGATAAAAACGTCATGTATGTAGTATGTATAGATTTAGGTCAATAAAACACACACAATATTTACACAAAAAAAACAACAAAGTATGTTTATCTTATAATGACACGAAAAGGTTTATTTTACCAAACAATGTTGATACATTTGCATGGGGACATTATACATAAGATAAACCAAATGATTTAAAAAACTTTGACGATGTAAATATTTTTTGTATAATCGAATGTATAAAAATGCTATGTATGCTATGTAGATATGTAGATTTTTTACAAATAGTTTTACTTAATAGTTTATTTTTAGTTGTATAAAATATATTGTAATGTGTAAGTGATTGCGTATATACATATTTTAGAATTTTTGAAATATAATAGATATTACTTATTAAAATGTTTTTACTTTTAATTTGGTGAAATTGAAAAAATTCATCGAGGTCATCTTCCTCTTCTTTTTTCCTTTTTATACTTTCTTTTTCAATCGTTAATTTATTATTTGTATCTTCATCCGACAGTATGGATCAGTAATAATATTGTTTGAAGGTGTTCTCTTCAAATACATTCTGAAACAATGTTAAAACGATAATAAAAATATTGTTTCAATCAACCAATTCAGTGATTAATAACTCAACTTTATTAGTATTAAAATACATACCTCCATCAAGACCCTGTAGACACCGAAGATTAAGTTTTTTACATGACTCATTGCTTGAAATTTCTTTTGTAATATTGTAAATAGTTTTTGTAATATTATTAAAATTTTTGTTACTTTGACAAGTATAATATTTAACTCGTGTTTTTGGTAGTATCCGCTTGAGGCACCCCCTCCCGCGGGTTTTTTTCCGTAGAAGCACCGGCGCGTCATCGTTTGTTTATGTGCCGCCCGGCGCGTGAAGTCACGCGCCGGGCGGCCGATCACTTGAATGGTTTTTATGACTTAAACATTCGAACAAGGACCCACTTGTAATTGTTTATTCTTAGAGCTGTTGAATACACGTGTCGAATGACGAATGTTATCATAACATTGGTTGGCCTGGTATAGATATAAATCAGCGTATAACCGCTTACTTTACAAAAAAACATGGACTTTGAAGTTTACATATTTTTACTAAAAAAAGTAAAGCGATAATGTATGTTTTTTACTATTTAGATTTAATAATAGACTCAATCTGCACTTTGTCACAAAATAAGAATACATTACTCACCTTAAAAGTATTTAATATCAGGCATTTAAAAACCAGCGAAAAAAAATTTTTCCGCGATTTTTTTTGTTCCCACTTCACAACACTTGTTTACATCTTGTCGTAAATTGTCATTTCACAAAAACAACTACACACAACACTTCTAGGATGATTGTTTCACTATATTTTAAATAGATCATAACATCTAACACAGTAAATAAAATAAACTTTGAGAAATAAAAAACACGGCCGTCTATGATGATGACGCAATCGGGCCTTGGAAGAATGACTGAAGTCGAAACACTAAAACACTTGTATACCTTAAAATATATTGTTATCAGCCTTGTTAACAAGTATGTAAAGCATAATAACCAAGAACACCACCAGAACCAGCATAACTAACGTTTTATTTACGTAAAACCCGTCGATGCACCGCCGACCGCGCAAAGTCAACACAAACTGACTTTGATTATTTAATTTTTAATCGAATATCCACCGAGTTTAAAGTTGTTCGACTACGGCATAATGGCACATTCAAGCGGAACGAGATGGCATTCATACTTTAAAGTCTTTTGCCTTAGTAAAAGCAGGATAGAGACTTTTTCTGAGTCTGGCGCGAAATAAAAATCCGGACACTACAGTGTCCGCGGTGCTTCTACGGGTTTTTTGAAATCGGACACTACAGTGTCCGCGGTGCTTCAAGCGGGTAGAGGCTAAAACTTTTTGATGTGCGAGTAAAACAGTAGGATTGATTCGGGCTCTACGGACAATGAGAGTTGCATCTATAATGCAAACTTTTAACTTTAAATAATTTGAAGATGCCATCAAGTTAAATGTTTCTCTGGAACGAACTAATTTTACAGACATATCCACTCCATTTAAAAATAGTATAACAACAAAAGCTAAAGGTGTAAATAAATGTGTTACGAAAAGGATGACCATGGACAAATAAGTCATGTCTTTTTGATAAAAACGTCATGTATGTAGTATGTATAGATTTAGGTCAATAAAACACACACAATATTTACACAAAAAAAACAACAAAGTATGTTTATCTTATAATGACACGAAAAGGTTTATTTTACCAAACAATGTTGATACATTTGCATGGGGACATTATACATAAGATAAACCAAATGATTTAAAAAACTTTGACGATGTAAATATTTTTTGTATAATCGAATGTATAAAAATGCTATGTATGCTATGTAGATATGTAGATTTTTTACAAATAGTTTTACTTAATAGTTTATTTTTAGTTGTATAAAATATATTGTAATGTGTAAGTGATTGCGTATATACATATTTTAGAATTTTTGAAATATAATAGATATTACTTATTAAAATGTTTTTACTTTTAATTTGGTGAAATTGAAAAAATTCATCGAGGTCATCTTCCTCTTCTTTTTTCCTTTTTATACTTTCTTTTTCAATCGTTAATTTATTATTTGTATCTTCATCCGACAGTATGGATCAGTAATAATATTGTTTGAAGGTGTTCTCTTCAAATACATTCTGAAACAATGTTAAAACGATAATAAAAATATTGTTTCAATCAACCAATTCAGTGATTAATAACTCAACTTTATTAGTATTAAAATACATACCTCCATCAAGACCCTGTAGACACCGAAGATTAAGTTTTTTACATGACTCATTGCTTGAAATTTCTTTTGTAATATTGTAAATAGTTTTTGTAATATTATTAAAATTTTTGTTACTTTGACAAGTATAATATTTAACTCGTGTTTTTGGTAGTATCCGCTTGAGGCACCCCCTCCCGCGGGTTTTTTTCCGTAGAAGCACCGGCGCGTCATCGTTTGTTTATGTGCCGCCCGGCGCGTGAAGTCACGCGCCGGGCGGCCGATCACTTGAATGGTTTTTATGACTTAAACATTCGAACAAGGACCCACTTGTAATTGTTTATTCTTAGAGCTGTTGAATACACGTGTCGAATGACGAATGTTATCATAACATTGGTTGGCCTGGTATAGATATAAATCAGCGTATAACCGCTTACTTTACAAAAAAACATGGACTTTGAAGTTTACATATTTTTACTAAAAAAAGTAAAGCGATAATGTATGTTTTTTACTATTTAGATTTAATAATAGACTCAATCTGCACTTTGTCACAAAATAAGAATACATTACTCACCTTAAAAGTATTTAATATCAGGCATTTAAAAACCAGCGAAAAAAAATTTTTCCGCGATTTTTTTTGTTCCCACTTCACAACACTTGTTTACATCTTGTCGTAAATTGTCATTTCACAAAAACAACTACACACAACACTTCTAGGATGATTGTTTCACTATATTTTAAATAGATCATAACATCTAACACAGTAAATAAAATAAACTTTGAGAAATAAAAAACACGGCCGTCTATGATGATGACGCAATCGGGCCTTGGAAGAATGACTGAAGTCGAAACACTAAAACACTTGTATACCTTAAAATATATTGTTATCAGCCTTGTTAACAAGTATGTAAAGCATAATAACCAAGAACACCACCAGAACCAGCATAACTAACGTTTTATTTACGTAAAACCCGTCGATGCACCGCCGACCGCGCAAAGTCAACACAAACTGACTTTGATTATTTAATTTTTAATCGAATATCCACCGAGTTTAAAGTTGTTCGACTACGGCATAATGGCACATTCAAGCGGAACGAGATGGCATTCATACTTTAAAGTCTTTTGCCTTAGTAAAAGCAGGATAGAGACTTTTTCTGAGTCTGGCGCGAAATAAAAATCCGGACACTACAGTGTCCGCGGTGCTTCTACGGGTTTTTTGAAATCGGACACTACAGTGTCCGCGGTGCTTCAAGCGGGTAGAGGCTAAAACTTTTTGATGTGCGAGTAAAACAGTAGGATTGATTCGGGCTCTACGGACAATGAGAGTTGCATCTATAATGCAAACTTTTAACTTTAAATAATTTGAAGATGCCATCAAGTTAAATGTTTCTCTGGAACGAACTAATTTTACAGACATATCCACTCCATTTAAAAATAGTATAACAACAAAAGCTAAAGGTGTAAATAAATGTGTTACGAAAAGGATGACCATGGACAAATAAGTCATGTCTTTTTGATAAAAACGTCATGTATGTAGTATGTATAGATTTAGGTCAATAAAACACACACAATATTTACACAAAAAAAACAACAAAGTATGTTTATCTTATAATGACACGAAAAGGTTTATTTTACCAAACAATGTTGATACATTTGCATGGGGACATTATACATAAGATAAACCAAATGATTTAAAAAACTTTGACGATGTAAATATTTTTTGTATAATCGAATGTATAAAAATGCTATGTATGCTATGTAGATATGTAGATTTTTTACAAATAGTTTTACTTAATAGTTTATTTTTAGTTGTATAAAATATATTGTAATGTGTAAGTGATTGCGTATATACATATTTTAGAATTTTTGAAATATAATAGATATTACTTATTAAAATGTTTTTACTTTTAATTTGGTGAAATTGAAAAAATTCATCGAGGTCATCTTCCTCTTCTTTTTTCCTTTTTATACTTTCTTTTTCAATCGTTAATTTATTATTTGTATCTTCATCCGACAGTATGGATCAGTAATAATATTGTTTGAAGGTGTTCTCTTCAAATACATTCTGAAACAATGTTAAAACGATAATAAAAATATTGTTTCAATCAACCAATTCAGTGATTAATAACTCAACTTTATTAGTATTAAAATACATACATCCATCATGACCTTGTAGACACCGAAGAGTTGGCGGAGATCGGCCATCTCGACTCGCAGGCGCTCGTTCACAACCTGCAACCTTCTCTTCTCGTCGGATGAGGTCCTGGGACCGCATCCGACGAGACGCAGTCTCGTCGGATGTGGTCCTGGGACCGCATCCGACGAGACGAGGAGACTGCAGGCTGCGAACGAGCGCCTGCGAGTCGAGATGGTCGATCTCCACCAACTCTTCGGTGTCTACAAGGTCATGATGGAGGTATGTATTTTAATACTAATAAAGTTGAGTTATTAATCACTGAATTGGTTGATTGAAACAATATTTTTATTATCGTTTTAACATTGTTTCAGAATGTATTTGAAGAGAACACCTTCAAACAATATTATTACTGATCCATACTGTCGGATGAAGATACAAATAATAAATTAACGATTGAAAAAGAAAGTATAAAAAGGAAAAAAGAAGAGGAAGATGACCTCGATGAATTTTTTCAATTTCACCAAATTAAAAGTAAAAACATTTTAATAAGTAATATCTATTATATTTCAAAAATTCTAAAATATGTATATACGCAATCACTTACACATTACAATATATTTTATACAACTAAAAATAAACTATTAAGTAAAACTATTTGTAAAAAATCTACATATCTACATAGCATACATAGCATTTTTATACATTCGATTATACAAAAAATATTTACATCGTCAAAGTTTTTTACATCATTTGGTTTATCTTATGTATAATGTCCCCATGCAAATGTATCAACATTGTTTGGTAAAATAAACCTTTTCGTGTCATTATAAGATAAACATACTTTGTTGTTTTTTTTGTGTAAATATTGTGTGTGTTTTATTGACCTAAATCTATACATACTACATACATGACGTTTTTATCAAAAAGACATGACTTATTTGTCCATGGTCATCCTTTTCGTAACACATTTATTTACACCTTTAGCTTTTGTTGTTATACTATTTTTAAATGGAGTGGATATGTCTGTAAAATTAGTTCGTTCCAGAGAAACATTTAACTTGATGGCATCTTCAAATTATTTAAAGTTAAAAGTTTGCATTATAGATGCAACTCTCATTGTCCGTAGAGCCCGAATCAATCCTACTGTTTTACTCGCACATCAAAAAGTTTTAGCCTCTACCCGCTTGAAGCACCGCGGACACTGTAGTGTCCGATTTCAAAAAACCCGTAGAAGCACCGCGGACACTGTAGTGTCCGGATTTTTATTTCGCGCCAGACTCAGAAAAAGTCTCTATCCTGCTTTTACTAAGGCAAAAGACTTTAAAGTATGAATGCCATCTCGTTCCGCTTGAATGTGCCATTATGCCGTAGTCGAACAACTTTAAACTCGGTGGATATTCGATTAAAAATTAAATAATCAAAGTCAGTTTGTGTTGACTTTGCGCGGTCGGCGGTGCATCGACGGGTTTTACGTAAATAAAACGTTAGTTATGCTGGTTCTGGTGGTGTTCTTGGTTATTATGCTTTACATACTTGTTAACAAGGCTGATAACAATATATTTTAAGGTATACAAGTGTTTTAGTGTTTCGACTTCAGTCATTCTTCCAAGGCCCGATTGCGTCATCATCATAGACGGCCGTGTTTTTTATTTCTCAAAGTTTATTTTATTTACTGTGTTAGATGTTATGATCTATTTAAAATATAGTGAAACAATCATCCTAGAAGTGTTGTGTGTAGTTGTTTTTGTGAAATGACAATTTACGACAAGATGTAAACAAGTGTTGTGAAGTGGGAACAAAAAAAATCGCGGAAAAATTTTTTTTCGCTGGTTTTTAAATGCCTGATATTAAATACTTTTAAGGTGAGTAATGTATTCTTATTTTGTGACAAAGTGCAGATTGAGTCTATTATTAAATCTAAATAGTAAAAAACATACATTATCGCTTTACTTTTTTTAGTAAAAATATGTAAACTTCAAAGTCCATGTTTTTTTGTAAAGTAAGCGGTTATACGCTGATTTATATCTATACCAGGCCAACCAATGTTATGATAACATTCGTCATTCGACACGTGTATTCAACAGCTCTAAGAATAAACAATTACAAGTGGGTCCTTGTTCGAATGTTTAAGTCATAAAAACCATTCAAGTGATCGGCCGCCCGGCGCGTGACTTCACGCGCCGGGCGGCACATAAACAAACGATGACGCGCCGGTGCTTCTACGGAAAAAAACCCGCGGGAGGGGGTGCCTCAAGCGGATACTACCAAAAACACGAGTTAAATATTATACTTGTCAAAGTAACAAAAATTTTAATAATATTACAAAAACTATTTACAATATTACAAAAGAAATTTCAAGCAATGAGTCATGTAAAAAACTTAATCTTCGGTGTCTACAGGGTCTTGATGGAGGTATGTATTTTAATACTAATAAAGTTGAGTTATTAATCACTGAATTGGTTGATTGAAACAATATTTTTATTATCGTTTTAACATTGTTTCAGAATGTATTTGAAGAGAACACCTTCAAACAATATTATTACTGATCCATACTGTCGGATGAAGATACAAATAATAAATTAACGATTGAAAAAGAAAGTATAAAAAGGAAAAAAGAAGAGGAAGATGACCTCGATGAATTTTTTCAATTTCACCAAATTAAAAGTAAAAACATTTTAATAAGTAATATCTATTATATTTCAAAAATTCTAAAATATGTATATACGCAATCACTTACACATTACAATATATTTTATACAACTAAAAATAAACTATTAAGTAAAACTATTTGTAAAAAATCTACATATCTACATAGCATACATAGCATTTTTATACATTCGATTATACAAAAAATATTTACATCGTCAAAGTTTTTTAAATCATTTGGTTTATCTTATGTATAATGTCCCCATGCAAATGTATCAACATTGTTTGGTAAAATAAACCTTTTCGTGTCATTATAAGATAAACATACTTTGTTGTTTTTTTTGTGTAAATATTGTGTGTGTTTTATTGACCTAAATCTATACATACTACATACATGACGTTTTTATCAAAAAGACATGACTTATTTGTCCATGGTCATCCTTTTCGTAACACATTTATTTACACCTTTAGCTTTTGTTGTTATACTATTTTTAAATGGAGTGGATATGTCTGTAAAATTAGTTCGTTCCAGAGAAACATTTAACTTGATGGCATCTTCAAATTATTTAAAGTTAAAAGTTTGCATTATAGATGCAACTCTCATTGTCCGTAGAGCCCGAATCAATCCTACTGTTTTACTCGCACATCAAAAAGTTTTAGCCTCTACCCGCTTGAAGCACCGCGGACACTGTAGTGTCCGATTTCAAAAAACCCGTAGAAGCACCGCGGACACTGTAGTGTCCGGATTTTTATTTCGCGCCAGACTCAGAAAAAGTCTCTATCCTGCTTTTACTAAGGCAAAAGACTTTAAAGTATGAATGCCATCTCGTTCCGCTTGAATGTGCCATTATGCCGTAGTCGAACAACTTTAAACTCGGTGGATATTCGATTAAAAATTAAATAATCAAAGTCAGTTTGTGTTGACTTTGCGCGGTCGGCGGTGCATCGACGGGTTTTACGTAAATAAAACGTTAGTTATGCTGGTTCTGGTGGTGTTCTTGGTTATTATGCTTTACATACTTGTTAACAAGGCTGATAACAATATATTTTAAGGTATACAAGTGTTTTAGTGTTTCGACTTCAGTCATTCTTCCAAGGCCCGATTGCGTCATCATCATAGACGGCCGTGTTTTTTATTTCTCAAAGTTTATTTTATTTACTGTGTTAGATGTTATGATCTATTTAAAATATAGTGAAACAATCATCCTAGAAGTGTTGTGTGTAGTTGTTTTTGTGAAATGACAATTTACGACAAGATGTAAACAAGTGTTGTGAAGTGGGAACAAAAAAAATCGCGGAAAAATTTTTTTTCGCTGGTTTTTAAATGCCTGATATTAAATACTTTTAAGGTGAGTAATGTATTCTTATTTTGTGACAAAGTGCAGATTGAGTCTATTATTAAATCTAAATAGTAAAAAACATACATTATCGCTTTACTTTTTTTAGTAAAAATATGTAAACTTCAAAGTCCATGTTTTTTTGTAAAGTAAGCGGTTATACGCTGATTTATATCTATACCAGGCCAACCAATGTTATGATAACATTCGTCATTCGACACGTGTATTCAACAGCTCTAAGAATAAACAATTACAAGTGGGTCCTTGTTCGAATGTTTAAGTCATAAAAACCATTCAAGTGATCGGCCGCCCGGCGCGTGACTTCACGCGCCGGGCGGCACATAAACAAACGATGACGCGCCGGTGCTTCTACGGAAAAAAACCCGCGGGAGGGGGTGCCTCAAGCGGATACTACCAAAAACACGAGTTAAATATTATACTTGTCAAAGTAACAAAAATTTTAATAATATTACAAAAACTATTTACAATATTACAAAAGAAATTTCAAGCAATGAGTCATGTAAAAAACTTAATCTTCGGTGTCTACAGGGTCTTGATGGAGGTATGTATTTTAATACTAATAAAGTTGAGTTATTAATCACTGAATTGGTTGATTGAAACAATATTTTTATTATCGTTTTAACATTGTTTCAGAATGTATTTGAAGAGAACACCTTCAAACAATATTATTACTGATCCATACTGTCGGATGAAGATACAAATAATAAATTAACGATTGAAAAAGAAAGTATAAAAAGGAAAAAAGAAGAGGAAGATGACCTCGATGAATTTTTCAATTTCACCAAATTAAAAGTAAAGACATTTTAATAAGTTATATCCATTATATTTCAAAAATTCTAAAATATGTATATACGCAATCACTTACACATTACAATATATTTTATACAACTAAAAATAAACTATTAAGTAAAACTATTTGTAAAAAATCTACATATCTACATAGCATACATAGCATTTTTATACATTCGATTATACAAAAAAATATTTACATCGTCAAAGTTTTTTACATCATTTGGTTTATCTTATGTATAATGTCCCCCCATGCAAATGTATCAACATTGTTTGGTAAAATAAACCTATTCGTGTCATTATAAGATAAACATACTTTGTTGTTTTTTTGTGTAAATATTGTGTGTGTTTTATTGACCTAAATCTATACATACTACATACATGACGTTTTTATCAAAAAGACATGACTTATTTGTCCATGGTCATCCTTTTCGTAACACATTTATTTACACCTTTAGCTTTTGTTGTTATACTATTTTTAAATGGAGTGGATATGTCTGTAAAATTAGTTCGTTCCAGAGAAACATTTAACTTGATGGCATCTTCAAATTATTTAAAGTTAAAAGTTTGCATTATAGATGCAACTCTCATTGTCCGTAGAGCCCGAATCAATCCAACCGTTTTACTCGCACATCAAAAAGTTTTAGCCTCTACTACAGCTAAGTATCCTATTACTCGAGCCGAAGTTAAAGTTTTAACGATACCATGCCTACTAGCTTTTGATTTAACGCTTGATTTATCAGTCAACTCATCAAGTCATTGCTGGGTAGCCATACACATAGACGAACATAGCGTTGGACAATATTTTGATTCCTTCAGGCGACCTCCCACAGGTTTACATAAGGTTTTTCTCAAAAGGAATTGTAGAGTTATGGTACTACAACACCAAAAGAATACAAGATGATTGGACCTCGGTATGTGGCGAGTACTGCAGAGGAAGACGACCTCGATGAATTTTTCAATTTCACCAAATTAAAAGTAAAGACATTTCAATTAGTTATATCCATTATATTTCTAAAATATGTATATACGCAATCACTTACACATTACAATATATTTTAAACAACTAAAAATAAACTATTAAGTAAAACTATTTGTAAAAAATCTACATATCTACATAGCATACATAGCATTTTTATACATTCGATTATACAAAAAAATATTTATAGCCATACACATAGACGAACATAGCGTTGGACAATATTTTGATTCCTTCAGGCGACCTCCCACAGGTTTACATAAGGTTTTTCTCAAAAGGAATTGTAGAGTATGGGACTACAACACCAAAAGAATACAAGATGATTGGACCTCGGTATGTGGCGAGTACTGCTTGGTGTACCTGTACTACAAGTTTCATGGCTTAAGCATGTTGGATTTTACAAATATATTCAGAGAGAAGGAAACCATTGTGAATGATATGTTACTCTACGAATTGTTCAAAAAGCATTTTCATTAATTGCATTTGGGGCCCAACGGCACATGATTTACTTTTAAGGCAAGACTATTTGTTGTAATGTTTTTGTATTCTTTGTACCTGGTTTTATTATTAAAGTTCCGAGAAGCACGCAAGTTGTTTTTGTTTTTTGTACAGTTTTGGGTTAGGGTGAAGAATGCGACCCCTATTAAGAACAAATGCAATGCGAGTCCTGAGTCGATGCAGTTAGGGTAATGAGCGCATGCTAATTAGGTTGACGGATTACCAAGAGCCGTGAGTCGTTGCGATAAGGGTAATTAAGAACAATAGAGAAGCGAGCACACAAGGGTAATTAAGAACAATAGAGAAGCGAGCACACGCTAATGAGGGGGTACTGGACATCCTGAAACTGAAACGTATCTCGCGAACGTGAAGAGATAGAGCCAAAAGGATGGCGGCAATCGATCGGGCGTGCCCCAAAACCTTTTTTTTTTTTTTTTTTTTTTTTTTTTTTTAGGCGGGGACTTGAGCCAGAACGGTTTTTGGGCACCTGAGCCAGAACGGTTTTTGTGGTGAGCCAGAACTCTCGAATACATACTACTACTCTCATTATCCTAGAAGAACTGTATATTACCTATATCGCGACAAAAAGTAATAAATATGATAATCCAGGGTAGGTACCTACTTATAAGGTAATTCTATTTTAAAATTTCAGACTAATCCATTACCTATGCTGTTACAGCGTGACTCTTTCACTTACCCCAAAAGCTACAAAAAAACTAGCCCGCTAACAGCACACCACACTAACCACTTTAAACTCCAGCCAGCTGGCCAGTTTAATCGTCTCCTCGAACGGTATCCCCACGCTAGCGACCGACATCTCATCGGTTCTGTAATGTGTGTAGGCGAAGCAGTTGAGAGCGTCCTCGTCCATGTCGTCGATGCGTCCCTCGGGGCAGTACATGGAGTTGGCGAGCCCGCCCGTCCACGACGCGGTCTGGATGAGGTCCATGACGCGCTCCTGAGGGCGCAGGCGGAGGAGGTCCTCGCGAACTACTTGCCGCCGGTCGTCGATTTCCCATTCTTTGAAGCAGCATCTATGGGTATTGGGGATGTTTGAGGAAACTGTAAAGAGATGGGGCTGGCGTAGGCTTGTAGTCTAAAATGTGTGGTAATTTCGTTGAAATCAACCGCAAATGCAGCGTTAAAATGCATATTTGATAACGTGATGATTTGATAAACTAACACTAGCTGATTAATTAACACGAATCAAGGTGAATGAGATAAGAAACAATTTACACTTCTAAATTTAACTAGTAACATAATTATAATTATGAAACTTGTCTCGCTTATCACATAGACATAGGTACGTCGATTTGCTATTCAATTTGAGTAGGCACTACCCGGTTTTATAACGCACACCAAGATTACACAAAGTCCTGAATTAGCGCACCCAGCAATTACATTAATTAATTGTGTACCAAACCTGGCTGCAATATCATGCAAGAAATACTTCATATTCTCAAAGGAAGTTAGCGGACAGCGCATGGTGAAGGACACGGTCTGGCGGTCGGAGGCGCAGGTGACGGCGACGCCGTGCTGCTGCGGGATGCGCATCTTCAGGAACGCGCTGTACCCGCAGCCGCTGGCGGTGGAGCACGCGCGGACGAAGTGAGACGCGCCGATGTTGTCGCCTTCGAAGCGGGAACCGGCCTGCTCAGCGGAGAGATGGGATGAAAAATATGGAAGCTTTTTGTTGGATAGATTCTTGATTCGAAAATTCTGCTCGATTTTAAAGGGCGGTTAATAGTGTCCGTGTCTAACTAACTTGTAATAGTAATGATTAAAATTGTGGCTAGTTTTTGTTCCTAGTTGCGGACTCAACACGCACTCGCGCTTTTTTGGACTATTGACAATTGATTTCAATTAAAAAATGCCTTGATTTCATGGCTGTAAAGGCGATTAGCTGAAATCGTTTTTTATAGCGGTTATAATTACTATTGAAGAAGAGTTTGTTTACTATCCCAAATCGAACCTGAAACATGACCGTGCAGGCAGCGATAACGTTGCCCTGCGGTTGCGCAGCCGCCACGTTGATGCCATTCATCAGGTTAGTTCTCCGGACCTCCACGGGGCCGTAGTCAGGTTTGGGCCAGCAGAGAGCCCTGTCCGCATCACCGGTGACCAGCTGTTGAGTCCTCATCACTACTGGAGCGGAGGAACGTTGGAGCAACCGGGCTCTTGGAAGCTTCAAGACTTGGTGCATTGTAAATCTTGTATTTAGGTTTATGTAAGCTGATTCTTGATTTTTGTCAGACAAAATTTGATTGTTGTTCTTTGTGTAAATGAGTGACGGAGGTCGACGTCTTGAGATTGACAGACGTGTTCAAGACGCCAACTGTCTGGTGTCAGCTTTTTTCCTTATTTAAGTTTTTGTTGCTAAGTTTGGGCTCGTATGTTCGTGTGAAATTATAGGCATATGTAACAGCAACTAGCGTTTTGCTATATCTAACCTTATTTAATTTAAACATAATACTTAATAGACTACTCTTACTATCAGAACGCCTACAAAGTTCTTGGTTTTTGTAAGATACCTGAAATACCTTGAATGAAGGATATTGAAATACCCTTCAAAAACGCTACTTATGTAGTAAATACCTATCTATAGGCAACACTAAGCCATTTTATAGCATTTTAAGCCTTTTATGATGTAAGTAGGTAAGTAGATATTCATGCCTTAATCTATACAATCAAATGTTAACGATAAATATCATTACTCAGAATCCAGGGCCTTGATAATAACAAGGGTTACAGGGTGTATCGAGCCTTGATTTTTTACAATCTATCGTAAGTTTTTTTTCTAAGAAAAGTTTTTTTAAAGTGACCACTGGATTTCGTGAGTAGGAATCTAGGAATGTACCTACAACGTTTAGGTGTTTAGATTTTGGACGGATGCCATATCTGGTAGGTAAACTTTCTAATGATAGAGGACCTTATCGAAAAAATACAAAATTGACGATGACTTTTTTTCTCGGCATGTCGCGTCCCACTGCGCTTCGCTCGTCTGCGTCCATCTGTTGCTGCTGCAAGAGCCACCGGCTGGCAATGACTCATAATTATTATCAACCATTCCCCCCCCCCCCCCCCAATGTTAAGTAAGTACCTACCTAATGGATCCCCTCTTCATCGCGTCATCTTTACGTTCCTAACAATAAGTAGGTCAAATACCTAACTTAAATATTATTTTGTTAAAATTTACGGGACTGTTACGTACATAGCTTTTTGGTTACGTAACATTGTAAACGAAAATGTGTCAAAACCACGTCAATTTTCATACTAATAATTTAAATCTAAACTTTAACATTTCAGGACAACCCTAACAAATACTTTGTAAATAAACCTGATCTGCCCTAAAGAGTAGATCAGCTTCAATCAAATAAACAGATATTGGTCCTTACTCAATTCCAGATGTAGGGGCAGATACTATTAAGATAAGCTACTATTTACGGTAATAACCATGAAATCGGTGAAAAGGGAACCCTGAATCGGGGTACCTAAAATAAAAAATTAAATAAAAAGTCAGTCAGTCTAATCACCTTCAATTAGAAATTGAGACAATCAAATCTATCTACTAGGAGAGGTCATCCATCGCAGACCGCATCATTGTTTACTTACTATCAGGGGAGATGGCGGCCAAAAGTAAGTAAGCCTATTCAGACCGTGCTCCGATATTTGAAGGAGCTCGACTGGTTTGGCAGTTGCGGGGCAATGGGGCAAAGCACAATAAGCACCCCAAGCGGGATGTCGGTGCAGGTTATATTAACCCCACTTAGAATCCTGTCATAGTAATAAAAAGTAGCATTGAACTCGTTCATAACTCGTCATACAGACATAAGTTGATCATGGTGAACATTTATTGTGGCACTTAAAAATCGATTCGGAAAAAACTTTTGGAAGGGTTATTCGTCTTCAGACTTTGACTACTACTGCTAATGGCTGGTCAAGTGGTCTCCTTATTTGCGGCACTCTCTACAATCAAGTTGTTAGGTCAATAAAACTACATCAGTGTTGATATGCTATGCTTGGGGGCCTACCACGTTATTCCAACAGGATTTTTAGATTATTTTTACGTCTCTGAGTAGGTATATCGTTTTTTTTCTCGTTCTTGCAACAGTGGATATAGCACAACTAAAGTAAAAGTATCTAAATATTTCTGAGATTGCGGATGGGGTAGTGGGGTAGGTAGGTATTTATAGGTACATTTGCGGTGGACATTCTGGTCTGGAGCAATCAGCTCTCAAGTCGTTCTTCATGCCGGAAACTGAAACTAGGTCACGAAAGAAATACTGAGGTAGCGCCGTTTATTGCTATGAGGGTTACTTAGAAGGGTTCCAAAATATAACTTGTTATGTAACCAAGTTACTTAAATAAATCACAATCGCTTGCATACCCGTTTCCGATTCTGAGATTGTTGCATTTTCAATAACAGTATCAACCTATCACTTTTATTGTTTTACAATCAGCAATATAGCTTATCAAGAGTTTATCCAGCGCTAGAGTTACCAAGATTTCGGAGTTTTTAATTCGGATATTGATAGTGGGCCGCCTACCTGACTTACCTACCTATATTTTGGGAACTCAGTGAAAAATTAATCCTGTCCTGTTCTGGAAACCCTTTGGTCAATTATGATTCCTGGAATCTAAACAAGTCTTGTGCAATCGAGATCTATTCTTGATTATAGGTACCTACTTACTTTCATGACATTTGCATGTATCAGAAAAATAGTGACCAAGGTAACAACAGTTCTTTATTCTGAAACGCTCAAGAATATCAAGATATTATCGCCTGGAAGAGATCGCTCTTAGCGATAAGGCTGCCAGTTGTTGCACTAGTTTTAAGTTTTATGATCCTTTTTGTCTGTAATTTCTGGTGTGAACAATAAAAAGTTATCTATCTTATCGAGGACCTTAACCATTTTCCGTCCAAAATAAACCGCAAAAACTAGATTTCATCGTTAATAAAAAACTAAACTGACCTCAAACAATACAGATGACGAATGATTTAATTTTAATTATTTTTCAATTACTAATTTAAATTCCAATCGAGGGCTTGGTTGTATAAGTGCTCATGAATTTTATTAGTTTAAGTACTGGACCTAAGCAATCAATTAGATGCCCTCCGAGAACATTTGTTGGAAAAAAGTTTTCAAAGCATCTCATTAGCACGCCATTATACTTATTTCAGAACAATCACGAGCCATTTCTAGTTAGGTAAGTAAGTAATCCTAAGTATCTGGTCCACTAATCTCGTGATAATCGCTAGCATCACGCGAACATTGTAATAAAATAACAGACGTAACTAATTTTAACGGCATTTGCACTAGATAAATCATGGTGTCTCTAGTTTGAGCCCCCAGTGCGCTACGTTCGTCCTTAATAACAACAGATACGTCAATTATTTGCACACTAAAATCTAATTCCTACTTATTGATATCATCTAAAACGATAAATCTTGAAGTATTTAAACGCAGAGTTCTACAATAACATTGCTCAGTTCCGGTTAGATAGCGAGTACGTCTCCAGCCTCACTTGAAACACTTCCAAGAGTAAGTCAGCTAAAGCCGACATTTTCAACCATGCGACTCAAATTCCAAGAGGGTCCTGATTTCCCGGAACTGATGGACCATAACGACAAACTCGCCCACTTCAAACAGCGTTTTTACACCAAAAAAGGAACCATTTACATGTGCGGAAATTCAATGGGACTCTGCTCCATAGATGCCGAGGAATCAGTCTTAAAATCCATAGAAGATTGGAAGCGTGAAGGCATCAAGATGTGGGGCATCAAAGACAGTAAATATTTCCTATACTCCAAGAATTTGGCTCGACTGATGGCGCCTCTGATCAACGCAGACCCCGACGAGCTCACGGTCACGGGCTCAACCACGATCAACATCCATCAAGCTATCAGCACCTTCTACAAACCCACGAAAGACAAATACAAAATCCTGGTGGACGATCTCAACTTCCCCACAGATAGGTATGCGGTAGACAGCCAAGTCAGGCTCAAGGGATACGAGATAAAAGACGCCGTGAAAGTTGTCAAGAGTCGTGATGGAAGAACCATCAACGAAGACGATGTAATCGAGGCTATGACCGATGAAGTTGCGCTGGTGCTGCTTCCAACAGTCTTATACAGAAGCGCTCAAGTAATGAACATGGACAAAATCAGCCGCGTAGCCAGAGAGAGGAATATTATTATCGGATGGGACTTCTGCCATGCTATAGGAGCCGTGGAAATAGACCTCAAAGCTGTTGAAGTTGACTTTGCGATCTGGTGTACGTACAAATACCTGAACGGAGGTCCGGGGTCCACAGCCGCCATGTATATCAATAGGAAACACTTTCAGAAGCTTCCGGGCCTGACGGGATGGTATGGCAACAAACCCGAAACGCAGTTCTTGTTGCGACAAGAATTCGAACATCAGCAAGACGGAAACGGCATGCAAATTGGAACTCCTGCTATTTTATCGATGGCAACGATCGAAGGCGCTTTGAAGATAGTTCTAGAAGCCGGTATGAGCAATATTAGAAAGAAATCTTTGGACCTCACAGGGTATTTGATGTACTTGATCGAAGCTAAACTTGCGAAGTACGGGTTCAAAATTGGGAATTTAAAGGAGGATAGGCTAAGAGGGGGCCATGTTTGCGTAGAGCACGACGAGAGCTACAGAATCAGTTTGGCGTTGAAAGTGAGAGGCGTCGTGGCGGATTTCAGGGAGCCCAACGTGATTCGAATAACGCCTGCAGCGCTCTACACTAGCTACGTAGACGTTTACAACTTGGTTGAAATTCTATTGGACATTATGAAGTCTGAAAGTTATAAGGAGTCTAGTGATAAAAGAGCTTTTGTAGTGTAAACTAGAATGTAAGGTTTGTGAATTTGGGTCGAAATTTGACCGACAGATGGGTTGTGCAGAACTTAGTGAGTTTCATGGCAAGAGTGTTCTAGAATATAATTTATGCTCTGGTAATGTTTGCACACAGGCGCTACATGGGCTAGAGACGCCTCTGTTTATGAGCTAGCTTAGGAGTAAACGTTATTATCTTATGCACAAACGCTAGAGTTAATCATGTTCTCTAACGGTTTAATTCACTTCTCGTCAGCGTGGATTTCAAAGGTTTTTTGGCGATAGCGTGAAAGCGAGACAAAAAAAAGATCAAATACCTTGTTTAGGATTAACCAGCGTTTATATGCACAACTTTAAAATCTTATTATTGTTACTTCATAGGTTTGTTTACCTTTCAAGAATTTTCAATAAATTATAATTATTATAGGTTTTCTGATTGTATCATAATTATTTCTGACATCAGGCGAGCCTACGCATTACCTACGTCATGTGATCGCCTGATGTTAGAAATATGCGAAGAGCGAGGTTGACTTTCCTAGTTTTCTGTAAGCAGTGAAAAATTTAATAATACCTAAAATTAGTTATTGTGCGTAAGTATTGTGTTATTTAATGTAAAGTGTAACAAATAAAATAAAACAAAAAACGGCGTTTCAATTTATATTTTTAAATTCAAAATAGGCTTAAACTATTTTCATCAGTTGTAATGTGATTATAATTTACTATCACACATAGAATTTGTAGACTATTCTGAGATTTTTAAATATTTTTCCTATAATCACACCACAACTTTCCGTTTCATAAATTAAAAAAATAATGTAAATTAATTAATAATAACAAAATCTGTCAAAACTTCGTACCGTTCTTTTGCTGGCCAAAACTGTGTTTTGCTGCGAAACTTTCGTACTTACAACTTTACTAAAGGGGACAGTCTACTGGAGCTACGAGAACCTTTCAGATGGACTCGCATTACACCGGGCTTCACTCGATTAACGGACCCTGACATTGAAATGTGAGCTCTATTTCGAATCTCATAGAGTCTAGTTCAAGCTACACGCCTTCCCTGTATTTACGCTCACATGCAAAGTGGGTAATTCACAAACTGTTCGTCGGCAGTGACCGTTTAGTCACCGTAAAGTGATGTTTTAGTGAAGGTACGTGCAGTTTGAGACTAGACCGTTTGTATAGCAGAAATTCGATGATAATAAGAGATCAAGGATCAAATAACAAATGTACATTCTTTATAAAAGATATTCTGCTAGGACTCCGAAATTATTTGGATCTCTGTCTGTCTCGTTACAAATATTACGTGATTGAGTATACCGTAATAATTTCCAGCGTTCTTTGTTAATGACACGATATAGGGCCTTTCGGTTAGAGTCCGCTCGAGCCAAATGAAGCCTGATGCGATGTGAATCGTCCTTAACAGTATAGACCTTACAATTAAACACTTCTATGTTATTAATTACGACTATTTACAGTAATTTACATCACAAAAAGCCATTTCGTATGGTGGCCGATAAGTTAAATTAAAAGGAACTAGAGGAAGACTACCCTCAATTTCTGTCGCAGTTTTTCAAACATTTTTTTATTTTTTAACGTGACCACACGAATCACTTTTTAATTTAATATAACACCTAAAATATGGACTATCTAACTCAAATTTCAGTTCAAATAATTTTCCAAACAGCTCGCTTTCATGATTTCTTTTTTCGTTATTTTTTTTTTTTTGCGCTGTTCAATTAGATTCTTGTGAGACCTGCTTTGTATTTTATAATAAGTTTGGAACACGTTAAAATGTTGTCAAAAATAAAAGTATAGCCATCTCATTTTCTCTTTAGTGTTTTAAAGAGACAAACCAAATAACAGCGCCATCGTTTTCAAATTTCACCGACCTTTGATTCTTTAAAAGACTGCATTTTACCCGACTTGCTAGAAGGGTGATGTTTTCGGACGCATGTATGTTTCAACATGTTGCAGTCGGGTGCACTTTGCTATTTTGTTTTTATTTTAACGTGAAACAATAATTTTACCAGGCAGCAGTCATCGTGACAACCCTGCATTCGTCTTAGCATTATTTTATTGAAAGTTGAAACAATTTCGATTTCGTAGAATTTACAAAAGATCGGCGTAGATTCAGATGCATTATTTTCTAAACTAAGCTCGACAGTACTAAAAGTGATCCTGTTCTTTTCTAATGGAACGAATAGAAAGAGAGAGACTAAGCTGTCAGATCTAGTGTCAATCCTGACGTGCAATATAAACTACTCATTATATAAATAATACATATAGCACCAATTTAAAATAATCTGTCTCTCTTTATTTGAATGTCCGAAAAGGATGGCTAACAGCCGCCACATGTAATTTAGTTTAGAAAATTAGGCACCATACATAAATAGATCAGTTACGATAATTCAAATTTGGTTAAGTTTTAAAATTCGAAGACAAAATTGCTACTTACTCATCGCCATCATTGATCCAACAAGATATGATTTACGTATTTATTGTTCGTAGTATCTGATTACTTATTCTATGGTTGTTGCAATAGAGTTGAAATTAGAATGCTCCTCGGCCGGCAGCGCGTGTAGGGGTGAGTTCATTCGTGTGTGTGTGTGTGTGCCACCATACATGTGCTCACAGCGCCCTCTGAGTGACAGATGGATGCAATGCAGCTGACTTTAGATCTAGTCTCTGAAAACAAGAAAAAAGTAGAGTTAGTTATAGAACTAGAAGTAACAATGTAGTAGAAATTAGGAGTCGGCAAACAAATGATATGTCTATTTAACGTTTTCACACTCATAGCTCCCCACTAGGATAAATCCTGTGTCGGGGATGCCATGGAACACACACAAAGACAAGGACAACTAACACCCAGACCCCGAACAGATATTTAAATTAATCTGCCCGGCCGGGAATCGAACCCGGGTCCACTGACTTATAAGGCAGTTATGCTACCACTGAGCCAAACAGGCCATCTATGGATAAACCCTCTGGCTTTCGTAGCTAAACATGACCAAGAAGTTCGGAGCCCTGTATCAGCCGGTCGATAAATCCTCTACCAGATCTGTCAAGAGATCGGCTCTATCAATTCTCTACGTGATAGTGAGGGGTTCAGAGGTATGGATAAAATACTCTTCCTGCAGGGCTGCAGGGCGCAGCGAGAAATAGTGTTTTCCTCGTTTTAATGTCGCACGAAAGGGACATAATAAAGCCATATTCTAGCTTTGTCACAGATTCGCATGGATAAAAACGGTGGAAAGATGACGTGTCTACGGCCCGAATAAGCATGTCTGTAGTCTAACCGAACACCACAGATGAGTCAAATATGACAGTGAAGCTACAAACTAATGAATAATGTGGTATAGCCGACTCAATCATAAATCGGTTTCTAAATCTACAAACAAACAAAACGAAAAAACTAACGTGTCGTTACATAAAGTATCCATTCTGTCGCGGCCACGCCGCTGCTTTGGATATACTCTGAAATAATTTTTGAATAAAATAGGATAGTGAATTACTGGTTGACGATTTCGTTTCGAGATGTCGGTTTCGATTCTGTTGTACCATTTTCAAAACTAAACTAGATTTGACAGCTTTTTACCATTGTTTTTAATTTATTTTATTAACAGCTCCGAAAATGTTTTAGCCATTTCCCGATACCCGATTAAGGTGAAACTTGGTATGCCTGTGTGACTCCGATATCGACGCAATAAGAATTTATTTGAAAAAATGTTTTTTTAGTATTAACTTATTGACGTATCAAAAAATAAACCACGTTAGTTTTGATAATAAAACTAGCGGCCCGTCCCGGCTTCGCACGGGTAGACTTTGGGATAAACGTAGAGTAAATTGAAATCGGTCCAGTCGTTCACGCGTGATGGCGTGACCAAAGGTGTTGAGAATAATTATAGGAACTCTTTGTTACAACCTCTATTCTCATGCTATTGCGTAACTATAGCAACCGTAGTTTGTTGATGCTAACTTGTCAATTTATAGTAAAAATTATCAGTATAAAACGCACACTGTTTTGATAGATAGATATGATTGAATTTGAACTTTGTACAGAGGTAATAAAGTGCAAATTGACTCTTGGACGTTAGGAACATACCTACGTTGCTTAAACAACAGTGAGTGCTTGCAATTCAATATGAACTTTATACAATAGCAATAAAGCTCGTTTTAGTTAGAAAACGTTTGTATGGGAAAAATAAAAGGGCTGTTTTTAGGGTTTATCAATATTTCTGAGAGATTTTCTTAATATTTTTTTCCGTAAGAACCTTCTCCTAATAATAACAAATACAACAAAAAAAGAATTAGTGAAATCGGTCCAGCCATTCACGCGTGAGGCCGTGACCAAGGAAAACGGGGTTCATTTTTATATATATAGATTGTAAGGTAATTTTCATTACTCCTCTAACATTAGTACAGTTCAGAGAGTGGTACAACAGATTTCATACTATTTAATTATCATACCTATTTCAAGACTTGTAACATATCGGACGGAGCTTGTTTTATTCTTATTGGTTTGGTTTTAAGAATATTTGAGAGAGTTGCTGATTCCGTCCATCTTTTCTTAATAGTGTACAATTTTATGCTGTAGTCTTTAGTATGTTCGGGTTTAGTTTGTTAGGATGTGAAGACTCCGAAACACCTAAACAAAAATATCGCTGTTTAAAAGGAGCATGCTGTAGGTATCTTACATAAGGTATTTTCTTATTTTTGTCTTTGTTAAATTTTGTGTCTGTTGGATAATGTTATTTGGATTCATTCCAATTTTCAGGTTGTTTTATAGTTCCCGGGAAAAATGGCAACTGGGAGACAGATATCGCACTCTCATCAACAAGAACCCTAAAAATATTGAGATGATACCGAGTCAGCAGGTAGCCGCCTCTCATTGAAAGGGTTCGAGAGACTCGAGTGACACTGTGCTGGCGGGGTTCGAGAGACTCGAGTGACACTGTGCTGGCGGGGTTCGAGAGACTCGAGTGACACTGTGCTGGCGGGGTTCGAGAGACTCGAGTGACACTGTGCTGGCGGGGTTCGAGAGACTCGAGTGACACTGTGCTGGCGGGGTTCGAGAGACTCGAGTGACACTGTGCTGGCGGGGTTCGAGAGACTCGAGTGACACTGTGCTGGCGGGGTTCGAGAGACTCGAGTGACACTGTGCTGGCGGGGTTCGAGAGACTCGAGTGACACTGTGCTGGCGGGGTTCGAGAGACTCGAGTGACACTGTGCTGGCGGGGTTCGAGAGACTCGAGTGACACTGTGCTGGCGGGGTTCGAGAGACTCGAGTGACACTGTGCTGGCGGGGTTCGAGAGACTCGAGTGACACCGTGCTGGCGGAGTTCGAGAGACTCGAGTGACACCGTGCTGGCGGGGTTCGAGAGACTCGAGTGACACCGTGCTGGCGGGGTTCGAGAGACTCGAGTGACACTGTGCTGGCGGGGTTCGAGAGACTCGAGTGACACTGTGCTGGCGGGGTTCGAGAGACTCGAGTGACACTGTGCTGGCGGGGTTCGAGAGACTCGAGTGACACTGTGCTGGCGGGGTTCGAGAGACTCGAGTGACACTGTGCTGGCGGGGTTCGAGAGACTCGAGTGACACTGTGCTGGCGGGGTTCGAGAGACTCGAGTGACACTGTGCTGGCGGGGTTCGAGAGACTCGAGTGACACCGTGCTGGCGGGGTTCGAGAGACTCGAGTGACACCGTGCTGGCGGGGTTCGAGAGACTCGAGTGACACTGTGCTGGCGGGGTTCGAGAGACTCGAGTGACACTGTGCTGGCGGGGTTCGAGAGACTCGAGTGACACTGTGCTGGCGGGGTTCGAGAGACTCGAGTGACACTGTGCTGGCGGGGTTCGAGAGACTCGAGTGACACTGTGCTGGCGGGGTTCGAGAGACTCGAGTGACACTGTGCTGGCGGGGTTCGAGAGACTCGAGTGACACCGTGCTGGCGGGGTTCGAGAGACTCGAGTGACACCGTGCTGGCGGGGTTCGAGAGACTCGAGTGACACTGTGCTGGCGGGGTTCGCGAGACTCGAGTGACACTGTGCTGGCGGGGTTCGAGAGACTCGAGTGACACTGTGCTGGCGGGGTTCGAGAGACTCGAGTGACACTGTGCTGGCGGGGTTCGAGAGACTCGAGTGACACTGTGCTGGCGGGGTTCGGAGACTCGAGTGACACTGTGCTGGTGGGCAGCGGGGCCACTTTCGCGTGAGGACGTCCTTAGGTCGAGTCACCGAGGGCCAGTCCTGCTCCGTCTACACTTTTTTTACTATTGGCTTGCGTTTGACCGCTATCTCGCCTCATGGTAAGCAAGGATGCGGTCTACGGTGGAGCACGCTTGCCCGCTTACCTAGAAGGAACCGATTTACTTGCGATTTGAAGACATCCAGGCAGGCGCACGTAGGTAGCCCTAGGGTCAGTTTTCTATTTATTCTCTATCTACGTACAGTCGTACAGGCGCATCTAGGTGGCCCTAGAGCCAGTCTCCCCCCCCCCTCCCCTCCACCTACTCTATCTACGTACACTTGTCCAGCGCAACTAGATGGCCCACCGAGGGCCACTCCGGCCCCGTCTACTCTACGTACAGTTGCGCAGGCGTACCGAGATGGCCCTAGCGCTAGTCTCCCTCCGTCTATTCTCTTGCAGCTCACCTAGGTGGCCCTAGCGCCAGTCTCCCACCTACTTTATCTACGTACACTTATCCAGCGCAACTAGGCGGCTCTAGCGCCAGTCTCCCTCCGTCTACTCGCCTCGTCGTCTACGAACAGTCGGGCCAGCGTAACTAGGTGGCCCCAGGGCCAGGGCCAGTGTCCCTCCGTCTACCCTCTCGCAGCGCACCTAGGCGGCCCCAGCGCCTGTCGTCCCTTCATCTACTCTCTTGCAACGAACCTAGCGCCAGCCCCCCTACTATGTACGTACAGTTGTGCAGGCGCACCGAGGGCCAGTCCGGCTCGGCGGCGGGCCCGGCGGAGGAGGCCGGGCCGCGCGCGCGGCGGCGCCCGAGCGCGGCCGGCTCGGCGCGCGCCACGCAGCCCTCGTGCACGTGCACCGAGCACACGTCCGACCCGGGGATCTCGAACATCACCTCCAGGAGCAGGTTCTCCTGCGGGGGAGCAGCAAGTTCTCTTGTACACGGGGAGAGAGAGAGTAAGAGAGACGATGCCGGGGCGATGCTCTGGGGAGTTTGTAGAGGGGCAATTCTAGAACACTGAAGACATTTACATACAGGCATCTTCAATATACATAAAGTTTAGACAATCGACATATTCTCGGTTATCGTTGTACTCATCATTATGAACAACTTTTCCTACAAAATCAACCTGGAATCCACGAAAAAACAAATCAGGTGTTCCATACATTTTGTCGAGTGTCATTCACATTTTTCTATAAAATAACCGACTGCGAGCGACTTAATACACTACTACTAAATACCTTTTTAATATAATATACTCGTAGTATACCCTATGGTATTTACGTGAGTATGGTATATAGAGAGTGCACGCACCATGATGGCCCGCAGCCCCCGGGCGCCGGTCTTCCTCTCCATGGCGAGCCCGGCGACGGCGCGGAGAGCCTCCTCACTGAACGACAGCTCACATTTATCCATCGCGAACAGCAGCTTGTACTGCGACACCTGTACCAGGACACGTTAAGATTTAAACTATAACTAGAAGTCACTTAACTTGCCGATAATACACAAATAAGTCGTTTTTATCGTACCTATTCAGATTCAGATATATTTATTGAACAACTGATATGTACATTGTAATTTATAAGCTACATGTTGGTGCATTAATTGAAATTATCAGTTTATCCACATCAGGCATTCAACATTCAAATATGTGGTATCGTGGTTTTACTTACCATAGCATTTTTGGGCTCAGTCAGTATCCGCACGAGCAGGTCCTGGTTGAGGCTGTGGAACGGGACGAGCACCGGGAACCGCCCCACGAACTCCTGCGTAGCAAGACTAGCGTTAGTAACATATACTATAAACCTTATGGTCGTTCCTTTCTGGCAACCTTTTAAGGTCGGGTAGATTAAAATTTTAATTACCAAGTTAAAAACAAACCAAGCGCCAAGCGCCAAATTAAAATTTTATATTATATTTTTTTGACCATTAGATGCATCTTACCTTATGGATCTTATGATCGTTATTTGTAGGTGAAGGTGACCTTTTAGGGGCGGGTGGATTAATTATATATCGATTTCATTGAGTATTTGATGGTGTTCCTGTTTGTATCGCCTTGTAGTACTAGAAGTAGCAGCAGGTAGTTACCGGAATCATCCCGAAGTCGATGAGGTCCCTGGCCTGCACCTTGCGCAGCCAGCCGTCCCGCTCGAGGTTCTCGTCCGTGGCGGACTCCAGCGGGGACGCGTCGGCGGCGGCGGCCTGCAGCGCGGCGCGGCGCCCCGAGCGCGCGTCCCACGCGCCGAACCCGAGGTACTTCTCGTTGTTGCGCCGCTGGACTAGTCTGGGGGGACGTGGACCGTTTTAACAAGGGACTCGCCAACCACCTGGCTGAGCATCATTAACGCCGCTAGTGTTGCAGCTGACCGTCTGCCAATTTGCCGCCCTTTTATATAAAAGCGAGCGAGCGATCTTCAAGTTTGTGCAGTTCGAGTGGCTAGTTTGGCTTGTGAGTTTTTATGCCGCTTAAAAGCCTCTGATACGGCTTGGCGATTGTTTGTTAGATAACATCGACATTAAAGTTGAAGTGAATAAATTGTGATACGAATCTACTCGCTACTCGTAAATCTGGAGAATAAAAATCTCAGAAGATGGCTACTCGAGGTGTGAAAATTACTGAAAGTGGTTCAAGCGAAATTGTTATTAGTGTTCGCTCACCTGTCGAGTCCATTGTAAGCTCCGCTAGCTACGAACAGTATGTTAGTCGTGTCTACTTGCACGGCGTCTCCTCGTAGTTTGCGCGAATTCCGCTCCGGTACTGACACTACAGCGCCTTCTAGCATCTTGAGCATGCCTTGTTGTACGCCCTCGCCTGAAGATATGGATTATACGAGGTTAAATAGGCCAAGGCATTTATAACGAAAAAATGCAACAGGTAAATAAATATAATTTGGTTATAAGCTATTGCGGCTGTGATAATGAAAGCCATCATAATATAATTCTAAAAAGTGGGTGTTCAAAATATTTATGTCTAATAAGGCACTACATTATTGCGTGTTAAAATTAATTGTATTCCAAGTTTCAAGTTTTTAGTAATAAGGGGAATATCCAGCATATGAAGAAAAAACATTTTTTCTTACCTCCAACATCCCTCAACTGGTGGATCCCGGGCACAGCGCCGATTTTGTCAACTTCATCAAGGAACACGATGCCGGTCTGTGCTCGTTCCACGCTGGAATGCAACCAATTGCAAATCAGTAGACCTAGTAAAAGCATTTATTTACAAATTCTGGTATTATTAAATTATGTAAGATGCGTAACAAAGCTAGAGCTGGAGTATGATGGAGCTTAAGGTATAATTACATTTTCAGGTTGTTCGGGCATACATTATTAGATTTTCATTCCATTTGTAAACATTATTTATCTAGACGACTTATTAATCTCCACTTGAATTGAATTAATTAGACTCGAAGGTTACGCAAACGGTCAATGATTTTTTAATCCATTAACTACCTAGCGTTGCATATTCGGTTTCGTTCATTAATATTTAATTTTATTAAGAAGCTTTACTGCAGCTAAATTAATACAGCTGAATAATGCAGCTGATTAATTTGATTTACAATCTAAACCAGTTATATCGACGTCCAGTAAGTAAAACGTAATCGACGATTCCTCTGGCTGACGCCAAAAAATTGAGGGACTGTACATTATCTATTAGTTTAGTACTCAGAAAACTTAGAATTGTTTTCCCAAAAACTTCACCCTAGATTCTATTCCCAAGATTCTGTCTCCGAGGTATTCTCAATAGCACCTAGTTTGGGAAGTACTGCTACGACACTATACTAACTTGAAGTTGGCGTCCTGCAGCAGCTTGGCGATGACGCTCTCGATGTCCTCGCCCACGTACCCGGCCTGCGTCAGCGTGGTGCAGTCGCAGATCGCGAACGGGACGTCCAGGCACTGCGCGATCGTCTGCGCCAGCAGCGTCTTACCTGGGAAACCATTCACACTGTTTATTGTTTACGTTGAAACGCTTTGATTCCCCCTTTATTGTGCGAACCGCTAGGGTGTGGAACGCTCTGCTTGAGTGGCTGTTTCCCGATAGATATAATCTGGGTGTCTTCAAGTCGCGAGTGAATCGGTTTCATCTAGGCAAGCATGCAAGCGACGATGCGGTCTACGCCATCGTAGACCGCATCGTTGCTTACCATCAGGCGAGATGGCGGTCAAATGCAAATAAAAATAAACTAGTAGTTCACTCCAAATTATGACATCGCGCCTTATCTTGACTTATATCTTAACATCAGTGCTAGTTCTTCACCCCAAGCTGTGCTTTTGACCCTAAGGGTCGATACACATCTGACGGAAGATGCGTCGCGTATTATCGGTCGCGTAACGCTAGAACAGAGAAATGTATAGAACGCAAGTCAAGGCAACGTCAAGTGTGAAAGGTTGGACGTTTTATTATACATTTCTCTGTTTGGCGAAAGAAATTAATAATAAAACATCCAACCTTTCACACTCAACCGATGATGCGCTAATGCGTCGAGTATATAGTCGAGTAATACGCGACGCATTTTCCGTCAGATGTGTATCGACCCCTATACCTTCACAATGTCAGTCAAAGGGTGACTGATCTTGCTCATACTTGAACGCAAAAAATGCGCTTGACTAAAATTTTGCCATCTACATTTTTATGACGATCAGACCTAGCGACGCGACGATGAGTATAACAAATAAACTTACAAACACCGATATGTTTCTATAACTTTGCCTCGCTAGTTTAATAATCATTTATAATTTGTGTGACCAGGTTCGAAGTACTTCGAAGTAATAGTAAATTCTGATTAATGCAGTTATCATTCGTTGGAAACAAAAACCAAGGTGTTTTTTCATAATTTACTTGCAGGAATGAAAGCAGAAGGTCCAACAAAAGCTATTATACTCAAAACTTCCTGATTGACGATCTCAAGAATGACAGAAACATTTATAATGACGTGAAATGTAATAAAAAGTTAATTGTGTAATTTATAGAGTTGACATTTCAGTTGGGTGTTGTTTGAGAGTTAATTTAAACGACCAAGATATAAATACAAGCTGGGAGGATTGCCGTTTTGCCATTTTGAGACGTGATTACGACTCCGACGACTCCAAAATAGTTGAATCTGTCTTCAAAAAAAGGAAGTACGCTCGTGTCTGTTTCAGTTTCTTCTTATTCAATTAAAATAATAAATTACTTTTTGTTTATTTAAAAAAAAACTAATCTATAATTAAACCAAGATTAGCATAAAAATATTAATCAAACAAAAAAGGCAATCTTGATAAACCATCTCAACAAAAAAAAGATTGGTATATATTTGCGAAACGATGACCTTTGATTGTTGTAAATTCAGAACACGTCCAATTCTGAAAATAGCATGTGAAATTGCCACAAATGACAGAACACAACAGAAACTCTATAGTTTGGGAATGTTTTTAGAAGCAATTCGTGTTCGTAATACAGATTGCGTATTTCTATTTTGCTAATAGAGCTTGAACGTATGGACGTAGCTTGGACGTAAGTACGTGAATAGAAAGTGGTATTCTACTTTTTACCTTTGAGTAATGGTATGGGGGGCATGCTACTGAAGATATGGATACGTAGAAACTTTGAATCATTATTAAAAAATTGGATGACAGTACTGGTGTCGATTTATACAGGGTTATTTTCAGCTCGATGCAAAGCCGAAAAAGGCTCACAGTACTCATCATTATGAACCACTTTTACTATGGGACAAACACGGAATTCGCTGAAAAAAAAAAATAGCTGTTCCATACATTTTTTCGAGTGTCGTTGTAATTTTTCTATGGAACAGCTGATTTTTTTTCGCAAATTTCGCGTTGGTTCCATAGTAAATAATGTTCATAATGATGAGTACTACGAGCCCTTTTCGGCTTAAAAAATAACTAAAAATAACCTTGCAAAAATGATTGTTGCAAAAAATGTTGGACATTCTACAGAGTTCAAGAGACAAAGTATGTCATGTAGGGTGTCTCGCCCAGCCGTCGGAAGGGCCAAGCGCCGTCCATAACAATGTCGTAATCCATTTTAATGTCTATCGCGAAACGACCACAATGAATATCCCGCGACTGTGTAACATGAGACTTTGAATTGTACAAGGGTGAAATATATGTAACTAACATAACATATTCGCTATTCATAGCTAACTGATGCCTGGGACTTTGTGACCGGTGCGATGCTGATTGGCCATCGCCTTACAAGTTTGGGGGTGGTGCCGACATGGTAACTGACATGGATTCAGACTAATCTCAGCCTAAAGATGGTCAACAGAAAAATCCCACGAAATATTATAAACGCGAAAGTTTGTAACAATGTATGGATGTATGTTTGTTACTCTTTCATGCAAAAACTGCTGAACGGATTTACATGAAATTTGGAATAAAGGTTATTCATAGCCAGGATTAACACATAGGCTACTTTTTATCCCGGAAAACGCGGGTGAAATCGCGGGGCGCAGCTAGTAAAGCATATACTACAATCGAAAAACCGATAGCAAACTAGTCTAAGGTAGGTACACGATCGATACTGAATCAGAAACCGCCCCGCCCACTTCAACACAAGTTTCACTCTCGACTAGTCGAGGAAAGCTAGCCTTATAGCATGGTGATCTAGTCTGATCACTAATAAGTACAACCAACTTGGAGAATCCAATTGGTGAGCCACCGTCGCATTTTTTAACCAAACTAAGGGTCTAACGTGAAGTAATTTAGTTCCTTCATTTGGTCACTGTATTGATAAGTTGGTTTATGCACTTTCATGCAATTTTCTTGATTAAGTGGGCGTTGATTTTACTTTCTTCGTTCGTTTAAGAGCAGTGCTCGTCTGTGTAGTTCGACTCATTTCCGTCAGTACTATTTATTGTTGAACTCGTAGGTTTCTGAAGACACTCTATTCAGTATTCGACACTACTATTCTATAGAATTACTAAAAATAGACGAGCAAAACTTAAGTTTAGTTCCATCAGTCTCTTGAAATTAGATTTCTATTCTTTGAACCGGTTTAGTATTAGATGTACCTACTGACATGATCAAAAGGACTCCTCAAAAGATAAAGTCATGATTTTTTACTTCTTTACTTAATAAATGGACTAACTATGAATAATATAACCATTGACATCCGAATCGTCCCATCAACTAGGTTATGCAACACCGATGATTCACTTATGCAAATCCGATGCAAATGCAGACAGATGCAATGCAACCTTAAACTTAATCAAGCCAAGCGACGACCCAGACGAGAGGCTGTAGGTGTGTTAATTACGCAACGCACGCATAACTACTTCGGTATTTTTCTAAAGTTTTCCCTAAGTTTGAGTTAATTGAAATACTTATTACTGGTTTGATAGTTCGGTTTAACTTTAATTTCGTTGTTTTTCCTATTTTTCTGAGATGGAGAAAAACATTCAGATCTGAAGTTGAAAATCTGTCGACAAGCATGTAGCGGTGTTCACTTGAAAGCCAATTTACCATTACAGGATTGGCGTTTAAGATCTTCGTCGTTTGTCTTTCCTATTAGGTGGTTTGTGGGCAAATGGCGAGCCTTGCTGGCTTGTCAGCCTTAAAAAGACAACTCTCAAAGATCAAACCTAGTAACTTTGGCCTGGTTGAATTGAATAATATACATTTACATTATAAACATGAATATTCGAATTTTAATACAATTAAGTTTGTAAAGTAGATCTGACGCATTTAAAACAGTTAAAGAAAAATTCAAGGTGAACCGCTGCCATTTCTTTTTGTTGTTGTCTGTGGTCTCATGAAAGGCAAGCTTTGGAATTTACGTAAGTGGACGTCATAAAGGTATTACTGTTACAGACGTACTTGTAAACAGGGAAACGATGTAGAGAAAGTTGTGAGGAACTCAAGTCGTCAGAGAGCAGGAAGAGATACTCGTATGTATGAACCTTAATTATAATACCTTAGTTTTGTATGTTTGTGAATGTTTGTATCAATTATTTTAGTTATTTGGGTCAGTAGGTAACCGATTTTAATATAATTTTAATAATTTAATTCTGACATCTATCGTAATTGTTGTTTTTTTCATGTTCTTAATTTTATCAATGTACTTATTCCTATTAATTTATTCTTTGACATTCCTTTATTTTATTGTATTATATTTTTCAATTGTTTTTTTATTGTTGTAATATTAATTGGTATTCTGTTTTGGACATATTTGTTTTTAATATTTTATTTTTGTGTGACTTATCATACGCCTTGGCACTGCTGTTAGTGTGATAAGTAGTTGTAAATAAATAAATAAATAGATTAACGTCAGCTATGATATACATTTTATGAACCTACATACAGTGGAGTAGTTATACAAACAAGAGAAGGTATATATCACGTCCTACAAGGAAGTTAAAACACTAACCGAAGATCTCCAAACCTGGAAATGACTCCACCGATAAGAGCAATGCTCTTCAATGCTGAACGAATACTAAGAAATCGTTAAATACAACATTCACTCGTAAGAAGTAATAAAAAGAAAACTAGCGAAGGCCTCAAGAAGTTACCGTTTAATCTGTATCCGACTTTTTGGCTTCACTTTTATAATAATAAATTATGTGTTAGGCTTGCGTTTGATCAAACTTTATAGAACGTATTCCTGTATTCTTGAAACGAAACTTTGCAGACTTTGGAATTCATATACTTTATGTATGCCATAGTGTGCTGCAGTACTTTTATCCTTGGACGTGAATCGATTTAACTTCAGCTGATAAAATACGAGTATACTGTGCACTGTTTGTTTGCGTCACGAACTATAATTTAAAAAGGGGAAATCGAATTTTCGACAGTTTCTTTTCAAATTGAAAAACTGCTAGAGATGCATATTAGTTTGTTTTTATTAAATAACTAGCTGCGCCCCGCGGTTTCACTCGCGTTTTCCGGGATAAAAAGTAGCCTATGAGTTTATCCAGACCATGAACAACCTTCATTCCAAATTTCATGTAAATCCGTTCAGCCGTTTTTGCGTGAAAAAGGAACAAACATTCTTACAAACTTTCGCATTAATATTATTAGTAAGTAGTAAATTATTTTGAAGACTAATAAACATTTTAAGTCCTGCCGTCGCGTCGCGTCGTCTTAGATGTTACATCTAACATTCGATTCAATGTGACCACAATTCAAGTTTACGATCCCAAACTCGTTTGACAAGGTCAAGAACATAAAATATAATAATTAACAAAATGCACTTATCGGGTTTTATTTATGTGTTTGTTTGTTAAACTGGTTGTTATTTATATCAAACACTGCCGTAGTAAGTGTAGGAATTGCTATTAACATTATTTAGATATCACGTGCAGTGATACATTGTAGTTTTGAATTCATGTTCGATATATGTATTTTTAAGTACAATGTTTTTACATTTGTATTTTTTTTTCATAAGGTTTTTTTCTGTTTTTTAAGTGTCCAGTAATTGTGCACATTAAAGAATATCTACAATATCTATCTATAGCAACTATACTATAGGCTTCTTCACCATGTACCAACAGACAGTCTTAATTTTATTTCAAGATTTTCGCCACTGTTATTTACATCTCTACAGCTACAATACTACATTTTGTTACCTACATCGTACCACAAAAGAAGTTCCAATTGAAAATTCGCACATGCCCCGACTGCACACGAATGATAGATCAACCATACGTGACGCCTCTCAATCAATCACCATTAAGAAACAATACCATTTTCTAAAACAAACTAAATCCATTTCGACACGGCTTGGGTGGCATAAATAACCCGGTGGCCGGCGGAGGCAGTCGCGGGTTGAATTATAAGTAACGGCGGGATTTGATTGGTATGCAGGTGGGGTGAGGAGGCAAATTGGCAAGTTAGCTCATTAGGTACGAGATTGTGATTGTTTTTGAGTGCGGGGTGTGGAAAGATGAGCGTGTGATGGCAGCGTGAGTGATGACGCGGTGTAGACCTATTTCGAGGTAGCTCTGTTGTTAGAAGTTGATCTTAGATAGGGGAAGTGCTATATGTTATTTATAATATCATTTATTATTGAAAAGTCACAGTTTTGCATACATTTTCAATTATCAAACAAAATTTGTTAATAACCCTCACTGCTCCTATTTGGACTTATCAAATAGCGCAGAAACACTGCTGAAACCGTCACAGTCATATAAAAGCCATGTTTGTGTGTATTGTGTGTGTGTGCACGCTCACCGCAGCCCGTGGGCCCCAGCAGCAGCACGTTGCTCTTGTCGAGGCGCAGCTCGTGCTGCGCGCGCTCCAGCACCTCGGCGCCGCCGCCGCCGCCGCTCCCCGCGCCGTGGCTTAGGTGCAGCAAATCTGCAACACCCCGAATGGAACGGTTATACAGTCTTTCTTTACAATTTTTTTTGTTATATTATAGGCTTGCGTTTGACCACCATCGCCTGGTAAGCAATGATGCGGTCTACGTTGGAGCACGCTTCACACTCATAGCTCTCCACTAGGCTACCTGTGTCGGGGATGCTATGGAACACATACAAAAACAAGGGCAACTAACACTCACGCCCAGAACAGATATTTAAATTCATCATTCAAACATCTGCCGGCTGCCGGCCGGGAATAGAATCGAATTATATGGAACGGTTATGCTAAGCCGAAAAGGGCTCATAGTACTCCTCGTTATGAACAAGTATTACTATGGGATCAAACCTCACTTTGACAACACCGACGCGGACGTGTCATGGAGTTGATGCTTTGTCAGCACGGAGAGGTGTTTGTAGGCACCTTTTTTTAAAACGGCCCTTCTTTATAGATCGTCAAGAACACCTACTAAAGAAGCTCTACCATAAACCTTAGTTACCATACCATACTAAGAAAGTATCATACCTACAATACAATAACATTTTATTGCCACCACAGAATCGAAACATTCGAGGCAAGTAAGTACAAGTATATGTCCTATCGCTAGAAGCGATCTCATCCAGACAAAGTAATAAAGTATTAAACTCTACAATTAACATAGTAATAAATAAATTGCACATCTTACAATCCTAATAATTATCGTTTTGCTAGGAGATAACGTGATATCGTTATCACAAGCTCACGTTTAGAGTCGCGGTACGACGCTGGCACGTGAGGGCTGAGGCCAGCCGAGCTAGTGGACCGTGGAGGCGGTGACTTGGGAGGCAGATGATGCAATTTGACGAGGTTACTTGCATTTTTAAATATTGCAGTTTTTTTGGCAATGGTTTATTGGAATGAAGCCTAAAATTATCTGTCTAGGATGAGATCGTTTCAATTTTATATTATCAAAAGAAAAAAACTTTAGTCGAGAATCTGTTGTGTCCGAAATACCTATTCACTTAAGAGCCATTGATCATTTCAGGCTATACTCTATCAATAGTATAGAATTTTATCTTTCTGAATAACTTCGACTACCACTTACTTCCACGAAAGCGTTCTTCTGTATATAAACTTTCTGTGAGGTGAAATTTTATTTTCCATCGAACCAGTACAACAGGGCTAGTGGTAATGTGTCAGTGTCAGTGTGTTGTGATTTTCGTAAAGCTGTGCACATCTTCAATTTTACGACTCACAAAGACGCGACGGCGCTTTACCTCCCACACAATTGCTACAACTTTCGTCATCTATTCACCAAATCGGCGGCTACCGGCCGAATTCGCCACACTTTCTCGTCGATTGTCTAACTCTAAGTGCGGACAGTTTTCAGGCTTCCGTTCGAAAGTAAGGACAGAATCTGCATAAAGGTTTAGGAGAAAGCCTACACGGTCTACTGAACCACTGCTATTTTAGGTAAGGCCGTGGGCAGACGCAATGCAACGCAACGGGCAAAGCAATAATGTCCATGGCGATGTACGCAACTAGGTACTACACGTTTTAATAGATGTCCTTTCTGAGAAGCGAAAAATCTTTTATACCATATTTATTGTAAAAAAAATATATTGTTTAGATTACAAACGTCCGGTAGATTTATCTAACTAAACTACATGCTTTGTCTCGTTTCTACGCGTGACATTTTTGACTGTCGAGAAGTTGACAAATCATCTATACTAATATTATAAAGAAGAAAGATTTGTATTTTTGTATGTTTGTGTGGAATAAACTCAAAAACTACTGGACCGATTTCAAAAATTCTTTCACCATTCGAATGCTACATTATCCCAAAGCTATATTTTATTTTTTTCTTTTTTTATCCACAGCGAAGCGTGGCAGGGGGAACAGCTAGTTTTAGAATAAGTAGATGGTTTTACATTTCATAGTTGATTCGACTACAAACTGGCTGTTTTGTACACTGTATTCGTGAATCGATTAAAATGTATGGACAATGTTGCTTCGCAGTCGTACGTTGCATTGCATTGCATGATCTATTGCATAATGTCTGTACTCAGCTTAATGGTGGATAATTTGGCTGAGTGGTGAATTAGAGAAACTACATTTTATTTAAGTCGGTCTATTTTACGATTGGGATAGCAAAGTATGTAATTATTTTTTTGTTCGCAAGCTGCAAAATAAATAATTGATCGGATGATGCGCGCTACTGGTTGCTATACTCGTAGTTACATTGTGTTGTGGTACAGTACAATTTGTAGAGCACGATTTACACTTAGACATTTTGGAAAGTGGTAATTATAAGTAGTGGACTTCAAATAACGAAACGCAGATAAATAGCGCTCATAAAGATAGTAAAGTTCAATTTTCCAAGATTTGAATCCTTAAACTCCTCGTGTCATAAACCAGGAACTTTATGATCTACGAACTACTACAGCAGATTTTCAGAAGTGGGATCATCAATCCTATAGTAATCGGATCATACTACTGAATGAAAGAATAAGTGGCAGACGAATCACCAGCTTGGACAGTTTGGGTAGTGACAGGCTAGCATTAGATCGATAGAGAGATAAAATTAGGATGCGAGAAGCAATACACACCGAGACACCAACATACCGACCGAAAGCGCTAGTGTACCAGACGCTCATGTAAGGTCCAGCTAATCTCACACCTCCAGGCAGTCTCGATTGAGACAACTGAGTATTCGGCTTACATAGTAACTATTATCTAACCTGTGGTACAGCTGGCATAAGAATCTTTTATGTTTTAGGTTACCCTACAGCCTCGTCACTCACCTCTATGCGTGTGGTGCAGCGGGTGGTGCGCGTCGGGCGGCGCCCCGCTCGTGACGTTGTTGTAGATGCGCTTGTAGTGGTTGTACACGGCCACCGAGAGAACCTTCTTCGCGTATTCTTGGCCGACGACGTGTTTGTTCAAGTAGTCGAAGATCTTCTTAGGCGGTGGTGGCGGTTTTCTACATGAAATAAAATGTAAGATTAAATACGAACAATGGATTAGGTACATATAGATCTGGTTTTGGGATTGCCATGAAACAAGCAGACATGGAAACAGAACTAATATTCAGACATTTCAGACCTACAAAAGGGATGTGTTCTGTGACCTCATCAAAATTTGACCACAAATTTGACATGAAAATCTTGGGAAAATTAACAAACAACCGCGAGATCGTATTTTATTGTGAAGTAAAATTTTATGAATTATTAAACGCAGAGCGGTCCAGCGTTTATTTACATTTTAAGTTTTAACGACTCATAAAATATAACCCTAAGTGTTAATACAAAATAACAATACAATTCGTTTCCTTAGCATTTATTTTATTGTTGCTAAGTTAACACTAATGAATAGGATTCATTAGTGTTAACTAAACGAAACAAAGGGTAGATACATTTTGTTAGGTCAATATCGTATCTATTGAATCTAATCAAACTAGGTCTTTCTGTGTGATTAGGAGTTTTGTCTGTACGATTAGAGATCTCGCTGATAACGGGTGTAAATATGTGCACGTTGTTAAACTTGGTTTTGTGTGGTTTTTGGGAAGCACTAGCATTGTTATCGGAGCAAAACGCGGCGCTTCCCTTCCGCAAGGACTTTATGGGCTCTGATAGAAAACTTCAATTTATTTCGCATCTTGCTTTGTTTTGATTTGTGTAAATATATAGCATTACTAATGACCATCTAAAGACGGCAGTGTGTTAACCAAAGTCGAAAAAAGAACTTAGCAGTTCTTATTAAAGTCATGTTAAGGCGACAGCAGAGCAGCGGACGACGCTGGCTCAGGACCGGAAAAAGGGTGCGATAAAGAGAAATCCCAACTGTACTCCGCAAGACGGACATTGTTCATTGGACAATGATTGATTATAAGTTATGTTTGATTCGCTCGAGAGGTCTGATATTTATCGTTTTCGGAGCAAATGAGCGATGAATGGCGACGATTGGACAATGGTAACATATTTGTACTAATCAAGAAACCAGAAGAACATTTTTACAGACATAAATATTATCGTAGTAACTGGGGTTCATATTCAGAAGTTTTTTCTTATCAATTATTACAATAACAAATAGGTTTTACATGATAAGAATAATACTTTCACATAGCACTTTCAGTACGCGTGTATTCATCGTCACTGTGACCAATTTTTTATCAGATAACGCAACAAAGTAGCGTTCCGCTTATCGGTCTATACTCTAATAATAAAACCATTTTCCTGATTTGTAAAAATCACAATAATACAAAGTTAGAAGTCTTTCATTTTGTTTTTCTAAGTAACTATCCCTCTCCTAGAGTGAAAAGGATATACCTCCATCCCTTTACCTGTCTCTCTTTCTGTTTAACTTTACTATTTACAGTATATGAGACTAAGACATCAACGGCCATCCAAGAACACATAATTATTTAGGATGATAGTGTGCTTTCACAAAAACATACGACTAAACTGTCTAGAATTTATTTCGAAACATAACTTTAACTATTAAACATACTCTCTGATCTAACTAAGATATTATCCGACGATGCTACAACTTTATTTTTTATTTTATAGCCAATTTTAGCAAAACTTGGTGGCAGTAACAGATCTCCCGTGAAATCGTAATTGGCTACGAAGGCTTTGGAGATAACTATTGCATGATAAAATGTAATTAAACAGATAACTGTGGGTTATACAACAGGTGTTGTTAGTTATCCATTTGCAAATGCCGAGGAGAAAGTGTTTTAGAATTTTGTTCTGAGTGTAACAAAATTGCGGACGTTGATTTTTCAACGTCAAAGTTAGGTTTGATTCATGGCTAAACGGGACTAAAAGGTCATACAAAACTATTTTTTATGTAGCTTTCAACGAGCTATGATTCACTTGTAAATAACTGATTGCTGATCTTTAGGCATGAGTTGGATTTAACATAAGTTGTATAAATTTTAATGTCCTGAATGAAATGTTTATTATACTTTATAAAGTTATTTTCGTAAAGCCGTATTGACATAATGATGCGTTTTTAGTAGGTAGCAGATAAGTATCAAAAATATATTGTCTTGATCTTAAACCAGTGTTGTCATCACAAAATAAGTGATAAGTTTTTATGACTTAGGTTACCTGTCCCGAATAAGTTATTGACATGCTTCAGATATAAAAACAGTTTTAAAAGCAAAGTCATCAAGGTCGTCGACCTTTCGGTTTCGGACGTAGTCTACATGATTGAGTGAAACTATTGCGTTTACTGTATACAGGGTTATTCACAAAGGATATGTTAAGCCGAAAAGGGCTCATAGTACTCATCATTATGAACCAGTTTTACTATTGGACCAAATCAGCTGTTCCATAGAAAAATGTCAATGACACTCGACAAAATGTATGGAACAGTTGATTTTTATTTCGCGAATTCTGGGTTGGTCCCATAGTAAAAGTTGATCATAATGATGAGTACTATGAGCCCTTTTCGGCTTAGCATACCCTTTATGAATAACCCTGTATAGGTATAATGTGACTCTTATTCATCTTTTGTTGCTAAAACATAAGTAAACAAGTTTTATCACGGTCTGATTGGCTGACGGTGATGACGTAACGTGTTATATGTTGGAACAAACACTTATTCTGTGGCGAGTAAACGGAGTGTATTGAACTGTGGAAGGCAGAGGAAGGTTGTGAACGAGAGGGCAAATGAGATTTGAGGATCAGTCACTTTGAAGATGACATTATCACGGATTTAAGTTTAATGGAAAATGTTACAAAGGAATGATGTCTTCTGTTCTTTGTGTGAAAGATGTGAAGGATAAATAAACCGTAAATTCAGATCAGAGTGAATAAGTGTCTTCTAAATCTGCGTGCTTTTCTTTGATCACATCGTGGCTTACCAACAAGCGAGCTGGTGGTCAAAAGCCAAATGCCCGACTTCCAAATGTAGCTTGTATTATACTGCGAATAAACTTCCGAATTTAACGATGTCTCGCAGTTGAAATAGTTTCAACGATATTGAAAAAGATTGGGCTTTTACAGGAATACGGCGATGTCTAAGTTGGTAGCGAAACTTTGTAAGAATCAGCTAAAAAAATTGAATGCTTTTGACTACTATTGAGTATTGAACTCTGCAATCAGGAAAAACTTAGTTAAGTCTCTACAATAAAAAATACATATTTTGCTTTTTTCGCAACAACAAAGTTTTCAAAGCCAGTTCCAAAAATCGATTTAACGACGTACCACATCAGAATACTCGATCAATTCCGAAAATTGAAATCAAGTCGTGATACGAACGGGGAAAATCAACGACCATAACACATGTGTAAATGTGTTCGAGCACTGACATTAACTGGTTATAATGTATCTAAGGAATTAGCGAGTGAATAATATTTATTTTCAATTATAAAAGCGTTTAAATCGTACACAAGACCTTGTAGTTTGATTAATTTTGCGGGTAGATGGACAGGGACACCTTATTTGGGAAGGTGACTATATCTTACTAGTATATCTAAATAGGGCAGTGCAGTGACCCTATGTTATTTATTTTGATACATCGTAATCAATAATGTATTTTCTTTGTTCAAGAATTTTGTTTAGATTTGGTTATCGTATTGGTAACGTATGATAATGTCTATTTCGAGAGAAGAAATGTTTTAAGATAAGATAAGATAAGATAAGATAAAGTTTATTTCCAAAAAGATATTACAAACAGTAAAAACTTAAAAATTAAAATTAACAACAAAAAAAAAAGTGTGAAAAGAAAACAGTAAGTTAAAACTTTCATATTTTGCTGCGGCCCCACACTAGGCACAAGGCCCGTGTTGTGGAGACCAAGAGTACGTTACATAATATTATTGACAAAACATGTTTGGAGGCATCCTAAACTAAGTTCCTAGATAAACACTTATATCCCAACAAAAAACAAAAACATATTACTCTAGCAATCCTGTATTTAATGCATGCGAATGGCATCACCGCGGAAAAACAAAATGAATAGATTATACCAAAAGCGTGCATTAAATGTGTACTATATGTGGAGATATGTGTATAGGTGTGTGCATGTGTGTGTGTATGTGTGAGTGGGTATGTCTAATGCTTGAAAGTTTGTGGAGTATAGCTGCGTAACGTCATCCTTGAAAGAGTTGGGTTCACGGCGACATCCACATGTATGCGTTTTAGTGTGTGAAATGGGAATGTGTCTGTGTGTGTGTGCGTAGTGTGTTTGTGTAAGGCTTTATGCGAAATAAATGAAATGTATGGCATGCTCACAGCAGTCACCTCACTGCTCAGTACGAGATCGCGTGATTATCATTTCTGTGTCCTCGTATGTCAAGGAAAGTAGCCATTTCCGAAACACTGGTTTCACTTGAGACGTTCTTTCAAGTTTTATATTAGGAAGAGCTCTTAAAACTTGGTTGTATAAGCGTGGAAGAAGAGATTCTGGGTGGCGATTAGCAAAGGCAGAGTTTACGCTACATATCGGCACTCGGAAGACACGTCTGCTTACCAGTTCTGCAAATTCGCTTGATTCCTTAGTGGACTTATGGACAGCCACTAAGGCTTTTTGAACAAACAATTGCCGCACTGTCAAGACTTCGGCTACTCTATATAGGCTGTCAGTCGGAAATCTGAAGGGTTTTTGCAACATGACTTTGAGAACAGCGCGTTGGGCCCTTTCAAGTCCCAGCATGATAGTCTTTGCTGCACCCCCCCAGGCTAAGTTACAGTAGGACAATATAGATTGACAGAGCGACGTGTATACCATAACCAGGGTCTTCATGTCACAAGAGTGGCGTAGACCTCTCATGACGTAAATGAGCTTTCGAACCCGACCCGAAAGTTTTGCAATATGAAGTTTAAAGGTAAGAGATTCGTCTAAATCTATTCCAAGATAACGAATGTAATTGACACGTCCAATACAGGCACAGTTACTGCAAGAATGAGAGGAACTGTTTCTAGACTGGAAAGAACACGAGTGAATTTTAATATTTACATCTAATTCGGGTGCTGATTTTTGGGTTTTGAAAAAAGACATAAATTTTGTTTTTTTGGCGTTTAATGTTAAAAGATTGTGATTGAGCCATGCTGCTACTTTGTTAATTCCGTTCTCAGCTGCTATTGTTACTTTATCCCAGGATTTATCTTTAAAAATGATGACTGTATCATCTGCGTAACAGATTATGTCTGCCCTGGGAAGTTTTATGTCCAGAACATCATTCATATAAATAGCGAAAAGCGTCGGCCCAAGAATACTGCCCTGGGGGACTCCAAAACTCACTGGAACCTCATCGCTAAGTTTAGACTCGACCCTAACACGTTGCCTGCGGTCCGTTAGATAGCTATGAAACCATTTAAGAGCAACACCTCTGATTCCAGCAGTTTCAAGCTTCTTTATTAGGATCTCAGTGGAAACCGTATCAAAGGCCTTGGCGAGATCTAGAAAAACCCCTATGCAGCGCAGCTTTTTATCTACAGCAGAAGATATTAGGTTAGTTAGAAGGACTACCGCATCTTCAGCGGACCTGTTGCGTCTAAAACCAAACTGCCTCTCTGATAAGTACAGTTTAGCCTCAAGATAGTTTACAAGCCTAAAGTTTACCAGTTTTTCGAGTAGTTTGGAAAATATGCTCAGCAAAGATATCGGCCTGTAATTATTAGGGATATCTTTAGGACCATCTTTGTGAATCGGTACTACCACGGCGAGCTTCCAGCTGGAAGGAAAGCTGCCACTCTCGAGACTCAAGTTACAAATATAGGTAAGTGGTTCTAGAATAAAAGGTTTAATATGCTTAATTAGGGTACCAGTATGACCATCAAGTCCCGGTGCACTGTCTACTTTAATGCCTGCTATAAGTTTATTTATTTCGATACAATCCGTGGGAGACATGAAAAAAGAATTTAAGCATGAATCTTTACTTTTGTACGAGTCTGCCAGAATACATTCAGTGGAAGAGCAATTTTTTAGAATTTCATTTGCGAGGTCTTTACCTACACTAGCGAAATAGTTGTTGCAAATATTAAGTGACTGAACCGGATCCTCGTGCGTAGACAATAATTCAGCTGCACTTGATTGTGACTTTGTTTTGTCGCAGATGCTATTAATGGTTTGCCACAGCTTTCTAGAGTTGTTTTTATTTTCAAGAAGTTTCTGTTTTTCGTAATCTGTTTTAACACGACGTAGCAACTCTTTATAAAAGTTTCGATATCTTCGGTACGTGGTTTGAAGAACTATGTTATCAGGATTTTTCTTAGCTTTCAAGTGCAACATGTCGCGGTTTTTTTGGCATTTAATGAGTCCAGGAGTAATCCATGGTCTCATGTTAAAGCAAGAATTACTTACGATGACTTGACAACTATGGGCAGAGACAGTCGATTGGAGAATTGACTGAAACTCATTGACAGCCTGATTCACCTCGGATTTATCAGTGACGCAACACCAGTCTACTTTTCGTAAGTCATTTACAATGGCGGGATAGTCAATTTTAGAACGAAAACGATTTTGAGGAACTGAGGATCGACAAGAATTAGCTACACCTAAAATACAGATATTGTGGTCAGTAATTGATGAATTGCAAACGACTCCAACAGCTTTAAAACCTTGTTTGACAAAAATATGGTCAAGGCATGTTTTATCTCGCGTAGGTTTAGATATGGCTGGTAGCAACTGATGTTCTGCAGCCAAGTTCAAGTATTCAGTACAATCTTCGCTTAAAGAGTCTTCAATAATGTTCAGGTTGAAATCACCTGCCCAAATAATGCATGTTTTATTGTACTTAGGAATTGTTTCGTCATTTAGGGTGGCCAAGAAGCTTGTGACGTCTTTAAAAGCTGGAGAACGATAAATACCTAATATCAAAAACTCATCCCCTATACATATTCTTAGGCAATTACAGTCATGAACGTCTGGCTCTGTAACTAAAGCTGACCATGTATTACGGACATAAGCTGTAACACCACCGCATTTATTTATGAATTTTGTTGTGTTATATGAACTGTAGCCTGGGATTTGCGGAATAATAGTGTCAGGGTTCCACCAGCACTCAGTCAGAATTAATACGTCTATTTTTACCGGTAAACGCATTAGAGCAATCATTAGACAATTAAAGTTTTTCCGAATACTACGAATATTGATATTCAATACTCTAAAGCTATGGACATTTGTGATAAAGTTTTGACAGTCTTCTAGGCTTTCTGAAACGTAGCACTTTGTTTGAAACGATTTATCCAGACTCTCAAAAATATCTGTCATTTTAAATTAAATAAAATAAAAATTAAATTGTTTTTAGAAATTTTAGTTAGAAAACGAGAAAGTGCCTTGTCTTGATTTTTATAATGTTCAATAAGCCTAAAAGTAGAATAACGCGTTGAAACCTCAAATTGTCCATAGTTCATCGAAAAGTAATAGCCCAGATAATAGTAAGATTTATATTTTGTTTGTGCGGTGAGCCGTTGGTATGTGCGTGTAAAAGATAACAGCTGGCAGCTGTGAGCTTGTGTGTGTGTAGTGTCAGTGTTTTCAACATTCAAAAGATATAAAATGATGAGGTAATTTTGCTTTCGAAGGGATTGCAACAATAATACAAAATAAATTAAGTTTAAAACAAAAAATCGATATAACTTTGATGATTTGGTTAATAATAATAGATATAAGCGAAATATCTTTGTGATCGGTAGAACCATGTTATTTAGTATTACATAAATTTTAATTAAATACGGCCGCCGATTACGAGGATACGCCGCCGAAGCCAGTAGAATCGAGTTGCTTAAGATGATGGTCCAGATCTGCCTGGTTTCGTATGGACATGGCGGGACGCCCCTCTGCTTTCCGAATGAATATGGTTCCATTTCTGGTCCAACAATAAGCAAAACCGGAAAGTTTCGATCTGCGTCGGGCCTCTTGAAATAACTGCCGACCAAGTTTCGTCAGGCGCTCGTTAACAAAAACCTTATTCGCCGGCCCATCAAAGTGCAGGTCACCTGAAGTTAGGTTGTGCCTAGCTTTTGCCGCCCTCACAAACGAGTCACGCTTAGCTCGTCTAAGGAAACGCACTACCATGAGGCGCGGACGCTGCCCGTTTTGATTGACATTATTCGAAGACTTCGGACCCACTCGGTCGATCCAGTCGATATCGCATTCCTGTAGATTCTCGCCGACCTTGCTGCCTAACACTTGAATAAAGTGAAATAAATTTTCATTGTGCTTCTCAGGAATTCCGACTATTTCTACCTCGTTCCTAACGGAGGACTGCATATGGAGCTGGAAAAACTCCTCCATTTTGGTGATTCGCTCATTGAGCCGGGCCTGATCGGTCTGTGCCGCTTTTGTTTCTTTGTTTACGAGTAAATGCTGTCGTTGACCAGGATTAACGTTTTTATGAGATGACGGGAGAGAAACGTATAAAACCTATTGTATTAGAGGTAGTAGGTATTATATAGTAGATATTTTGTCAATCCAGATATGACGAATGATAGAGATTCATGGTGGAAGGGCGACGTACACACTGTACCGACCCTGCATAAGGTTACGAAGATGATGATCTAATCAAGTCTCTCAAAAGGCGGAAGTACTTATAAATTTCCAGAAGCGAGTCATTACCACTTCGATTGAATAAATAGATTTCCGAGTCAATATCTGGTACACTTGTCAAAAATGTGTTTGTTCTAGCTTAACATATTACTGTCTAACTCTACAAAGATTGTGGAAAATGCAATTGCATTTATTTATGTATTTTGATTATCGTTTTTAAACTCCGAATTAGAGCAAATTCAGTAAACAGACATAAAATTCCGACATAAAATTCCGATAAGCGTGCGACCGACCAATTGATTGGTCAATTGGTACAATTGACGAAATGAAAGGTTTAGCAGTTTTTGTACTTAGATCGGTATTTTGTAGAGGTCGAGGTTGGATTGATTTATTCGTTACAGTTTTTGCTTGTACTGATTTCTTCGGTCACGTTGTGTTAAATTGCATAAAATAATAGTTGTGGCGGCATTTTAGACTGGGTTGTTGATTATTTACGGACTATAAGCACCACAACGCACATAAGCTGCACAAGTGGTTCAAAATGTGCATGTTACTTGCAACGTGTACAGGCAAAGAAAATTGTGTCAGCTTCCTAAATGGCATGAATTCGTGCTGTATCAGCAAAAATAGTGCTTCTAGTTGTTAGTCTATTCATTTTAGGCCGATTTTGACGCCAATCTAATTGTAAATCGTCGGCTTAGTGCAAGAAGTCATTCACTGCAAAAAGTCATTAACAATTTTAGTATGAAACTAACGTAATTTAGACACATTTAGGCTATAATTAACACGGGAATACTAAAGTTTAATTGAGTGAGATACTGCGACTAGTTTTGATCACATTCGGTGATCTTTTTCAAGGAGTTACAAGGGTGATGCGTTTGAAGTTGCGTCCAGCCTGGCACTGATTTTGCAGTTATGATTTTTTGCGGTAAGCAGACGAAATACTCGTATATGTATAATCAGTTTTATTGAAGTTTCTCACCTGTAGAATCCAGACTTGTTCTCCGTATTGTCTTTAATGCTTTTCTTGGTGTCTACTTCGCTTAGGACTACGAAGAAGTGGTGACATTTGTCGCATTTGACGAACCGCGTGGAGCTGACGAAGGTTTCCACGTGAGTGCACGGGTCGCCACACTTGGGGCATGTGAGGACCCCGCCTGAGCCCGATTTCTTGCCGCCTGATGTTGAGCCTGGAGAAGAATTACCCGTGAAATTTTATCCAGTTTGAAGATATTTTCGGGAATCGTTTTTACATGTGGCAAGATGGTGTATGTTAAGGACTGACCCTCGTCTCGACTCTTAAGATTTAGTTTAATTTTTCACCGATCTCTCTCGAAGTTTTTAAAGAAGAGCTTTTAAAAACGTTTAGATGTTTCAAGTGTGCACATTACCTGAGCTGACAGTGTCCTTAGGAGTGTGCGGGTGCGGCGGCTGGTCAGTGGAGCTCTTGCACATGACGGCGCATGTGCTCAGCGAGCGCGGCCCGGCGCGCCGCAGCGAGCGGCATTGCTGGACCCCTGCTGGAGAAATATACTTGTTACAAGAAGTTGATAGCTTGCTTCTAAATGCTTTTATTGTTCGTGTTTGGGTCAACTTTCGTTATAAGCTAATTTCGATTGCTCCTACGAATAGTATCGAGACTGCAAATGACATCTTTTAGACAGAGCAATTTAAAATCAAAATGTGACCTAAATTAATAAGTTAATATCATTATCATTAATATATGTTAATATCATTATTTTTTTCGATTTAAAAATATCAAAATATATTTTTTTCTTTTAAAAATGCATAAGTATATTAATATAAGTATAGATTAATTGGTCCAATGAAATAAAACCTGATTTTGCAGTTTCGGTACTGTTATTTATTAGTATCGTTCGTTCGCAGAACAACAATAGTAACACGGTTTCGAAACATAAGATATACTTCGCCATGATGCTACAAGGAATCGCAAATAAAATACTGAACAAAGTAACTATGTCAACGGCTTCGGGTCACGCTTCGGTATTTCAGGCGTAATGCCACACATCCCAAACCAAGCGATACATTAGACTTTTCGACCTCAGAAATAATAAGAATGAAACAAGACACTCTATGGTCAAGGTCGGGCCATTACATCGTGACATGACAGGGCAGGAGGTCACCCAGGCACAGCTGTAAGAACGATCTATTGGGAAACAATGCCTAGGTCGTACTTAGGAACATTCCTCAAACAATAGACAACATATCAGAGACTCAGAGCCAAAGCTCGTTCAGCAAACGTGTCAATACAATTGAAGGCCGCTACGGCGTTTCAAAGAAATTTCAAGCAGATTTCGAGTAAAATACGACAGGTTTGTATTGCGACAGGACGCCATAAAATCCTTTTCTTCAAGGTAGACCTCATAATCGTAGCCTTGACACGTTTGAACTTTGTCGCAGTTGCCAAGTTCCAATTCTTCCTTTGGAAAGCTGAAAGTTATTTTACAATTCTGACTGTGACATAGTACTCTCAAGTGTCGCGCCTAAGTGGTCGGCACCTGGTTGAGATTGAGCAACAAGCTATGATGGGCTTTAGCCCTTTTAAGGAAAGTATTATTGTCAGTTATTGGCAGTTTACATGCAAAATGACTTTCGTTTAACGTCTTGATGGTTTCGACGTGCGTATTAATTATGATGTCGAGAACTGGGTTAATGTCTTTAGCTGAATATCGGACTACAATGTGTTATTAATATTATTGTCAGCCTGTTATTTGCCCGCTGCTGGAAGGTCATTCTTCGTGTACGGCCGTCGTCCTGTCCTGCCTGGGTCAGTCTTGTTTTAGTTCGAAACTGGTTGTGGTAGTTAAAACACGGAGTTGCAGATTGCAATTAAAACGATAATTATAATTTCGGAGTACACGAAAAGGTGTTTAAAACATAACTCATGTTTACAATTGTTCAATTAAATGATTCTTGTTTTTACTGCAAATTGGCAACAATATACCGGAACAAATATGCACATAATTCTACTCAAGATTCCAGATCTCAGGGTCTCTCTCTGCTTGTTTTTGACGTATGAAATATGCACTATGAAGCAAATGGAAGCATACTTCGGTGTGATGACTTTTTTTTTTGCTGAGCTTTGGTGACTTGTCTTTTTTTGTGGTTCGAGTAAATAGACTCTCTAAGAGTAGTCTAGTAGAGTAAAGGATCAAAGTCCTTGCTAATAAACGTTGCTTAGATTTACTTAATATTATTGAACTTGCAATACAAAAATCTTTACTTTGAGCAGTGTTTTTTAAGCAAGGCTCTAAAATATACCTAAAATCTTTAATAAGTACACCGAGCTTTTAAAAAATTACTATAGTGTAATTTTCTTCGAGAATGTCTAATCTATGTCTGCGTGTCCGTTCATACTTCCATTATTCTATGGCATGTTCTGTACCTACCCCATTGCATATTTGGTGACGGAGTGCAGTTTTTGCTTGGAACATATCTAGTATTTATGGGTGTTTTCAAGCTTTATCAGAAGAAATATAGTTTCCACAGTGATCTGTGCAAACGAGTCGGCTACTGCCTATTGTTCCACGGTTTTCTCGCTAATACACGCTTTGTTTACACATGGAAAAGTGTGCACAATGGACTGAATTGTTTCTGTGAAGCTGTTCGCTTTCTTTGGCGCAGTATAATCCTTTGTTAGTAGGCTTTTTATGGTAGCGCTGTAATATCTGTTTTGTTAACCATATTGTTAGAAGAGTTTCCACCATCAGTTATATCGTGGAAAAGGCGTCTACCAAGCCAGAACACTTAAACCGTTTTTATTATAGTTTTAAGCTACTGTCCTTTAGTATATCAAACCATTGAATTGCAAAGCGTCCTGGGTCTGTACTACGTTTCCCGATTAATGCTCTTGAATGTAAACGCTCATCAAAGCTATGATGCTAGTTGCCTTGAGTTAGTGATTTTTTTAAGTCTTTGACCTCGCAGAAGATTCGTTCATTGTATTTTTTGTGGCCATTGCAGCAAACTAGGCACTTAACATGGATGATTGCAAAGATTCTAAAGCCCAAAATCTGTTTTGTAATTACATGGTATCTTAAAGCTGATAAATGCTGTTGGATCATCTAGGTATTCTAGGTCGTGGATGATTAGCTAAGTACCAACCAACCTGCTTTCTATTCGTGTTTTCGTGTTCGTGCAAAAAGGTAACATTTACCACGGTGCCAGGAAAGTGAGAGCTGCGTCTATCATTTATTCTGCGGAAATGTCGTAACACACATAAGTGGTGCAGACGAGTGCACCTAAATTTGGCTAATGCCCATATTTTAGAGACTGCGTGAAGTTAATAGATGTTACGACATTTGTTGGAATTATTATGCCATTTGAGGCAATAGGAAACATTTGTAAGCTGGGAGATAAGTAATAAGCTACTCTCTAATGAGTTTTGCAATAGCTGTTTGTGGTTTGCCAGTACTACTCATATTATTCCCACGGTATTTTGTACAATGTACATGCGTCTACCATGCCTAAAGGCGGCTTCACACGGTGCGTGATGTGTATCACGCACGCTCGACGAACACGGACCGCCACGCACTGAACAGAACACCACCGCTTCCACTCTTGCCAGCACTTCCACAGACGACTCTTCGTCTTCTCATGGTGCGTCGGTGGGGGCTGGTCTGTGTCAGTCGTTGTCACAGACTGTAGGAAGCCACCTTTAGGGCGTAAAGTTTTGTAGTAGTTTTGAACGTAGTGGCGTAGTTTTACATGTGGAAGTTGTGGGCGTAGATCTCAGCAACTTTTCCAGGGTTAATGGTTTATTATGCTCGGTTAGAACCAAGTACTATATAATTATTTTTACAAAAAAAAAAAAAAAAAACAACAACCGACTTCAAGAGACCGACTATAATATTGAGTTATTCATCTATTTGTCGCGCACGTACTTAATGCAAATTTAAGACTTATATATATGGTTTTCTCATGGATACCATTATCAGAACTGGACTAAATGGGACCACACGGGAAGCGTCAGCTTTCTAATAAAAAAATAATCATCAAAATTGATTCACCCAGTCTTAAGTTATGAGGTAATAAACATAAAAAAAAAACATAGACGAATTGAGAACCTCCTCCTTTTTGAAGTCGGTTAAAAATAAACTGCTATGCTATCGGTAGTAATCTGGTACTAAGAAAGTAAAGCCTCGACATATAGTATGGACAAAATATGAAAATGTTTAGGAGCAAACTAATGTTTTTTTACCAACTAAAGTGTAGAATTAATAAAGTATGTAGGTAATTAGAATAGATGACTCTTATGCAAAACCTCACTATTACCTAAACTAAACGCAATATTTAGATCTTTATCTTCCGCCGCCGCTCAGTAATAAAACTAAGTATTACATCAATTAATTTTGTGAGATTTTTAATTAACTGTCGACTGTCGAGAGTACACAAATAAAGTAAATATAATATATGTCCATGGTTTGACATGCTATGCTTCTAGAACATTACTCATTTCTTTGGGGCAAAATGTGGTCTATATGTAAATCTATGGTATGAACAACCTCCATACCAAATGTTATCCAAATCTGCTATAAAGGTGAGCGGCAATAAACATGGTGTAAAATTATTGCCACATTTTAGTTTTACAAACAAACTAGCATAATTTATAATGTTAAGTAACGAAGTGATGACCAATTAAAACATATCTGCCGTGCAGGCCCTAAAACGCAGTAAGCGACATTTTGACGATTTTGAGTTAAATATTGAACCGTAATGGGCACGCCATAAGAAATCGAATGATATAATTGGTTTTTCATTATTTTAACTGCAAGATAGAAAAAAACAAATGCCTCAACGCAGTAACTAAGCATATTTTATGCAAACTGTAACGTAAGACTATCTAAAATGCAGTAATAGCACTAACGTCTAACACGACCCCGGGTAAATTACAGTAAATCCCAGGTAAATTGCAGTAAATGTCATCATTGATACAAAAAATCGGTTTACTACACCTTAAAAATATAGTGAACATATAAACTAAAATGCAGTAAGTAGGCAATGTTCTGAAAATATGAATACTGCAAAGTTTATTTTTAATAGTTTTCAAAATGATTACAGACTAATATGCAGTAATTTACTAGGATGTTGTATTTTAGATAGCATCGCCTATTTTTTGAATACGGTTAAAACATTGTAAAATGCAGTAAAACTGATAAAACTTGTCCTTTATTTATATCATAGGTTACATATTATTGTCAATGTTACTAGTTAAATTGCAGTATTCGGGTTATTTACTGCAGTATAATCGATAATATCTAACTCTTAAACAATAACATTTACAGCCTAAATTGCAGTAAGATTAGTAAGTTACTGCATTTTAGTTGGCAATTTGAATCAAATTGTTATATTCCACTGCTTTTGTGAAGTAGTTTACTGCGTTCTACGAGGGCGGCACTACGCTACGAGTAAAAGTATCGGGAATGGAATATTTCCACTGATCCTGTCATATTTAAATCTTTTTAATTGAAAACTCCTTAGTTTTAAAAATCGAATACCATTTATTTATTTTAAAGAAGATTCTCGGTCTAGTCACAAGGTCTTGTCAAACTTGTTTAGTCGTTGAGAAAATGGAATTGACTCGAGAAAATTCAAGAGCGATGATTTATTATCACTTTCGAAGTGGTTTAACACAAAAACAGTGTGTTGATCGGATGCTTTCTGCATTTGGTGATGAAGCCCCATCCAAAACAACAAAATTTATCGCTGGTTTGCTGAATTTCAACGTGGACGTGTCAAGCTCAGTGATGATCCCCGTCAAGGTCGTCCAAAAACTGCAGTCACCCAAGAAAAGACCAAAACCCACCTATCTAAAACGCCACCGCCGCCGCCGCCGCCGCCGCCGCCGCCCACCTAAAAACGTTGATGTTGTGCGTAAGCTGATTGAGGAAGATCGACATGTGACATACCGCGAAATTCAGGCAACCTTAGACATTGGCATGAGTCAAATACAAATTAATAATCTTCCATGAACAATTAGGTGTAAAAAAGTTGTTTTCCCGATGGATACCGCATTCGCTCTGTGAAGAGCAAAAAGCGGCTCGCGTTACTTGGTGCGTCAGAACTCTCGAAAGATTCCACACAGGATCCTCGAATTATGCTGTATACAACATCGTATCAGGTGACGAATCCTGGATATATGCGTACGAACCCGAAACAAAAAACCAGTCACGAGTTTGGGTGTTCGAAAATGAGTTAAAGCCATCAAAAATTGTTCGTTCACGGAGTGTTGCAAAAAAAATGGTGGCCACGTTTGTCTCCTAAACCAGCCATGTTGCGACTATTCCTCTTGAGGGACAAAGAACGGTTAATGCAGAATGGTATGCTAGCATTTGTTTGCCACAGGTCGTTTCTGAACTCCGTAAAGAGAACTGCAACCGCCGCATCATCCTCCATCACGACAATGCGAGTTCTCACACCGCGCACGGAACAAAAGAGTTTTTGGAGCAAGAAAACATAGAATTATTAGACCATCCGCCGTACAGCTCCGACCTAGGCCCTAATAATTTCTATACTTTCCCTAGAATAAAGAATAAATTGCGTGGTAAGAGATTTTCATCACCTGAAGAAGCTGTGGACGCCTACAAAACGGCCATTTTGGAGACCCCAACTTCCGAATGGAATGGTTGCTTCAATGATTGGTTCCATCGTATGGAAAAATGTGTCAAGATAAATTGTGGTATTGGATGGGGCTTCATCACCAAATGCAGAAAGCATCCGATCAACACACTGTTATTGTGTTAAACCACTTTGAAAGTCATAATAAATCATCGCTCTTGAATTTTCTCGAGTCAATTCCATTTTCTCAACGACTAAACAAGTTTGACAAGACCGAGAGTCTTTTTTAAAATAAATAAATGGTATTCGATTTTTAAAACCAAGGAGTTTTCAATTAAAAAGATTTAAATATGACAGGAACAGTGGAAATATTTCATTCCCGATACTTTTAGTGCCGCCCTAGTAAATGTTTTAAGTTTAAAATACTATTACTGTTAGTGTGACTAAGCCAAATTGTAAAGATGTCATAAAATTCTGAACTATTATGTCAGAATAATAATAAAACGTCATATTTTGGCATGGCTGATAAGTGTTCATTTCGTACTTACTTAATATTTAATAAAAAATGATTCTGATAAACATTCTCTATTTTACTCCATAAAATAAGTAACTAATGTATAATTAAGCCAATAATTATTCACATACTGCACCTACACTTTATTAAAGACACACATTAAAATGCAGTAAAATTTAACTGATACTGCATTTTAAACAGCAAAATAGTACATGTCACGCATAATTTTGCAGTACTAACTCAAATTACTGCATTTTAGTCTGTTTATGCGTACTTTCTGACTAAATTTTAAGTGTCGTAACGGCTCAGATTTTTCAATATTTTTTTCAAAATAGTTTTTAAATATAATATAATAACCTAAGGGCGTATTTTCTTTCGTAAAGTCATTCTTCGAATTCCGGTGCGCCCGATGGCCATCAAAACATCCGTCAAAAAACCTTGTAACATGGAAAAAAAACAAATCGAAAAGTTTTTCGCTGTTTTCTCGAAACCGCGTTTTTGCTCATACTGCGTTTTAGGGCCTGCACGGCAGATATATTAACGCAATTTTTGAACTTAATAAATGAACATGTAATCACTTTGCATTTCTTTTATTTAGTGTAAAACGACTAAGGCAATATGTTACATTTCTGTGTCAAGGTAAGTTGGATAAAAAGCCAAATTAGGATTATAATGACGTTTTCTAGGCTGCCTTGATCAAAAATAAATACCGACTTAATATGGAGAGCTCAGTGAATCGGTTCTGATGTTTGAGTAAACAATTTAGTCTGATCTGCATCCAAAAGTGATTTTTTAATAGACGTGAATTAAAAAGATCAAGTCTTATTATACATCACACACAAGTCGTATTATACATATATTATTGATGCTCAGTCAGTGAGGACATTGCGATATAGCTGCAGTTTTTTTTGTAGTTTTATAGTGTGTTGTTTTTTAGTGTTTTAGTATTGAATTAAGCTATATTTTATTACTAGCCTAATTAATATGGATTAGCAAAACTCCAAGCTTATGCTTTAAAAAAAATACAGCAATAAAAGTAGAAGATAAATGTGATAAAAAGCAGTATGTCAATCCAGGGTAAGCTTTTAGGCTAGCCATCCCATATTTCACTCAAATGCACGGTTCTAGCGTAAAGAAGCAGCAAACGTACATTCTACACACTCACTAACTTTCGCATTTAATATTAGTGTGATGTGATAAAATAATTCTAAACTACCATTTCCTCTATCATTCATCATCAGTAGTTTTGTTTAAAAAATCATAGCTTATTCAAGTCAATACGTAAGCATAACTCTAAATAAAATAGTCACTGTCATTACCTCTTCAATTTAAGATCTATTGAATCGCAACTCACAATATCATTTTGTAAAATCCCATGATGCAATATGAATGTGGTGACGGGTATTCAACCTCAAGTGTTGAATACAATAACATTAGATATTATAGAATTGCGTTGTGTACATCGTGAGGCTTGCGTAACCACTTTCACTTGCATTCTAGATGCTGAGATAGATCTGGGCATGATGCGGCGGTTGTGGGCAAAACTGCTGTGCTGGTGGGGGTCCAACAATTAGCGTAGGTATGTTTATTGGAGGCGGTAACGATGCCTGTTTTGCTGACAGATCGCTGACAGCTACAGTTAATTATCGAAAGGTGAATGAGAATCCTGTTTTGTTTATCTTAAGTTTATTCTATGCAATTTTTTTTAAGTGCGTTTGAGTGGGTTTGACGTGATTTCGGTGTAAATCGACGCTCTGTTAAATTAGCTATCTCCCATACACATATTAAAGTTGTCGATGGTAGGAGACTATTAGGATTAGGTAAACGGCCTTAGGCCCAGGTGGAGTAAGGCAGTGACGGAGTGGTGGCCGAGGCAAGGCAAGCGGAGCGTTGCGTTGGTCGTCCGGCGACGAGATGGGTCGACGACATAGTCAGAGTCGCGGGTCGAACCTGGACCCGATTAGCAGTTGACCGAGGCCGATGGCATAACGGGAGAGAGGCCTATACCCAGCTGTGGGATAAAGAGGGCTGTGGATGATTATGAAACAGCCTTATTTATTAAACGTTCAATAGCCCTGTTTTAGTTAGCTATCTAAACTACTATTATAGTTTGCTATTACTACGAGTTGATAGCTTTGTGCTTTGTTCCAATTGATAAAGCACTTTAAAGAAAAGATTAGCTTACCATTCATGAATTAAGGGAGACACTAATATTTGAATTTCATTGCATACTGTCATGTCAATGTTTTGATCAAATTCTCGATAGGTGTTTATTTAGTTATTCAAATTATATACCTGCATAATAACTTAATTGATCGGAAGTATGGGTTTATAGCTGATAATCTTTCACAAGAGGCTATAAATCATCACGGTTTTAATGGCAATGACCTCCGAGAGTCCAACTAGGTTTTAGCAAGGTTACAATAGATAGTTCAGATGACCTGAGCGAAGGTTGCAGTATGAAGGGACCAAAGACAGATCTTTTAGACATACTAAGAGTTTGAAGTCTTTAGTAACAACTCTATACCTATTCTACAAAGTAAATGATAATGGGTTGATTGCACAGACTAGTAGTGGCGAGTCAGTGCCCTCGGCCGAGAACTCGGTTTGTATAACAGGTTGACAACTTGACAAGGCAAGACAGTCACAGAACCGTGATTTGTTTGCTCGGTCGAGTGTGCTCATTTACTGTCTCGCCAATGTCGCCGTTAAGTGTAATCAACCCATTACTTCATCATCATCATCATCCACAGCCTTCTTTATCCCACTGGTATAGGCCTCTCTCTCACTGTGCCACCTGCCTCGGTCCTGCGCCAGTCGAAAAAACTAAACTAAACCCATTACAAGATAATAAAACAACAATTCATATTAGGCTGCCCCTCAATCCTTCAATCAATCCTATTAGTACAAGGCAAGGTTCTAATGCCGAGAGATAAGTCGAGAAACTCGCTCCGGTATTTCGAAGAGCTTGGTGGGCTCAGGTATTCGGTAGCAATGGAAAGGCACAATTTGCACACCCCTTGCGGGACGGGTGCAGGACCTATCGCCCTCGAATAAAAATGAGAACAACAAGTCAGTAAACAATAATTAAATCCAATGTTGTCATGTTTTTCAAGCACAGCCAAAATACCAGTTTGTCTGGTTCTGTCGATCCAGTACAAGGGCTGGAAGGGTTTTGACCTTAGCACACTTTTGTTTGAAACCAGCTTGTGACCTAGTGACTCATGACCAAGCAGTCGGTATTTTAAATGCTATGTAATAGATACAGGGATATAAGAAAAGGATATGCTAAGCCGAAAAGGGCTCATAGTACTTATCATTATGAACAACTTTTATTGTGAAGGCAACCCTGAAATCGCGAAAAAAAAATTCAGCTATTCCATACATTTTGTCATTGACATGTTTCTTTGGAACTGTTTTTTTTTCGCTAACTCCAGGTTGGTCCCATATTAAAAAGTGGTTCATAATGATGATTACGAGTCTTTTTCATCTTAGCATACCCTTTAATTATAACCCTGGAGTTAGCACCTATTTACCGAGTTGTTATTTTACAATCGACAATCAAGTAACAAACAAATTCATGACTGATTAAATTTAGATATGAGCAGTCTCAATTGAGTCCCTAAATGTTTTAAAAGCACACCATTCGTTGTATTTATTAATAGATACTTCTCACACATACCTACAGCCATTACAAAAAAAAAATCATTGAATTGGGCATAATAATTCAACTGCTACACATTTGATTCCAGGGGCTCCTGAGCTAGTCAGAGACTTTTGTCAAGAACCAGTGGTTTCTCAAAGTTACTTGGCACGGAAATGTGTATGAAGAGTCACATAAACCTACCTATTATGACCTATGATATGACACATAAAACAATCAGTACAGTAAATTTTAATAATACATTACCATAGAGACAACAATGTATGTACATAATAAAGTTTGATTCATTTTAGACCTATGTATAGATGTAACTTTAAAACCTGAGCTTTACCATCTGAAATTTTATAAATAGTGTAGGGACCACCTGGGCACGGACGCAGTGTGAATAACCTTTAAGCAGCAACACAATCGTTTAAGAGTGATGCTGACATGTAATTGCTTGCAAACCTCGCCTCCAGACCATAGTCATTGTCTTCACACTGCTTAGCTTTTGCTTTTGCTTTTGGCACAATAACTTAGGTACGGTGCCGGTCCCAAGCCCGGAAAAAGAGCGAGGGCATAGAGGGGTAATGAGGTGAACGGCATTTCAAGTCATCCCTTGGTATGCTGGGCACCTCACCCCCCTCCCGGCAGCCCGTGGCCGGCGCGTTTCTGGTGGAGGAGTGTGGCCACCTCTGTGTTTCTTGGGTCGACCCGCTTCACCACCCGCACGCAAAATACCGGGGGGATAGCAGTCTGGGCAACTGCCTTCACCCATCGCTTAGCGCCCACCACTCACCACATCTGTTTTACAGAAAACCTTTTAAACATGCAGAACAATAAATTAGAAAATGTTATGCCGAGCGACCCGGCTAGCACCCGGCGCCCTCTGGTATCCGGGCTGGAGGGTGTGAAATTGGCGACCGAAGGCGACGGCGGGGTGGAGCCCCAGGCCTCGTCGGCCGCGGATGCTACTGGAGGCGCAACAACAGTTGCTACGACTGCGGCGGACCCTGGACCAGTGCTAAGGAAGGAAGGTCACAAGCGGCGCTCAAACTCCAAGAAGAGGAGGAACCAGCGGGAGCGTGAGGCCTCTTCGAACGCTGGTTTGGTTGTTGCAGGTAACGGGCAAGGCGATGGCAAGCCGTTAGGCCCCGTCGTTTTGCCAAAGAATACCGGTGGCATAAACCACCGCAAAAAACAATCAACATTCCTCAAGAAAGAGGCGGATAGGGTTGACGCCATAAACCGCCAATTTAGGGAAGGCGTCGTGCAGATGCCCAGCCTGTCGACGCTCGCGCCGGCGGTGGTGGCATGCATGGCGCGCTTACCGCAGAACACGGCCGCGGATGGGGCTTATGGCCCCGTTTCAATGGAGAGGCCCCACCGGGTGGCCCATCCCGAAAGGGAGAGTGTGCCTCACGGTGATGCGGCACTTCTCGCCGGAGAGACGGGGTCCGAGCCGCACGAGCGGTACACAGTAGGGCCAGATACGGTGAAAGCCGAAAATGTTTTAAAATACCCCGAAATGGGGAAACCACGCAACACCGAGAAACCAACGGAAGCAGAGGTTGCGAAAGCCAAAGGCGTGGCCCAGCCTGCGAGTAGGTCACAGCCGCCCTCGGGCCCTTCCGAGGGAACGAGTGGGGGCTGGAGCCGAAAAGAGAGCGAGTGTGACACACCCGAAGCAATTAGGACCAAAGCTGGCACGGAGGTTTCTCAAAATTACGGGACGTCGGTGGAAACCACCCGGGGCGCAAAACGTCAGCGGAGCTCCGATCAAGTATCACCAGGGTCTATCGCGGCAGACAAAAAGGTGTGCTTGACGGGTGGAACCGCTGGGGTTGTGGCAGGACCGAGCGGGACTGACAGACCGGAAAATGGGGTGGGGGAATCAAGAGCTCAGAACTCATATGCCGCCGCTGTTAAACTGTACCGGGTGGTGGTACAGGACAAAGGCGGCATGATGATGGACGAGCTCAGGGCGACCCTACTCCGCAAAACTATAGACAAGATGCAGTACAAACTGTTCAAAGACAATCGCGGCAAGCCAAAAGAGGAGCGTAAGCTGCCGACTTTCTGGCAACTACCTAGGCTAACTCGCGGGTGCCTCAGGTTGACCCCTCGTGACGACTTCTCACTGGCATGGTTGGCAACGACTGTGGAACAGCTGCCGTGCCTGTGGGAGGGGTCGGGAGGGTTTAGGGTGCTTCCTGAGAGCGAGTTACCCAGGTACTATACGGGAATCATTTATGTTCCTGACTTCGGCGAAGATAGAGAAGACCTCAAAAAGTGGCCTTTTATACTCAGAGAGTTCCTATCTGACCTGTACGGGAACATAAGTGTGGACAAATGGCCCATCTTCAAGCACATAGTGCGGCAGAGGGGCGAAACTTTCAATCACATCTTGGTGATGGGCGTTCCACCAGAAGATATAGAGATCTTGAAGCGGGTAGACTACAGGCTGGCCTACACGACGGGGGCAGTCTACGTCAAAATAAAAACAAACAAAACCGGAGGTACCGCGCGGGTGCATGCAGGGGGGGAGGGATGCGCTAACACCGTACCAAGCGGTGCGAGCGTGTCCTTGGCCGACGCCGGCGCCGACACGGTACCCCCGGAAGACAAGGAATGGACAAGGGAAGAGGTCGACCGTCTCCTGGAAGTGAGCGACGGGGGCGAGGAGGACATATCGAGCGATATTATGAGCTTGACCATCCTCTCGCCTCTGTCGCTCATGGAAACGGAGAGGGACGGGCCACCCCCTGTTCATTCTCTGGATGACTAGGGCTGAGCAGACGTGGAAGCCAACAAAAATGGATAAGCACGCTAGAATGATAAACAACAATAATAATAATAAAAACAAAACCAATAAACAAGCCACCGGCAGTCTGGGTGGTACAAGTCTTGAAAATAACAAAAACACATTTAGGATAGAGATCATACAATCCAACCTCCAACACAGCGTCACAGGCTCCGCTACCCTGCGGCGAACTCTGGAGGAGCAACCTAACACAATAGCACTGGTCCAGGAACCATACTTATATCGAGGAAAGGTAAGTGACTTTGCGGCACTACGAGGCAACGTCTTTATTCCCCCTAAGGAAAATAAAATGCGAACGTTTATTTACGTACCGAACCCTTTTAAAGCGTCACTGATAACACATTTGTGTACCGATGACCTCACTGTAATCAAATTGGAGACCGGCCTACAAGGCAGGCTCAGCTCTATTATATTAGCCTCGGCATACATGGATGGGACGCACGAGGCGCCACCTCCTGAAATAGAGGGGCTAATGCAGTTCTGCTCAATCAACAACTTAGAATGCGTAATAGGCTGCGATGCGAACGCACACTGCGTAGTCTGGGGAAGCCCAGACACAAACGACAGAGGGAAAGACGTGCTTGATTTTGTCCTCAGGCATGACCTGAACATCTTAAATCGAGGATCAGAACCAACGTTTGTGCCTTCTTGGGCGAAAACGATTATAGATATCACGTTAGCCACAACCGCAATCTCCGACAGCATCAAAGACTGGCGTGTGGCAACGGAGGACTACTCCGGCTCTGACCATCGAAGGATAAGGTTCAGTCTAAATGTAGGAAAGCACTTACCTCGCACCTACAGAAATCCCAGAAAGACTGACAAATCACTCTTCTCTGAAAAACTCCAGGAAAAACTGCTAAATATACAGCAAGTTAAGATTAGCACAGAACTCACCCCAAACGAAATAGAGGACATGGTACGATCGATAGCAGGTATTTTAAAAAGCAGCTACGAAAGCTCATGCCCTCTAAAGACGGAGAACAGTGAGATACTACATAAAAAAGATAAATGGTGGAGCAGAGTACTCAACAAACTGAGGAAGAAAGCTAGACATCATTTCAACAGAGCGATGAACACCAATCAGGAAGAGGATTGGCAAGAATATAGAAAAGCTCGACACCAACTAAAAGTAGAAATTATCAGGAGTAAGAAAAACTCCTGGAAAAAATTCAGTAACTCAATACAGTCAGAGAGCGAAACCGCAAGGCTTAGAAAGATAGTATCAAACAACACCCAAACCAAACTAGGTACCCTAAAAAAACCAGATGGCTCATATACCACGTCGGAACAAGAACAGTTTGAACTGCTTTTACAAACTCATTTTCCGGAATGTCGACTTGAACATGAAGGTGGGTGGGAAACTAAGATCCCCCATCAACCCAGAAGGGAAGACTGGGACTTTGCGTCCTCCATCGTTACTGAAGAGGCTCTACTATGGGCGGTCTGTACCTTCCAACCCTTCAAGAGCGCAGGATCGGATGGAATCTTTCCGGCACTCCTGCATTGGAGTGTAAATAAGATAAAATATCACCTCGCCGCCATCTTCAAATCATGCCTCGCATGGAAATACATACCTAAGGCCTGGAGGGAAGTCAAAGTAGTATTCCTGCCAAAGCCGGGTAAATCAGACTATACAAACCCAAAGTCATTTCGGCCTATTAGCTTAAGCTCTTTTCTTTTAAAGACGCTAGAAAGACTATGTGACAAATATATCCGAAATGGACCGCTACAGGAGAAACCAGTGCACCAAAACCAACATGCCTACCAAACAGGAAAATCAACGGAAACCGCCTTGCATCAGGTGGTACACAAGATTGAATCTGCTATAGAAAACAAGCAGTCATGCCTAGTAACCTTTATCGACATTGAGGGGGCCTTTGACAAAACGACGTTTCCCAGTATCGAGTTGGGGCTCAGAAGGCACAACGTCGACGAAGGAGTGAGCAAATGGATCACAACAATGCTGTCTAATAGAGCAGCAAATATAGAGTCTTCTAAAGAGTCGCGCTGCGTCGTCACTAAAGGTTGCCCCCAAGGAGGAGTGATATCCCCTATTCTTTGGGTAATAGTGGTAAATGAACTAGTCGAACTCTTAAACAAAAATGGAATAACTACCATTGCTTATGCAGATGATCTGGCAATAATGATATCTGGACTTTTCGAATCAACACTATGTGAAAAAATGCAGAAAGCTCTCCGAATAGCAGAAGATTGGTGCGAAAAGCACAATCTCTCTGTTAATCCGCAAAAAACAGAAATGGTGTTATTCACGCGTAAAACAAAAATACCAAAATTAAAACTACCGACCCTTTTTGGAACGGGACTAACTTTAAACAAGGAAGTGAAATATCTCGGAATTTGGCTAGATAATAAACTTCTTTGGGGAAAACAACTAGATCACGTTACTACTAAAGCCACAAACATACTATGGCAGTGCACCAGGGCAGTTGGCAAAGACTGGGGACTGAAACCAAAACTATGTCGATGGCTATACACGGTAATAGTCAGGCCAGTACTCACATACGGTAGCATAGTGTGGTGGCCCAGAACAATCCTGGCAACAACCATCACCAAGCTACAGAAACTACAAAGGCTGGCATGTTCACTAATAAGTGGCTGCTCAAAGTCGACACCATCGGCCGCCCTTAACGTAATTCTAGGTCTGACGCCATTACACTTGCACATACAGCAGGAAGCAATGGCGTCGGCACTAAGAATCAAATCCTTAAACCAGTGGAAAGGCGTCGGATACACCACAACCCACTGTAGAATCTTAGACAGAGCAACAAAAATCGTCCCAGACGCAAGCCGAGGGACTGACAAAGTTGCTAATGTACATCTGGACAACAAAAACTATGAGCTAGTGACAGAAGAACGAGTCCAAGCTGACATCGTAGATGCTGGTCCAAAGAAATATAACATTTACACGGACGGTGCAAAAAATAATAAGGGTGCTGGTTGTGGTTACTACTCACTGGAGCTGGGTATCAAAGAGTCCATAGCCCTAAATAAGACTACAACCGTATTGCAGGCAGAGGCGATGGGCCTTCTGCTTGCGGCAAGATTGGTACTCACAAAAAACTCGGAAATAGAAAGAAAAGATGATCAACTCACGTTCATCACTGATAGCGCAGCAATCATCTACGCACTCAGAAAGCCAACAACTAGGTCCAGAGTGGTATCGGAATGCCACTTTACTCTACAAAATTTAGCAACCAGAAATACAGTTACTGTGGAATGGACAAAAAGTCACAGCGGATGTAAAGGAAATAACAAAGCCGACTTACTCGCAAAGGAAGGCATAAAGAAAGAAATTAAGGCAGATGTCGCGGCACTGTGTAAACCAACGGCATTGGAAACGCGGAACCTGTTAATTGCCTACACGGAAAAAGAACAGCAAAATCTATGGAACAAAACTACAGATTGTAAACACTCAAAAGCTTTTTACCCATCGTTAAATAGAAAAGCGACCAACAAACTACTCAAGTTAACCAGGACAGATCTCCGTACAATGATAGGCATTATCACTGGCCACTGTGAGCTAAATTACCACTTACACAAAATTGGAGCTACGGACAGTCCGCTGTGCCGAGGCTGTTTACAAGAGGACGAAACCGTGGAGCACGTGCTGTTGCACTGTGAGGCCACGGAAGATATAAGATCAAGGTCGAGGCTCCTTGAAGAAACCACACAACAAGTCTCAAGTACCACAACACCTGGCGCAATGCAAGTGGAGGAGGTATGCCAGCGACCCCAGGCCGTGCTCCGTTATTTTAGGGAGCTCGGATGGTTGGGGTAAGCTGGCAGTCGGGGGGGGCAATGCACAATACACCCCAAGCGGGACGTCGGTGCAGGTCGTATCACCCCCATTTAGAATTAGAATTAGAATTAGAATGTAATTGCTTGAAAATTGTTTTGATCCAAATCGAAAGAGTTTACTACTTAAACAACGCATAATTGAAAAAGGTTTATTAAATGTTTTACCTTATTTTTAATAGTGGGGTATATAAATAGGTATTTTAAAATGTTTTGCAAACAGAAGTAGGTACCCAGATTACACATTATATTTTAATTCCAGATTTTTATTTTCATTACGTAGGTTTTGATAAAGTGTATTGTGTTTTTTTAATCAATCTCGTTGAACTAATTAACATTTGGGATTAATTGCTTAAATGCCTTATAATATGACAAACACTCAATGTTAACAAATATATTCGAATTGTACATAAAAATGCCTTAAAAATAGGTATGGTAGTTGATGCACTTATTTAGCAAAACATACCTATTATTGTAGACTAGTAATATAATAGATGTTATGTACAATTGGCCTAAAAAAAAATATATTCTTGTGCACCAAAAACATTCCGTGACTTTTTTCAATATTCCTAGTGGGTTTGTATTGCAAGAGTACGTTTTTCATTCTTGTATGTTTCAAAAAGGCAAAGCAATATATTTATAACATGTTGTTTTCCACAGAGGTCATGGATTGGATGTCTGGAGACCTATGTTTATGTTTATATCCAGCAAATGGTGATCATGAGAAGTGAGAACTGATATCATATATGATACTTTTTATATGAATATAAATTATGGGAACACTAGAAAATATCGTGTGAAACCATAGAACACAGCTAGTTATATAGGTTTAATTGTTTTGTAGAGAACAAAAAAAATGATAATGCTTATCTAACAAAAAACAGTTCACAGATTATGAAGTGCTCAGGCTCAGATAAGAATCCAACAAGCATCCTTAGTGGGGTCATTCACAAGTTATTTTACAATTTATAAGTGTCCATGACCTTGTCCGTAGAGCGCTCGCCTTGATCAGGCCACGGCAGTCGTAGCTTCAGTGATTTGCAAGGAAATTATCTGTGTACAGAGCACGCGCGATATCACGCGGCAACGCAAGCCAAACATGCCAAAGCCTATCACTTTTTGTTATCAAACATTCGTAACTACCTACGTACCTACCACAAACAACCTAGTTCACCCCGACACGAGTCTGGACCGACGCCAATAACACGAAAACAACATAATCTAAAGAAAATTAGAAAATCGCACTCACCCGATGTCAACTGATGGTTTCTTCTCACTGCGATCCTCCCCACCGAAATGAAACTCAATCTTACACTACTCATTATTTATCCCTAGATAGCGATCTAACTTTAACATCAGCCCTCGACAGAACGACAAACACACGAATTAGAAATTACAAAGTCGCCGTAATAGCAGAGTCGCAATTTTTATTGTATTATTTTGTTTGTCAGTGAGAGGTCTCTGTCATGACGCAACACTTTTTAGTCAACATCAACACTGCTCTCAGACAATAATTTGATCGTGCAAGTACGAAAACACCACTTTTCTATTTTTTTGTATGATTTTAGCAAAAACAAATTTATTTTTTGGACAATTGAGCGGCCATGCTGCGGTTCACAGCTGATTTTGATGTGAAAGAAAATAAAAATTTCGTACCACGTTGTTTTGATAGTGCTGCTCCCTAGCGGAAAACTTTATAAAAGTGGTTCTGCTTTATCGCAAGAGCAGCAAAGATTCCTTTACTCATTCATAGAGAGCGCTACTCGCTAAGAAAATCACTAACTGTTTTATCGACAGAGCCATTAAGTATTCGCCTCTTGATCATAGATGGCGCTATAATAAAATAGTTATGACTGCGTTCACAATTATTTTTTATCTAGTGTCATTTCTTAAGGTAGAGTTCGACCTTTATAAATATTTATAATCTGTTTTTTCTACGATATTTTTTTCTGTGGTGAATGAATGAGAGGGTCCAGAGGAACGAGAGGGCGACGTCAAAATGACAGAATACTATACGTCAAGTCAAAACAAAATTTCGTTCGTCTGTGGTGAAATGGAAACTGTCCAAAATGGCCGAGACAGAAACCGATAATAACAGTATTATCAGAACGGATAGAAATACTAAGAATCCAGTGCCTGCTAATGGGCCCCGTCGCGTTACTATCTACAAAACTGAGACCGGTTTCGGTTTCAATGTGCGCGGTCAAGTGTCGGAGGGCGGGCAGCTGAGATCGATCAACGGGGAGCTTTACGCTCCTTTACAGCATGTCAGCGCCGTGCTGGAGCAGGGGGCGGCGGAGCAGGCTGGCATCAGAAAAGGCGACCGAATTCTCGAAGTGTAAGTACTTCTCACACACATTTCCCGACCACGCCATAAGACCCAGCAACCATCGAGTTCCCATCAGATTTTCTCAGTATTGTTCTTTTTTTCGACATATCAATACATTTTCTGTTGATAATCTCTACACATATTCTCCTGAATGGCATCAGTACTTGCCAGAAGTTGCAGAGCTGCACTTGGATTCTAATTTACATAATGTTGTGATGATTCATGCTGGCAAACTTGTTTGATTTGACGGAACCAGTGAAGTTTGAAATTATTGTTTTTATGACTGGCCGGGTCAACACATAATTTATTTTTGAATGAAATATTATGGATATGACCTTGAAGCAGATTGCTGATTTCAGTCTGAGTGTCTACATACCTACCTACTTATATAATCATCAAACTTGTTGAAAGTTTCTGTAGTATTTACTAAAGTTGTAACAAAAGAAACCTTGCAAAATACATAGGTATGTAGGATAAGAAAATGTATTCTTCATCTTGTAGGGTTTCTTGTTGTAATCTTTGCTTGACATAGTTGTTATATTATCATTTAGTAAAAGTACTAGTATAATTAACATAGTGCTGCATAGCTACCATGGTCAAGACATAATAAATAGGCCTGTGTAAGTTAAATATTTCTATAAAACAATTGTTAAGCTAAATATAAAAACTGACACTAAAACTTTTCTAGCAGGTCTTGCACAATTCTGTGTAATTGAAAGTAAACAAAAAACCTGGATAATCAAATTTACTGTTATAAAATCAATAAGAAATATGATACCTAGATGTAACAATTGCTACATATTGCACTCCACATTGAGGGCATAATGCAATCAGTCTCGCTGGGATTGCTCAATGAGTATTATTTTTTGTTTGTTACTATAGTCTGGCCCAGTTTGCCTAGTTTTATCTTACAGACTGACAGTAAACTACATGTTATGTTTGTTGCATTGCTACGATGTGAATCACCATTTACTTACCCTTGTTGAAACAATGCAAGTGCATGGTTTTGTACTACAGCTCTTTTAGTTGACTTCTCGGGTGGTTGTATGTTTCTAAGTGATCTTTTGTAGTCTAAACGGCTTGACAAATTTCTATGTAGGTGTTATTAGTCTTGATTACATTCATGATATATTTAGACTTAACAGAAATAAAATAATAGTAATTTTCTTCTTGGTGTAACTGATTGCAAAGGTAGCCTGTAGCTGTTTTCTTTGTTTGTAACCCTTGACACAAAAAACGACAGGGTGTTATAAGTTTGATGTGTCTGTGTGTGTGCCTGTCTGTGGCATCGTGACTCCCGAACGGATGAACCGATTTTGATTTTGTCTTTTTTTGTTTGAAAGGTGAATTAGTCGGCAGTGTTTTTAGCTATTTTGTCGGGGGTTTTTTAATTTTTAATTTAATTACTTGTTCATACATAAATTCATCTTCTCTTTAGAATATTATTTTTTGTATTTTTATTCTTGTTTTTCATTGTTTGTGTATATTTTTTCTGGTGGGGTATAAAATGGCAGTGGTTATAATTATTGTATGCATGTCTGGTGGTCAGAATGAATAATTTACTTCTTCATAATTTCCTGTAGTGACTAAATTTTAATAGGCAAATAATGCTTGCTATAAACCAACAGCTTATGCTTTTGTTTTAAAGTAGGTACTATATAACGGAAGGCAAAACCAGTTTTTAAATACCTTCATTACATTCTAGCAAGAAATATGTGATGAATTAGTATGCATTAATTTCTATGGAACTGTAGTTGACAACAGGGGCGGTGGCGACGCTGTTCTTTACGATTTGAAGTGATCACCCTCCACCCTGTTGCGCCGGTCTCGGCTGTCGCCACCTCCGCTGTTGCTACCGCCCTTTAGCTCATTTAGACTAAAAAAGGATTCTAATACACACGGACTACTATGACACCAACAATTACAAAAGCCATAATTACTTAAGTTAATAGGTAAAGTGGCTAGTCCTAGTGTCAAGGTATTTACGTCGTCTGATAGCCTCTGATATGACTTAGTAATTATTGCAAAAGGACTAATAACCGTGGCCTACAATTTAATGTTTCATCCAACCCACGGTAGCGCTCTGTTGTAAACGCTACCCACGGTCTCCCATCCGAAGGCTATATCGTTCGTTGCTTAACATCAGTGATCAGTTATGGGTTGATTACACGTAACGAGTGCAGTGCCGAGTCAGTGCCCTCGACCGAATACTCGGTTTGTATTTTAAACAGTTTGACGAGCGATACAGTCACTGGAACCACGATTTGTTTTCTCGGCCGAGTATGCCATTTGTCCGACCACTGTACTTGTTACGTGTAATCAGCCCATTACGAACGCCTACTCGCTACGCTACGAGCGCTACAAAAGCCATAAACTAACATACTACACAGTTACGCACATATCATCATTTGGTGTGATTCTAAAATTACGAATAGCTATCCATTTTATCGATTTATCATCTTACACACGCGTACTAGTAGATATATCTCCGCTGGCCTTGATGTGCACGTTTTCGATAGCTGAATAGCATCTGTTGACAAACAACCGCCTCTGACCCGTTCTGCGCGTCCCTTTGCCCTGATTGTAGATGGTCTCGTTTGAGATAAAACATCGCATTGTGATCCAAATAGCTGGCCTATTTGTCCTTTATCTTGAGTTAGACTGCAGGGACTTCGGTATCGTCTGTAATATTGGCTCGTGGGGCCTTTGGGTAGAGATATTTTCCAGCGTACGCGTTAATCCTGGTAGATTAAGTATATCAGACAGTCAGTCCGTTTTGGCCGTATTTTCCACATCGAAGATAACCTGTTCTATACCAGACTGGCAAGTGAGGTAATGGCTGGTAATACTTACTTAATGATTTTGCAGTCCAGTTAGTGCTTCAAAGATTTCAATAGATTTTATGACCCAACTATGCAATTTTACTAGTAAGATTTGAAGGACTTACTAAGAACAATAGTGGAAAACTAAACCCAGATTAACTACAGAATTATCGCCCTTAGCTGACGACAGATAAAATAAGACTTGATTTATCCCCCGCGGTCTTCTCTAGAGCTATCTTATCCAGTGTCAAAAGCTCAATTCAATCAATCAACTCGATTGCCTCAACTTAATTAATGCGCTAAACAGAATGCAAGAAAATAGATCAAGCTCATTAGATCTGACCATAATTTATGTCAGTTTCAGGTCAAATGTCTAATCACGAGCCGCTGGCAGAGAACGTCGCAATTCCGCTATCTGTTGTTGTTTAACATCAATAATTAGTGGCATTAGTAATTCGTCCGTTGGCTAAATGACTGCATTGTTGAAATAAATTTGTTGCGATAAAATCGAAAAACCAGACGAATTCATTCAGAATCTGTGTATCGTGTAATTACTAAAATCGTTGTCATTTCACGCTCGTTGATCGCAATTAAGTGTTTTATGGCTCAAATTACAGCCAGATAAATTACCTACAGCTCTGCGAAAGCCGAATCAAAATCAAATCAGTAATTTTCGAGTTGTACGCGTTCAAAAAGAACTTTCTTTTTTGATAACATGTAAAAGTGCTGTGCTTGAAGACTTAGAAGTGCCGGTGTTAGAGTACCCGTGTCAATGGTCAAGGAGTTATATTGCAGACTGCAGAGATGTCGGTGCAGAGAGGTGGTCAGGGGACGTTTCGCTACTGTTTCTATTATTGTACAAGCACCGGTTTCGAGATATACGATCTCGAGAGCGAAGCGCCGACGGGGGCCGGGTAATCCTTTTATTTTATTGTCAGGCTAGGCGATCGACCAATGATTTATGAACATTATTAGCAGCTCATTCACCCCACTGCGGGATATAAGTCGCGGCTCTTACGCCAATCTTGCTTTTTCTAATCTTGGCCAAACACCACCTCATGTTATTCAAATCCCATCTCAGATTCTAAGAGTTAGAGTTGGATTTTCAAAGTAGGCTTTCGGACCATAACGTTGGTGCTTAACGACAATCTTCCTGCAAGTTAAAAGACGGTTAGCCACCCAGACGAACATTAAAAGTTACTCCTTCGAGTACTAGCTTGTCCTGCGTATTTCCTCGCAATTTTAATCCTTTGCCGTATACTCAAACTTATTGTACGGATTTCAAAACAACTTGGCATCAGACCACTTTGATCGCTTCAATCAACAGATTTCATATTGGCCACGGCAAAGATGCCAACAGTTTGTTTCTCTTTTCCGTATGATCGTATGTCATTTTTTGACGTGAAAATCTAACATGCAATCAATCACCCTAGATCAAATTGCGAGTACTTACGAATAATGGGTTGATGACATGTAACCAGTATAGTGGCGAGACAGTGCTCTCGGCCGAGCACTCGGTTCGTATTTATAAACAGTTTGACGAGGCGAGACAGTCACTAGAAGACTAGAACCATGATTTGTTCGCTAGGCCGAGTATCTCCATTTACAGTCTCGCCACTTTACTCGTGAAGTAAAAAAAAATAAAAAAATAAAAAAAATAAAAATAAAAAAAAACAAGGAAACAACAACAAAAAATAAAAAACAAACGGAATATTCAACAAGAAATGAAATAAAACTAACTTATGGGAAATAATGGGAAATTATGGGAAATATGGGAAATTATGGGAACTTATGGGAAATGGGAAAAAATGAAATAAAACTAACTTATAAAACTAACTATATATTATTCTGTAATTCGAAACTTAGAGCCAAAGTCTGTTGTTCCGTTTCAGACAAACTAGTATGTTACTTAGTATTACTGTAAATTATTAATTAAATTTAAAATTTAAAAACCCCGACAACACACACATGGACACGTCAAACTTATAACACCCCGTCGTTTTTTCATCGAGGGTTAAAAACTAGTAGTAACCAAAATGTACCGAACTAACACGATCACAAAATTTATAATTTCTTCAGGCTTAAAAACGTCACGCTAACGCCGCATTAGTGTAACAGAGTAGGTTAGGACAAAATGCCAATGCACTCAAAGAAAACCTTTGCGATTTCCAAACCGGTCTCTTGCCCAATTCCGATGGATGAACAATTGATTCGGGCATGACCGCTCTTGGGTAAAGAGTTAAACTTTGAATGTCAAAGTTCAAGATGTTTGTCATATTATATCACATTAGATAAACCGTGTTTTCGATGGCACGATTAAATGTTTTTTTTTTATGCTATTGAATGACGAGAAGAGCAAATCGCTTGCCTGATGTTAAACGTCACGTTGTTGGTCTATAACAGGTCTGCGCCACACAGAATTATAAAAGTAAGTTCACAAGAATTATAAAATTAACTTAACATGAAGTTCGTTCATCTTATAACAGAAATCGTCTTCTGCCGGACTAAAAAGAATAACAAGTTATGTGAATCTATTCACGACGAAAAAAACAACCTATCCATTGCCTCTTAATACTTCTTCACAGAAAGGATTATCTCCTCTTCAATATTAACTTTACAACCAAAGCAACTAAATCCAAAACCTATTCGTATTCCGCTTAAAGTCAAACAAAAAATAATTCATACGCTTCTGTTTTAGACATTGATGAAAAATATAACTCGATGAAATATTTGCTGCTGTAAATTCAGTTCATAATTTTACTACCTGCGTACATTCAAAGAACTCCAGGGAAATTACGCACGTACAAAATGCGGACCGTTTTTCATTCGTGAAATGTTATCGTTACAGCGATCTGCTTATCTGAAGGGGTACGATCGCATTTTTTGAACAAAACTGACAGCCTTCGCTTATTAAGAGATTTTATTATGTGTTTTATTTGGGCCACTTTAGTGTGATACGACGTACATATGTATGTAGTATGTACATACGAATTGAGGGCGCTGATGGGGCAATAGTACAAAGTTTTTCTCTCTATACCAAAGGAAATGAGACGACAGGAAAAGTTTATCTTTTGTCCAAGTATATTAGAAGCTGCATCGCGCACTGCAAAGTTATGTTCGTCACTCCATATGGTTAGTGTAAAAGTACCTACTGCAGAGTTCTTAGTAATTTAATTATTTAAAAAATCTTGACATGTCAAAAACAATGATATTTTATCTACACAACTTAAAAGTACCAATTCAATTAAGTATTATAAGGTCACATATCCTTTAAGGTTTAATTTGCCTACTTAATAATTAAAAATAAAATATTAAAATTTTAATTATCCTAATTTGGGTCATATCACGTCTGCAGAACTTGTAATGTAAACCGAATTTATCGCTCCATTCAGTATTTTCCTTAAATATTTGCATTGAAGTTATCTTTGCCTGCACTCGATAGCAAACAAACCACTGGACAAACCATTGTCCGGTCTGCGGTGGGTGTAACATACCTACTTAGATTAGCTTCGTTATTTAATTAATTTGCGAGCTTTCCTCAAATTTGTCTGTAATTCTGGAATCACAAGAAGTTTAATGATGTCCTAAACCGCAGAAGGGACGGCTTGGTTGGGTTTGCTAACTAGGAGGCAAATTACACTGGCGGTTTGGTTATTACAAGACCGCGATTTCGATCTCGGCTAGCAGTGTGCCGTCGCATTCGTTTGTGTGATTTGTATGAAAGCTTTCTGAAAGCGCGGTAATGTAGTCGTTCCACACAAATTAAAGTGCGGTAGTGTAACAGTTCCATACAAATCAAGTGGCGCCGCTCGGCACTTTCGCACTATTCCGCTGCCTGCTACGAATGCTACGATAAACTTTGCTACGGAGCTCTAAAACGGTCTATGTTGCTTTCGAGGCTAAAACAAGCTTATTATGAGAGGCATTCAATAAGAAAAGCCTAAGCTGACCACACAGAAGAAATAATAGTACTACCAGCGGGCGATCGTCTATTCTAGATTACCCTCAACTATCCCCGCGCCGCCGCCGCTGGTGGCAATAACAGGCTGAAAAAGTGGCGATAAACACTTTATGACAATAGCTCGTAACACCGTTCCACAAACACTCAGACAGCCAGTCTAGCCAGCTCTAAGTAGCGTGTGAAATGAGCTCAAAATCTAGAAATAGCACCAGTATGCTAATGAGATGATTGATCGCAACTCGCGAGCGACGGAGTTACGTGGCTGTCAACAGTCGAGACTTACGCTAGTGAGTCTTTAGAGATGACGTATGTTTAGATGTAAACCACGCAAGGAAACGTAACGTCACGATCATATTATAAATGCGAACTGTCTGAGTGTTTATCTTTTAACTATTAATATACGGCTGGAAGGTAAAATCTATTTGATGGAGATTGGTTTGCTCGGGTATAGACGCTGGCAATGATATGTACAATTTGTACAACACACTTCGAGCGGGACGTCAGGGAAGAACTTTATGTTTATACAAATGAAACTGAAGAACTGTAGCCGTAGTACAACTTCTGACGTAAAATACGTAGCGAGTATTCGATAGAAAACTGCACGATATTTACGCCCGTCCGAGATGCCAATGACGGGCGCAAATGGCGTACACTTTTCTATCGAATACTCCTACACATTTTACGTCAGAAGTTGTGCTAAGCCCACTGTTCTGACTAATTAAAATATCTCGCTCTGAATCAGAATTAACTAAAGAATTGTTCTGGGTGACTAAAATATCTGGTCTGGTTATTTCAGAAATGGAGTGAACGTGGAAGGTTCCACGCACCGGCAGGTGGTCGACCTCATCAAGTCGGGCGGCGACTGTCTCACTCTCACGGTCATCTCTGTCACACAAAGGGTAAGTCTCTTGTCTGTTTAACTTAGTGTTAGTGTTTTAACCCCCAAAGGCCATAAGTTTATATCGTGCCATCGCTCGCATGTGTCAGAAGGGGAGGTATTAATAAAACAATTATTTAACCTTTACCGCGTCTATTCGATACAATAGTATAGGGCGGACTGGCTATCAAAATCAAACTCAAACATCATTCTTTGTTTATCTTAACTAATTTATAGTAACAATCTAGTATTCTGTGGCGCGGGGCACCATTCATAGTTACTATTACGTATTCTGTGGCGCAAGGCGCTGTCACATGCATGGTTCGAGCAAGACGGCGCGAGTACGATTAACAACAGACTAACGTAATCAGAAACACTGCTTAATAACCTAGAACAGGGATGGTGAACCTATGGCACGCGACAAAATATTTTGGGTACGCCATCACCCAATTATCACCTGGCAAAGTTAAGATAAAGTTATTTAACAGTACGTCGAGTAGCGGATTTACACATTTGCTGATACACAGCACCCACCCTCCATCATCACGGCATGGGCACGTTGAGAGTCTCATGGACATTTCTTTAGAAAAATTGGCACGTTGATTCATAAAGGTTCGCCACCCCTGACCTACCTTGTACATGAAGTGAACGCTTAACCACAAATAAGTATTTTAGAGCTAACAACGAACCACAAAACTAAACCAAAACCCGTCGAATGTGGCCTATACTGACCACTGGACCAACGGCAACGTCCAATTCTTGCTAGGTAGTTATTTTGCACGATTTGTTTTAGTATTATAATTCTATAAATAAATAATAGTTAAAAAAAAACTAAAAAAACACGCTTTTTATAAAAAACCGAACTAAAAAAATAGAAAATAAAATTTTATAAATTTAAATTAAGAATAGGGTTGAAAATTTCAATAAATATAAATTAATAATAGTGTAAATAAATAAATATATGTATTTTATTTTTAAAAAGCGTGGGGTGCATGGGTCAATAGATATTATATATTTTGTAGATACATTTTGTATTGACAGACATGAGTAGAGTGATTAGCATTTTGATAATATCTTAGAAAGCACCCCACGCTTTTTTAAAAATAAAATACATATATTTATTTATTTACACTATTATTAATTTATATTTATTGAAATTTTCAACCCTATTCTTAATTTAAATTTATAAAATTTTATTTTCTATTTTTTTAGTTCGGTTTTTTATAAAAAGCGTGTTTTTTTAGTTTTTTTTTAACTATTATTTATTTTTCGCTTTTTAGTTCGATTTGCTAACTACTTATTAACCATTATTAATATGTACAAATGTGTTGGTGTTATCCGATTTTGGCCGTCTGCTCAAGCAAATTAAAAATAAAATTGATGCGTAACAAAAAATATTGAGCAAAAAGATTTGTAGCCGCGTGGTTTCGATCCTCAGACCTCATAAAATAAAATTGATGCGTAACAAAAAAATGTTGAGCAAAAAGATTTCTAGCGCGTGGTTTCGATCCAGGGACCTCTGGGTTATGAGCCCAGCACGCTTCCACTGCGCCACTCTGTTCTCTGAAACGAATGACGAAATTACCATTTGTAAGTTAAACGGTATTAAAAGTTAAAGAAACTATATAGAAAAAGCGTGTTAAACAAATTAATAGTTAAAAAAACTAAAAAACACGATTTGTTTAGTGTATTGTCATCGGTCCTCGATATATCTACAAAGTTTGAAAGAAATCTGACCGTTTAAAGTGGGTCAAAAACGCGCTCAAAGGAGTCGGTTACATACAAACATACAAACATACAGGTGAAGCTAATAAAAGCGTGTTAAAAACTAGGTACACGAATGTAAGTGACATTGTAATGATAACTTGACCTTGCAAACTGGTTATTGTTTGAATCAGCGACAGGACATGATTGTATGCAGTACTGGCATGTTTGGTAATATGATACTGCCAGTTCATATCATAACATTGCATGGTTTCATAGCAGTACTAAACGCCAATCACAGATCTTGCTAGACACTGTACAAAAAGCTGAGTAATATTAATTGAAACAAACGATTTTGTTGATGCATTAGCAAAAAATATAGATACGCTCGACTCTCGAGGTAGTTCTAAAAGACGCTATTCTCTGTAGTCTTGCGTATGGTTATGTCTACTGAAGAACTTGCTAATATACATACATAGTATACTAGCAATATATCCTGAGAAGCCGCTAAAATTCTCTATTAGAGCCTATTTGTTGAGCTCAGAATATTAAATGCCGATTTTTTCAATTAACTCTACAAATAAACTACGTCTTTACAGTCGATTGATATCTTACTCATCGGCGTTTCCGGCAGGGTCAAGTAAAATCTTCCATTTTATCCCCAATCTTTATCCCACTACTAGTTATAAAGGCCTCTCTCTGGCTGTGCTATCTGCCTCGGTCTAGCCCACAAGTAATTTTATTTTGCTCTTATACTTACTAAGACGAATTTCAAAAGTGATCCTTCATCCTTTACGCCGTGAATGCCTCTGCAACGGATGCTCATTTAAACTCCCACATACTATCAATTGCACATCATACGCCATACTCATCTGCAACCCCTTGTGTCCAGGAAGCGGAGCGCCTCGAGCCATGCGACGACGGCTCCGCGCCGGTCGGCGTGATCGGAGGCGCCGCCAACTCGCGCGCCACCGTCTACCAGCGGTACGACTACACCGACAAGCGGTCGCTGCCTGTCTCTATACCGGACTACAGGTACGACAAACGATCGTATTTCAAGGGAACAACGTCCTATTTTAAGCCACTAGATTTCTGCAATGTCAATTACGTATTATTTGGGTATAAAAACAAGCTTTTATTGCATTGTCATCGGAGTCGCACTGGTACGTACATTATATTTCAGCTCAACTGGACATCGGAAAGTGGTTAATATTTCAGTTGCAAGTTTTGACTCAAAAACCAAAACCACAACAAAAAACAAGCTAAAAACCCGTTTAAAAGAAACTTGTAAAGAAAATTTATTTTTTGATCAATCCAAAAAATGGCCAAAACGTCTCCAAATTTCCACAATTTCCACGTTTCTTTCAGAGTGGTGATGGAACGCAACACGGGCCGGTCGTACGTCGCGTTCAACGTGCACATGGCGGGCCGCCACCTGTGCAGCCGCCGCTACCGGGAGTTCGCGGGGCTGCACGCTGCGCTGCGGAAGGAGTTCCTCGGTGTGTACTGCAGCATGCGCGTGGCGGGCCGGCTTGTGGGGTTTTAGAACGCAGTTGATTTTTCAATTAACAATAAGTATACTTACTACAATAATTATATCAGACACAAACAAAAAAGTAAAAAAAAGTAAATATCCTAAATTCTAAATTGAAAAGGGAAAAAAAAGTGAAATTACAGGGCAAATGGGAGATTAAACAACTTTTATCTCAGGGTGACGAGCGCAGTGCTGTGCCGCGCAGGGTCTTGAATTCTGCGAGTTCAAAATTCTGGGTGGCGCAGACCTGTTATGGGCAAACGTGACGTTTAACATCAGGCGAGCGATTTCCTCGTCTCGTCACTAATTACATAAAAAAAAATTCTAATTCAATTCATATTATATCTTCAAAAATAATTTATAATTTAACACATTTGCTCATAACCAAAAAAATAAAACAATTAAAATCCTTATTTATCGCCCCCTTGTCCCTTCCCCCTTCCCATCCAAGTTTCACAAAAACCAGTTCATAATTGAATGTACCCCTATTCCAGGCTTCAACTTCCCGAAGCTCCCCGGCAAGTGGCCCTTCACTCTCAGCGAGCAGCAGCTGGACGCGCGGCGCCGCGGCCTCGAGCACTACTTGGAGAAGGTAACTCACAATACAATGCAATAAACTCTTTATTGACACCACGAACAAGAAGCCGCATACAGGACTAAACCAGAAACAAAATTACACGTTAACTCAGCGTTAATTAGCCTAACTTACGTTAATATTACAGTAGAATAGTATTTAACAGGTTAACTGCTGAAAACACGTACCTTGTGTTTTCTGTTGTGCAACGCAAATGCAGCTACACACGCCAAGCGCGTAAAACACAACGCATTTGATTATTAGCCGCAGTTAAAGCTAACGCATGTGCTTATTAGCAGCAGTTAAAGTGTTAAAAGAAAATTGACAAATTCAAAACGGTACCAAAATTAGGTTCAAACACTTTTAACACCGTCATGGTTAGTACGCATACGTAAGCAATAAATTTCGTTTCTCTGAGCTCATAAAAGTCATAAAATTATTCATAAATTGCTGTAAAAAGAACAAATTATAATAGTGCATTTGTCACATACTTTTGTATAGTATGTGTACCATAAAACGATGTCGTTTATATTCCAGGTTTGCGCTGTCCGTGTGATTGCGGAGTCTGACGCGGTACAAGAGTTCCTCACCGACTCTGACGACTCGTGCAACCCCTCGCCTGTTGACCTCAAAGTGCTGCTGCCTGATAAGGTAAACAATACTAATATTTACAAATCCAGGAAACTGTCGAAGACAAAACTTGCCATATTAATTTATTTAGTAATCACACAAAGGTACAGTGTACAAAAGACGTGTGTTCGAAGTTGAATTTAGTGGAGTCTACAAGCACCTCTCCAGGCTGGCAAAGCACTGCTGCTAGTGTTGCAAATATTCATAGGCGGTGATTTTAGCTTACCATCAGGCTGACTGTTTGCCGCACTTTTATATAAAAAAATAAAATAAAATTAGGTACATTAGGGAAATACAAGTCAAAAATCCTGGTTTTGTGGCTTCGCTGCTGTCTACTAAAAAGACTGGTAACATGAAACGCAATTAGCTTTCAAATGTGTAGCGAACATTTTGCAACTCATAAAAACTGATATTCTGTAGATTCTTCAAACACAAAACCCGCTCTGATTTTTCAGTCACCAAAACATTACCGAAACGTTCTTCGTTCTTTTAACTGTACCTGATACTATATTAACACAAATTTCTACGATTTCAGGAAGTAGTAACAGTATCAGTTCTAAAGTCAACGAACGCAGACGACGTGTATCGCGCCGTGGCAGAGAAGATCGGTCTCTCCAAATCTGTGCAGAAATACTTCTACCTTTTCGAAATTGTGGAATATAATTTTGGTAAGTAAATGGAAAAAAAAATATATTATTATTTTAGTGCTCACGTGTCGTTGTCGGGCTGCTCGTCCGCCAGCACGGAGGCCTGTATGAGCGACTCGACGCCGTCGGCGGCGCCGCGCGGTACGCGCTGCCCAGCGACCCCGGCGCGGACGCAGACGCAGACGCTGGGGGGAGAACGTTGGTTAGATAAGGTTTTAGAGGGTAGAGAATCGGTGGGAATTAAAGAAATAATGAACGGTAATTTCTTTAAGAATGGCATAGTTAACGTTTTATATTACAAAAAAAAAAAATTGCATCACTTTGCAATTGACACATTTTTTTAGATCAATTGAGTAATATACGGTATATTGTAAAAAAGCTCCCTAAAGTTTATGAGAAAATAAAAAAAATGTGGTAAGAGACTTGAAAGAGACTTGAAATTCAAAATAATTTAAATGCAACCCAACAATAGGATGGTCTTTCAACAATAGTATGTAATGTAGGTCATGTAGGTATTATCTTTACACATAACGATTCGATTAAATGAATGAGGAAAATAAAAGTGGGCGTAATATACCTACAATAACAACTTTATATTTGATAAGTACCTATGTAATTCGATTCTATAATATTATCATCGTCAGCTTGATTATAAAAAATACCTCAAAACTTTATCACAATCCTACTATAAGAACTGAAATAAAACTCTTCACCATTATCAACTCGTAATCGCTTACTACTGTGCAAAGGCATCTTTTCTTTATAATACCACCCGTTTTGATTCTGTGCCAGTCTTACCCACTTTAGATTTTTACGATATCCTCAACACAACAAGCTGCAGGATATGCAAAAACATTAACACGGGAATACCTACATAATATTGAGTTCAAAACTAAAAAAACAACAAAATATAATAATATGCTGTTAATAGAGAATTAAAAAAGTCGGCAACGTATCCGTGACGCCTCTGGTGTTACAGATACGAGTATCCATAGGCGACGGTGATCGCTTACCATCTCGCGGCTTGTTTGCTTGCTTGCCATCTATGGCATAAAAAATAACACTCTGTCAAAACCACGTTAGTTGTCATAGTAAAATTGTATACCCATATTCCAGAACGCAAACTCCAGCCCAACGAGTGCCCGCACTCGCTGTACATCCAGAACTACTCGACGGCGTCCAGCAGCTGCCTGTCGGTGCGCAAGTGGGTGTTCAACCCGGCCACCGAGCTCGGCATCGTGGCCTGCGACGCCGTCTGCGCCATGTTCATCTTCTGGCAGGTCAGTGGCGGGGGTCGCGGCAGTATTCAGTATGGATGATGTCAGTATTCGGTACGGATCAGATCAGTATTCGCAATCGTACACAGATCAGATCCGTATTAGTTCAGGAAGCGTGTCGGTATGCCTTGACTTATTACGTCAGTATTCGGACTTGGATCAGTATTCATGCCGGGTTGATACTTATATTATTTATTATATTATTAGTTCTGAATCCGCTCAGTAAATACTTGTGAAATTATGTCAATATTCACATCTGGGTCTAGTCAGTACAAAATCCAGAGGTGGGATTCTGTCAGTAATCAATTTAGTTCCTGTTAGTATTATTTTCTGGATCGAGTCGGCATTTACTATTGGGTCCGATCAATATTCACTTTTGAATCGTGTCAGTATTCACTTCTGTATCGATTGTTTATGGATCCTGTCAGTACTCGTTCAGACAGCTCACCACGCCACCAGGCATGTACGCAGACAACCAACAACCAACCACCGCGGACAATTAACCACCGTCAACTACTCAGTAGTCAATACTCAGTAGTTGACGGTGATTGGTTGTCTCTCCCGGTTCTTCGATCTGACCTCATTCCCCCGCACGTAGTCCGCACTCCGCAGCGGCTCACGTTTGATTGTCCGCAGGCGGTGGAGGACGTGAACCGCGGCGTGTGCGTGGCGGGCGCGCGGCTCTACCAGCTGAAGGCGCTGCAGGCGGCGCCGCGCGCGCGGGACTACCTGGAGCTGGCGCGCGCGCTGCCGGGCTACGGGGGCGTGGCCTTCCCGCCCGCACGGACCGACTGCCGCGCCACGCCGCACCTCGCGCTCACTCTCGGTACTGTACACACACTACTACGGGGGCGTGGCCTTCCCGCCCGCACGGACCGACTGCCGCGCCACGCCGCACCTCGCGCTCACTCTCGGTACTGTACACACACTACTACGGGGGCGTGGCCTTCCCGCCCGCACGGACCGACTGCCGCGCCACGCCGCACCTCGCGCTCACTCTCGGTACTGTACACACACTACTACGGGGGCGTGGCTTTCCCGCCCGCACGGACCGACTGCCGCGCCACGCCGCACCTCGCGCTCACTCTCGGTACTGTACACACACTACTACGGGGGCGTGGCCTTCCCGCCCGCACGGACCGACTGCCGCGCCACGCCGCACCTCGCGCTCACTCTCGGTACTGTACACACACTACTACGGGGGCGTGGCCTTCCCGCCCGCACGGACCGACTGCCGCGCCACGCCGCACCTCGCGCTCACTCTCGGTACTGTACACACACTACTACGGGGGCGTGGCCTTCCCGCCCGCACGGACCGACTGCCGCGCCACGCCGCACCTCGCGGTCACTCTCGGTACTGTACACACACTACTACGGGGGCGTGGCCTTCCCGCCCGCACGGACCGACTGCCGCGCCACGCCGCACCTCGCGGTCACTCTCGGTACTGTACACACACTACTACGGGGGCGTGGCCTTCCCGCCCGCACGGACCGACTGCCGCGCCACGCCGCACCTCGCGCTCACTCTCGGTACTGTACACACACTACTACGGGGGCGTGGCCTTCCCGCCCGCACGGACCGACTGCCGCGCCACGCCGCACCTCGCGCTCACTCTCGGTACTGTACACACACTACTACGGGGGCGTGGCCTTCCCGCCCGCACGGACCGACTGCCGCGCCACGCCGCACCTCGCGGTCACTCTCGGTACTGTACACACACTACTACGGGGGCGTGGCCTTCCCGCCCGCACGGACCGACTGCCGCGCCACGCCGCACCTCGCGGTCACTCTCGGTACTGTACACGTATACTGCTAGCGGCTGAAGCATATTCTGTGACGCAGCGCTCGACTAGGTGTCCGTAACAAATCACCATAATTAAGCAACAGACACTGTCAGTCTTCAGATGAGAGACTGCTGCTGATATTTACAACTGAACGCCACCGTGAATCGGATGTCATCTATATATATATAAAAATGAAACCAGTTTTCCTTGGTCCCGGCATCACGCGTGAATGGCTGGACCGATTTCACTAATTCTTTTGATGTGAAACATCTTTTGGCGCACGTAGGTAAAACCGATTTCTGGCGTGGCGACGCACGCCGTGGCGACGCGTCGCCACGGCGTGCAGTATTCAAGCAAATAAATAAATGACGACGCGCGTACCTAATTGAGTTTCAATTTTCGAACGGTTTTGTGAAAATCTGTATGGCCATGGACAACGGGAGCATGAATGGATTAAAATGTTTCACATCTGCCAGGCGTCCCGTGACGGCTCACATTTTTTTTTTGTTGTATTTGTTATTATTAGGAGAAGGTTCTTACGGAAAAAAATATTAAGAAAATCTCTCAGAAATATTGAAAAACCCTAAAAACAGCCCTTTTCTTTTTCCCATACAAATAACTAAAACGAGCTTTATTGCTATTGTATAAAGTTCATATTGAATTGCAAGCACTCACTATTGTTTAAGCAATGTAGGTATGTTCCTAACGTCCAAGAGTCAATTTGCACTTTATAACCTCTGTACAAAGTTCAAATTCAATCATATCTATCAAAACAGTGTGCGTAGGAGCACAGATAAAACAAAAAAAAAAGAAAACGAAATCGAATAGTTCATTCATTTGTTTTAAAATTTCGAAGGATTTGACTCAAAGTCATATCAAATTAAAAAAAAGTTGAAACAACAACAAACTGTCAATGTTAGTGTTTTTTTTTTTCATGGATGAGTTTGCTTTTGTCAACTGATACACGAAACAAATTCGTACCTTTAATTTTAATATATTAAAAGTGTTGCGGTTGGTTGTTGAATTATCACAAAATATTCCCAAAAAGCTCACCTGAATCCACGCACTAAATTATTTTCGTAATTTTGTCGCACAAACACGCCACCATGATAGTTGTAAGAACGAGAGTGGAATTCCTTTCAATACCGGTCGCCGGCAGTCGTTCGATGACATATGCGCGGGCGAGTGCGGGTAGAAAAGTCTTTAGGTCGTTCGCTACCCTACAAAAAGTATAAAATTGTATATAGTGTTTTGTGCAGTGTTTATATTTAATTAGGCAGTACCATAGAGAAGTACTGTATGGCAGTACGAAGTCTGCCGGGTCAGCTAGTTTTAAATAATAGAGCTCGTTCTAAACAAAAGCCACAAACCATGTCAGAGGCCTTCGAGCGGATTTATACTATACGATTTAGTTCGCTTACATACTTAACATAGATACACCATTTCAACATTTCCCTCCTCCCTTCCAGGCTGGACCGGCCTGAAGTTATCAACGTGGTGCGAGAACGAGAACGAGACCGGGCAGAGCGTGGAGGTCCCGTGGGGGGGGGTCAGGGAGTGGGTCGCGGACGACGACGCGGCCGCCGTGCGCCTCACGTACCGGCGGCCCGACGGGGCGGCCAGGGCGGTTGCGCTGTTCACACCATATGTGAGTAGAAGCTTCTGGAATGTTCTACATCTTGATGGAAGCTGTAAAAGTAGAAAGTGAATGGCTCGTGGATGATGACGCGACTATGTTACTAAAAGAAAACACGATGGATTGTCGAGAGCTATTGCAATATTTTTCCTTCATCGTTAATGTTTTCCCATGCGCCATTGATGACCAGAGATCTTGGACGCACATATTATTTTTTCGCTAATTTCCTATATTTTTTCCATCCACAGTATCAATTCCTCTGCAACTGCATGGACCGAATAGCCGAGGAGGCGAACTGGGCGGACACCGGGGAATAAACCTAGCTGTAAGCGTCCTACACTGTATTACCTATACTCTACTGCCTATATGTGTACAATCTTCTTAGATGACAACTTCAAACCAATGAGCCGGTTTCTTTTTTGACAGCTCTTCGCGCTTCGTTCAGTTCGTTCATTCAGACTAGGTGGCGTGGCCATCTGTGAACAATATATATATCTGTCAAATTTGACAGATACTGCTTTGACATTCTGTTAACTTTTGGCAGTTGATTTAGTGATGAATGGAGGGAACATAAAACTAACTCATTTAAACCGGTTCGAGAATCAAACTGTGCAAAGTATCTGCGTTTGGTTTATTTTACGTGACATTGGCAGAGTTGTGAAGAATAAGAGTAAGTGTAAGACTTGAACTTTTGGCATATACTTGTAACAGTTTGCTACGCCATTAAAGTTAAGCTAGAAGAAACTGAAAGTAATGCGAAGAGCTGTTAAAAAAAACGGTGTATTGAGCTTGTCTCAGGTTCATAAAACCGATATCAGAGTGAGTTCACCATCAACCATTGCGATTAATCTTTGTAAACATTACTTCATTGGTTAAAATAATTAAAAAAAATATTTGTCAAAATAATGTGGTATAAAATTTGATGCCTAGGAACAAGTTTATAAAAATGTGAATCTTCGAAGATTGTACGTGTACCTCTCTTAGTAGAAAATTACTTTTATATTCTGGCAACTCATGCTGCATTGGAAAATTAAATTTCTACCAAAAGGCAGCTCTGTAGTTGGTCTATCTCTAAAAACAACTTTTTATTATTTTAAAATACTTTATTTACTCAATATAATGTTATAAGTAACGCTTATTATAGACATTTATTAAAATATTAAAAAATAATATTTCTCAAAAACTAAGTTAACCTTTACTCTGAACATCGACAAACTATCATCAATTTTTACGTACTTACTAGGTGTAACTTAAGCGTAACTTGTATGAGATCTGTTTAAATATAATAAAGTAATATAAATTCTTTAGATCAATTTAATCGTTATGGCAAACTTAATTAAATTTTACTGGGAACTTATGAAATATGAAAAAAATATATGTATGAGAGCGACGAGGTTGAGGGCAGTTTAACTTGAAGATCCGTAGCGCTAACCACCAAGCGATAGACCTGCTCGCTTCGTCTCTCACGTTTTGGGAAGTATTATATTTGAGGCGAAATTTCTTAGTGAAAATTCCTAAAAGTTTTTCCTCGCCCTTCACAGTTTTTTAGTAATCGTTGAGGAAACTCTTAAACGGAGTGTTAGTTTTTGTCAATTGGTTTGAATTTAATTGAATTGACCTTCAATGGTCATCCAAATCGAAAGTTGGTACCCTATTCTTTTAAAAGTTCGCTATAGTGGTAGCTCTGAACGCATTTACGGTAAAAAAACCTAATTTGTACTAAATGTTAGTTCTTTTACATATACGATTCTATCCTGATATTATTTTAGTCTGTAGAATATTATGTATCAGCCTTCTGCATAAAGATAAAACGTGTTTAAATGTCGAAAATCAAAATAAGATCAAAAACAATATTCGGCAGTTAACGCAGAAAATGATGTAATGCTGGAACTGATAAAATAATTCAAGACAATGAATATATGTACAAGAATATTGTTCTGAACAATGTGTACTGCATCTACATACACACACAATACGGTCTGTGGATCCGGCTTAAATTGAGGGTATAATCAACAAGGAATGAATGAACGAAATCGCTTTCTGTTCATTCGTTCATTCACTCGAGTTTGACGTTTAAATTAACATTTTCTTGTAAACGGGCTGTATTTAATGGTTAATTGTCTTGCCTCAACTATTAAACTTAAAACCCAACTAATCGCGATTAATTGTTAGTAAATGTTAGAAAAATATACATCGTAGTTTTTTACGAATAGTTACGTAGTTAATCTTTACAAGGGCGAAAGTTTGTTATCTTTTTATGTATTTCATATTAACCTTCCCATAGTTAATACATAGAATCCAAGTTGGGTTTTAAAAGCTGTAAAGCGATGTGCAAACCGGCGCGATCGTGCCAATGGATGCGGTAGCGGTCAGTCACGTGTCATGTCGCTGGTATATTTGTGATGGTCAAATGACACTGTCATCCTGTTTAATTGGATAAATAGAGTGCATCAAATGCTTGCAAATAATTGAATGCCTAGTCAACCGAATTATCGAAAACAACATTTACCAAAAAGACTGAAGTATGAAGAATTTTACCACAGTGATGTCGCCTAGAGAACACATCGCCACCGTTGCACGTGAGATGCTCGTGTCTGTTTGCTCTGCCCTTTACATAAATCTTCCCATACTAAGACTTGAACCTTTAAAACGAGTTAAATAAACGTATAGTTGTCTATGTAATAATGCTAATTTAAACATAAGTTCACATTACATATCTATTTTAATATCGCGTTATAGATTATAAATCGTATGGTTTGTTCTGGGTGTGTGCTGAAGTTTATTAGTACAAATAGGTGTTGTTTTCTATGTGGCGGTGTGGGTTACATTCATATGGAAATTATAAAAATGTCAGGCAAAGCTCTGAGGGTCGATAACTGCCAGATATGTTGTATGTTTTCAAAGGTTCGGATTATTAAAATTGGAGTTAGACGCATTTCGAACTGGGTCTATAAATGAGACATTTAAACTTGACCTTCTTGCCTCGGCTTTGGTGGATACCGGGCTTTAAATATGGCAACAATGAATCACATTGTGATCTTGTGAATAAAGTATGCGAGAGATTTTGTTGTGCTATGAAACTTGTATGCTTTTTATAGTAAAATCTGAAGATGCTAAACAGGCACAGCCGCAGGCTATGCTAGTTATTTTATATGAATGTAACTAACCCAGGTATGATGTTTTGACACTTGTTAGTGTGTTGCCTTTATGTTTTGTGATATAGTTGACAGTATTTGTTGCACATAGTTTAAATGAAATTATTAACTTGCTATGATAGTATGATTTAGCAAGAATATCATTTCTAAGCAATTAAAAAAAGGCAGAGTAATTATTAATAAATAAAAAACCGATAAAGCGCGAGTCTCGTTCTCGAGAGGGTTCCGTACTTATAAAATCTACAACTACAAATTATGAACACCATATACAAAAAAAAAACTAAAGAAGTTTTTTACAAACTCATGAATATACAATGTGAGAATATAAATTTGTGCTAAGCAATGCTTACTTCAAGCAATATTTGAAAGAAAAAATACATTTCAATCAAAATACTGCATACTTATGAAAACTACACTTTTCTGCAGTATTAAAATGCGGTTTGGTGCCATAATGCATCCTTTCCAAAATAATGTTATACTAATTAAAATGTTGAAATGGGTCCTATTTATTCATATATTATGTTATCCGTTTAATTGCAATATACATAGTTATAATAATCAGAATTAAGCATGTTTTATGTATGTAGAATATCACCGTTAATATTTTTATATCCAATCATCGAATTGCAGTTGTTATTATAATATTTGGAGTGTAAAATCGTCTGAATAGTTAAAAAATATCATTTATTGTGATTGTGTTTTTATATAAAATATATTTATAATATTACTTCTTTGTAGAGTTTAGGATTAAATTTTATACTGACGTGCAAAAATCTGTACAAAATGTATGTTATGTGGATCTCAGTGTATGTTTACAGAACTATATGGATGTTTTTATGTGTATCGAATTTTGTTATTTATTGCTTTTTGCATGTCAGTAATGTTAATGTAGGTTTTAGTTGTAAGTTATTATATTTCTAGCTTCTCATGACAACCCTAGGGTGACTGTACTTATTTATTATTAGAAAACTATTAGCTGTCACTGTACTCTTAATATATAATAAGATTAATTTTAATTTGTAACGGTTCCCGTTTCCCAGTTATAGATGGCAGGGAACCCTAAATTAGTGCAATTAGTAAAATTATGTCATTGAATTTGACAACTTGTAAATTATCATTTTATGCTTACATTTTGAAATATATTTTTTTAGTATTTAATACATTCGTAGTCTTTTAAGTTTTAAACATTAGGTGCCATCGCGACAAAGAAATAATTTGAAGACATGATGGTGAAATAAAAAATTAGATAAACAATTTAACTCATTGAACGCCGACGCTATATTTATACGAAAATAAATGTTTTTTCTTTACATTAAAGATAATTCTTGAATTTTGTTGTTCCTAACTTTAAATATCATGAAATTCTAAATCGAACTATGTACTAAAAGAGATTGTAATTTCTCACGAATCATTTGTAAATGAGCGTAGGTAAAATTTAATAGTAAAATATGGAATACATTTTATTCTTCGACACTATGGTATTTAATAATTAAATGAGATGTATTGTAATATCGTAACCTAGTGGTCATTCAATTTAAACTTACATCGTATTTGAAACATCCGATAGCCTATTTTAGTCAAATATTTTGCTTCATTATCGCATATGGCACTTACTGTCAGCGATGTATGTCATTTCTGTATCACATTTGTCTAAACTTAACTAATCTTGCCAGCTTTATGATGATTGACATCAAAACACGTTTTACACACATATTGTGATGTGTGTGTGAGGTATTTTAGTGTGTGTGTGATATAAAAATGGCATTTTCCCAACGACCTCATTGACTTCAATGGACCTGATAGAAAATTAAGTTCCCATCCGTTCCATTAGTCATGTCAGTGGGACAGTTAGGAATTTAAATTCCCAACGTGGTTGAATAAAAGTTTCTATGATGACAATACTTTTATTCTTCCTGTCACATTTGAGAGCCAGTTTTTAACCAACGAAAAAACGAGGTTCTCAAGTCGACGCGTATGTATTTTTTTAAGTGTGTCTTTGATTACACCGTCATCAATATCAGCGTACGTAATAAATAGCATTCAAGCCAGTTAAATATGGTTTCTGATTCAAGTTTTAGTATGAAGCTAAAATAGGTTTATCGGAGTTTTCTAATAATTATGTTATGCTAACCCAGTCTTATACATTTTAACTCTACATACATATTCCGATTGTAAAATAAATGACTTTCATATCTCCATATCAGTCGCTCTTATTCAATTTTAAACGAACACGACAGAGTTAGTTACGTGTACCCTTAGTATCTAAGAAAACATCAATCATAATCTCAAAATGTAATTCACAGCTAAATCTGTATCGAAATTACTAGAATTAACTATTAGGGCATTATTTATAAGCTGCTTAAAAATGATCTGACTTATCGCTGACGTGAAATGTCACGTGCGCAAACGAGACGGAGAATTTTAAGCAGGATTTATAAGTGATTCTTATTGTGGTATCAGTGCTTAAAATTTCATAGACAATAAGAAAGTACAAGTTTATTCCTTTAAATGTAACGACAGTAGTTATCATATTATTTTTTGTTGTTACTTATGTGAAATGGTTATATCTATGGCGTTTTAAAAGTGTATTCTGCTATTTTATATCTTTATAAATAAACAGTAAAAGTAGGCGACGATTAAACTGTAAGATGCTTTTGTAGAAAAACGACATTATAACATCAATTTTAATCGGTAATTTAATTAATTAGATACATTCACAGCCTCTTGCTCTTCAAAGACTTTGTCTTCTTCGCGGAAGATAATCAAATGACAATCCATGGTTATTCGGCAAAGGTTTGCTAAGCCTAAAAAGTCTTATAACCATATACTCATCATTATGAATAACTTTTACTATGGAACCAACACGAAATTCGCAAAAAAAAACAAGTGCTTCATAAAAAATATCAATGACTAAATGTATCCTTTCCTTATAACCCATACATTATTAAAAAGAAATCTGTGAAATTTTAACGCACTGATACTTCCAAGATAACTCGTTATTCTAACACTTTATATTGAAATGGTGTAGTTATACATTCCAGTTGTAATCGGTCTCACGTCATACGGCTGGGCGTATATTGAGGCACAAGTGACGCAAAACAAACAACATTTTGCAGGGCAGAGTAAGCGAGACAGACATACCGCTCAGAGCAGGACAGACATGTCTGTTTCACGTGCCTATACCGCAGTACACAGCTCTCAAGAGTGCCTAGTGCGAGTTTTTATCACTTCGATCGCCGTTAACTACAATTTGTATGGAAAAAAAACCGCGCCACCTAGTGTTCATAATATGAACTACAATAGTTCCATACAAATAGAAGTTTACGGTAACGCGACCGAATAGTGAAAAAAACTCGCACTATGTCCTTCAGTACGTTCATGCATTACACAATCTGCTCTGCCCTGCGCTGCGTGGACCAACTCCAGCCATGTTGCTATTCTATAATAATCGAAACGTTATAAAAAAGTACCAAAATGTATGGGAATTGGGAATGACATTTCCGTCTAAGAATCTATTAGTTGATTATGGAAATGTCATTCCCATACATTTTCCTACTTTTCTATATTGTTTTGTATGTAGAATTGCAACTTGGCTGGGGGGAGGGGGGGGAGGGAGGGGGGCTGCGTCGCCTGCGGCTCTGCATACGCTTAGCTTTAACTATAACTATGTGGGTGTGTGCGTCACTGTGTGATATCATCAACGTATAGATTTGCTTAATAAAAGTATGTAATGTATTCGTATTTTGTGGTTTAATTTAATAGTTTATAGATTTGAATAGGCATAAAACAAAGAACTTTATACCGAGTGTTTCAATATAAGTATTGGCCGCCACAAACTCGTAGCCCAGTTAACGGGGAAGTTCTTTCTATGGGGACTGAGGATTTCTGAGGAATTTATGTTGGGATTAAAACGTCCTTTTGGAAGGGTGCGTTTTTATATCTTGGAAACCGCTGGGAACGGCTAGTACGTATCGTACATATACCTGAAAATCATAAAATCATACCAGGTATAATAATTATAATAGAGATGTGATACCTAATACTTAACGTTATGCATATTTTCAAATGTCGAGGATAAAGATAGTATTTTAGATTAAAAGTAATCAAAAATTAAACCTTGACATAAACTAAGCCAGATGCAACCTTAAAAACTTATCACCAGGCCTTGATAGGTACGTCAAATTTCATGTATGAATTCATGTAGATAGGCAATAGATAAGTGTTACAATCAGTCACTAAGTACCTTATAAGGGTGGTATAAAAATACAAATTAGATATTCATTTTCGTTAAACAAGTCAATAAAAGTAATAATTCGGAATTATATATTTCGGTATAAGATTCAAAATATGATGAACATCTCTACACTAATATTATAACGAGGAAAGATTTGTATTTTAAGATGTTTGTAATGAATAAACTCAAAAACTACTGGACCGAATTTAAAGAATCTTTCACTAAAATAAAGCGTTTGACCACCATCAGGCAGGATGTTGGTCAAACGCAAGCCTATAATTGAATAAAAAAAAGCTACATTGTTAGCGAGTAGCATAGTCTATAGGTAGGTAGGTATATTTCATACCCGTGAGAAGTCGAGTCGAGGTATGTCGCTAGTACTAGATATACTCGGCATTCTGTAATACTGTATAATATTTACCTGTACAGAGGTGCTAGTTAGCGCAGCTCGTGACCGGCCGCTTAGCGCCGCCATCATCGGTCGCTAATCACTCGGTTAATTTGATATTCGGTAATTACTGAGTCAGTGGTCCTGTGACCGAGTGAAGCCACTGGCTGCTGTATAAGTTCATAACTAGATACCTACCTATACACTATGTATAATATTTTATTTTACGGCGTAGCTACAGGCGAGGGAAGCGGGCGTGTGATTATCTAACTAAACAAATGTGTTTCGTTAGAAAAATCTGACCAAATTATGGATTTAGTCATATTTGGTTACATAAGGGATTCAACACTAGGTATTCTATGCTATAGGAAATATGCTGGTAAGAAACAGGTAGGTATCTATTTTATGCGTATCTTCACATGTTGCGTATACATTATGAGAAAATGATGATAGCGTAGCTCGACTAGGTGATCGTGAGTATCGGTGACTGCGAGTGGCAACTACTCGCGCACAACACGGGGATGACATTTTAGATTGTTAGAGCCCAGTTGTTTTGTCCTATCACAACTGCAAAGCCAGGTCAGAGCCTTTCAGGTTACCTACACCACAGAACAATATGTTTTGTGCATAAACTCTCTGACACCAGTGCTACCCGCTCGTTCTAAACAAACTTACGCTCGAGGCACAAGCACAGCTTCCACTTTTATTGCGCGTTTTCCTAGAGTGCGGAATGCGCTACAGAGTGGGTATTTCCGACAGGTATTACACAGTACAATCTTGGAGTCTTAAGTATTAGTATAGTCTCGGAGTCTTCAAGTGAATCGTTTATTTCTAGACAATGCTCAATCCTAGATCGTAACTTCTCGTTGAGCCAGCGACAAATTAGTTTAAACTGTACGCAAGTACCAACATCTATTCAAAAATACAAACAATCATCCGGACAGATGGAAGCATGCCAGTTGTTTCAGAAACAACCGTACCGCTAAGGAATGGAACAGACTGCCGGCTTCCTTGTTTCCTGGATACAATCTTGGGATTTTCAAGGCCAGATTGAACAGGTATCTGCTAGGTATGTGTCAGACCACATCCTCGCTTACCGTCAGGCGAGTTAATGATCGAACGCGAACTTATTTGCGTTAAAATACTTTCGGTCGATAAAAACACAGACACTAACACAAAATGTTCTCATTACGTCAGTCCTAAACACTTAACAAAAGTGCTTGTCAACTTACTAACCAATGCCCTAGTAATCGGATGCGTCTGGCGCGCGTCTGGAGGAAGTTAGACGGCGCCGGCGCATGCAGGATGCAGGGATTAAGCGCATTAGTAGCCTACCGTTAACAGGTTGGTCACAAGATAGCTGGGGCACGGAGGATTAGTCTGTCTCTGTGGGTTGTAGCTACCAGCCCTCCTAGCCAAGTTGCAATACGAAACGATAGAAATCCGTCATAGAATATAGAATCTATAAATAAATAGATTAGGTAGGTATAGAAATGTCATCCCGAAACATTTTCCTACGTTTCGATTATAGAATTGCAACTTGGCTAGAAGGGCTGGCCTGGCAAAAGTTGACGAAATACAACCGGCTGGCTTCATTCTGTGTGGGTCGTACCTAGTTAGCAAGCCTAGCGAAAATTGACAAAATACGACCTACCTTCCTTTGCTTCCTTGTTTGAGAAATGCCTTGGAAATATGGTTTCCTTGTTTAGCAAATGTCTTGCGAGGACCTATGTCGCAATGATCTAGGACTTTTCAAGGTCAGAGTTTATTGGTCTTTTAGATCTGCATGTTTCTTTGAGCATATCGGTGCTCACCAATAGGTAAGTCGATTATCAAACGCGGTCGTGAGCAATAAGTAAGTACAAAGTATTTTTAAAAACAAGCTTTTATTGCACTGTCAACGTAGTTACATAAGAATACCCAGCTCAATCAAACATCAGAAAGTGGTCGAAACTTCAGTTGTAACATAATTGTAAAATTGGACATGAACAAACTAACATAAATTGCAAGTTAAACAAAAGCTTGCAAAAATGACACGACGCAATACAGGAAAAATACAAATCAACGATATTAAACTTTAATAGCATTATCTGAAAAGCCCTTCGCATTCCTAAGAAAATCAAACGCTGCGTCCACGCCAGTCATCAAAACACCTATGCTACCTACATACCGTCACGCGGTCTCACGCAGCCAGTAAGTAGCTAGTGGAAAATCTGATAATGAGCACTAGTGCTCCGCGAGCGATCCACTCCTGCGCATCTTGCCGTTACCGCACTTTAGTGTGTGCACTTTTACGCAGCTTTACTAACTGAAACTTGTGACTTGGATGATAGAGCTAGTTTGAATTAAGTGTAAAGTTTTTGAGATTTTGGTGGTTTTGGTAAGTCATGCGTTTTGGATTTTGTAGCTGTGTTTGTGTTAGTAGTAATTCGTAAAGAAAATTACTCACTAAACTTATTATTTAAAGCTTATGTATTTTAAGATTTACGTTTACGGAGCTAAGCTTCGGAAGCTAGAAGTACGATTTTGCAAGTTTTCTTGTGATTTTAAGCAAGTTCTGGTGACAAGTTTACCTACAAGTGTTCAAATAAAAGACTTCTTGTGTAGGTTTTAGTGATCAGTCGAAGTTTCAGAGCTTTTAGACGCCTCTAAACATTTAAATAGTTACTGACTAACTACTCCTTATAAACTTTTGTGGTGTCAATAAAGTATTAATATATTGTACTATAACTACAGACCTAATGAACCTTTCAGTCAGAAATGTGTGATGTAAACAATGTATCTAAGTTTGTATGTATGTAGATGTAGAGCTTAAAAACTAGGATTTTTTAAATTGAAAATATAATTTAAATGTTACACAACCATCTCAAAATCTAAAATAAACTAAACCCTTGCATACGAATTAAATAAAATCAAAATAAACCCAAATTTGGACGTTCACCTTGCAAAATAAGTAAGTAGGCGATACTGAAGTCTTACAAGATAAGAGGTATCTTTAAAGTGAACTTGGCATTATCAACACTTGAGATAATGGATAACCTCTTCATAAACTTGGTAGCAGACATAATAATCACCTAATTTTTACCCGACTGCACAAAAAAGGCTCATCTTGAAGTGAGGTTGAATGTTGTTCTGTTTGTGTGTGACCTCCTGCTACCTAAACGGCTCGACATTTTGGATTGAGACGTGTCGTTAGATTCATCTTTGATTCCAAATAGGCTGTATTATACAGTCGGGTTTTTTGCTTTATATTTAGTAATCATTCATATTAGTCGGTCCCAGGTACGAGTAGGTATCTAATATTTAGTAGGTAGTACACAGTCATCTTTAAAACATAATAATGTCTTTCTCTACCACCCCATTCCATTAACTCATTACTATTACTATGCTCAATGGGGCCTTGCCTAAAAATCAATATTACTGGTCATTATGCAGTTTGAATGTATGTTAGGTACCTAAAGTACGTCCTGTTAAAATCAGATAGTGTTTCTCTGCTCTGGTTTTCAAGATGATCTTTCGTAATAAACCAATAAATACCAATAACTTTGCATCGCTCTTTAGGTTTTAAGAACGAAAACAGTCCTCATGCCTCAAAAAGACGACCTAAGCCAAATCTTCAAATAAAAAAACTTTAAATATAAAAGTTATTAATTAATCTATACCTAAATAGTAGGTAAATACCCGACCTTATCTTCATCATCGTAACCATAACCACCTGGGAACTGCACATGCAAAGTGAATATTACCATTCAGCCACAACGCAGCTCATTGTCTCTCGTCTCGTCCTTACCACAGATTAAACAACACTCACTGGCCTTTAGCATGCAGATGGACAATCGATCTTATCAGCTGTTGTGTAACTATATTATATCTACTTATCTAATGTCGTACTTGTGAAGATAACAAACATAATATTGAGTTAACAAGTTAGAGATGTCATGAACGTAGAATTGAAATTGAAAGTACCTCTAGATAATACAAAATCTACGTGCTTTTGTTGATGCTGATCTATCTAGCTATCTATCTAGCTTCCTAGGTACATTCATGGGTTGTCTTTTGCATTATCAGTCAGCAGATATACCTCCTTTAATCTATTTATAGATTCTATATTCTATGACAGAAATGTACCTATACATTTTACTAGTTTTTTATAGCGTTTCGATTACGGAATTGCAACTTGACTAGGGGGGCAGGAGCAGTGGGGTGTAGCTTTCTTTCATTTTCACTTTTATGGTCAAAGGTGTGGCCTTGGTGTTTCTCAAATTTGACAAGGTGAATTTACACTAGCAAAATATTATCTCCGGAAAAATGCTGAAGTCGGGAAATCAAAATTCTCGGAGGCAATTTTTGTAGTTCTACTTATTTTTTAACTGAGATTCCCTGAGACCTCCTAATTTATAGAATCTATCTACAGTATCTACCTATCTATATTTTAATAAAATTATATTTCAATGGTTCGAATACATAAAGTACTTATCTACTAGTTCGTTGTTAGTTGTTAGCTTCTGACATACTTAATTAGTTACAAACAAAAGGTAGTTAATTTTAAAACACATAAAGACACAAAAATAAATCGTTTACCACTTACCTGGCCACAATAAAACTTATTTCCTAAGACTTTAAACCACCATTATTGTGGGTAAACATGTCATTATTTTAAATACATAATATTTCAATTTCAGCGTTCAGTGGTTCTCGGTGCATGGTGGCGGCATGCTCTTCAAATTGCTCACAATGTTTGAGAGCAAATCGTTTCTTGTTCCGCAATCATTGCTGTTGGAAAATTGGTGTTATGAAGTTACAGTATTGCATTTTACATGTGACTTGTTGTAATGTAGAGGTCGGTTATGATTTCAAAAAGTATTTTACTGTGATACAATACCTTTAGTAAAACGTTTTATGAGCTTGTCCACAAAAAGTAGTCTTTAGACTGAAAGTTTAGAGAGTCTCGTATCGTTGCAAAGCCTAAACCTGAAGATCTTTTCGGTAAAATGAAATGCAATCCGAGCATTGACTAACTGATTAATTAATCCTATCAAAAATTGCGCATTATTCTACTAAAGGTGAAATATCGTAAAATATATATTTACTACTTTTACTTTTATTTAATTTCGTGTATCACATTGTGTACGGACCCTTGTCTCTGCAATAAGGATTAATGATTATTATTCTTATTATGAAATTAATGCGATGAATATACTTATTAGCTCACACTTATACATTAGCGTAAATTCCCAACAGCCGCAGATAAGTCCTAATGTCTTAACACATTACTTATCTATTCATTCTGTGGCTATAAGACTGGTTTAATACTACCTAGTTTATCTCATTTAATGTCTTGTCATGTCAGTTCCAAATCCTCTTTCGTCTCAAAATAAACTCGGAAATGTTGCGGCGAGTCATTGCGTCAAATTAGCAATCGCGGTAACTTGGCTGTTGATTTATCGCTAATTTTGGTACAATTTTGCAGTGATTAGATCGGAAACTCGTTATAGGTTGCTAAGTGAAGCATAGGTATCGGTTTGGTGTCTACTCGCTGCTTCCTTGTTGAAGAATTTAATTTCTTTGGTCTGTTTGCGGAATGCAAAGTAAAGCAAAACAAATGGAGCATTAAAAATAACAAAAAAAAGTGATTTTTCAGTGTCCGAGTTTTCGAAAAGCAAGTAAAAATTTAAAAAGTGTGATGTTTACAAACTGTTGAATTTAAATGTGAATGTGTAAAAAAATAGCAAAAAGATTCTTTAATTGTGCCAAAAACAATTGCAGAATTTCAAGAAAAAATTACTGGCACAAAACCGCGCGTTAAAAAAACACATTTTTCTAAAAAGTTTTTAATCGAGGCTCCTCTTCTTTTTTTCCTAAAATGACTGAACAAAACCCGCCGTCCTCCTCGAGCGTCTCGAACAGCTATCTGGCCTGTATCTTCAATCTGGACGCTCTGCTCTACGTCGTGATCATGGCTATATTTGTGGTGATCTTCGTTTATTATTACGTGGTTCCGAGTACTCCGCCTTGCGAATAGCCATAGTCTTATCTTGTGTGCTTTGGATTGATAACATTTACGGTGGATTAGCTGCGACCATGGGTAAGTTTAACTTTCGTTTTAAACCAGTCTATGAATAATTAAAAAAATAAATTTAATATGAATTTGTTATCTTTTGTGCAATTTATCAGATAATTAAAAACACGTCATCAAAATCGCACACAACGCAGGAAAATTCAAAAGTTGGTCAACAGTCAAAAAGCTAAAGCCGACCTCCACAGCTTTCTTTATACCAATTCCCACTGCTGAGCAAAAAAAAGCAAAATAAATGTCTTGAAAAAAATGTCTAAAAGGATGTCTTGTTGTGCCATTTACCTTGATCTTGTGCTCATCGGATCCAGGATCTATTATTTACCTAATAGAAGAGTGATAATACTTCATTTTAATCATTTTTGGCTGACAACTACCTATAACTACAGATAAGACTTCATTAACACCCCTGGTGTCAAAATTCTTTACGCGGCCTAAAACCTTTGACATCAGGACTATCTATTCGGCCTTTGCAAATGTGCTTTCGTAATTACTTTATTAACGTTTCCTAGACAAACTATTTCTTAACAGCAGCTAGGTATTAAATTACTAATACCCACTAATACAAAAAAATCTGCTGACTAACACCGCACCACCGGCGCCGTGTTTATTATGCAATTGAGGAACTTATTTCTTAATTTACTAAGTAAGGACTATATTTGCACCGTTAAAGAAAAACAAGTAGCCATGTAACCACAATATGTATTATTATTAAATTTGTACTCATTATTGAAAGGAAATAGCGCTAGCTGCTCCCCGCGGTTTCTCCCGCATTTTTCGTGATAAAAAGTAATCATTTTTACGTGACTGAGAAACTAACTTCCAAAGATTGACATTTATAATATTAGCAAGATTACAGTCAATCATGAAGGGTAACTCATTTAATTACTAACATATTTTAGTAAATTCAAATACAATACCAAGGAGACATCATCATCATCAGTTCGCAATGGCTCACTAGGTACCTACTAATCATATACCTACCTATGCCTCTCTTGTGCGCCACTCATTTCGGTCCTGTGCCAATCTTGTCCAGTTTCGACCCGCGATATTTTTAATTTCGGATGTAGGTATATTAAGTTATTATGATAGAAATCAAGAAAATAATCAAGTATACAAAGACTCAACAGTCCGTTATTAAAATCATTGTAGGAGGTGATTCAACTCGTAGATCAGACCGATCAGATAAAACCAAAAAAAAACAAACATTAATCAGCAAAAAACTTATACTTTTCTTCGCACGCTCCACGTTCTTTTAGTTTTTTCTCTATTCTAATGACGTAAGAGCATACGAAAAAACCCCTAATGTGTGAAAAGGTTAATCTAGTGATAATCTGGTGGTAAACAGTGCGCGCGCGGCCTTCGCAGTGTGTGCTTAGCCTTACGGTGCGCAGGAGTTGACTCTACCAATATAGTGCGGCGGCGGGGAGCTGGTGGATTGTACTAATTTAGTAGTTCAAAGTAAGTTTTAAGTTTCACCTTGAGGGGCAATAGTGTTTTTTAGAAAATCAAAATGAATAAATTATCGATTTGTGGGAACTGACGTTGATACGTAGGTACGATACAAAACAATAAATCTCTATTGTACGTCAACATATCAATAGAATATTGTGTAGTGCCTTATCGCCTAGTGTGATTTCTCTTAGACAACCTGTTTTAGCTAATTAAGAAAATAGAACAGGCAACCCATATCGTGGCATTAACATGACACCAGTATTTAGCCATAAAATTGGTTTGTGAGGGTGAAATATTATTATAAGTAATCCAAAAACCATAAAAGTCTGGTTCAGTTCGTCATTTCATAAAATTATATTCTGATCGAGTTATGTACTTGTACTTACTTTATTTTTAGTAAAAAAAAAACAATTTCACAAATCATTGACTTCGTAATGAATTTGCAGTTTGCACAAAATTAACTTTATTTATTTATAGTTAACAAATTGTAGGTCATTGCGCAAATATACAGTAAAAACGTATAATCTGCTCATTATACCGCTTTAAAAGAATGACAGAGCAGGTAGTGTTTTATTGGTACTTAAAATGCCAATAAAACGCGATCTAACTCCAAAAATGGTCATGTTATTACAGAACAACGTGTAATAAATTATATATCCAATAAACCTAACTGCACCCAAAACACACTTTTAACGACCAGTTATATATCTTGTAGATCTTTGCATATAATTTGCACTCGTACCTACTTGGCAAGGTTCAGCTTAAATTGACGACTAATAAAACTAAGTTTTTTTTCAATTAAGCATGATATGACTTTCTGAGAACTGACACGAATATAACGACACCTCATATTTTTTATCAGCTTAGTCGTTTATGCTGAAAAGTTACATAGAAGCAGACAAACATAAATACTAACACTCAAAAACATTCCCCTCTTTTGCTATCCATAGAAAAACCTATAAAACCTATAAAGAGTTTATCTACCTATCCTTCTTTTGAGGAGGGGTTCCCGATCACAGTGTTACTTAAGCATTCGGAATAAAAGCCAACGCGTACAATTTCATTTTCAGTGCCATCTCCGTAGATTCTGCTATAATCAACACGGGAATACTCACGTAAAAATTAAGTAAAGTGCAAAATGTGTCAAAACCACGTTAGTTTCCATGGTAAAGTTCGTTTTGCGTTCTTTTTTAAACCATCCACATTTCGTCGCTAATTGTTATTACAAACAAACAATTATGCATGTCCTTTTCGAAGTCCACGTTGAATCACACTCTCTTATAAGGCACCTCTCTAATAGGCAGGACATGGCGTCATTATGTAGATTCACTCGCCATAAAATGTTATGCAAAGTTAGTTGGCGGTGCGACGCGTTTAGTCCACTATCAGGTGAATCTTTAATTGTACTGCAAATTGTTTTAAGTGCAGGTGGACGAAGTAGCGTCCGTGTCTATGGATTGTAGTCAATGTAGTTTTTGTTTAAAAATAAGTACGAGTACAATATAATGTAATAATACTTTATTGACACATAAATAAGATAAATAATAATTGAAGTGTGTAAGTAATGGTATACAGGGTAACTTTTTTTAGAAAAGTTTTATGGACAAATTAGGATGTGTCAGGTATATGCAGCCTATGACATGTTTTTTTTAGTCAATACATGGTTGAGTTGGAATTTAGTTTTCATTCAATTTTCAGTTGTATTAAAAAATCAAGATCAAAGACCACAAATGTGGTATTAACAGTTATAATTCCCTTATTCCAGACTTCTACTATGAAATAACCGAAAACGATGGACCACATCCGAAACCGCCAAGATGTAGTCAAAGGACTAACCTCTCCCGAGATCCGAACCGACGACACCATCCCATTTGTTGACGAACCAGTCGACACACCAGTCCGGAACGAATTACTCAACCCTCAGCATGACAAATCATTCGACCCTAGAGAAATCGAAATAAGAACTGAAATCCCTTACGTTGGAGACACTGTCGAAATAGAAACAGAAAAAGTACCAGTAAAACCTCAACGATTTAAGCTAAACGATGCCAAAAACGTGACGCCTGAAGCTGCTCCTAAAACACCAGGAATCATACATGCAACAGATTTGGGTGATATACACAAATCACCCGACAAAGATACCATTGTAGTCAATACTCCGGAAGGAACGCTTTATATTACCTTAGAACCTGATAGATTTAAGTCAAATCCTACCAGTCCCAGTACAGAATCTACAGACATAAGTACTCCAAGTACGTCTAAAGCGTACGGAGCAACAGAGTCAAGTGATTTGATAGAGCATGAAATAGATGTAGATTCGAGGAGAGCGGGGTTGAGACGGAACTCTATTTCAATGCCGACATTGCAAAATCTAGAGACGGAAGTTCTGAAACAGTATTTGAGCAGCAATCCACATGAAGGGGTAAGTTATCCTTTTTTCCTATTTATAATTCCTAGGATTGCCGAATTCAGGTTTTATATTTTGCACAGCATACAATATAGTACAAATATTTAAAAGTTGTATAATGTATCTAGGTAAAGCCACCAAAAAGACATGATCATTTTATGGTACAATACTTTCAGCAAAATAAAATTATCTTCAGGCTAATAATTCTAAACTTTAACCTTATCTACTAAAAACAATATCTGCTCGTAGATATATAGCTCAGATAAAGTTTATTACGGTTGTGTTCCTTAGCTTTGAATCCGAGATAATATTGACAAAACAGATACTAATCTTAAGGTGACACCGTTGGGTATTGTAGGTTTCGAACAAACATTGATAAATTCAATATAATCCATGCTGACTTCAAAGGCGGAAAGTTTAAACTAGGTTTTTTAGTTCAATAACCTCGTCCCAATTAGTCCAAGATCTAAAACACGGATAAACAACGTAGATTAAATACAGATAATGGACATTCATACTGTTTTAGACAAAGCTATTTGATAATTTGCTATCATAGCGTTATCAGAACAGCAAACGATTGGCGCAAATTTGATAAAATGCAGGAACAAAACTTTGCTTAAGATTACGATAGTATTTTTTTATTCACACTTTAGTATAGTTTTAGAATGGACAGAGTCTTGTCTGTCAAAAAAAAAAATTAGGCTGAACGTTTTGTGTTAATGGAATTTTTGTCGGTGATCAATCAAGATAATTTGTTCCTCGATCTATTAGTTCAAGAAGTGTCATCTAAATTAACATTCTTTGTGATTTACCGCTTAGTTCAAAACTAATGTTTTAATTTCAATAGTGTTAAATACAAGTGTAGCAAAAATGAGGGTTCGAAAAAAGCCTGATCTACGGTTACACATACCGTCGTATCCTCACGACTATGTAGAAATGCCGCCTGAGATCAGGCGACGTACTCTAGACATGCAGACGCCTGACATCACCTCTCCTGGTATATCCCAAACACCTGGTATGACATCTCCTGCTATAATTACCCATACACCCAAAATTAATGGAATCGCAAGCAAGTCTGACCAAACATCTGACAAAGCTGATGTAAAAGATACTGAAGTGAAATTCGCTGAAGTTGATAAAAATGAGAGTAAAACACATCTTCAAGTTGAAATATTTGATTCTGAAGCAAGATCTACGAGTAAATCTCCCCGTACTCCGGAAGTTCAATTCGTAGGGCCCGAAGACTTAAACGGACCACAGCGAACTCTAAACAGAACTAATTTAAACAATACCCAAAGAAATATAAATCAAAACAATAGTGATGAACATGAAAATGATTCTAGTATCTTAAATAGTGATAAAAAGATAGACGAAGAAGAAGAAGATAAGAAAATAGAACCAGAGAGTCCAATAGTGTATAGAAATAAGATGAGAAGAGGATCGGTGTCGGTACCTCACGGCCTCCGTTATCACGAGGCGGACAAGAAAACAACTACTCGTATAAATGTGAGTTTAGAATAACTATTGTTTATAAATTTATTATTGCAACTTTTCTTCGCTAAATTTATCATTTCTCGAGTCAAATCCTAAACTTACTTTTGCCTATTGGAATGCTAGATTAGAAGGCAAAATATTTTGGCGACGTTTGACTAATAAATCATTTTATTCATATTTCAACCTGGGCAACTAAGCTTGGCAACCTTGTTGTTAAAGAGTGTCTTTTTATTGTTTGTTTGGCAACTAGTTACGTTACAAAAATGTTTTTCCTTTAATCATTGATCTGGTCCTCCGCCATCTCTTGCCAACGCTTCGGAAGATTCGGAACCTGTCCACATAGCCACGTTCCACTGCGGTATTCTACTATCCTACTAAATATTAGAAACGCGACAGTTTGTAAGAATGTATGGAATTATAGATGTCTTTATGTCTGGATGCATGTAATAGTATGTTTGTTGCTGTTTCACGCAAAAACAGCTGACCGGATTTACATAAAATTTGGAATGAAGGTTGTTCATGGTCTGGATTAACACATAGGATACTTTTTATCCTGAAAACGCGGGTAAAGCCGCGGGGCGCAGCTAGTCGTCTATTACATTTTGCTAGTAAACACTGCATGACGTCTGCTATAGTACAAAGCCTACTTATAAACCAAAATATTCTCACTAAACAAGAGATAAGAATATCTTTTGTAAATTTGCTCTGTGTTGCGAGGAAATTCTGCAATATCACGCCCTGTAGAGGAAAGAGACCTCAAAGAGACTCTAAAATCCCTGAACACAAAGCAAATTTTACCTAATAGAGTTATTTCCGAGAATGTTACAACAAAAAAACCTTAATTTTTAAATGGCTCTATGAATAGTTTAAGACTTTAATGGCATGCAAATTTGCGTTGATCCTAAAATTAAAGTCTTCTAAAGGTCAGTCACCGGCTATTACAGCGTGTTTTCAAATTTGAATTTAACTACAATAACAATAAAAGCTACTTTCCAAATGTAGCCGAAGTTAGACTAATATTTATGTGTACCCATGTATGTAAATGATAAAAGCAAATATTGAAATTTTGTGTACTTTATCTGATCTTTCGAGAGAGCACTCGCTACTGCAGTAGCAGTCACATGATATTGTTGACTGAAATACTTTTTATCGCCTTAAATGCTACGCTTACGTTTTGCCACTGAAAATCAAAACAAGCACGCAAAATCATTTACTTTGAATAATAAAATATTCGCAAAAAAGATTAGTGTTTTATAAAAATGTTGTGCTACTGTGGACAATTTTGAAAAGTCCTTGAATTTGAATTCTGAAAAATGCGAGAGTTTTTATGGAGTATTTAATACTGTATTTTTTTCTAGGAATCGAAAATAATATGTTGTAGTAATGTTTCAAAATAGGTGTTGTGTAGGTAATAGTTAAAGCGATATAGGCGCAGTATGTAAATGATTGTTAGTTTTATGGTGTCTTTATCGAACCTAAACAAATAATGATTGAAGAAACAGGAACATTATTTGTACCTATTTGTTTTATAAACCACACAGGCTTTTGTAAAACAAGTTTTGGCGATGGAAGAGTACCTATTACATAGGAGAACAAAATAAATCAACAACAATTTAATTTACTATTTCACTGCGCCCCGCGGTGTCACCTGTGTGGTGATACTGATCAAAAGTGGTTTGTCTTTTTCTGATGCCAAACTACGTAAATGCAAAATTTCATGATGACCGGTTGGGTATTATTTAAGGGCTAAGGCGTGAACGCCTAAAAACAAACAATTCACTTTCGCATTATAATATAAGTCAGGAAGGAACAAAAAAAAAATACGGGTGGTACACTTTTTGGTCAGAATTTATATATATATATATAGTAGTACCATCGATATGAGATGTAAGCAGTTTTTTTTTTCGTATCAATAGATAGTACCTACCTGCAGTTCCTGCCTTACCTTAAACTATTATTAATTCTGTGGTTGCCAAGGCACCGTCAGCATTGAGCAGACGACAGTTTCGCAATGCCACGGGCTGACACTGGAGCTCCGCTGGCCGAGACTTATCTCAATTGCGGGACATCCTGTAAGGGGACCCATTCTTACATAGTCTTGGGATATTATTACGAAGACGCGAGCATTATTCTTTGTGAGTTTTCAGAGAGTATGTGTTTATTTTATGGTGTTTCTTTAGGTGCATTGGGGGAGACCTTTATTCAGCAGTAGGATAGCATAGGTTAAACAATTTTTTTTTTTTTTTTTTTGTATTTTCTGCACCATGGCAATCTGCTCGAAAACAATAAGCCACTTGTTTGGTTGGAGCTACATGTCCTGGTTATTAATGGTTTTCTTCGAGGGTCAATCAATTGCTGAAATATCCAGCAAACCCTCCTTTTGGCTCAGCTTGCAAATCTTTGGGCGAGTCTGACAATGCCTTGTCTCTTTAGGCGGTTATACTGGAGTCCACCCTCTCCACTTAGGGCCTGCGCGAGTTCGTTTGCATGAGTTGCTAATTTCTCCTGGTATTTTTGGCTTGCCTGGACTATTTCCTCACGAATAGTGTTTATGCCTAAGTCGAGATACATGTATTTGTTGCTAATACATTGGGGTATCCTGAATATTAATCTTAGCACTTTACTTTGGAATCTTTCCAGAATGTCGATGTTACTCCTGCTAGCCGTTCCCCATAGCTGTATTCCATAAGTCCAGATAGGTTTTAAGATTGCTTTATATACCAAGATTTTGCTGGTGGTATTGAGTTGCGAGCTTCGTCCGATTAACCAGTCCTGTGACAGACCTTCGTCCGGTTAAACAATATGAAAATAAATTTATAGTCTGATAACATTGTACCATAAATGCAGCAGGAAGGCAGTAGATGAGACTGCCACAGGACCGAAAAAGATGGCACGCTAAAGGACATACCTCAGCAGTGGGTGGGGAAAGGTTGATTATGATAATGATGATTCAGAGAACACCAAAACAACACTAATAAGTTGATAAAGTAAAGTAGAAAAAAACTCTAGTAGCCCCTTCAATTTGGTCACCACAAGTCTTCCCACGTCGGTGGTATATTTGCCTACATCCAATCCATTTGGGTGCCCGTGATCTTACTCCGGCTAGATTAACGATCTCACAGTTCATAAAGCTAATTCTATTTAACAACTCAGTTAGTTAACAAAAAAGAAGGAAATATTTCTTAAAATATAAAGTGTGTTATTGGTGCTATTCAAAGTAGAATAAATACGTATTAAACTTCGATAACTAGTTATCAATACATTAAATAATACTAAATAGTATCTATCGTATCTAAATAAATTATAGTGAGTTTTGCTTTGAATGCGTTGGATAAAATCAAACCAATAAACAAAGTGACAATCGATACTTACAAAATCTAAAACAACTTGCTCAAGTTTTACGAAAGCGTAGAGTTTGGTCAAAGCATAAACCAGGCCTTCGAAAAGTTTCCGTTTAACTAAGTGTAGACGGAACTCTCTTAACTATCAAAGCGAATCAAAACAATCAACCCAGACGCATAAAGATCAGTCAAAATGAACAACGAAATGCGTTTTAACGCGTTCGCTCACAAGTTCAAATACCGCTCCCCGCTGTGGATAGAATCTGACTCGGACGTCAGCAAGAGCTCCGAAGGAGGTGGTCTCGGCAACAGCGACGACAGCATCCAGTGCAACAGCACTGACAGCTCGGGCAGCATCAACAACTACTTGGACTCTCAGGTCAGCTGAACATCCTTTCAGCTTTAAGGACACCAAGGACTAAAGTTCAGTTCCGAAAAAGGCTCAAAGGGCTCATCATTATGAACAAGCATTACTGTGTTCCGGTTGGAAGGGCATTGTTTCCAGTGAAATTTCAGGGCAAATAGGAGATTACATCTTATATCTCAGGGTGACGAGCGCAGTGCTGTGCCACGCAGGGTATTGCATTTAAAATTCAAAATTCTGGGTGGTGCATACCCGTTATGGGCAAACGTGACGTTTAACATCAGGCGAGCGATTTACTCGTCTCGTCACTCAATAACATAAAAAAAACATATTTTTCTGTAGGGTCAACCGAGAAATCGCGAAAAAATAATCAGCTGTTCCTTATATTTTATCGAGTACCTAGGTATAATTGAGATTTTTCCATGGAACAGCTGATTTATTTTTTCGCGATTTTAGGGTTGACCTCTCAGTAAAAATTGTTCAAAATTATGAGTAATTGAGTAGGTACTTCCAGCACTCTTCGGGTTAACATCATCATTCGTATTAATTATGTAAATATACAGTTATGCAATAATTTTCCTAAACCGATACATGCCGACGTCGACCTAAGAAAGTTCCGTTACGTTCGATTTTAAAGACTCATCATTTTGAGTTTGTTAATGTTAAGTATCTGTCTGTAACGGGGCTGGCATATTCGCATAGCGAGAAAAGCACCAAATAAAATAATAGATTAAAAAAACTGCATCATCCACTGCTGAGTATAAGGCCTCCTTCTATTTTTATTTATTTAATCTTACTTATTTACTCTACAAGTATGTCAGATAGGCTTCAATAGATTTTGCAAACAATAATAAAATTGTTTTGCGATCGTGACAAGGAAAATGTCCAGTTAACCGTGTCTGAGGAACGCCTCCGCAATCATGAATTAGATGAATATTAAATAATAGTTTGTTATCTTAATTGTTTATGTTATGAATAATAAATAATTAATAATGATGTATGTAATTAACTACGAAGGTACTTTACTGCTATACCTTTGCACTAATATTTTAGTTTAGCTCCATCTATCGCATCGTATAAGAACTACTAGAATAAACGGTGTGATTGTAGCTGTACTGTGAAATAGAATCCTTCTTTGAATTGAGATGCTTGTTGGAGTTTACAAGCCTAAAGCTAGATGGCGTTGGAGTTTTGCAAACATTTTGACTCCTAGCGTAAGTGCCTAGCGGGATTTTTGAAACCAAACAATTGCTGTATTCTCTTGTAACCCTTTGAGTTTTAGTTATTTGAGATTTAATCATTGCTTTTTTATACATTGAAACAAGCAAAATAATTTTTGTATCTCTCTAAAATCATATAATATGTACTAAGTTGTATTTAGTGAATGGTACAAAAATAAATGCCACTATTAATAATATCTAATTGCAGCATGTCTGGGGTAGCTATAAGAAAAAATTTGTCCAACTAAAAAAAAGGGATGTTGGTAGCTTCTTTTTATTAAAATTAAGTAAAAAGAATACCTCTAATACTTCTCATAGTTCCAACTGCTGACTGGCTCACACAATGAAGATGATCTAAATCAATCCCCTTTCTAGAATCATTCAGTCAATGAGAAGTATTCACAGGACAGGACAGTATGATGACCCAAATCTATCTCTTTTTAAAATCAGTGACTAAATGATTAAGTCAGCCCTGATTCCGTCAGCGGCAGTGATTCCGCCGCCCCCGGCCAATTATCTATAGGAACGTTAATTAAATGAACATTTGCCACCTGATGTTAGTATTGCAACTTACCGCTGTTGGTGCAAGTGCAAAATGCGCGGGAAAAAAGATGAGTTTGAGAGCATACCTTTGACACAGGTGAGAAGCAGCCGCATAGCCAAGTTGCAATTCTACAGGCTCAAGGAAAGGGTATGAACCGAAAAAGGCTCATTGTACTCATCATAATGAACAACTTTTACTATGGGACCAACCCGGAAATCGAAAAGAAAAGCTGTTCCATACATATTTTCGAGGGTCATTGACATTTTTGTATGGAACAGCTGAATTTTTTCTTAAATTTCGAGTTGTTCCCATTGTGAAAGTTGTTCATAATGATTAGTATTATGAGCCTGTTTCGGCTTAGCATACCCTTTCCTTTTAATCTTGTATAGTAGCACTCAGAGTGGTGGAGTAGAGAGGAGAGAATCACCGTTCTGTTTTTAGGCTTTTGATATTTTATGCTTTCTTAATTAATTAAACTTATTTACCGCCTGAGCCATTTTAACGTTGCAATTTATCGTTGTTGATAAAAGTGTAAAAGAACTGACGATTCTGGCCTGTGACTCGGATGGGACTCAAAATCGATAAAGAGAGTAGAGTTAAACTGCTTCTAACACACGCTTTTCAAATTCCAACTAAATTAATAAAATGTAAACTGCAGATGACGAAGTCCGCCGTCAGCACAGGTTTTAACTTACGATTCTTTAATAAATTAATAAGTACAACCCGGTCACAATATCTGTGCACCTCGCTAGAATGCGGCGCCTCTCCCGCTTCCCCTGTCACCTCTCCGCGCACTCCCCGGTGCGACAGTACGGTTAGCATCTTCGTTGCCGATACACGTCCCGATAATTTTGAGATATTTTCGCTTTGTTGTTGTTTTGTTTTTTAATATTTATTGTTAAGTTTAGAAATATGACGTCACGAGGTCAGGTGCACAGATATTGTGACCGGGTTGTAGGTATGCACTTCCTGTTTTGACTTTACACCCAAATCTATTTATTTTACACATTTCTAATCTTTACACGCAACCTTATTCTAAATGTTATTGTGTACTTAGTAACTATTTACAAAATTCCTAGATAATTATGTTCTGTTTGCAAGCGTATTATTATTTAGGTGATGATTATATCATTCTTTTGTTTGAGTTTGTAATTTGTGAAGATAATAAATGTTAGTGTCAGTTGACTCGCCGTCTTGTGAATTACCCTCGAATGCTTCATATTTTATGGTGAAAATAAAGTGATGTTTTGAAATGATACCAGAAGAATCTGAAGAGTCTGAGGTTATTTTTTTAAGTTAGTTCGGAAAGACAGAGTGTGTAGTCCTGGTGTTTTTTGAGGCCTCTGACATGGCATGGCGGTTGTTTGGTACAGAACAAAGAACCAACCCCAAATCCAATTATCAAACCACCAATTAACAGTGTCATTCGACCCACGGTAGCGCTCAATTGTGAACTTTGAAGTGATTTGAAGTCATTAACTTTGACTTGTCTTTAAGTTTTTAGTAAAGATTTTGAGCCAACTTACATATAGATTAGGATTTATGAAACAAAACGAAAACAACGACATGCTGGATTTGTTATCAAGGATTTATCTACGCACGTATTTTTCTGTTTTGGAAGTAGATACCTGCTTAGGACATACTAACGTTGGAAATTGGCCTTACAAATCTTTCCTATTCCTAATTACTATGCTAATGTATGTGATCCGCGAGAAATAATCAAAGAGAGTAAATTCCGCCAATTACCGCTATCTAATAATCGGCGGAACTTACTCTCATTACCTCCCGCAGCTCACCAGATGGTATTCGGGCCATCAGTTCTAGCCTAAGATTCAATGTTCTACGGCAGGTTTCTTGCTCTAAAACAGTTAATAAATAATTATAATGTTTCTCTCTCATAGCTCTCAAGTCTCCACTAAGATTCCCTGTTACGAGGATGCTATGAAACACACACAAAGACCAGGACCACTATTTTATCCTTACTTCTTTGTCTTTAGATCCCGGAGCACCACCAGAGCACCGGCTCAGGATTCAGCGATGGAGACGACCACCACGACCACAGCGAGGTGCTCTCCGATGACAGCGCAGTCAAGTGAGTTCCTCTTTTGAGTTTTTGGTTTTTTCTTCTGTCATTTTCTTTCTATTTTCTTTAGGTGAAATTCGAATAGACTAATACATATAGTACATTCATTAGATCGGTAGGAACTCTTCAAATGAAATCACATACGAAGGATAAAATGGCTTATTAAATAGTGCTGTTAATGTATGGGGCTTTATCGTTAAATTCGATTTCTACCAAGCAACCTCATAATAGAGAGGCATGAGGTTTATAAGACAGTAGCATAGGTAGGTATTATGGTAAATAGATATCGAACTAATTACATTATTTATCTTTAATTTGATCGAAAATAGAAATAAAAATCATTAACAATCTAACAATAGGTACAGGTCAACTTATAACTAAAATAAATTATTTAAATTATAGAATACATAAGTCAATTTAAGAAAAATGTGGCTATCTATGCGTCTATACGACAATAAAACCATTTCCAAAATTTACAAACACAACAAGTAGACAAGTATCTCTATTAAACTGTGACATTTAAAGATACCATCACAAGTACAACTCCATCAAACGGCACAGACCTCACACACAATTCCTGCGTAGCGTAGGTACACTAGGTACGTCTGATAGCCTGTGTGAAATCCTTGAGATCTCCTTACCCTACCGGCGCGCGGCGCGGCGTACCTACAGCTGCAGCGGCCGCCGCGGCGGCGGGCGGACGCTGCAGTCTCCAAGGGTCGCTAATGAGGAAGTCCGACCATTGACCCGCTTGCATTGCGAAATCTGAGACCACTGCCCGAGAGCATCGCACTTGTACGCATAACGCGTGACCAATCTTTGCTTTAGACTCAGATGCCTACTAATATTATGAATGACAAAGTTCGGATGTTTGTTACTCAATCACGCAAAAACAACAAAACAGATTGATAAAAATGAAGATAATGATGATGAAAAGTAAGCAATGTTAACCGAAGATATTAGCTATCTCTACATATACCAAATATTATCGTCTAATTCCATTCAACCGTTTCAGCAAGAAACACTGACAAATATACAGACAAACTTTCGCATCCTACTAATATTATAAACGCGTTTGTATGTGTGTTTGTCACTCTTTCACGTAAAAACGGCTGAACGGATTTACATAAAATTTGAAGTGAAGGTCGTTCATGGTCTGGATTAACACATAGGCTACTTTTTATCCCAGAAAACGCGGGTGAAACCGCGGGCGCAGCTAGTTTATAATATTAGTGTGATTGCCCTGCTTACTCCAGGAATCATTGTCCTTAGATAATAACACGGTCACATGACGTGAAAGCTACCGGTCACAGTATACAGACAGTGTTGCGACACGATAATACCTCACCTTCCTCTCTAGATACATCTTATCAGCCATAAATATACGATCGGTGACGCACTGTGTTACGTTACGGAAGACTATGTGTCTTAGATAGACGGCTGTTTTGTGATACTGTTGTTTTGATGGGTTTGTTTTGATTTTGGAACCGCTTTGGATACTTTCTCTAAAAAGTAGACCGACTTTTTTATCGCGAATAAGTCCGCGTTTGACCAACAACTCGCGTTTTAAGAACGTGATTGCTTATTTTGTCTTGTAGGCCAAGTCAGCCCTGATGTTATAGTTTTTTAAGCTATTAAAACGCCTCTGACGTAGCGTAACATTTCTGGAAATAAATATATCAAAGACATTATTGTTTTTGGTTTCGGCTACGTTAGGTGGGTACGGTAGGTACAACCAAGTTATCATATAGTTTAACGTGCATAAAATGTCGTATCTCATCTTTAATTACCTTGTAAAGTGGCTTTACTTGAGTGATCTGTGGAGGATTAGCTAGTCAACGTACGCCGAGCGTGGTAGGCTTATATTTTATTAGTAGCCACATGTATCTTTGTCTAGTTAGTGTTATAACAAAAGTTCACCTTGAGACTACTCAACTCAATTTTAATCCTCTACCTACCAAGATAAAGTCAAGACTAACGGCAAAATAGTTTACTACATTATGAGAATGTACTTTCGTCGCGACTGTTGCTCTACGCTTTTATTTGTATACATAAATTGTAGTTGAAGTAAAAGAAAATGCTTTATAGACACCCGCAAATGTATTTGAGTTCAATCAAGTTTTTAATTACACTTCCGCTGAATATAATGTTTTACGTCAGTGGTCTAACTCTGTGACTGGCAAACGGTATAGAAGTCTCCATAGCAACACTTCGATTCGCACCCACGTTGTCTGGGGCAATACTCTCCTAAAACCAGGAAATACACTGAGAAAAATGTCCATCTAAATTCCGCTAAAAGAATGATGAATCCACCTTAAGTACGGAGCATACTGATATCACTAAAAAAGTACGATGATCAGCACCAGTTTTTACGGTGACAACTATTATAATATGGTTGTCGCCCTAAAAACTGGTGCAAGTATTAGTTTTTACGGTGACAACTATTATAATATGGTTTTCGCCCTAAAAACTGGTGCAAGTATTAGTTTTTACGGTGACAACTATTATAATATGGTTGTCGCCCTAAAAACTGGTGCAAGTAGGTATTAGTTTTTACGGTGACAACTACTATTAAATGATAGTGAGTTGTCACGGTAAAACCGATGCTAATCATCGTACTTTTTGATGATTTCAGTATGCTCCGAAGGTACTTTAGGTAAATTCATCGGAATTTTGATGGCCATTTTTTTGGCCGGTGCTGGCCCAAGACCGGCAGGTATGGAAGAAATTGGAGGAGACCTTTGCCCAGCAGTGGGACAGTACAGGTTAACTAAAAAAAAAATAATTCTCAGTGTACTGGGCATAGGTTTAATTCCTTCATACTGCCATACATAAAATGCCATTTCTCTTCTCCCTCACTTCTCTACCATTTCGTGGCCCCATATCTTACCATGGTGTCATTTTGTTGTTCGATCTTGAAACCCGAGTTCAGAGAGTTAACACCAAGGGTACTAAGATGCAATCAAATAATTGACCCACTTCCACTGAGCAATGAGCATTAGTGATAATGCGAGCAAATACTGATTTATCTCAATCATTACGGTTGATAACAACTCGTCGGAGAGATACAAAGATTTACTTTGATCTGATTTACTATCAGTTTTTAGCTCGATATCAAGTGGATGATCTCTTCCACTATTCGGTTTGACTCATAAACCCTGCCTGGACGAGATCGCTATAAGCGATAAGGCTGCCAGTTGTTGCACTAGTTTCAAGTGTAATTATTCTTTTGTTTGTAATTTCTGGTGTGAACAAGAGTTTATCTATCCATCCATACATATCTATCATCAATCTATCATAAACTTAATTACTGCTTAAACATTTTCGTCTTGTTTTCTATTTGATATTAAATTTATTATTTAGAGCATTAACTTTAAGTTTAAGTTGTTAGAACACTGATTAACTTTAAACAGTGTTTATAAGTATAAAGCCATTTGTCTATAGTTAATGCCGTCAGCAATCCCCGACTTTAAAAAGATTTATATCTATTTTAAATTAAAGTTTTTATGCTCTATGCATACTAACCCAAAAATAAATCTTCGAAAATAACGCATAAAATATTGAGAGGCAGCTGGTTCTAAACATGAAAACAAATTAACGTTTGCCCTTGGGGTAGAAACTTAAGGTCCTTGAGATCCAAGAGCAAAGTTGCTATTTAATGACCTGTCCAAGCAAGTGATATAAAGGTTAAGCGGCCAAAAGGCTGGTGCTTTCCTTGGCCAGAGAATGAGCATTGTGATGCGATGAGGTCAGCATTTTGTATATTTTCCCGCAGATAATGACACCCTATTTAATCTGTAATACCACTAACAACCTGCATCGGCTTCGCACGGGTATGAAATATCATATGTCCAAGTAACTCGCTGATAATGTAGCTTTATATTGGTGAAAGAATTTTTTAAATCGGTCCAGTAGTTTTTGAGTTTATTCATTACAAACATACAAAAATATAAAATTTTCCTTTTTAAAATATTAGTGTAAATTTAAAATGTCACCGCCCATTTCTATATTTAGCCATTTAGGTACCTACCTAAGTAGGTATATCAAATTAAGTTAGGTAATGAACGCTCAGAAACTCATTAACGTTAATTAATTAGCATTTATAATGAATGCCTTGCTTTCTACCTGTCAGTAACCAGATTTTAGAGTCAGAGACGACCTTATGCGTAGACTGTCCATGTCGCGAAGAATGAGGGCAATAGGAGTGCATTCGCTAAAACTATGTGCAATGTGAAACCATTTACGTTTTTGTTATTTTCGTGCTTGACACAAATACGTGTTGAAGACGTGTTTATAAAATTTGAAAATCGCTACAACATACCTGTATAGGTAGTAGCAATCATCATCATCATTCTCATCATTAAGTTGTCCAAATGATGAAAACTATGAGCCCTTTTCGGCTTAGTACCCTATCTTTATAGCCCGCATTGATAGGCAAACTTATACCACATGAACGTAAAAACAAACGTCTATCGCAGATGCCTTTACCAAAAATATGAAAAAACAATCTTAAAATATGAATAAATAATCTAGACAGCCAATAAAAACAAAACAAAACAAATTAGCAATGGCACATTATTCCGCCGAACATTCTCCCCGCGCACTGGTCAGTCAGTATTCTCAGAAGCGCAAGTCGCGCGTCTCCTGCGCCTGCGCAGGCCACTTGGAAAGCTGTCAATCAACACTTTGGATCTGACTTATAAAGCCTATTAAAGTTAATCATTGCTTAAAGTGGTCCGTCTTGTTTTTGCATTTGACATTTAATGTCAGCGAGTTAGAGCATTAGTGACTAACTTTTGGCAAGCTTTTCTACATTAGCAAATACTAAAATGTACGTTATAGTGAAAGCCAAGTTGTAGTTTGTTTCGTTGCTAGTGAAGTGTGTGGTGATCGTGCTTGGTTGACTTGGTTTCTGAACATTGTGTTTTGGTTCTAAGAAAAAGCGTAAGTAGAGTACGTTATAAATTATAGAAATTATTTTTGATTTAAGTCAGGATTTGAGTCACATTTCTAGTTTTGCATTTATAACTGCTAATAAATTGCTATCAGTCAGTTTGGTATATCTTAATAATTATTAAGGTATTTTTCAAGATACAGCTTCTCACGAGTAAAATAATAGTTTCTTCAAAATAGTCACAGTCAGAAACTCAAATGAATTAAATAGAGAGAATTAAAAGAGTCAAATAGTCAGAAAATATAGTTTGAGGATTCACCTTAATACATGAGTACTCCGTGTTAAATATACCAAAATGTGTCAAAACCACGTGAGTTTTCATAATGGAATAGTTTCACTAAACAGAAGTAAAAATTATTTGCAATCAGGTGCGCTTGGCAAATAAGGTAAATAAGGTAAATAAGGCAAATATGGTAAAAAACAATAAGTTCAATAGAATTGAACTTATTGTTTATCGTAATGTTTTTATCATTGAAACCTTTTGACATCTTGACTTCGTGACCCGTTAATTAGATAGTAACAATGTTAAACTTGTTGTTTTGGAAAACTTGTTCAACATAGTCACTATCATATTGTTATCATATCAGAAAATATAAATAAGTAGCTGTAACGAGTGGAGATGACGAGAAATTGTGTGCACTGGATTAATACTCCAGGGCACGAGTTATTTCCATTACTTACTCATTTTATTAAAATAGGTTTAGTAGTTACGGAGATACGCTGTTACAAACATTCACACAAACACACGCAACGAAACTTTGTATTTTTAATATTAGGAGGATAATAGAGACAGACCAAAATTCTACTTTCCTACTTTTCTCCAATCCACTATCCTATATTTTTTATCTATCCTCTCCATCCTAAGATTGCCTGGAAGAGATCGCTCTTAGCGATAAGGCCGCCAGTTGTCGCACTAGTTTTTAGGTGTTATAATCCTTCTGTTTGTAATTTATGGTGTGAACAATAAAGAGTTTATCTATCTATCTATCTATCCTAGAGGTAGTTAGAGGTAGGTAGTTAGTAAGATACATAGTTAATTAGTTATAATATTTCACACTTTATATGATCGGATGCAAAAGCGGAAAAACAGATTTGGTAGAACTGGTTAGAGGTAGGTTTATACCCTGGATTTACATGTATTACTTTTCACATCAAAGAAAAGGAGAAAAAAAATCTCAGAAGAGATTGACGTCAAAATGACGTCAAACTATAAAACATAATTATAGTAAGTATTATTATTACTAGAACAGGTCGGTCGAAAGCCTCGGTCAGCAATAAGAAGATGTTTATACCAACACAAGGTTTATTATTGTTGAAGTAGATAAATACTTAAATTGTTTTTACTCACTTATCAAAATACTGATAACCGAGATCATTATTATAATCACGTAATTCACGTTTAACCTTTACTTCTATTATAGTAATATTATAAAGAGGTAATGTAGGTATGTTTGTAGAGGGTAATTTCCGGAACTGGTCCGATTTTTGCCTAATAAAAAGGTACATACAGCGTACTACCATACAGGGTTATACAGTGTCATTGACATTTTTCTATGGAACAGCTGATTTTTTTCGCGAATTCTGGGTTGGTCCCATAGTAAAAGTTGTTCATAATGATGAGTACTATGAGCTCTTTTCGGCTTAGCATATCCTTTCTGTATAACCCTGTATAAGTTATGGCTAATAGCACAGAATACATAAGGTAGGTACTTATAGTCCCAAACTTGCGAAGCCAAAGGCCGAGCAGCCCCGCACGAAGTAATGAGCGTCAGCTAGTCGTAAAATAAACAAGTTTTAAGTTCAAATAAGTTTTTTAGACGCCGACATTATGCAATAGTTATTATCTTATCAAGCAAGGTCCGAAAAACAGGTTTGTTTTTTGCCCCTTTTTTCATGTTTTTAACCACATAATTAAATACAATGTGGGTTTCTTCAATGATTTCGTGTATCGTAGGTATTATGCAATTATTTTTGCCATTACATGCAAGGTATAAAGATTTTGTTTTTCTTTTAATTTGCAAAAACAATATTCGTAAACAGTCAAGCAAAAAGATCTGATAGTAAAACAATAATTAGTTTCGATATAATCGCGTCCAAAGCTTGTTCCTTCTGAAATAAATGAAAATGAAAAACATTTTCTACTATTCACTTCACACTAAAATGAAAATAACGGATTTAATATCATCAAAAAAATTAAAAACTTCTTTTATTTCCCGTCAGCTCTGTTTTCGCTTGACGACTAACATTTACAGCCCTATAAAAATAAAATGCTTCCTAGGGAGCAGGGCCCATTGCTTGCCTAATGATCTCGAACCAAGATCTATCAAATCGAATCTTTAGCTATATTTATTAGACCGTAAATCGAAACAAAAATGCTCCTATGTCACCACTAGGTACATACTCGTATATCCGACCCTTCCAACAGTAATTGTTTAGTTTCATGTTCGTGCACAAAGTCACGTTCATTGATCTGTAAAGAAACCCGACACATATAATATACAGGTACACCGTCTAATGATAGTCTACACCTGGAACTGTAGAATTATGTATACGATTCTTGTTTATTTTTGCTATATCTTCCTACATCTTTCTCCCAGATATGTATCCCTTATGGTGAAAGGGTCAGCTTTCTTTTCTTTTCATTTTTTTTCTCCACTTCGCTCTACATCGACATGAAATTCAAATACTTTTATTTCGGACAACAAAGCCATCTTCCATCTTCAGCCAATCCATATTATGTTAGTACACAAGAAACCGACTCATAAACTTTAACTGAAATCATCTTTACTTATTTTCCTAACCCTAACAAAGCTGTCAAAACTGCTTCTAAAACAGTCAGTACAAAAATGATCTTAAACCCTGATTTGACCTTCCCAAGTGTCAGTGATTCCCGGCTTCCTCATTACCGCATTGACACCTGCGACGCGTGGTCGTTTCCACATTCTAGCCAATTCCTGGAGATTGAGAAGGTCACGACGTATCACGTTCCACCGAGCGATAGATAAGCTGGTTATTCGCCAAGAACTCTGACCTCGTGTCCACTATAACTTTGCCAATTTTGCACATTTTTATATTTTAAAATTGTATTTAAACGAACTATGTAACCTAGTTCAGTTATACAAGAAATCATAATTGTACCATAATTATATTGTATTATCTGGTACTCGAGCTAAAATAAATATATAATATATAAACGTAACTTTTCTCGGTTGACTCTGTATTCTCTTCACTTGGCTCGGACAATGAATTTCTGGTAGAGACCACTCTATTTTATCGTCAGACGCTCCCGTAATCAATTTACATAACCATAATGAATACAGCTCTATAAAACGTTCCTCCATAAAACCTACAATTAAAAAAAAATACTCCTATATTATAACCTTTTTGCTGGTATGACCAAACGGTAACCTTGGCCTTAAACCTCGTTTCGAATTACCACCTTGCTATTGTCCTGTCGTTTTCGAGTTGCAAAACCTACTTTATTGTCCTTAGTACGGCCTCTTCACAGTAGTTAGAATGCTTTGCGACTCGATGGAGTAAGCGGTTTCATTAAATATTTGAAAAATCCAGACTAGAATAAAACTGATAATTTTGAAACGGCTGAACCAATTTTCTTAAATCAAAACTAAGAACACTTTTGACTGTGGCTTCTTTCAAAAAGAAACCGCATCCACATCGGTTAACCCGTTTAAGAGCTACGGTGCCACATATAAGTACACACATACAGACACACATAACAGTTAAACTTATAACGTGGATAAATAAAAAATCAAGTATCGGAGCAAATCTTCGATGGAGTAAGTGGTTCGAAAATCAAAAATTAAGTTTCGGAGTGCCTTCAAATCATGATGATGTTCGATTGTTCCAGAGCCCCCCTCCGCTCCCCGCGGCGCAAGTCGACCGCCCCGCGGCGCCTGCGCTCGGAGTTCAGCATGGATGAGGACTACTCACCAAGCAACTCCGTCACATCCGTCAACTCACTGGCCAGTCTACTCAAGGAGAAGCTACAGGTATGAGTTACTCTGCCTCCTAATATCTAAGAATAACACAATATATTTAATATATTTGGAACAAACAACAATAAAGTTGTTTAATTTGTTAAGGTAGTGAAGTGTAAAAAGCCTAAGTGTTAAATTTAAGATCACGTTTTTACATCGGCAGGAGGCGGTGCTATGTGCATTTATTTATATGAAACCGTTCTAGATAACAGCAGCTATTTAGAGACGAGGCGACTCTACACGTAATATAAAACTGTTCGTGCCAATATCCCACTTCTGACCAACGAAGTCAATAACACAATTGCTCCTACTGTAATATAGTTTATTATCGAATTCCAAATTAGACCATTCATAGCATTTGTCAATGATTTTCCAGAGCATACCCCAAAAGATGCGTAAGAAGCCGACCGACTACAAGCTCCGCGCGTTCGTGGCGCTCATGTTCCTGGCGATAGTGTTCTTCGTCGGGTTCGCGTACGTCCTCTACCACCAGCAGGCGCTCACCAAGCAGTACTTCGATACTGTGCAGTTCAACGAACCGAAGCGGCTGCTCAGGATCTTAAATAAAGACGATGTGGAAATATTGAAGGCTAGTCTAGGTGAGCACTGTGTTTTAGATGTTGTTTTTGAGTTTAAGTGCTATTTAATTGTTTATTCAATTAAACTTGATTATAACGTCGATGAGGGAAAAAATAGTTTTGGATTAAAAAAAATTGTGGCAATTTGTTACGAGAACGTTTTGTCTGTACAGCCATCAGAATTATTACAATATTTGAAGACTTCACAATCATAAAATCTTTTTTTTATAAATCGTTCGTTAAACTTAAATCGAGTAATAGAAACAATAACATCATCCAATGTTTAAAAAGAACATTACCCAAATAATCAACACATCCAACATTATCCCTTCCAGCCGTCGACCTCGCCGGCAAAGCGAAATCGTTCCCCTGCCTGCCCGAGCACCGGCGCGGCGACGGCTCCGAGTGCCTGGAGTGGCTGCACGCGCTGCGCTTCTACTTGAAGAGCATCCCGCACGACCCGGGGGTCGACAACACTACCTGCTTCACGATACACTGGAAGGCTTTGAGAGCTGGTATGTAAATAAATCCATATGTACTCTTACTACCACGATATAATAAAAACCACAGGCTGAGCCTGGACAAAACTGACACCGAGTGAGTGGCGTGCAATAAAAGAGACCTATTCTCAGCCGTGAGAGATTACCAACTGATAATGATGATGATGATTAACTGGGAGGACATGTAGAGAATTACATCGAATTACATAGAATTACTGGTAGTCATACCTCTAAGCTCTTTCAGATGATTAGTTATTTGGTTTGTAATACTCACCTTGATATTTTGCAGATGTAACTCCCAACGACTGCTTCGACTGGGGAGACACAAAAGTCCACTGGTACGGCGGCGGCCAGTCCTCCAACCTCACCTGGCCTCTGGACCAGGGTTCCATAGACTACACTCCTTTCATCACTGGAGACATACAGAAATCTCAGTTTGGAAACGTCGTCACAAGATACTTCATCAATTCTAAAGGCGCTGCGCTAATAGTCGACGAAGAAACTCCATTACAAGTTTCCGTCAATAAAGGAGGAAAGCAGCTATGTTTGAAAGCAAAATATGACGAGTTTGCATTCGCTAATAAATTGACAGAATTTCCTGAGATGAGGTATAATATCTGCACGTCTGTAGACATGAGATCCTTGCATTCTTCAATCCACAATCACCGAAGTTCTCCTCTATGGGATGGGTTGAAACCTGCCGATATGCAAACTTTGGAGTCTCTCATGTCAGAGCCGGTCTGGCAAATAGCTCCTCGATTCAAACACGAACTGAAAGCTGAAACTATAGCCAAATATACCGAGGACGTTATCAATTTAGGTTTCTTAAAGCAAGGTCATGTTCTCATAAACGAATATTGGCAAAACGAAATCGGAGACTTTCTGGTCGATAAAATTCGATTTGATACTCTTAACGAAACTGTTGACAAACTGCATAGACGGGGTTTCAAAGTCGCGTTCACTGTCCAACCTTTCATCAGCACTGAGAGCAAGAACTTTGCCGAATGCGTCCAAAAAAGACTTTTAATCAGTGAAAGAACCAGCGATAGAAGAATACCAGCACTGACCAGATTTAAGTCCTTAGCCAGCGCAGGAGTCCTAGACATAACCAATAACCGCTCCATTCCGTGGATACTGAACAAACTCCAAGTAGTGATCGACGAATTCCACATCGACTCCTTCTACTTCGACCTCGGAACTGCTTACGATATGCCCCACTACTACCGATGCGAGAAATTATTAACGAACCCCGACCAATATAAAACAATTTTCACCAAGACCTTCGAAAAGACTCTTAACATTATCGGGGTGTCTTCTGCGATTTCTTTGCCACGTCCACCGATATTTGTATCGCTGCCTCCATTTGAATCGACATGGGAAGCTTTGGGAAACGTTATACCCACAATGCTGACTTACGGAATCAATGGTTTTCCATTTATAATGCCGGGAGCAGTGGGAGGTGACATTTACTGGCCTGGAAGCGAACAGTTCTTGCCTTCTTCTAAAGGGATCTTGGAACCAGCGAATACAACTCAAGAGAACGGAATAGAGTTGCCAGAACGCGAGTTGTACATCAGATGGCTGCAGATGGCGACGTTCTTGCCAGTTATGAAGTTCACACATCTGCCGAGTAAATACAACGATGAGAAGGTGTTGGAGATTGCAAAGAATTTGACCTTGCTGAGACAAAAATATGTAAGTTGGTTAGCAAAGCAACATTATTCTGTTTTATTAGAACTATACGTTGAATTTTTCAAAAAAGCTGTTAGTTAAATAGAGTCTTTAAAGGTTGACAACGTATCTGCGATGTTACAAGTGTACGTAGGTGACAGTGATCGCTTACCACCAAGTGTCCCGTTTGCTAGTTTGTCACTGGCATAAAAAAACAACGCTGATATAATTTTAAACCTTGACGAAAAATAAGAGTTATTATAAGTTAGACCGATAGGTGTGTTTGTGTGTCTGTCTGTGGTGTAACTTTTATACGAGTGAACCGATTTAGATATTTTTTTATTTCAAGCAGGTATTCTAGCGGTGGTTTTTAAACATGTTTTATCAAAATCAAATCAGCCGTTTCAACGCTGCGGGTTTTTTAAATTTGTACAACACAGCACACAGACAACACACTGTTACACACATCACAGTGTTGTGTTTGTGTTAGTTGTGACAATACAGTGCTATTTTTGTTGTTTGTTCTAGTTAAATGTAGCTATTACTAAAATGTAAACTTGTCTCCCAGGTAACCCCCCTCCTCCTGAAGTTCAAGCGTGAAGCGCTGGAGGAGGGCCTGCCGCTGATCCGGCCGCTGTGGCTGACGGGGACGGGGACGGGGACGGGGACGGGCAGCGGGGACGCGGCGCTGCTGGTGCGGGACGAGTTCGTGCTGGGGGACGAGCTCGTGGTGGCGCCCGTGCTGGCGGCGGGGCAGGCGGCTAGAGAAGGTGGGCGTGGGCCGGACAGATCATAGAATAGAGATTACATGTCTATAGCTTCTAATCCGAGCAGCTAAAGCTATGTTTCAAAGAAGCTTACGAATCAATAAAGTCCGGAAAGATGATTCACACATACGATTAAGGTCACCTATAGTTTTAATATACACGAATCAAAATACAAGAAAAAAAGATGGTTGTCAAGGATTTGGTGGGGAGTCGGTGTAAGAAAGTATGCTGGTGGAATGATATGGAGAAGGAAATTGTAGGAAATATATTAATAGAATGATAATGCAGAAACCAAACATATAAAACGAACATATAACAACTTAGAAAAATTATTTAGAGGTTATTCACGGTAGGGTTTTTTTTTGATCTTTTATTTAGTTTGCGTAGTTCAAATCTTGCAACAGATTTTTGAGTCGCTTTCCATTGTCGAATTGACCTAAAATTTGGTATATCTGTGTAACTCCGATGACAATGCTGTAAAAGCGTTTATTTCGATTTTTAACAGACTTAAAAAAAGGAGGAGGTTATCAATTCGTCTGGATGTTTTTTTTTTTTTTTATGTTTGTTACCTCATAACTTTTGACTGGGTGAAGCGATTTTGATGATTCTTTTTTTATTAGAAAGCTGACGCTTCCCATTTGGTCCCATTTCAATTTAGTCCAGTTCTGATAATAGTATCCATGAGAAAACCACATAAGTCTTAGGTGCAGCGCAGACGACAGACTATCCGTGACGCACTTTTTAGTCTGTGAAAATAGAACCTATGTAATTATGTGCAGTAACGCACACAACGCGCAAAAAGTCGGGCGCACATAAAATCCGTGTAATTCGGGCAGATCGCACCGCGCCGCGCCGCGCCGTTTCGCACAAAAAGTGTGTGAAAAAAATTGAACGTTTAGGAAACGAAAGTATAGGATGTACCCAAAATTTTCTGTTTTTTCTTTTTTTTCTGTACTTCATGTACAAAATAATACTTCGCGATCTCTGCACGATTTCCATAGCGTCTACGTCCCTACAGCTCTGCCGACAGAATGATCGAAGATTGTGCGTCGTGTGCGTTGAGTGTGAAAAATCCGCGACCGACTTTTTGCGCGCCATGCAGACTTTTTGAGCGCCGCAGACTCGATCGCACAAAAAACGTGCCGTCTGCGCTGCACCTTAAATTTGCATTAAGTACGTGCGCGACAAATAGATGAATAACTCAATAGTCGGTCTTTTGAAGTCGGTTTTTGTTTTTTGTTTTGTAAAAATAATGTTCTTGTTTAATATCTTATTTTATTGTTTTCTAGTGTATCTCCCGGCGGGGCTATGGCTGGACGGCATCGACGGCTCGCTGCGTAAGGGCAACCGCTGGATGCACGAGTACCGCGTCCCGCTCGACCGCGTCGCCTACTTCATACGCAAGCCGGACGATATGCGTTTCCGGTGAGCCCGTGCTTCCGGTGTGGGTACTTCCGTTGAGAATGGGCTTTTAGTGAGCAGGCGTTTAGTTAAACGTAATGATTGTTGTGTTAAAACGACGACTCTTTCTAATGATTACTTTCAATTAAATTAATAGAAGTATACTGGCTGTGGCTCATAGGCATAGTAGTAGGTTCCGAAGATCATTAGCGTTCTTCTGATGATTACACGCACACTTCGGTGGCAATATGCATGGTTACATTATGTACTTCATGCTCTTATTTTCTTTGATCATAAATACTGCCGATGACTTCACGCATATCGTAGTCATCATAAGAAAGCGATCTTTGGATGATCTTTGTAGAAAATAAAAATATATCTTTTACTATAAATTACTAGAGCTTTTGTAAATTAAATCAAGCTCTATGAATAGATGTCCCATATATGCATGTGTATTGATTAGTAGTAGAGTAATGTATTGTTTCCTTCAGTAAAACTGTAATATTTATTATTTTTATTGTATCAATTATAATAATTTTAATCTTGATTTGTAGAGCGATGAAAAGGTAGTTTAGGAGTGGAATTTTCTTGCTTTTTTAAATTAGCATTTTTTTATATTTTTACGATACTTTGCATCTTGTTTAATGTAGGTATATGTCACTCCTGCCATTATCATTTTGTATAATTTTAGTAAATTTTCAATGAAGTGTTATCAAAAATGTATTTCCATCTATTATTTCGAGAGTTGTTCCAATCTAGTCTAGTACTTTTTCTAATCACCTAATTTACGTATATTGACTTTAAAAGGCCAAGTATAGTTTTCATAATTATAATTGTAGAATAATGAACAATAATCTAAGTACAATTCAGATGCCAAACTATTTGTTGATCCAACAAAGTGTATGCACTCATAATAATAATAATAGTAAATGCAAAAAGTTATTACGTAAATTTAATTTTAAGCTAGTGATAAAACAATGTGATTACTTGTACATTCCAAAGCAGTAGATTTTAGATAGTAATAAGCATACAAAACTGTGTATTTTTTGTATATTTTATGTATTTTATACACCGAGCAGCTCTTGCGTCAGAGTTTTTCAGCCACTTGTAATGCCTCTGAAATGGCTTGACGGTTATGATTTATTAATTTTGTCATAGGTCGGCAAATTCATATTGTTGCCGGCAAATGTTAAACTTATCGACCAATATAACATTTTATTTACACTGCCGTGTAACATTTTACAACACTCAGATGACCATAGACGGCACAATGTACCTACAGTATCGTACCTAAAAATCACGTTTTTTTTTAATTGTACCAAATACGAATATTTAATATACTTTTAGAAAAATAAATAATTCTCAAAAAAAAAAATTTTTTTTTTCGTCAGTTTTTAATCGAATAAAATTGATACTACACATTTTGAATTATTAATTTAGGTCAAATTTTGATTTTAAATTGCTTTAAAATGAATGCTATTTGTGGTTTCGATATTGTACGTAGGTCAGTCGAATTGTCTGATCTGATACCATGTGAAAGAGATAGAAGGAGATTTTAAGAGAGTAAAATAAAAACCGTGATAAACTAGTTCCTCTCCGTTGCTCCTATGAAATTTAAGTCTAGCTATCTCAGTCGTACAATGGCGTCAGATCAAGCCGGGTCTAGAAACTTCCAAAGAGTAGGTATCTGTAACCGTATATTCAAATAACGATAACTCCTTATCAATACATTTTATTGATTCATATTTTAATTATTAGTTTAGTGTTTATTTATTTTATTCCTTTTAAATCATTTAATTGCTAAAAAGTTATATTTCTTTTCGAATAGAGCTTTATAATTTATGAGTAAATAAGTGAACAAGCAATGTTATTGTGCTATTTTTATTGACATAACAAGCTAGTTTTTATAGTAAAATAAATGGTGTGATTATTGTTATTTATTGATAAAGCATTTAAAATTTTGTTGAAAATTATTTTAATACTTATGTTTTAAAATTCAGATTCGGTAAATATATGTCTTGACAGATCTCAGTCTTTTTTCTAGCTATCCTTCTCCTATAAAAATGAAAGTAAAGTATAAGTAACTTTAAATTATTTACTAGTTAAGTAGCTTGTACTTTTAGTAAATACCTATTTTATAAATAAGGTAGGTATATTTTGTTAAAAACTTTGTACGTTTATTGAGGGTAGTTGTTGATTTACGCTTCACGAATGTTTCTAGCAGCAAAGGCCAGTCTATCATTGACTGTTGCGCAGAACGAACGTCTTACTACAGGGTTTTAAATGATAGGCATCAAGTATTTTTAATGTTTTTATTACTGTAATGATTCATACATTTCCACCAAACACGCTGAATGGAGATTACGATGTGACTGATACAATGAATGCATAATGATATTATTTTTTAATTTAAATTACACAATACGTAAGTAATTACATATCAGTGTACGAGTTTCAATCATTATTTAAATTATTAAACATTTTTTGAAAAATAATGAGTCTACTGAGAAGAAATTAAATATATTTATGGTACTTGCCGTATATAAATTTTCAAATTAAAAAAACCATCGATCAGTCTTACTTACCATTAAGCGTGTTACAACTGTTTCTCAAATAAACAATGACGATCTGAAAATATACTGTTATAGATTTCACAATGCCACCTTAATAGGTTAGTATATTAAAGTTCTCTTTACAACCTTGTGTGAGTTATTCTATTGTAAAATACAATTAAGTTATAACAAGTAATGACGATGACGATAAATTTTACATCGCAAAAAATTATAAGATAGCGCCATCTGTTAGTCAAAACGAAGCAACATTTCGTCATTATTTACATGAGAAACGCAATTTCCATTATGTTGCCTAGTACATCAGTTGTTAGCACCACATAAGCTTTTCACACTGGAGACCTACCTACCTAAAGAAATAACATCACTACCTTGCCCTACCTTGATGAGTTTCTAACAAAATACACACTTACTGTAAAGTTCTGTGAAAATTTTGATATTTTCAATTAGGCATTGGAAAAATGCTTCTTTGCATATGTATTTCAAAGAGTTTTCACAGTAAGAAAGTATATTGTCTAGTGAAAATCTATACGTAAAAATAGAGTGCCTTTGGCATGACCTTTCACATAGTTGAATGTGTGTTACATTCAGATCAAAAATATTGAGGTTTTTAAGGTCAATTTTTGTTATAGTTAGTCAAAAATCTCAATTAAAAAAAGACAAGTGATACTATTGTATAGTTAAAACTATATAAGGTTATTAGGGATATAGTAAAGTTAAACTAAAGTTAGTACAACTGAGTGAGTTAGTAAACACCCACGACCGGAAGAATACAACATTTAATAATTTCAATAATGATTTATTTCTCAGAGCTATTGATGTTCACTAAGCTGATACAATTCTTAATTTTAATAACATTTTTATAATTCCTAATAATATGCATTAATTAGAGTTCTAGCTATAAAATACAATAGTAAACTTGTTCGAGGGTGAAGCCTCGAGCAAGTAACGAAAGCCATGACAATCTCACTGTAAGCCCGACCGGCGCCGGCGACGAGCCGCAATAAATCTAGGGAACTTGGAAGAAACGTTTTAGAAATAGCGAGGCCGTCCTTGGGAGGGCCAGGCAACCCTCACCAGCAGGGCCTCGCATGGAAGATGACGGAGCAAAGGCCATTAATCAGAAAAAGTTAAAACTATATAAGTAATTATAGATAGAGCCACCGGCGCCGATCCCATCTCCAAAGATATTACTCGATCCCTGTTTAGTCCCTCCAACTACTTTAAGCAATTTACATAAAACCATAACTTATTGTGCTCACACCAATACACACATTAACACATACTATATCAATAATAATGTTTATAAATCTATTTAAAAAAATCTCATTCGTACATTACATAGTTATTTAGGTAAACACATAAAATATATAATATATAAATAATAATATTACTTTAATGCATTATGATTAAGTATATTTTTTAGTTTATTTTTAAATGTTTTAAGTTGTGCTGGTGCTTCAGAAGTTGCGAATCGTTTCGATCTGTCTAACTATGTTAAGGAAGATGTTGGCAAAGAAAGCGATGTAGTGGTGATAATCGCCTTAATTCTATTGATGACTTAAAATTAATTGACTCAAAACTTCCACTTGATAGTTTGGCAAATAACAAAAGGAAAATGCATCACAATAATTGGAGGAAAGCCCGATCGTTATAGCTTACGCACTAGGATGTTAAGTTACTTGATGAATTCCTTATCACCCTTATCACATTCTCGCATCACACTTTAAGAACGAAACGGTACAATTGTAAAACAACTCAATATTCAACTACTGGAGTACCTTTAGATTCTATATTACATCAGGGGTCAGTATAGATAATTCAATTGTAAAAAACAAAATGCTCAAAAAACATTTCGAATAGGAACAAACAATAATGACTACACGTCTTCATAAGTATTTGGGTCGTTACGACTAGAAATTTCAAAATCAAAATTCAACAACGGACCGAAATTATCGTAGTGCCAATAAAATTTTAATCAAAACAAAATATAAATAGAGATTCATATTAGATTTATCATACTTTTGGAAATGAGTAAAGTTATCGTAACACGTATTATAACTATGTTATACTAAATCTTCGACGCAACAAGCAAGTTAACTTAAACAAAGGTAAATAGACAATTTGTAATAGATCTACTAAAACATTTAATTTTACTGGTTTAAGCTCTCTATCGTTTTAGGCTCAGTGTTGGTCTAGAAAAACAGAGATCACTCCATTTATTTCTGTGAGGTCATCGACAAATTCAACGTCTGTGGCGAGGGTCGACCGCTCGCTTTTATCCAAAATTCTTTACATGTTCTTCACAGGATCCGAGTTATGTTTACGAGAAAAATTTAAAAGCGCAGGAATATTCAAAAGATTCTCGCATTCATATCACAGCTGCTGTGATTTAACATAACGTTTTCCATTTCAGTTTGTGCTTCGTACTACAGCGGTTCGACCCTACCATCTATTGCGTTGAAATTGCACTTATTTAAGCTCAAGTCAAAACGAATTCGGTGTATTTTCATTTCAGTTCCTTTCAACTGTATCTTTTCTTTATCATAAGTAAAATCATAGACGAGAAGTCATCTTTGTCGTTCTAGAGTAGTACTAATAAGTAGTAATAATTTATGTCACGTCGGACAATCGTTAAATTACAGCTAGCGCAAGCGGCACTAGCTTGTCGAGAGACATTATAATCTTTAAGAGCGTCTTTATAAGACAAATTGTTTTTAAATATATTTTATTTAAACTTTCATCATAAAAGTATATCTTTTCAGATCTTTTCAACACTGTCGTAGATGTCACCAGACATTCGGTCTTCTCGATTACGTCCTTCTAAGCGTTTACGCTAATAACAAAATCTCGCTGTGTTATCTAAAGTCATACATTTTTATTTAAAACTCACGAATGTGTTAGCAAAATAATTTTTCCAAAAATTTCGATAAACATTACACAAAGCGGTGTTTGGCTAAACAAAATGGACTGGTTACGCTAAATATCGTGTATAAAAGCACTACTGTTTTGTAAAAGACCAAATTTCAAAACATTATCTGAAATAATATATTATATTTCTAATGGCATTGTAAGTACTTTAATGAAGCTACTAGAAAACAGTTTAGAAAAAAATGGACGTTTCTGTTCTTAGGTCGAGTTGGATACTGACATTAAACTGGATGCGGTTGAGGACTCTGCTCGGGAACGGTCAGCGGAGGCGCGGCGTCGCAAGTCGTCGCGCACAACACCAGCACTTCACTAATCGAATTACCATCTTTAAAAACTACGTCTTATCAAACTCAATAGCAGTCTGTCGTTTGCAATCAATTATCACAAAGTCTAATTATCTATTTGCGAACTATCTCATGCGAAGTAGCGGCCTCTCCGGCTCGGTGCTCTCATTCATATCACAGCCTTATTTTTTTCCTACAACAATAACCTTGTTCCTGCACCGAGCGTGGCTTGGGAGGTTCACTTCTTCGATGAGAAGGCTACAAATAGACCCGACACCTAGAACTCGAGTCTGTACGCGGCGCAGGAGGTCTCGTGGTCCTGCAAGTTGATAGTGCACCGCGAGGCAGAAGGAGACAGATCGATCTTGTACTTCTCTAATGCCTCTTCGTTCTCCGTCACCCAGTAGCCGAGCACGTCGGTGTCGTACGTTGGGATTATGGTCACTTCTGTAAAAAACAAATTAACACTACGTTATCGAAACGGTATTCTAACGTCAGTACTCGGTAGTGGCACTACCCATTCTTAAAAATAAAGAAGAACAGCAAAGGGGACAAAAAAAGATACACTTTATTTGAAATGAAATATTTTTAAAGAATAAGTATAGATAATAAGGAGGTTGAACCGATAGCATGGTGATTCAATTTAAGTTAATTTAAAATGTTCTGCTTCTGTTATTTGCTACACACCTGATAAGAAAAGGTGTCAATGGATTTGAACAAAAATATGTCAACTTACCTAAATCTTTATCTTCCCAGGTCTTTTTGGCATCCAACAATGCGTTGTAAATTTCTTTTGAGGGCTCTGTTCCGGAGAATACGTAGTACCTAGCGCGGACCCGCTTGAAGAACTCCACGGCTGAGTAGTAGGAGTTGCCATGATGAGGGACATAGGTCAGCTCCATGTACACCGGGGCCGGGCCTTTTTTCTTGCTTGGAGACTCTCCCGCGCGGTTTTTCACTTCCTTGCTCTTCTCTTGATTTATCTTGTTCTTATTTAGTACAGCGGAGGTAGCCGCCTGCTTCTTAGGGGTACTCTTGCCGTCTTGGGGAGGCATTATTGGACTAGGCAGCCCTAAAGGTTTTCCCCAAGACTCAATGGGATCCTTGCTCGAACGAGATTCGATCTTTTGTTCTCGTTTTTCGAAGGTTGACTCTTCTTTAATAGATAATGAGCCAGACTCTGTTACCTTTTTAGTTTCTGTTTTTAGATCTTTCAATGTGATCGTGCTCTCTTCTTTCGATGCCGTGTGATGCGAACTCGAATGAGACGATTTATCGAATTCGTATTTAGCTGTGATGTTTGAAATAACATCAGAACCACTTACTTTTTTATGTTCTTCAATTGCCTTTTCAAAGTGTTCATCAGCTTCTTTGAGGAATGACGAGTCAGATTTGGAGCTTGTTGACGTCCTGTGATCTGATTTTAATTTTTCATGTATCAAAAAGTCTTCAGTTGATTTGCTAACGGATTTCTCTACTGCATGTATTTCAGTTTTAACTTCGGAATGTGTCGAGGACGTTGCAGAGTCGTCTTCTGGGAGATGTCCATAAATGGAGGCTGACATCGGCTCTCTGTGAAGGAATGATGAACTAAGGTCGTGCTTATCGTAAATCAGATCTTGACCGTCTTGATGCTTAGCATCTAGTTCAAAACTGAGATTTGATCTCGGAGAATGTGCGACTTGTGATTTTGTGCTGCTTGGACTGCCTGGACCGTCATCATCACTATAGTACATGCCGCTGCTTTCTGTGCCCCACACATGAGTTGCGGCTCTAGACCCTCTAGAGCTTATATCGGAAGGTGGCGAAGAAATTCCGGGATGATCAAAGTCGTCGCTAGTGGCTGAAGAGCTACGCATGTCACCAGTCTTTGAAGAGAGTTTAGAAAATGATTTTTCACTCTCACCAGTATCAACTATCTCTTCGAATTCCTCCTTAAACTCGGAAATTGTTGTTTTTGTAGCTTTTGTTGTTTTGGTGATACCATCACTGCCTTTACTTACGGTGGTTGTCTCAACTGTGATTTTTAACTTTTCAGGGCTGATCACTTCTTTAGTTGTCACGACTGTAATTGTCTGAGTTACGTCGGTATCACCGTCTTTGATTACTTTTGTAAATGTTTCAGTATCAGTAGTGATTTCTCCTACAGGTGATCTTTGTTTTTTCGGTTTTGAATCTGATTTGGCTTCTATTTTTTGTGGTAGCGGGAGGTCGTCTAGCACTGGCTTCAATTCTTGTGCAACAGGTTGTTTCTCTATTTCTTCTAGTTCCTCGGGCGACCAATCATCTAACCCTGTTCCGATTGGTAAATATGTTATCTGTGTTCGAAGATCTTTGGTAGTTTCTACTGAACCATTGTCTTTAGTGTTTTCTGTAATTGTTTCAGTTACTGTTTTGACAGCAACTTCATTCGTATCGTTATTTTTAAGCTCTTCTTTTGTGACATAGGTTGTTATCGTTTGTGTGATTTTTTCACCCTGTTGAGAAACAATATTGGTTTTTTTATCAACCGAAGTTTTTATTTTTCCAGTACTCGTTAGTCCTTGTAGCGCAGCTTGTAAATTGCTATCAGATGTTTTTTGGAATTCTGAAATAGTTATTTTGACATCTTTTGTTGTTTCTGTAGAGCCGTCAGGATACTCGTCAACAGTAGTGGTCTCGACCGTTGTGCGTACTCGTTTTATATTTTTATCTGTACTTGATAAAGTTTCACGTTTAGTTTTTGTTGTGATCGTTCGTTTAATTAATAATGAACCTTGCTGTATTACTTCATTTTTAATATCAGAGTCTTCTGTGGTATCTTCAACGGTTTCATTGTCATCAATATAAGATTCTGGAGGCTCTGTGTCTTTTTGTGACTCTGCTGGTGTTTTAAGAAATACATCAGCTATAGAAACCTTTTCACTCTTCTTAGTGATTACAGTGCCATCAGGGTATTCGTCTTCTGTTACAGTTTTTACTACTGATTTAATTTTCCTTGATCTAAGATTAATATTCTCAAATTCTTGACGAATAGTTGTAACAGTGTTTTTTCTTGTTATAGTTACTCCGTGTTCAAACAATGTCTCTGTATCTGAAGTCGTATATTCATCAGGCTTACCTACTGCAGTGAACCCTGTGAGATTTTCATCAAACGTTTCCATTCCGTAATCTGATACAGAAATTCTTACATCTTTAGTAACTTCTGTGACTCCAGTTGGTAGTAATGTATCAGTCACAGTTTCTATGGTTGTTCTAATTTTTTTCTTCGACCCATCATCAGCACATGATAATACTTCTTTAGTTGTGGTAGTGGTAATTTTCTGTCTAACTTCTTTACCATCCTTCATGGTCAATTTTTCTTGAGTATCAACGTTAATAGTTTTATCTTCTAATGAATAGTCTTTCAGATCTTGGGATTGAACTTCATCATCACTCTCTATGTCACTAACTGATGTATTAGTAGCAACGGTTGTTTTTATTGAACCATCAGGATATTGATCCGCAGTAGTAACATAAGTAACCGTTTTCAGCTTTCTTACAATTCCTTTACTGTCCGAAAATTTCGTTTTTATGACTTTTGTTGTGGTTGTTCGTTTTATCAAAGTACCCTTTTCTTTTACTTCGTCTACCTGCGTTGATTCACTTTCTTCCGACTGATCTTCAGCAAACAGTTCCTTTAACACTGTTTCTATCTTACTGCTTTCACTAGATGATGCATCTTCTTGAAGAGCAAAAAGTGAATCTAGATTTTCATCCATGATTGCAATTTTTTGACTGGTATTTTTTATAACAGAACCATTTGAATGTTCGTCTTCCGTGATGGTTATTACAGTAGTTTTTGTTCTTTTTAACTTGGCTGAAATTTTATGATATTCCTGGATAATAGTTTTAATAGTTGTTTTTCTTTTGATAGCAATACCGTTTTCTTTGATGGTTTCAACATTGACTGTAGTATCTTCTTTAGCTTCTCCAATTGGCTCAAATCCTTCTAAATCTTTTTCATCAGAAGCTATGGTGTCAATTATATCTGTGATTGTTGTACTGCTTTCAACTTTGGTTTGAATAGCTCCATCTGGATAATTATCAGTAGTAGTAACATTTGTGACAGTTTTAAGTTTTCGCAATTGGCCATAAACGTCTTGATAACGAGTTTTGACAGTTCTTGTTACAATCGTCCTTTTTATTATTATCTCTTTTTCCTTAATTTCTTCTATATCTATAGTTTCGTCTACTTCTGGTTCACCGGAAGGAGTTAAGTCTTGCAAGACAATGTGTATTTTGTCAGAGTCATCGATCAAAGTTTTGCCTTGTTGCACTGACTCAGTACTTTCAAGGTTACTTTCATGCTTAGGAGTAGGAATAACTTCTGTTGTCTTCTGATCTTCATGAACTGAGATGTCAAAGACCAAGTCTGTTTTCACAGGAGAAATATTTTCATCGTCTTTTTTACTGTCTTCAACTAAGCTGTGCTTTAATGTTACTTTAGATTCGGCTGTATCTTTTGTATCAACATTAGAAATCACAGTACTTGTGTCCACTGATGTTTGAGAAGAACCATCGGGATATTGATCTGTGGTAGTTACAACTGTCACTGATTTTAGTTTCCGAACTACGCCATGAATATCTGAGTATTTAAATTTAGATATTTTAGTTTGCACAGTTCTTTTGATTGTTATTTTATTTTCTTTAATTTCTTCAACACGCACGCTTTCATCTATTTCAGGTTCTTCTGTAAGAGCTAATTCTTTCAAAGTCTCTTCCAAATTGTTTTTATCCGATAGTTTTTCATCACTTTCACTGTGAAAACCGTTTACAGTTAAATCAAGATCATCATCTACAAATGCAATTTTTTCGCTTGTTTTTGTGATAACAGATCCATCAGGATGTTCATCTTCGGTCACGGTTTTAGTTGTAGTCTGTGTTCGTTTTGTTTTTTCCGATTTATTGATAAATTGTTGAATAATTGTCGTAACAACAGTTTTCCTTTTAATTAGTATTCCATTTTCAGTCACAAGCTCAATTTCTGTTCTTACATCTTCTTGTGGTTTATCTGTAGTTTCATAACCTTCTAAAGTGGCTTCTAAAGAATCAATTTCATAGTCAGAAACGGAAACTTTAACATCTTTTGTTACTTCTGTCATTCCATCAGGTAACATTGTTTCTGTGATGGTTTCTATTGTAGTTTTAATTTTTTTCTTAGATTTATCTTTGTTAGTTAATATTTCTTTTGTTGTTGTTGTTGTTACAATTTGCAATACACTTTTTCCATTAATAATTACTGACTTTTCAAGTGTTTCGGTTTCTTCAGATTTGTCTTCTACTACTGTAAACTCTCGCAACTCGAGACTTTCTGCGGCTTCAACTTCAATATCTGTTAGGGAAGTGCTTGTATCAACTTTCGTTCGAGATGAACCATCAGGATAGCTGTCTGTTGTCGTGATGACTGTAACCGTCTTAAGCTTTCTTGGGATTAGTTTATCATCTGCGTACTTAGTCTTAACTATTCTAGTTACTACTGTTCGTTTAATAACCAGACTTTCTTGCTTTATTTCCTCCGTTTTTGTTGTTATAGTTTCTTCTGGTTCATCCACTACAGTATATTCACTGAGAATTTTGTCAAGATTTCTACTAGAGTCTAATAGTAACTCTTCAGTTTTCACTTCGACGTTCTTTTGGACATCTTTTGAACCATCCGGGTGTTCTTTGGAGATATTAGTTTCGACTGTTGTTCTCATTATTTTTTTATGTTCATTGACCCGCACAGTTTCCTTCTTTGTTGTTGTTGTAATAGTTTCAACGATATCAACATTATTTTCTTTAATAATTTTTTTACTTACATCTGTATCAATTATGGTGTCTTCAATGTTATCATCCGAATCATCAGTTTCACTCACGAAAGAATCTGCTGTATCTTTAACTATAAAGGAAGACTCATGATCTTGAATTTTATCACTTGAGTCGGTTATATAAAAATCGGAAAGTTTTCCAGGTGTTTCTTTATAAGTTTCAAGATGATCTTTTTCTGCTTTGGTGTCTTTTGCATATAAGTCCATTTGTGAAGTAGATCTGAGACTGGAAGAACATTCAGACAGCAAGGTTTGTGTATCGGTAGTTGTTGTTGTTGACCCGTCAGCACCTTTACTGAGTGTTGTTGTCTCTATAGTAGTTTTAACATTCTGTGGAGTACCATCTTCACGTGATATTATTTCTTTGGTTGTGACTGTAGTAATTGTCTGTGTTACTACATTTTCACCTTCTTTTATAATTTTTGTAACTGTATCAGTTTCAGTCTTAATCTTTCCTACGTTTTGCATCAGAGTCAAGTGATCTGATTCGCTGTGGTCGACGTCGGGAAGAGATGATTTAGAAATTTTCGGAACTTTTTCAGTTGACGTTGAAATCTTCTGCGTAAGTATGTCTTCGCCTACATGTACAATTTTGGTGATTGTTTCTTCACTGCCATCTGATTTATCATACGAAACTTCACTTTGCACGCCTTCACTTACTTTCACATCTTGGAAACTGCTTGGCGTCTTCGGCAATGGGCTCACAGGAACTGTAGGTGGTGTAGATACCCTATCTATGTCTGATCTTACTATAAGAGATTCTAAACTTTCCGTTTTGATACCTTGTTGAACTGTGTCATCTCCGAAAGCTTTATGAATTGACTCTACAAGATGAGTGGCACTATCTTTCATAGATTGTGTAAAAGAATTGTCAACAATATCAGATGCGCGATCAGTGTCTGTTGGTATACTGTGTAAGCCGGAATCCGATGTTTCTGAAAGCGGAATTTCTTCTTTGGGAGAAATCACTTCAGTCTTCTCGCCCATTTGGTTTCCCCTACTGGAAGGCTTCACAACCGCAGATTCTTTTAAAGTAAGCGAATCGTCTTCGCTAGTATAAAAGTCATGATCTAGTTTTTGGCTACCAATTGATTGAAGTGACTCTGGATAACTGCTATCACAAGTTGAGACCTTGTCAAGTTCTTTCTCAGCAACTTTTTTCTTCTCACTTTTTTCTGTACTTTCAAAGCTGTACTTTTCTTCTAAACTTATTTCTTTCGATACGTCTTCAGAGCTACTTCCGTGCACTAAAGTGTGAGTTATACTATCACGATCAGTTATGCCACTGTCAATGGTTGAAATAGAAGCAGTTTTATCATCTAAAAAGTCATCTAAAACAGATCGTTTCTGTATTTGATGTTTCGAAGTACTTATATCTTGTACGGTGATTGGTATTTCTGAAATAAATTGTTTTTCTTGATGTAACATTTCTTCAGTTTCACGAGCTAGCTCTGTAAGTGACCTAATTTTTGACATTTTGGATAAGTCTTCAGATAACATTTTCTTCGAATCTTGAACTACTTGTTCGATAACGCTGTCTTCACTCAAAGATTCACCATCATCGTAAATATCTTTGTCTAATGTTTTATCAGCAGTGATTTGATCTGAAACTGGCTTTTTGTGTTGATGATGAATGTCAACTTTAGTTAACTTTACACTTGGTTCTATTTCATCAATATCTTTCTCATCGCATATTTCAAGACTTTTGCTTTCCTTTGAAACTTCATGACTTGGCTTGACTGAAGGCGATTTTTTGTCGTCTAGATTGTCTGGACTGGACATTTTATCCCGGGACTCCTTGAAAGAAGTTTCTTTGTCATCGGGCTTGACATGACCAGGTAACTTGTCACATTTCAGGTCTTCCGAAGATGAAAGTGATTTATCATCTTCAATAAGACTAGGTGACCGGTCATCTTCTATTGGACTGGAATCCTGATCATCATGTGCAGTAGCAGTTGGTTTCAATTCAAGGGACTTAATTGTTTTAAGTAAATTATGAGCCTCAACTTCAAGCTTTGCTGTGTCATCCTGTTTCATCGTGCTGGAAACTATTTCAATGGGCTGGACTAAGGTTGGTTCTTTCACATCAACATGAACTGAGCTTGATACCTTTGTACTAAGATGGGCTAGGTTTGTTGACTTTTCTAAAGGCAGCGCAGGGCTTGCCACATAATCAAGAGACTTGACTGAACTTAGTGCCTTCTCATCCAGACGAGCTGATGCCTTCTTGCCAGATAACATTGGGCTAAGTTTTTTCTCATCAAGCTTAACTGGGCTTAGTGCTTTCTCATCACTCGCAGCTGACCTTAATATCTTTTCGTCAGGATGCACTTGGCTCATGGCATTCACTTCGGGTACAAGGTTCGGTGCTATATCATCAAGTTTAACCGGGCTAGGTGACTGCATATCAAGCGTAGCTGGGCGTGGTGCTTTCTCATCAGACGTAGGAAAGCTTAGTACCTTATCACTTAATTGCTCTTGGATCGATGCATTCTCATCAAATTTAGGAGAACTCAATGCCTTTTCATCAGGTTGCACTGAGCTTGGTGTTTTCTCATCAGGTTCAGCAGAGACAGCTGCCTTTTCATCATGTAGCACTGGGCTCGGCACTTTCTCATCCGGTTGCACGTAACTCGGTGCTTTCTCATCAGGTTTCGATGGGCTTGATGCCTTTTCATCATGTGACACTGGGCTCGGCGCTTTCTCACCGGGTTGCGCAGGGCTCGGTGCTTTCTCGTCAGGTTTCGACGGGCTTGATGCCTTTTCAGCATGTGGCAATGGGCTCGGTACCTTTTCATCCGGTTGAATTGTGCTCGTGGCTTTCTCATCAGGTTCCAATGAGCTAGGTGGTTTCTCATCAGGTTTGGCGGGGCTTGATGCCATTTCATCATGTGGCACTGGGCTCAGTGCTTTCTCATCAGGTTTGGCGGGGCTTGATGCCATTTCATCATGTGGCACTGGGCTCAGTGCTTTCTCATCAGGTTTCACTGGGCTTGATGCCTTTTTATCATGTGGCATTGAGCTCGGCGCCTTTTCATCAGGTTGCACTGGGCTCGGTGCTCTCTCAACAGGTTTCACAGGGCTAGGTACTTTCTGATCAGGTTTGGCAGGGCTTGATGCCTTTTCATCATGTGGAACTGGGCTTGGGACATTCTCATCAGGTTTCACTGGGCTTGATGCCTTTTCATAATGTGGCACTGGGCTTGATGCTTTCTCATCCAATTGCACTGAGCTCGGTGCTTTCTCATCGGGTTTGGCAGGGCTTGATGCCTTTTCATCGTGTGGCACTGGGCTCAGCAACTTCTCATCCGGTTGCACCGGGCTCGATGCTTTCTCATCAGGTTTCATTTGGCTTGATGTCTTTTCATCAAATGGCACTGGGCTTGACGCTTTCTCACCAGGTTGCACTGGGCTAGCTGCTTTCTCATCAGGTTTGGCAGGGCTTGATAACTTTTCGTCATGTGGAACTGAGCTAGCTGCTTTCTCATCAGGTTTCACAGGGCTAGGTGCTTCCTCATCAGGTTTGGCAGGGCTTGATAACTTTTCGTGACGTGGAACTGGGCTCACTGCTTTCTCATCAGGTTTCACAGGGCTAGGTGTTTTCTCATCGGGTTTGGCAGAGCTTGATGCCTTGTCATCGTGTGGCGCTGGGCTCGGCGCTTTCTCATCAGGTTGCACTGGGCTAGCTGCTTTCTCATCAGGTTTAGCAGAGCTTGATAACTTTTCGTCATGTGGAACTGGGCTCGCTGCTTTCTCATCGGGTTTCACAAAGCTAAGTGCTTTCTCATCAGGTTTGGCAGGGCTTGATGCCTTTTCATCATGTGGCCTGGGGCTCGGTACTTTTTCACCAGGTTGCACTGGGCTCGGTGCTTTCCCATCAGGTTTCAATGAGCTAGGTGCTTTCTCATCGGGTTTGGCAGGTCTTGATGCCTTTTCATCGTGTGGCGCCAGGCTCGGCACCGTCTCATCCGGTAGCACCGGGCTCGATGCTTTCTCATCAGGTTTCATTGGGCTTGATACCTTTTCATCATGTGGCAGTGGGCTCGGTGCTTCCTCATGCGGTTGCACTGGGCAAGCTGCTTTCTCATCAGGTTTCACAGGGCTAGGTGCTTTCTCATCGGGTTGAGCAGACCTTGATGCCTTGTCATCGTGTGGCACTGGGCTCGGCGCCTTCTCATCAGGTTGCACTGGGCTAGCTGCTTTCTCATCAGATTTGGCAGAGCTTGATAACTTTTCGTGATGTGGAACTGGGCTCACTGCTTTCTCATCAGGTTTCACAGGGCTAGGTGCTTTCTCATCGGGTTGAGCAGACCTTGATGCCTTGTCATCGTGTGGCACTGGGCTCGGCGCCTTCTCATCAGGTTGCACTGGGCTAGCTGCTTTCTCATCAGATTTGGCAGAGCTTGATAACTTTTCGTCATGTGGAACTGGGCTCGCTGCTTTCCCATCGGGTTTCAATGAGCTAGGTGCTTTCTCATCGGGTTTGGCAGGGCTTGATGCCTTTTCATCGTGTGGCGCCAGGCTCGGCACCGTCTCATCCGGTTGCACCGGGCTCGATGCTTTCTCATCAGGTTTCATTGGGCTTGATGCCTTTTCATCATGTGGCAGTGGGCTCGGTGCTTCCTCATGCGGTTGCACTGGGCTAGCTGCTTTCTCATCAGGTTTGGCAGAGCTTGATAACTTTTCGTCATGTGGAACTGGGCTCGCTGCTTTCCCATCGGGTTTCAATGAGCTAGGTGCTTTCTCATCGGGTTTGGCAGGGCTTGATGCCTTTTCATCGTGTGGCGCCAGGCTCGGCACCGTCTCATCCGGTTGCACCGGGCTCGATGCTTTCTCATCAGGTTTCATTGGGCTTGATGCCTTTTCATCATGTGGCAGTGGGCTCGGTGCTTCCTCATGCGGTTGCACTGGGCTAGCTGCTTTCTCATCAGGTTTGGCAGAGCTTGATAACTTTTCGTCATGTGATATGGAGCTCGGTACTTTCTCACCCGGTTTCAATAAGCTAGGTGCGTTCTCATCGGGTTTGGCAGGGCTTGATGCCTTTTCATCGAGTGGCACTGGGCTCGGCACCTTCTCATCAGGTTGCACTGGGCTCGGTGCTTTCCCATCAGGTTTCAATGAGCTAGTTTCTTTCTCATCGGGTTTGGCAGGGCTTGATGCCTTTTCATCGTGTGGCACCAGGCTCGGCACCGTCTCATCCGGTTGCACCGGGCTAGCTGCTTTCTCATCAGGTTTAGCAGGGCTTGATAACTTTTCGTCATGTGGAACTGGGCTCGCTGCTTTCTCATCAGGTTTCACAGGGATAGGTGCTTTCTCATCAGGTGTGGCAGGGCTTGATACACTGTCATCATGTGGTACTGGACTTGGTACCTTCTCATCCGGTTGCACTGGGATCGGTGCTTTCTCACCAGGTTTCAATGGGCTTGATGCCTTTTCGTCATGTGACACTGGACTCGGTGCCTTTTCATCAGGTTGAACTGGGCTCGGTACTTTCCCATCAGGTTTGGCAGGGCTTGATGCCTTTTTATCGTGTGGAATTGGGCTCGGTGCTTTCTCACCAAGTTTCAATGAGCTAGGTGCTTGCTCATCAAGTTTGCCAGGGCTTGATGTCTTTTCATCATGTGGCAATGGGCCTGGTGCTTTCTTATCAGGGCTAGGAGCTTTCTCGTCAGGTCTGGCAGGGCTTGATGCCTTTTCATCATGTGGCACTGGGCTTGTAGCTTCCTCATCAGGTTTAACTAGGCTAGGTGCTTTCTCATCAGGTTCCACTGAGTTTGAGGCCTTCAAGCCACCAAGCGCAGCACGATGTAATGCTTTCTCATTAGATGTAAACGAGCTCAAAACCTTATCAGCTAATTGCACCGAGCTTGGCGCTTTCTCATCAAGCGTAGCTGAGATTGGTGCCTTATCATCAGATTGCACTGGGCTTGATGTCTTCTCATCGGGTTTTACTGAGCTTGGTGCTTTCTCATCGTGTTTAGAAGGAATCACTGCCTTCTCGTCAGGTTGCACTGGAGTCGGTGCTTCCTCATCAAATTTTACTGCACTTGGTGCTTTTTCATCAGGTTGAGCAGAGATTACAGCCTTCTCATCAGGTTGCACTGGAGTTGGTGCTTTCTCTACAGATTTAGCAGAAATCACTGCCTTCTCATCAGGCTGCACTGGGCTCGGTGCCTTTTCATCCGGTTGGACTAGGCTGGGTGCTTTCTCAACAGGTTTCACTGGGCTCTGTGTCTTCTCATCAGGTTGCACTGGGCTCGCAGCGTTCTCCTCCGGTTGCATTGAGCTAAGTGCTTTCTCATCAGGTTTTACTGAGCTTGGTGTTTTCTGATCAGGTTTTGCAGAGACAACTGCATGATCATGTTGTACAGGGGTCAGTGCCTTCTCATCAGGTTGCGCTGGGCTCAGTGCCTTCTCATCAAGTTGCACCGGGATCGTTGCTTTCTCATCAGGTTTTATTGGGCTTGCTATTTTCTCATCAGATTTAGCAGAGATAACTGCCTTCTCATCGGATTGCACTGGGCTTGTTACTTTCTCATTAGGTTGCACTGGGCTTGTTGCTTTCTCATTAGGTTGGACGGTGCTTGGTGCTTTCTCATCCGCGTGCACTGGGCTTGGTGTTTTCTCACCAGGTGTAACAGAAATCACTGCCTTCTTATCAAGTTGCACTGAGCACGGTGCCTTCTCACCTGGTTGCACTGGGCTAGGTGCTTTTTCTTCAGGTTTTACTGGGCTTGTTGATTTCTCAACCAGTTGAGCGGGGATCACTGCCTTTTCATCAGGATGCAATGGACTCGGTGCCTTCTCATCAAGTTGCTTTGAGCTGAGTGCTTTCTCATCAGGTTTAGCAGAGATCAATGCCTTTTCATCAGATTTCACTGGGCTTGGTGCTTTCTCATCATGTTTTATTGGGCTTGATGTTTTCTCATCAAGTTTAGCAGGGATTACTGCCTTCTCATCTGGTTGCACAGGAACCGTTGCCTTCTCATCAGGTTGCACTGGGCTCGTTGCCTTCTCATCAGGTTTCACTGGGCTAGGTGCTTTCTCATCGGACTTAGCAGGGCTCGGTGCTTTCTCATCATGTTGTGTTGGGCGTTGTGTTTTCTCAATAAGTTTAGCAGGGATTATTGCCTTCTCATCAGGTTGCACAGGAATCGGTGCTTTTTCATCAGGTTGTACTGGGCTCTTTGCCTCTTCATCAGGTTGCACTGGGCTTGGTGTTTTCCCATCCGGTTGAATTGGGCTAGGTGCTTTTTCATCGGATTTTACTGGGCTTGGCGCTTTGTCATCATGTTGTACAATGGTCGGTGCCTTCTCATCAGGTTTTATTGGGCTTGGTATTTTCTCATTAAGTTTAGCAGGGATTACCTTCTCATCAGGATGCACAGGAATGGATGCCTTCTCATCGGGTTGATATGGACTCGTTGCTTTCTCTTCAGGTTTCACTGGGCTTGGTGCTTTCTCATCATGTTTGCTTGGGCTTGGTGTCTTCTCATCTGATTGCAACGGACGGGGTGCTTCCTCATCAGGTTTCACTGGGCTTGGTACTTTCTCATCAGATTTCGCAGGGATTATTGCCTTCTCATCAGGTTGAGCTAAGCTCGGTGATTTCTCATCAGGTTGCACTGGGCTAAATGCCTTTATCTCTATTGGCAATGGGCTGGTTGCTTTCTCATCAGGTATCACTGGGATTGGTGCTTTCTCATCAGGTGTAGCAGGAATCACGGCCTTCTCATCAGGCTGCAATGGACTCGTTGCCTTCTCATCAGGTTTCACTGGGCTTGGTGCTTTCTCATCATGTTTTATTGGGCTTGATGTTTTCTCATCAAGTTTAGCAGGGATTACTGCCTTCTCATCTGGTTGCACTGGAACCGTTGCCTTTTCATCAGGTTGCACTGGGCTCGTTGCCTTCTCATCAGATTTCACTGGGCTAGGTGCTTTCTCATCGGACTTAGCAGGGATAACAGCTTTCTCATCAGGTTGCACTGGGCTCGTTGTTTTCTCATCCGGTTGAACTGGACTCGGTGCTTTCTCATCATGTTGTGTTGGGCGTTGTGTTTTTTCAATAAGTTTAGCAGGGATTACTGCCTTCTCATCAGGTTGCACCGGAATCGGTGCTTTTTCATCAGGTTGCACTGGGCTCTTTGCCTCTTCATCAGGTTGCACTGGGCTTGGTGCTTTCCCATCCGGTTGAATTGGGGTAGGTGCTTTATCATCGGATTTTACTGGGCTTGGCGCTTTGTCATCATGTTGCACAATAGTCGGTGCCTTCTCATCAGGTTTTACTGGGCTTGGTATTTTCTCATCAAGTTTAGCAGAGATTACCTTCTCATCAGGTTGCACAGGAATGGATGCCTTCTCATCGGGTTGCAATGGACTCGTTGCTTTCTCTTCAGGTTTCACTGGGCTTGGTGCTTTCTCATCATGTTTGGTTGGGCTTGGTGTTTCCTCATCAGGTTTAGCAGGGATTACTGCCTTTTCTTCAGGTTGCACAAGAATCGGTGCCTTCTCATCAGGTTGCACTGGGCTTTTTGTCTCCTCATGAAGTTTCAGTGGGCTTGATGCTTTCTCATCGGGTTCAGCTAGGCTATGTGCTTTCTCATCATGTAGTAAAGTTGTCGGTCTCTTCTCGTCAGGTTGCACTGGGCTCGGTGACTTCTCATCTGGTTTGACTGGGATAGGTGCTTTCTCATCGGATCTAGCAGAGATTATTGCTTTCTCATCAGGTTGCACTGGGCTCGCTGCTTTCTCATTTGGTTTAACTGGGCCCGGTGCTTTCTCATCGGATTTTACTGGGCTTAATGTTTCCTGATCATGTTTAGCAGGGATTACTGCCTTCTCATCAGGTTGCACAATAATCGGTGCCTTCTCATCAGGTTGCAGTGGCCTCTTTGTCTCCTCCTGAAGTTTCACTGAGCTTGGTGCTTTTTCATCATCTTGCACAGCGGTCGGTGCTTTCTCGTCAGGTTGCACTGGGCTCGGTGTCTTCTCATCTGGTTGAACTGGGCTGGGTGGTTTCTCATCTGATTTTAAAGGGATCACTGCTTTCTCATCCGGTTGAACTAAGATCTGTGCTTTTTCATCGGCATGCACTGGGGTTGGAGCCGTCTCATCAGGTTGCACTGGGATCTTTACCTTCTCACCCGGTCTAGCGGGGCTAGGTGCTTTTTCATCAGGTTTAACTGGGCTTGGTGCTTTCTCATCATGTTGCACAGCGGTCGGTGCATTCTCATCAGGTTGCACTGGGCTTGGTGCTTTTTCGTCAGGTTCAGCAGGGATTACTACCATTTCATCCGGAAGCTCTGGGCTTTGTGCTTTCTTATCAGTTTTCACTGAGATCTGTCCTTTTTCATCGGGTTGCACTGGGCTTGGTGCCTTCTCGTCACGTTGCACCGGGCTCGGTTCCTTCTCATCTGGTTGAACTGGGCTAGTTTCTTTCTTATCTGATTGGGCAGGGGTTACTGCTTTCTCATCAGGTTGCACTGGGCTCGTTGTTTTCTCATCCGGTTGCACTGGGCTCGGTGCTTTCTCATCTGGTTTAACTGGGCTCGGTGCTTTCTCATCGGATTTTACTGGGCTTGGTGTTTTCTCGTCAGGTTTAGCAGAGATTACTGCCTTTTCTTTCGGAAGCACTGGGCTTTGTGCTTTCTCATCATGTTTCACTGGGATCTGAGCTTTCTCGTCAGGTTGCACTGGGCTCTTTGCCTCCTCATCAGGTTGCACTGGGCTCGTTACCTTCTCATCCTGTCGAACGGGGCTAGGTGCTTTTCCATCAGGTTTTACTTGGCTTGGTGCTTTCTCATCATGTTGCACAGCGGTCGGTGCCTTTTCATCATGTTGTACTGGGCTTGGTGCCTTCCCATCCGGTTGAACTGGGCTAGGTGCTTTCTCATCGGATTTAGCAGGGACCATAGCTTTCTCATCAGGTTGCACTGGGCTCGTTGTTTTCTCAACCGGTTGTACTGGGCTCGGTGCTTCCTCATCGGATTTTACTGGGCTTGTTGCCTTCTCATCAGGTTGCACTGGGCTAGTTTCCTTCTCATCCGGCCGAACGGGGCTAGTTACCTCCTCATCCGGCCGAATGGGGCTAGGTGCTTTTTCATCATGTTGCACAGCGGTCGGTGCCTTCTCATCCGGTTGAACTGGGCTCGGTGCTTTCTCATCTGGTTGAACTGGGCTCGGTGCTTTCTCATCGGATTTTACTGGGCTTGGTGTTTTCTCATCAGGTTTAGCAGAGATTACTGCCTTTTCTTTCGGAAGCACTGGGATTTGTGCTTTCTCATCATGTTTCACCGGGATCTGAGCTTTTTCATCAGGTTGCACTGGGCTCTTTTTTTCCTCATCAGGTTGCACTGGGCTCGTTACCTTCTCATCTGGTCGAACGGGGCTAGATGCTTTTTCATCAGATTTTACTGGGCTTGGTGCTTTCTCATCATGTTGCACAGCGATCGGTGCCATTTCATCATGTTGTACTGGGCTTGGTGACTTCTCATCTAGTTGAACTGGGCTAGGTGCTTTCTCATCAGGTTGCACTGGGCTCGTTGTTTTCTCAACCGGTTGTACTGGGCTCGGTGCTTCCTCATCGGATTTTACTGGGCTTGGTGTTTTCTCATCAGGTTTAGCAGGGATTACTGCCTTTTCATCCGGAAGGACTGGGCTTTGTGCTTTCTCATCAGGTTTTACTGAAATCTGTGCTTTTTCATCGGTTTGCACTGGGCTTGTTGCTTTCTCATCTGGTTGCACTGGGCTAGTTTCCTGCTCATCCGGCCGAACGGGGCTAGTTACCTCTTCATCCGGCCGAATGGGGCTAGGTGCTTTTTCATCAGGTTTTACTGGGCTTGGTGCTTTCTCATCATGTTGCACAGCGGTCGGTGCCTTCTCGTCAGGTTCCACCGGGCTCGGTGCCTTCTCATCAGGATGAACTGGGCTAGGTTCTTTCTCATCTGATTTAGCAGGGATTACTGATTTCTCATCAGGTTGCACTGGGCTCGGTACTTTTTCGTCAGGTGTAGTAGGGATTACCAACTTTTCATCCGGAAGCACTGGGCTTTGTGCTTTCTCATCAGTTTTCACTGAGATCTGTGCTTTTTCATCGGTTTGCACTGGGCTTGATACCTTCTCGTCAGGTTGCACCGGGCTCGGTGCCTTCTCATCTGGATGAACTGGGCGAGTTTTTTTCTCATCTGATTTAGCAGGGATTACTGCTTTCTCATCAGGTTGCACTGCGCTCGGTACTTTCTCATCATGTTTAGCAGGGATTGCTGCCTTTTCATCCGGAAGCACTGGGCTTTGTGCTTTCTCATCAGTTTTCACTGAGATCTGTGCCTTTTTATCGGTTTGCACAGGACTTGGAGCCTTCTCATCAGGTTGCACTGGGCTAGTTTCCTTCTCATCCGGCCGAACGGGGCTAGTTACCTCCTCATCCGGCCGAATGGGGCTAGGTGCTTTTTCATCAGGTTTTAATGGGCTTTGTGCTTTTTCATCATGTTGCACAGCGGTCAGTGCCTTCTCGTCAGGTTGAACTGGGCCAGGTTCTTTCTCATCTGATTTAGCAGGGATTACTGCTTTCTCATCAGGTTGCACTTGGATCGTTGTTTTCTCATCCGGTTGAACTGGGCTCGGTGCTTTCTCATCTGGATGAACTGGCCTCGGCGCTTTCTCATCGGATTTTACTGGGCTTGGTGTTTTCTCATCAGGTTTAGCAGGGATTACTACCTTTTCATCTGGAAGCACTGGGCTTTGTGCTTTCTCATCAGGTTTCACTGGGATCTGAGCGTTTTCATCAGGTTGCACTGGGCTCTTTGCCTCCTCATCAGGTTGCACTGGGCTCGTTACCTTCTCATCCGGTCGAACGGGGCTAGGTGCTTTTTCATCAGGTTTTATTGGGCTTTGTGCTTTTTCATCATGTTGCACAGCGGTCAGTGCCTTCTCGTCAGGTTGAACTGGGCTAGGTTCTTTCTCATCTGATTTAGCAGGGATTACTGCTTTCTCATCAGGTTGCACTTGGACCGTTGTTTTCTCATCCGGTTGACCTGGGCTCGGTGCTTTCTCATCTGGATGAACTGGCCTCGGTGCTTTCTCATCGGATTTTACTGGGCTTGGTGTTTTCTCATCAGGTTTAGCAGGGATTACTACCTTTTTATACGGAAGCACTGGGCTTTGTGCTTTCTCATCAGGTTTCACTGGGATCTGAGCGTTTTCATCAGGTTGCACTGGGCTCTTTACCTCCTCATCAGGTTGCACTGGGCTCGTTACCTTGTCATTCGATCGAACGGGGCTAGGTGCTTTTTCATCAGGTTTTACTGGGCTTGGTGCTTTCTCATCATGTTGCACATCGGTCGGTGCCTTCTCGTCAGGTTGCACTGAGCTCGGTGCTTTTTCATCCCATTGAATTGGGCTCGGTGCTCTCTCATCGGATTTTACTGGGCTTGGAGCCGTGTCATCAGGTTGAGCAGGGATTATTACCTTTTTATCCGGAAGCACTGGGCTTTGTGCTTTCTCATCAGGTTTCACTGGGATCTGAGCGTTTTCATCAGGTTGCACTGGGCTAGTTTCCTTCTCATCCGGCCGAACGGGGCTAGTTACCTCCTTATCTGGCTGAATGGGGCTAGGTGCTTTTTCATCAGGTTTTATTGGGCTTTGTGCTTTTTCATCATGTTGCACAGCGGTCAGTGTCTTCTCATCAGGTTGCACTTGGATCGTTGTTTTCTCATCCGGTTGAACTGGGCTCGGTGCTTTCTCATCTGGATGAACTGGCCTCGGCGCTTTCTCATCGGATTTTACTGGGCTTGGTGTTTTCTCATCAGGTTTAGCAGGGATTACTACCTTTTCATCTGGAAGCACTGGGCTTTGTGCTTTCTCATCAGGTTTCACTGGGATCTGAGCGTTTTCATCAGGTTGCACTGGGCTCTTTGCCTCCTCATCAGGTTGCACTGGGCTCGTTACCTTCTCATCCGGTCGAACGGGGCTAGGTGCTTTTTCATCAGGTTTTATTGGGCTTTGTGCTTTTTCATCATGTTGCACAGCGGTCGGTGCCTTCTCGTCAGGTATAACTAGGCTAGGTTCTTTCTCATCTGATTTAGCAGGGATTACTGCTTTCTCATCAGGTTGCACTTGGATCGTTGTTTTCTCATCCGGTTGAACTGGGCTCGGTGCTTTCTCATCTGGATGAACTGGCCTCGGTGCTTTCTCATCGGATTTTACTGGGCTTGGTGTTTTCTCATCAGGTTTAGCAGGGATTACTACCTTTTCATCCGTAAGCACTGGGCTTTGTGCTTTCTCATCAGGTTTCACTGGGATCTGAGCGTTTTCATCAGGTTGCATTGGGCTCTTTGCCTCCTCATCAGGTTGCACTGAGCTCGGTGCTTTTTCATCCGATTGAACTGGGCTCGGTGCTTTCTCATCGGATTTTACTGGGCTTGGAGCCTTCTCATCAGATTTAGCAGAGATTACTGCCTTTTTATCTGGAAGCACTGGGCTTTGTGCTTTCTCATCAACTTTCACTGGGATCTGAGCTTTTTCATCAGGTTGCACTGGGCTCGTTACCTTCGCATCCGGTCGAATGGGGCTAGGTACTTTTTCATCAGGTTTTACTGGGCTCGGTGCTTTCTCATCGTGTTGCACAGCGGTCGGTGCCTTCTCGTCAGGTTGCACTGGGCTAGGTGCTTTTTCATCCGGTTGAACTGGGCTTTGTGCTTTCTCATCCGGTTGAACTGGGCTCGGTGTTCTCTCATCAGGTTGCACTGGGCTTGGTACTTTTTCGTCAGGTTTAGCAGGGATTACTACCTTTTCATCCGGGAGCACTGGACTTTGTGCTTTCTCATTAGTTATCACTGAAATCTGTGCTTTTTCATCGGTTTGCACTGGGCTTGGAGCCTTCTCATCAGGTTGCACTGGGCTTGTTACCTTCTCATCCGGTCGAACGGGGCTAGGTGCTTTATCATCAGGTTTTGCTGGTCTTCGTGCTTTCTCATCATGTTGCACAGCGGTCGGTGCCTTCTCGTCAGGTTGCACTCGGCTAGGAGTTTTCTCATCCGGTTGAATTGGGCTCGATTCTTTCTCATCGGATTTTACTGAGCATGGTGTTTTTTCATCATGTTGCACTGGGCTTGGTGGCTTCTCATCTGGTTGAACTAGGCTAGGTGCTTTTTCATCGGACTTAGCAGGGATCACAGCTTTCTCATCAGGTTGCACTGGGCTCATTGTTTTCTCATCCGGTTGAACTGGGCTCTGTGCTTTCTCATCAGGTTGCACTGGGCTTGGTGCTTTTTCGTCAGGTTTAGCAGGAATTACTACCTTTTCATCCGGAAGCACTGGACTTTGAGCTTTCTCATCAGTTTTCACTGAGATCTGTGCTTTTTCATCGGTTTGCACTGGGCTTGGAGCCATCTCATCAGGTTGCACTGGGCTCGTTACCTTCTCATCCGGTCGAACGGGGCTAGGTGCTTTTTCTACACGTTTTATTGGGCTTGGTGCTTTCTCGTCATGTTGCACAGCGGTCGGTGCCTTCTCGTCAGATTGTATTGAACTAGGTGCTATCTCATCCGGTTGAACTGGGCTCGGTGCTTTCTCATCGGATTTCGCTAGGCTTGGAGCCTTCTCATCAGGTTTAGCAGAGATTACTGCCTTCGCATCCGGTCGAACGGGGCTAGGTGCTTTTTCATCAGGTTTTACTGGGCTCGGTGCTTTCTCATCGGATTTTACTGGGCTTGGTGCTTTTTCATCAGGTAGCACTGGGCTTGGTGCTTTCTCATCCGGTTGAATTGGGCTCGGTGCTTTCTCATCACGTTGCACTGGGCTTGGTGCTTTTTCGTCAGGTTTAGCAGGGATTACTATCTTTTCGTCCGAAAGCACTGGGCTTTGTGCTTTCTCATCAGATTTCACTGGGATCTGAGCTTTTTTATCAGGTTGCACTGGGCTCTTTGACACCTCATCAGGTTGCACTGGGCTCGTTACCTTCGCATCCGGTCGAACGGGGCTAGGTGCTTTTGCATCAGGTTTTACTGGGCTCGGTGCTTTCTCATCATGCTGCACAGCGGACGGTGCCTTCTCGTCAAGTTGCACTGAGCTAGGTGTTTTCTCATCCGGTTGAACTGGGCTTTGTGCTTTCTCATCGGATTTTACTGGGCTTGTTGCTTTTTCTTCAGGTAGCACTGGGCTCATTGCTTTCTCATCCGGTTGAACTGGGCTCGGTGCTTTCTCATCAGGTTGCACAGGGCTTGGTGCTTTTACGTTAGGTTTAGCAGGGATTACTACCTTTTCATCCGGAAGCACTGGGCTTTGTGCTTTCTCATCAGTTTTCACTGAGATCTGTGCTTTCTCATCAGGTTGCACTGGGCTTGGTGCTTTTTCGTCAGGTTTAGCAGGGATTACTATCTTTTCGTCCGAAAGCACTGGGCTTTGTGCTTTCTCATCAGATTTCACTGGGATCTGAGCTTTTTTATCAGGTTGCACTGGGCTCTTTGACACCTCATCAGGTTGCACTGGGCTCGTTACCTTCGCATCCGGTCGAACGGGGCTAGGTGCTTTTTCATCAGGTTTTACTGGGCTCGGTGCTTTCTCATCATGCTGCACAGCGGACGGTGCCTTCTCGTCAAGTTGCACTGAGCTAGGTGTTTTCTCATCCGGTTGAACTGGGCTTTGTGCTTTCTCATCGGATTTTACTGGGCTTGTTGCTTTTTCTTCAGGTAGCACTGGGCTCATTGCTTTCTCATCCGGTTGAACTGGGCTCGGTGCTTTCTCATCAGGTTGCACAGGGCTTGGTGCTTTTTCGTTAGGTTTAGCAGGGATTACTACCTTTTCATCCGGAAGCACTGGGCTTTGTGCTTTCTCATCAGTTTTCACTGAGATCTGTGCTTTTTCATCGGTTTGCACTGGGCTTGGAGCCTTCTCATCAGGTTGCGCTGGGCTCGTAACTTTCTCATCCGGTCGAACGGGGCTAGGTGCTTTTTCATCAGGTTTTACTGGGCTTGGTGCTTTCTCATCATGTTGCACAGCGGTCGGTGCTTTCTCATCAGGTTGCACTGGGCTTGGTGCTTTTTCGTCAGGTTTCGCAGGAATTACTACATTTTCATCCGGAAGCACTGGGCTTTGTGCTTTCTCATCAGTTTTCACTGAGATCTGTGCTTTTTCATCGGTTTGCACTGGGCTTGGAGCCTTCTCATCAGGTTGCGCTGGGCTCGTAACCTTCTCATCCGGTCGAACGGTTCTAGGTGTTTTTTCATCAGGTTTTACTGGGCTTGGTGCTTTCTCATCATGTTGCACAGCGGTCGGTGCTTTCTCATCAGGTTGCACTGGGCTTGGTGCTTTTTCGTCAGGTTTCGCAGGAATTACTACATTTTCATCCGGAAGCACTGGGCTTTGTGCTTTCTCATCAGTTTTCACTGAGATCTGTGCTTTTTCATCGGTTTGCACTGGGCTTGGATCCATCTCATCAAGTTGGACTGGGCTCCTTACCTTCTCATCGGGTCGAACGGGGCTAGGTGCTTTTTCATCAGGTTTTACTGGGCTTAGTGGTTTCTCATCATGTTGCACAGCGGTCGGTGCCTTCTCGTCAGGTTGCACTGGGCTCTGTGCTTTCTCATCAGGTTTCAGTGAAATCTGAGCTTTTTCATCAAGTTGCACTGGGCTCTTTGCCTCCTCATCAGGTTGCACTGGGCTCGTTACCTTTTCATCCGGTCGAACGGGGCTAGGTGCTTTTTCTACAGGTTTTACTGGGCTTGGTGCTTTCTCATCATGTTGCACAGCGGTCGATGCCTTCTCGTCAGGTTGCACTGGGCTAGGTGCTTTATCATCCGGTTTTACTGGGCTTGGTGCTCTTTCATCAGGTTTAGCATGGATCACTACCTTTTTATCAGGCTGCACTGTACTTGGTGATTTTTCATGAAGCTCAGCTGAGCTTGATGCCTTTTCATCAAGTGGCACCGGGCTCGGTGCTTTCTGATCAGGTTTAGCAGGGCTTGATGCCAGTTTATCAGTTGGGATTTTGCTCGGTGTCTTGTCATCATGTGGCATTTGGCTTGGTGCTTTCTCATCAAGTTCTACAGAGCTGGGTGCCTTCTCATCAGGTTGATCTGGGCTGGGTGACTGTTTATCAGGCGCAACTGGGCGAGATGCTCTCTCATCAGATGTTAAAGAGCTTAAAGCCTTGTCATCAGGATGCACTGGACTCAGTGCTTTATCATCAAGCTTATTTGAGCTTTGAGACTGAGGGCTTTTTTCTTTTTTAATACATACCTCTTCGTCTGTGGCTGGTTTGGGTTTATTTTCCATTGACATTTTCTCTTGAACAGCACCAGTTATTGCCATCAATAGCTTTTCCGCGGAAGTTTTTTGTTCGCTTTCGTCAGAATAAGATGTTTTGCCGCTTGATTTTTTTATAACGATACCATCTGGTAATACGTCTTCTGTTCTTGTTATCGTTATAGTCCTTGTGCGTCTCATATGTGTTTTTATACAGTAAAATTCTTGAATAACCTTACTAATTATTATTGTTCTAGATATGGTAACGCCGTTTTCAACAATAGTCTGCGTTTCAGTTTTTATCTCTTCTACGGGTTGACCAAAAACTTCGAACCCTGATAAAATAATTTCATCTGGTTCTTTAAACTCACTGATTTCAAACTTACTGTCAGCTAAAGAGACACTTTCTTTTGTTTTAGTAACAATGGCGCCATTCGGATATTCGTCATGACGGATAGTTCGAATAATTACCTTAGATCGAGTATGTTTTACAGTAGTCATGCTGTAATGTTCTATAATAGTGGTCGTTATAATTTTTCTTATAACTTGTCGGCCGTTTATGAGGACAGTACTGGTTTTAGAAATTTTAGTTTCTTCTTCTGGTTGGCATATTGAAACATACCCTTTTAGACATTCATTTACATCTTTCTCATTTTCTATGTCAGATATTGACATGAGACTATCAATATTGTCCGTATTTGGTCTATTATCTGAATAGTAATCAGTTGAAAATGTAATTGTTATTGTTTTAATTTTTTTAACAACTCCATGCTTGTCAGCAAATTTAGTTGAAACTACTTTAGCAAAAATGAGACGTTCTATTACAATTTCTTCGATATTAATTCTAACGACTTGAGACTTTGTTGTCACCTTAGGCACATCAATCGGCACTAAATCTTTTAAAGCCGGTTCCGTTTCTAAGGCTTGATTTATAAGATCTTCATCATCATACACAATACCACTCTGTTTCAAATCTTCAAGCGCGACTGATCTAGAAATAATGTAGTCATTGAAAGAAATTTTGTTTTCATAAAACAAGGTTAACAAGTTTCTCTCCTGTGAGACTAACGATGGTATTTCTTCCAATGAATCTGTCAGGTGTTGTTTTTCTGGGCTAGGAGTTAAAGCCATTGTTGGGCTAAGTGCATAACCTAGCGGACTTATCGCTTTTACATCTAATTCCGATGGCCGTAAATCTTTATCAAATCGAATAAGCTTCTTCTCAGCCAGGTTTGTAGATATTTCATCATGGGATTCTGATTCATCAAGCGAATCAGGGCTGGTTTCTCTGCTAAGAGGTCTAAGTGCCATTTCTTGCATGAGACTAGGAGCTTCTTTTATTGTGAGGTCCAATTTTTTTTCCATTAATCGATCTTTTTCAGTATCTTGCTGTAGAGGTGACTTTTCATCCAAGCTTTTCAAGCTTGAAACAATCTTGTCCTCCTCAACAAGAATGGATGGTTCTTTCTCCTCACTCTTTGCTGCCTTTGGTACTTCTTCGTCTAGGCCTGGTACTTTTTCGATTGGGATTGTAACTTCTTCTACGGGCTTAGTAAGACTAGGCTCATCATCACGAAGTTCTTTTTTGTCGAGTTTTGCAGGGATGGGAAGTGTTTCATCTAATTTAACAAGCCCAGTTAGTTTCTCAATTGGGCTTGGCGCTTTTTCTTTGGGCTTAACAAGACAAGGCTCACCGTCGACAAGTTTTTTCTCGTCGAGTTTTTCAGGGCTTGGTAGTTTTACATCCAGTGAAACCAAGCTAGCTGCTTTCTCGACTGGGCTTTGCACTTTTTGTAGGGGCTGAGTAAGACTAGGCTCATCGTGGGCAAGTTTTTTCCCGTCGAGTTTTACAGGGCTAGAAAGTTTTTCATCTAATTTTACTGGACTGGCCGACTTCTCGATCATACTTGGTTCTTTTTCTACAGGCTTAATGAGACTAGGCTCATCATCGACAAGTTCTTCGTCGTCGAGTTTTCCGTGGCTTGGTAGTTTGTCACCCAGTGTAATCGCGCTAGCCGCTTTCTCGACTGGGCTTTGCACTTTTTGTAAGGGCTGAGTAAGACTAGGCTCGTTGTCGCCAAGTTCTTTCTCGTCGAGTTTTAGAGGGAGTGGTAGTTTATCATCCAGTGTCACTGGGCTGGCCGCTTTTTTGATTGGGCTTGGCAATTTTTCAACGGGCTTAGCAAGGCTGGGCTCACCGTCATGAAGGTCTTTCTCGTCGAGTTTTGCAGAGCTTGGAAGTTTCCCATCTAATTTAACTGGGCTAACGGCCTTTTCCATCGGGATTGGTACTTTTTCTACGGGCTTAATGAGACTAGGCTCATCGTCGACAAGTTTTTTATCGTCGAGTTTTCCGGGGCTTGGTAGTTTTTCATCCAGTGTAACTGGGCTAGCCGCTTTCTCGACTGGGCTTGGAACTTTTTCGACGGGCTTAGCAAAGCTAGGCTCATCATCATGAAGGTCTTTCTCGTCGAGTTTTACAGAGCTAGGAAGTTTTTCATCTAATTTAACTGGGCTAACCACCTTCGCAATCAGGCTTGGTTCTTTTTCTACGGGCTTAACGAGACTAGCCTCATCATCGACAAGTTTTTTATCGTCGAGTTTTCCGGGGCTTGGTAGTTTTTCATCCAGTGTAACTGGGCTAGCCGCTTTCTCGACTGGGCTTGGAACTTTTTCGACGGGCTTAGCAAAGCTAGGCTCATCATCATGTAGGTCTTTCTCGTCGAGTTTTACAGAGCTAGGAAGTTTTTCATCTAATTTAACTGGACTGGCCGCCTTCTCCATCGGGCTTGGTGCTTTTTCTACGGGCGTAACAAGGCCAGGTTCATAATCATGAAGATCTTTCTCATCCAGTTTTAAAGGGCTAGAAATCATTGCATCTAATTTAACTGGGCTGGCCACCTTCTCAATCAGGCTCGGTTCTTTTTCTACGGGCTTAATGAGACTAGGCTCATCGTCGACAAGTTTTTTGTTGTCGAGTTTTCCGGGGCTTGGTAGTTTTTCATCTAGTGTAACCGGGCTAGCCGCTTTCTCGACTGGGCTTGGAACTTTTTCTACGGGCTTAGCAAAGCTACGCTCATCATCATGAAGGTCTTGCTCGTCGAGTTTTACAGAGCTAGGAGATTTTTCATCTAATTTAACTGGACTGGCCGCCTTCTCAATCAGGCTCGGTTCTTTTTCTACGGGCTTAATGAGACTAGGCTCACCGTCGACAAGTTTTTTATCGTCGAGTTTTCCGGGGCTTGGTAGTTTTTCATCCAGTGTAACTGGGCTAGCCACTTTCTCGTCTGGGCTTGGAACTTTTTCGACGGGCTTCGCAAAGCTAGGCTCATCATCATGAAGGTCTTTCTCGTCGAGTTTTACAGAGCTAGGAAGTTTTTCATCTAATTTATCTGGGCTGACCACCTTCTCAATCAGGCTCGGTTCTTTTTCTACGGACTTAATGAGACTAGGCTCATCGTCGACAAGTTTTTTGTCGTCGAGTTTTCCGGGGCTTGGTAGTTTTTCATCCAGTGTAACTGGGCTAGCCGCTTTCTCGACTGGGCTTGGAACTTTTTCGACGGGCTTAGCAAAGCTAGGCTCATCATCATGAAGGTCTTTCTCGTCGAGTTTTACAGAGCTAGGAAGTTTTTCATCTAATTTAACTGGGCTGACCACCTTCTCAATCAGGCTCGGTTCTTTTTCTACGGGCTTAATGAGACTAGCCGCATCGTCGACAAGTTTTTTATCGTCGAGTTTTCCGGGGCTTGGTAGTTTTTCATCCAGTGTAACTGGGCTAGCCGCTTTCTCGACTGGGCTTGGAACTTTTTCGACGGGCTTAGCAAAGCTAGGCTCATCATCAGGAAGGTCTTTCTCGTCGAGTTTTACAGAGCTAGGAAGTTTTTCATCTAATTTAACTGGACTGGCCGCCTTCTCCATCGGGCTTGGTACTTTTTCTACGGGCTTAAGAAGGCCAGGTTCATAATCATGAAGATCTTTCTCATCCAGTTTTAAAGGGCTAGAAATCATTTCATCTAATTTAACTGGAATGGCCACCTTCTCAATCAGGCTCGGTTCTTTTTCTACGGACTTAATGAGACTAGGCTCATCGTCGACAAGTTTTTTGTCGTCGAGTTTTCCGGGGCTTGGTAGTTTTTCATCCAGTGTAACTGGGCTAGCCGCTTTCTCGACTGGGCTTGGAACTTTTTCGACGGGCTTAGCAAAGCTAGGCTCATCATCATGAAGGTCTTTCTCGTCGAGTTTTACAGAGCTAGGAAGTTTTTCATCTAATTTAACTGGACTGGCCGCCTTCTCCATCGGGCTTGGTGCTTTTTCTACGGGCGTAACAAGGCCAGGTTCATAATCATGAAGATCTTTCTCATCCAGTTTTAAAGGGCTAGAAATCATTTCATCTAATTTAACTGGGCTGGCCACCTTCTCAATCAGGCTCGGTTCTTTTTCTACGGGCTTAATGAGACTAGGCTCATCGTCGACAAGTTTTTTGTCGTCGAGTTTTCCGGGGCTTGGTAGTTTTTCATCCAGTGTAACTGGGCTAGCCGCTTTCTCGACTGGGCTTGGAACTTTTTCGACGGGCTTAGCAAAGCTAGGCTCATCATCAGGAAGGTCTTTCTCGTCGAGTTTTACAGAGCTAGGAAGTCTTTCATCTAATTTAACTGGACTGGCCGCCTTCTCCATCGGGCTTGGTACTTTTTCTACGGGCTTAAGAAGGCCAGGTTCATAATCATGAAGATCTTTCTCATCCAGTTTTAAAGGGCTAGAAATCATTTCATCTAATTTAACTGGAATGGCCACCTTCTCAATCAGGCTCGGTTCTTTTTCTACGGACTTAATGAGACTAGACTCATCGTCGACAAGTTTTTTGTCGTCGAGTTTTCCGGGGCTTGGTAGTTTTTCATCCAGTGTAACTGGGCTAGCCGCTTTCTCGACTGGGCTTGGAACTTTTTCGACGGGCTTAGCAAAGCTAGGCTCATCATCATGAAGGTCTTTCTCGTCGAGTTTTACAGAGCTAGAAAGTTTTTCATCTAATTTAACTGGACTGGCCGCCTTCTCCATCGGGCTTGGTGCTTTTTCTACGGGCGTAACAAGGCCAGGTTCATAATCATGAAGATCTTTCTCATCCAGTTTTAAAGGGCTAGAAATCATTTCATCTAATTTAACTGGGCTGGCCACCTTCTCAATCAGGCTCGGTTCTTTTTCTACGGGCTTAATGAGACTAGGCTCATCGTCGACAAGTTTTTTGTCGTCGAGTTTTCCGGGGCTTGGTAGTTTTTCATCCAGTGTAACTGGGCTAGCCGCTTTCTCGACTGGGCTTGGAACTTTTTCTACGGGCTTAGCAAAGCTAGGCTCATCATCATGAAGGTCTTGCTCGTCGAGTTTTACAGAGTTAGGAGATTTTTCATCTAATTTAACTGGACTGGCCGCCTTCTCAATCAGGCTCGGTTCTTTTTCTACGGGCTTAATGGGACTAGGCTCATCGTCGACAAGTTTTTTATCGTCGAGTTTTCCGGGGCTTAGTAGTTTTTCATCCAGTGTAACTGGGCTAGCCGCTTTCTCGACTGGGCTTGGAACTTTTTCGACGGGCTTAGCAAAGCTAGGCTCATCAACATGAAGGTCTTTCTCGTCGAGTTTTACAGAGCTAGGAAGTTTTTCATCTAATTTAACTGGGCTAACCACCTTCGCAATCAGGCTCGGTTCTTTTTCTACGGGCTCAATGAGACTAGCCGCATCGTCCACAAGTTTTTTATCGTCGAGTTTTCCGGGGCTTGGTAGTTTTTCATCCAGTGTAACTGGGCTAGCCGCTTTCTCGACTGGGCTTGGAACTTTTTCGACGGGCTTAGCAAAGCTAGGCTCATCATCAGGAAGGTCTTTCTCGTCGAGTTTTACAGAGCTAGGAAGTTTTTCATCTAATTTAACTGGACTGGCCGCCTTCTCCATCGGGCTTGGTACTTTTTCTACGGGCTTAAGAAGGCCAGGTTCATAATCATGAAGATCTTTCTCATCTAGTTTTAAAGGGCTAGAAATCATTTCATCTAATTTAACTGGGCTGGCCACCTTCTCAATCAGGCCCAGTTCTTTTTCTACGGACTTAATGAGACTAGGCTCATCGTCGACAAGTTTTTTGTCGTCGAGTTTTTCAGGGCGTGGTAGTTTTTCATCCAGTGTAACTGGGCTAGCCGCTTTCTCGACTGGGCTTGGAACTTTTTCGACGGGCTTAGCAAAGCTAGGCTCATCATCAGGAAGGTCTTTCTCGTCGAGTTTTACAGAGCTAGGAAGTTTTTCATCTAATTTAACTGGGCTGACCACCTTCTCGATCGGGCTTGATACTTTTTCTACGGACTTAGCAAGGCTAGGTTCATATTCATGAAGGTCTTTCTCATCCAGTTTTACAGGACTAGAAATCATTTCATCTAATTTAACTGGGCTGGCTGCCTTTTCGATTGAGCTTGAAACTTTGTCTTTAGGCTTAACAAGACTAGACTCATCGTCGACAACTTTTTTTTCGTCAAGTTTTTCAGAGCTTGGTAGTTTTTCATCTAGTGTTACTGGGCTGGCCGCCTTTTCGATTGGGCTTGTAACTTGTTCTACGGGCTCAGCAAGGTTAGGCTTGTCATCATGATGTTCTTTCTCGTCGAGTTTTGCGGGGCTAGGAATCATTTCATCTAATAGGACTGGGCTGGCCGCCTTCTCGATCGGGCTTGAAACTTTGTCTTTAGGCTTAACAGGACTAGGCTCATCGTTGACAACTTCTCTTTCGTCGACTTTGTCAATGCTTGATAGTTTCTCATCCAGTGAAACTGGGCTAGCCGCTTTTTCGATTGGGCTTGGCACTTTTTCTACGGGTTTAGCAAGACTAGGCTCATCGTCGACAGCTTCTCTCTCGTCGAATTTTACAGGTAGTGTTAGTTTATCATCCAGTGTCACTGGGCTAGCTGCTTTATCGATTGGGCTTGGCACTTTTTCAACGGGCTTCACAAGGCTAAGCTCACCATCATGAAGGTCTTTATCGTCGCCTTTTGCAGGGCTAGGAAGTTTTGCATCTAATTTAACTGGACTGGCTTGTTTCTCAATCGGGCTAGGTACTTTTTCCTTAGACTTAAAAAGACTAGGCTCTTCGTCGACAAATTCGTTCTCGTCGAGTTTTCCAGGGCTTGGTAGTTTTTCATCTAGTGTTACTGGGCTAGCCGCCTTTTCGATTGGGCTTGTAACCTTTTTTACAGGCTTAGCAAGGCTAGGCTTATCATCATGAAGTTCTTTCTCGTCGAGTTTTGCGGGGCTAGGAATTATTTCATCTAATAGGACTGGGCTGGCCGCCTTGTCGATTGGGCTTGAAACTTTGTTTTTAGGCTTAACAAGACTAGGCTCATCTTCGACAACTTCACTCTCGTCGACTTTGTAAGTGCTTGATAGTTTCTCTTCCAGTGAAACTGGGCTAGCCGCTTTTTTGATTGGGCTTGGCACTTTTTCTACGGGCTTAGCAAGGCTAGACTCATCGTCGACAGCTTCTCTCTCGTCGAGTTTTACAGGGAGTGGTAGTTTATCATCCAGTGTCACTGGGCTAGCCGCTTTCTCGATTGGGCTTGGCACTTTTTCCTTAGGCTCAATAAGAATAGGCTCATCGTCGACAAGTTCTTTCTTGTCTAGTTTTCTAGGGCTTGGGAGTTTTTTTAATGTTACTGGTTTAGCCGATGTCGCTATAAAGCTTGGATCTGAAGGGAAAGGTTCCCTTTTTAGAATCGCCAATTCATCTGGTTCAACTGCTCTTGGTCCTTTTACTTCAAGTTTGACAAGGCTTGGTGTCTTTTCAATCGGGCTGGAAGTTTTTTGGTCAGGTTTGAAAACGGTTCCCATTTTTTCCGAGTCTTTTATGATACTATCCTTTTCTGGACTAATTTCCACTGAAGGTTTTCTACCGAAAAGTTTTCCTGTGAAAAAGTCTTTTGTGGCACTGACTTTTTCGTCAAGCTTATTCATGAATTTATCAATTTTATCTTTTTTGGATGTTTTTTGCTTAATTTCTTTACTGTCAACACCATCGATGTCTTTGGAAACACTGTCCTCTAACTTATGTTGAGTATCCTTTTCTAAACTTACTTGCTCTTCATCAAGTTTGTCAGAAATGATATCAATATTTTCTTTTGAATCTTTTGAAGCTTTAATAATCGTTGGTTTAATTTGATTGTCAACCTTTACAAGAGATCCTACAATAATATCTTCATTATTTTTATCAAATTCATTATCTTTTGTATCTGATTTTTCACTAGTTGCTTCGTCATCCTCTTCTTTTTCTGGAATATGTTGTTTCTTGTCTTCTTTGGCTGAAAGTGGACTTCTCTTTTTAATTTCTTTGACTTCGTCTTGTTCTTTATGGTACATTTCTTCGGCTGCTACTTTTTCTGGAGCATAATGAGGAGTTTCTGAAAACTTTAGATCCAGTTCATCCTTATTGCTTATAATCTGATCTTCTTTCTCTGAACTAGGTTCATTTTCAAGAACTTTGCTGAAGAAGAGATCAGATTGCACTTTCGTGACTGCTATGTCTTCATCGATGGTGTGTTCGATTTCATGCGCATCAGGTTTTTGAAGAACTTCTTTTCTTTTTAAATCAGCCATTTTTTCTTCTAGTTTTTCTAACGTTTTAGCTGATTCTAGAGTAGCACTGAGTTTTATTTCAGGTTTTGTTTTATCTTCTTCAATAGCTTGTTTTTCTGTTACTGTCGTTATATCTGACATAGAATCTAAATGATCGTCCAGTTTCCGCGTTTCTTTTGATATTTCCAATGAATGTATTTCGATATCGGCTGTAGTTTTAGTGGTACTTGTGGAAATTTCTTCTTTTATTTCACGTTTCGATCTTTTTTCTTCACTTAAGACAGTCTTGTCTGAAATTTCACTCACATCTTCTGAAGTGATAGATCTGGCCGGTGAGATTTCTTTTTGTACTGTTTCTTGGTCTGGTTTCGAAATGTGAACTATTTTGTCTTGTTTACTAAAAATGTCATGCCTTATTTCTTGTTCACTGCTTAGGAGCATTTTTGTTGCCTCTATCGCAGTCATTATAGTAGTATCAGTTCTTGTAAAACTTTCTGGTGATTTTCTTACCATAATAGGAGACTTTTCAGCCATTATCTCTTCCAAGCTTTTATCCGATTTTAATACTTCTGCAACATCAATTACAATTTTTTCTACATCTTTTGGACTGACAGGAGATTTTTCAATATCTTCTAGTTTTTGTGCTTCCTCTATTTCTTTTTCTACATCTTCAGGAATCGATGGAATTTTTTCAGGCATACAAAGAACTTCTTCAATAGCAATTATGTCGTCTTTCAAAGGCGAATCTAGTGTGGTAATATGAGTTTCCCTTAACTTTTCCGTGTACTGCCCGTAGCCGAAGTCATTGTCGTCGTATTCTTTTACGGGCTTAAGGTCAGTCCCAGGTAACATAGAAACTTTCATGTGATCGTGGTACATGGGTGATTCTGGTGCAGATCCAGGTGTCACAGTTACTACTTCAGGATGTGATGCTCGTTGCATTGTTTGAACGACAACATCTTGCTCGATGGCTTTGATGGCTTTTAATGAAACAGCATCTCGATCTGGAAGAGGTAAATCTTTTGGCACCTTAATTTCCTGAACAAAACCAATATCTGGCTTACGTTTAAAAATATCTTCTTCTATTGGCGTCTTTTTCTCCTCATATATTCTATAATCAACTTCTTCATGAAGTGGAAGATCTGCGACTTCATCAGGTGTTTTAACAATATCTCTTATTGGCACTGGTTGTGTCTCTAATTTGGTGCTCTTTTCGATTGAAGATGGTTTCAGCATATCTATTAGAGATTTTGGCGGTTGCAATTCTTTTGTTTCTTCTTGTACATGTTTTTCTTCGACGTGTTGATCTTCTTGGATATCATCTAACGTTATACGTTCATCTTCTGGTAACGTAGGTGCTGTAGTTGCACCAGATTCAATTGTCGTAGATATTTTTTCATCCGGTTGTGATTCTTGAACAATGTTTAGTTCTAAAGAATCTTTAGGTTTAGCGACACCACTTTTACTATCTGATGTCTTCTTCTCACTGCTTATATCTTGTTTCTCATCGACGCTCACTGAATGTTCTTTTGAGCTAGTTTGTTTTGATTCGATTTCTATTGCAGCGTCAGTCTTTATTTGGTTTTCTTCTAATGTATCTTTTTCCACTACAGTTTCATCTTTTTTCTTCTCAGATTCTTCCTTATCTTTAACATGTTTTTTCAGTTCGTCTTCATTTTCGTGACTACTTTCACGTTCCATTTCTTCTGTGCACTGGTCAACTTCCTCTTTTTCAATAATGAGATATTCCTCTTCAAATTCACCGTCGGCAGTAGTTTCTGTTTTGGAGTCGTCTATCATGCATGTTATTTTTTCTATATCAGATCGACCAACAAATTCTATTCTCTCTTCAGCTTCACTATCTCTATTAAATACTGCTTCAATTTCTCTTACGATTTCTTGTTCTTCTCGTTCATCAAGTTCTTGTTGTTTAATATCGTCCAATGATTTCGATGTGTCTTCGTCAGATTTTTTAGCGTCTTTTAAAATGTCTTCATAATTAACTCTTTGTAGTCCCTTTAATTTTGATGCATCTCCTTTTATAGACTTTATTGATTTTGTAGGACTTTTCATTGATTTTAGACCTTTTACTGGTGAAGCTAAAGGCCTGGGTCTTCGGGAAATAGGTTCACGTTTTTTAAGTTCTTTCTTTTCAGTTGGTTTTTGAGTAATATCGCGTTTAGGAGAAGCCTGTTTCAATTTAGATTCAGCAACTCTCCGGTTAGCTGCTTCTTTAGTGCTCTTAGCAGGAGTGCTTCCTGGGCTCAGTCTTCTTGTTTTGGCTTTGACCTTTTCTTTGATTGCTGATTGAGCAGCGACATGAGTCATTTTTGTATCAATTGTTTTTTTAGGTGTAGTTGGAGGTGATTTTTTATCTTCTGACGTTACCCTTTTCTCTGTTGTACTAGTGACCATTTTCTTTTCAGACGCTTTTTGTGACGTGCGATGCGTAATTTTGCTTCTAGTCGTATTAGTCGTACTATCAATTTTTGTTCTGCTTTCTACCTTTTTCTTTAATTCCGTTTTAGTTTTACTATCAACTTCAGCTTTTTTACTTTCAGCAGTTTTAACTACAGAGTCTTTCACTTCATCAGTCTTATCCGTACGTTTTATTTTCTTATCCACAGCCTTTTTCTTAATATCCTTCTTTTTGGTCAAACTGTCCATTACAGTACTTTCATATTGAGCGATTTTATCGTCCAGAGTAGTTTCAACTCTGGCCGAAATAGCATCTTTCAAAACTGATTCGATTTTCTTATCCTCTCCATCTACTAACTCACTGAGCAATTTGTTGTCTATGATGTTCTTAGAATCTGTTTCATCTTTAAAATCTTTTTGTTTCAGTGTCGGTTCTGGTTCGACGATTCTTTCGTCTTTGGTTTTTTCGGTGATAATACTCTTCTCTTTACTAGTCCGTGAGACTGCTTTTGTTGTTTTGGTCGATGAGACTGTCGTGGCGGTGGTCGCAGTGATGGCAGGCACTGAGGGCTGCATTTGACGGCCAGTGCATGTGGGATGCTGGAGAAACTCCAAATGTTTTAGTTTTTCGAGACCTTCGAAGATCTTGTGTTGGGGAGTCGACCCGGGGAACATGATCCTGGTGATCGTATCGTCAGGGTTGGCTGGGCGCCACACGAGTAACGCACATATTGACACTAAGTTAGGAATAGGGAAATTAAACTGTCCTGATGCACTTGCGCCTTCGAATAGTTTTTGTTCACTGGTATGCCACTTTTTGAGAAATTCGCGGACATATTTGGAGTCTTTGGACGGATTGAGGACGTACATGTCAAGGGTTCCTGAAACGAATAGAAAGGAAGTGTCATTAAGATTTATACATAACAAGAGTACTTATAACATTTTTCATCGAGTAATTAGAATTAATTGGGCAATTTAATTATAATATTATAATAAAAGTGTGAGTTACATTAAAGTAGTATCAATTATTATTGTCAAAAACATTTGTCTTACCATGTCCAACTTTATGGTAGAGGTTGATAGGCTCGGGGCTGCGGTAGCAGTGCTGCGGCTTCAGGTTGAGATGGCGCAGATCGGCCATCATGTCGGACCCTTCCTGCAGCAGAGACACCAGCAGCGGGTCGGCGTCCTTGTCGCCGTCGGGGCTGGCTAGCGCGCGGCGCTCCTGGAATTATCAATAAACATATAATGTATATAAATAATGTATAGGGTTATAAGGATAGAGTTTGCTATAACAAAAAGGACTCATAGTATAAACAACAACCATTACAAACAACTTTTGTTATGACACCAACCCAAAAATAGCAAAAACAGCGGATTTTTTTTCGCGATCTTGTGTTAATCTCATTGTAAAAAAAGTTCATAATGATGAAACTATGAGTCCGTTTCAGATTAGCGTATCCTTTCCTAATAACTCTGTACCAAGGTATGTATTATATGTTTGTAAAGGATAATCTCCGAAACCACTGGTCCGATTTAAAAATTATTTCACCAATGGAAAACTACGCTATCCCTGAAATTATTCAGGGATCGCTAGTTATAACTAGCGAGAAGGCCAAGCAGCACGAAGCTAAAAGCTCCGGACTCCAGCTAGTCAATAGCCACACATTAGTTTAAATATCAATATTTAAACTAATGTGTGGCTAAAGTCGAAGTTGCTAACCACATGTTGTTTTTTATGCTATTGAGTGACGAGACGATAAAATCGCTCGCCTGATGTTAAACGTCACGTTTGCCCATAACTATAGTCTGCGCCACCCAGAATTTACTAAGAATTTTACCCATTACTTTACTACTTATTAATTTACCCAGAACTCATATAACATACAATTCAAGACCCTGCGCGACACAGCACTGCGCACTGCGCTGTTGAAGTGAGACTGCTGGATTACAAGGTAAATAAATAAAACAAAGAAATTTACAAAGTTAAAACTCAAAAAGTCGGTTTTGCCCGTGTGGCAAGGTACCACGAAAATAATAAATAATAACTTCATTAACAGAAACACTATCAAATAACTGTTTTCGAATGTATATCTAGTATATTTCCGCCTTCAAATCGCGCACTCAATCAAACGCTTACCTTCGCTACATTATATCAGTTCCCAATAAAAACACAACACAAAAGTTTGCACAAAACCAAAAACACGGATCACACAAGAACTTGTCTCTCCAGTGTTAAGTGTACTGACGCTTCATTGAGTGGAAGCTGATATTCCATGCTCCAATAGTCAGCATACCTGACCACCAACCGCTGTCCTACAGTTAGATAATTACGAGTATCTGAGATCTACGTTGCAATACTTTTAATCTTCGATGCATATAAAATGAGCACAAAAAAACATTAAAATTAAAAAATCTCCCAACAAACTGAAAATTTACATTCTTGAAATAATAACTAAAACTACTCTTGATGTCACATTTCAAGCAAAGAATACAAAATCAAAATTAGTGTAGCCATTTGGGAGTTATGATGTCAAATACAAACAAACAGATATACATTTTATAATAATAATAATAATAATATGGAATTGGAGTTTGTAAATGAAAACAACATTTTATTTTTTGGTTCATGGACATTTTTTTTTATATCAGTGCTTAAACTTTCACGGTGGATAATTGCAATCGACATTTATTTTGATAGGCTTCACTTTGACGGCATATACTCGTATGACTACTGTATACAGTTAACGACGTACATAAGAAGGCCTTTAAATTAAAGGCATAAACAATGGTTTTTATTAATTATCATTCATTCTTTACACTGAATTTTGAACAAGCAACAGATATACGTGAAGGATTGCAGCAATGAAGCAGTAATTGAAGGATTGCATCGTCATCTCCAGAAAAGGACAAATAATAATGAAAGCTCATTTATCTTGTAAACAATCTAATGTATCAAACAAGTTAGCCTCTAATATAAGGCTGCCATGCTCGGCATTCCTGGCGTTCATTGATAGATACTTCGCAGTAGCGATCCGAGCCCACCGGAGCGAGTCCTCAGGGTAGAGTTACCGAGCGGCCTTGCTGATGGCGTCTAAACGGCGCCTTTACATGACCTTACAAACAAGAGGCTATACCGTATTAAACTAGGTAAAAAATACTGTATTTCCAGCAGCATACCTAGCAAAATTTGGTAAATGTCCTACTTTGGATCATCTCCTTTTAAAAGGACCCAGTGTACTTCTTTACTTCAATTCTTCAAATAATAGAAAGTAATTAAACTTCGTAAATAAAAAAGCCCATTTAGTTCTATCAATAGAAAACCCAATAGCACTACTGACAAATCAACCAATAGAACTGAAGAGAGCAGACCAAAATTTTATTAGTAAAAACTAACGTGGTATAACTATTATATTGTTGGAGTACCTATGGGACTAAAAAGACGTGAGCATGCTCGAGTAAATTATAACAAGACCGGTTGTACTCAAAATAATAATTAAAAACACAAAATCATAAACGTCAATCAAATAACCCGCCCCCTGTTCCTGGTGCGAAAGTGCCCACTTGTACTAAAAAACATTGACTAACTCACCTCTAAGTTACAGAAGAAATGTCCAATCTGCGGGTAGACGCTGGCGTTGGCCTTCCTGCGCAAGACCGACGCCATGCCTGACGCAGAGCAGTTGTTGATCCGGGTGAAGAGGACCGCGTCCAGGCGGTCCAGGTGGCGCGCGAAGTCCCACCAGCACGCCTTGCGGGAAAAGCCGCCGTCCACTGGAATATGGGGAAACGGTATATTAATACATATTTTTTCATTTCAGAAAAAAAAACTTTTGTCATATAATTTTTTTAAACATTTCTTTCGAAGCAGAACAGACCAAAGTACGGTAAAATAAGATATCTACATTATTGAAGATTTCAATTTCAATAACATGTTTGTTTCACAATTACATAAACCGAAACAAGAACGGGAAAAAACACTATCAAGCGCAACTCAGTATCCGTTGAATTATTTATTTGCCATGATTTTCGTAACTAAGTATTTTTACCCCTATCCTTTAAACAAACCATAGAAACTAACAAATTGTTCGGAATGATTTTGAGAACTCAAAACGTATTTTGGTTTAACTATTTGCTTTCGGCTCAGTATCCCCAAACCCTATAAACCCCGCATGCAATCAGTCTCATCAGCACGGTATTGTACAGGCACAAAAGGTCAGCAATCAGTGACAGACAGTACCTACTATAGCGTGTCATCCGCGGAAACAATCCGGCTCAAACTGAATGCGAGAGCATGTCCAACACGCGCGTCTCTCTGCAAACACACCGGATGGACAGACAGGCAAACATGCCTGTGGACTGGACACTGTATATTGGAATATACATACTCGTACATGCCATGATAACGCATACGGTATACGAGTATACGGCATGGTATACGCAAACATTTATGTATGTAAGTTGATGTGTCCACTGTCCAGTGTGTGGATTATTTCGTCAATGTTTGCGTGTAATTTGCACCGTTCTACTGCGATATCGGTAATGGGTTGATAAGTAACGAGTATAGTGGCGAGACAGTAAATGGGCACACTCGGCTGTGCGAACAAATCGTAGTTCTAGTGACTGTCTCGCCTCGTCAAACTGTTTATACAAACCGAGTGCTCGGCCGAGGGCACCGTCGCGCCACTGTACTCGTTAGAAATCGACAATATTACTACAATTCAATAACCAAGGTCCTGCTTCTGACTGAATGATCCTACCAGACCTAGCGAGACATGCTTCTATCTCGCTGTCTAAATTCCCCATCCTGTTTAAATGACCCAATGTCATGCTTATAAGCCTTGCTTAAACTTAATCACTGCTTAAGATTCTCCGTCTTGTTTTCCCGTGTGACATTAATTCACGTCAGCCAGAAGTTGATAGAGCATTTTAAGAAAAGTTTATTAGTACTGTTAATATATCCACACTAACAATTCGTACTAAAGTCTATTTGCCCAACAGTTTGCAGTTTTATGTACTCACCGCTACATTCATGTGCTGAATGGCACTGAGCAAACATCTCTCGAATCCCGGTTCAATTTATTTTCCAATCAAGAGCACCGTCCAAACGAATCTATATCTACTGTAGAACATAGCTAGCTTTGCGACTTTACCTATATCTGCGTCGATGTTTGATCCATTTGTTTTTTTTTTTAATATTTTGTTGGCTTGCGTTTGTCCGTCATTTTGCGTGATGGTAAACAATGATGCGGTCTACGTTGGAGCACAAGCGCCTAGAAGAAACCGATTTACTCTCGACTTGAAGACACCCAGACTACTACGATGCGTCTATTTACTTATTGTCGCGTTTTAGGTATTTTAAGTCTCTATCTTCATAGCAGTTTGGATCATAAGTACCTACACGCAAGTGCTTCCAAGTATTTCCTTTAACTTTTAATGATAAGAATCTCAATCTGAGTTTAAGTTTTATCTGGTTCACGATTCACTTTTAACTGTGCCTGGGGCTACATATTTAAGAGCTTAACTTTGACTGTAACTTGTGCCGGAAGTGCTAATTTAGGGTCGCCCTAATAGCGTTTAAGAGCCTTACTTTCAAGGTTTGAAGTAACTTTCGGTCGTGACTGCAATTTGAAATCAAAACTTTTTTAACTTTGATAAAACAATACATTAAGGTAATTTTTAACCGACTTCAAAAAAGGAGGAGGTTATCAATTCGACTGTAAATATATATTTTTTTTTATGTTTGTTACCTCATAACTTTTGACTGGGTGAATCGATTTTGATGATTCTTTTTTTATTAAAAAGCTGACGCTTTCCATTTGGTCCCATTTCAATTTAGTCCAGTTCTGATAATGGTATCCATGAGAAAACCATATAAGTCTTAAATTTGCATTAAGTACGTGCGCGACAAATAGATGAATAACTCAATAGTCGGTCTCTTGAAGTCGGTTTTTGATTTTTTTTTTGTAAAATAATTATTGTATGAGTAGAAGTAGTGTTTTTAGTAGTTTTAATTATATCACCACAGCTGTATTAGAAAATTGACACCTCTTTAGCTACTTGCAAATTTAAAACTGAGACGAAATTGAGGATCAACATCATATGCGACTTTTTCCTATTTCACAAAAACAAAACATTGAAAAAGAGTCATTCTTTTTTTTCTTTACAAACTAGGAATTCAATAATACTAGTTGCTGATAGAAACAAAACAAACAAAGATAAAGAAACAAAACAGATGTTAGTCATTGATCAAATCCTAACTCATCTCGACAATGCAAATCTCATTGAATCTGCAACACAATATAATTTCACAGCAATAATTTGAAACGTAAATTTCATCAGCAAACAACTCACAGTCAAAACTCGTGCAGTGCCCAGATAGTGGTTATTGGAACGCAGATACCTATTGTGTTTTCATGTATTTAATTAATGCTTTCATTGCTCATTGATTTTGGATGATAATTGCAATTGAATCAGCATTGGAAACCAACGAACAGGATAGTAATTGGGGCAGTGAGATTTTACGTTTAAAACGTGTTAAGTTCGATAAAATGTCTGAGGAAATGTAGCATTCTGTTAGTGAGAAAAACTTGAATTAATGAGGCTACCGAAGCTACAAACATTTTATGAATTCATCACTTTCGCGCGCTACCGTGCCGCTGAAGTTTCAGAGAGGTGAGTTTATAGCTCCAATGCTATTTCAAAAATAAAAAAACAGTTATTGTTTTCATTTAATGTTACTCGCAAATGTTACCTGTTAGTGAGATACCTAAATGTATTTTCAGAGAGCCCTTATCCAAAAAAAAACTCTATTTTTTACTAATAGAACCCAAATCAAAGTCTCCAACGCACATAAAGTTGACAGTTATCCCCAAGCATCCCGAAATAGAGCCTTAACTTCCGACCCGAAGGTGGCAAGTGCCAGTAAATTCGATACTTCACTTAACTAGGACTGGCTGTCAGAAAAACGGCTTTTCTGAAGAAAACCAATATTCTTGTTGGCACAGTACCAAGCCAGAGTGGCTGTTACCCCAAGGCCGATATAGCTTACGAGCTGAGAGTTGTGTCAAGGCGAAAGGGGAGGTTTTTTTGCCTTTCCGTCTTGTTGCTAGCCGATGTTAGATAGGACGGGAAAAAGTGTTGCCAGTCAAGTGGCTAAGTTATGTGTTTCTAAGGGTTAGGTACTAAGGCGCAGAGTTGAGTTGGGTAGAGTGTTGTAGGCATGTCTGACCAGTTTAAGACAATTAAAAGAAAACATTCAATTAACCCGGAATGTATTTAATAAGATGAGAGTAAAATTTTCCATAATTATAATTAATCGCGATAGTTCTTAATCTATTCTATATGAGGCAGTTGTTAGGATCAACCATTGCTCGTTCTTGTAAAACCGTTAAGTTATTAAAAACATAACCTTTATTTAAATCAATAAGTCAATAACATAATTATTATCGATTAAGTTACAAAATCCAATCTCAATAAAAATTCTCGAACTACCTATTCATGTAAAAGCACCAATAAAAAACCAGCAATATTACGTCATCATAACTTGGACCAATCGTAACGAGCTACACCGTAACTACCGACCAATAAATATGAGAGCTGGCTGACAGCCAATAACAGCGGCCGGAAAACCTCAATACCGAACACGAGGCTCTCGAAAAAATTACGAAAAGTGGAATAGATGTTAAATACTGCCGCGCTGTACCAAAATTGACCACGATTTATCGAAAAAAAAAGCGTTACGAAAACACTTTTTCCATGCTATTTTTTAATATCAAAACTGACCAGGGATCCTATTCTTGAGCTCACTGTCATGACATTTCTATCGAGAGCGACAGTGACCGAGATAATAATATCTCACTTGCCAGAATAAAACCCTAGAGGGCCAACCAATCTCATATACAAGTATAAGTAATAATTCCATAGATGTAACGTAATAACGGAGAATGTCTATTCACGTATAGACAACAATGGGAACTTCCAAAATGTAAGTAATATCGCGTGAAGCCCTAAAGCCAGGCAGAACGCATTTTTCTCCTGTTTTCATTAGTGCGGCTTAACGTCAGGCGTCGGTCGGTGGGACTAATTCATTGCCTAATATTTCATCTGGACCGTGTGCTCCGGCCGTATGGAAGAATATTATGGTTGTTATTACATCTTAGACTTGTTACTATGTCAAAGATTGAGATTTCAGTGGACGTTATGTTGAACATTCGATACTTTAATATAGATCTGCCACGCTGAAAGATCATGATTTCGGCTACTATTCGCCTATTCGGCTATTTTTTCACGTTACTAGTAGGTTACTGATGCACCTTTCAAAAGTTTGAGACTTTAATGTACTTTACACCGTAGCTTTATAATTCTGGTTATGCCAAAAGTTAGTGAGTACTGAGTATCTACTTATTGCCATCATTATTGGCTTTTAAGTATGAGTAAGTATGGTTCCACTGTATGCTGCTTTAAAGGGAGGAAGAAGTTTTAAGCCACTGGTACCTTAAGCTTTTCTACTCACTACTACTCAAACGGTTACAAAAAACCATTTTATTTAGCCTACATAAAACCAACGAAAATTAAAGTTTATCAAAATAAAAATTTATGACTAAAAATTTAATAATTTTACTGCTGGGATACATGTCAACCCTCGAAGGGTGATTAGGCCGTATCCCACCACGCTGGCCAAGTGCGGGTTGATTATAAACCCTTTTTTTCATGACGATGGGGTTGATGGATCTACGACATTGTATTTCTTCTCTTCTTTTTTTTCCATTCCAAACTCACCTAGCATATTAAATCCGTTGATGCCGAACAGCGCGGCATCTCCCTGTCCTCCGGGGAACACGTAGAGCGTGGGGTGGCTGAATCGAATGTTGCCGACCACGTCGCTGGACACCAGTAGCTGTTCCAGACTCGCTGGAACGACGTATGGTTCCAGGTATGCTGGAAAAAAAGTGTTTTTAGTAAAAGTTAGTTAGTTCAGCGGTAATATATCCGACTTATAAGCCGGTCGGGCAGATGTCTTATTATCCAGAGGTCTCGGGTTCGATTCCCAGCCGGGCATATGTTTGAATGATGAGTTTTTAAATATCGGTTCTGGGTTTGGGTGTTAGTTGTCGTTGTTGTGTGTATTCCATGGCATTTCCGACACAGGGTATCCTAGAAGGGAGCTAGGAGTGTGAAAAAAAAAAGAAAGAAATAAATAAATAGTTATTGTGTGAAAAGTAAAAAGTCAGGGGTTACTCAATCTTAACTAATTTTATAAACCCGAGAATGAGTTTGTTTGTTAGGCTTTCGCACCGTAACTATTCGGCCGATCATTATGAAATTTTGCATACACGTTGTCATTATCATAATTATTACTGCATAAGTGGAACTGCGGGATGCAACTAGTTTTTAATAAAACATTTTACAACCTCACATTCCTATCTATAGGTATGTAGGTACTTCATTGTATTATCTCATTATGCCGAAGGCCAAGTTATTTGACTTTTTTACTGAAATAAGAAAAGAGCGAGTTATAAAAGAAGAGTATTTTAGTTTTCAATTTATAATACACACTAATACGAGTTACCTCAATAAACCATTTTTTAATATACGTGCAGCATAAGATACAAAAGAGATATTAAAAATCCTGGACGCTTAGATAAACAACAACAACTAACAACTAACTAACTATAATGAGATAAGCAATTTTCACACAGAATTATGTAAAGAAAAGGAGAAAGATGAAAGCTTTGCACGTGAGCTGAATACTACAGTAGAACTAACGTTTTATATTCATTAAATTCTCTCTAGCAGCTTTAAAAGCTGCATTTTTCGAGCTTAATTACAAGCTACAGTTTTATACCTGGAGTTTTAAGCTTTAAGACCGGTTTTATGTTGTTTCACCGTGTTCTAGTCTTTGGACCCAGTAGTTTAATTCTACTGGGCAGTAATAATAAGACGATGTTCGCGTTGCAATTACAAAGGTACGCGCCAAAACTTCCATCTTTGACATTTGACATTATTAGGGCAATTGGGTTGTCTAAAGTTATTGAAGTCAGTATTAGAACTGTTATATTTTTCAAGTAATTTTATCTATGCACTGTGAGCAAACAAAGAATAATAATACGAATAGCTCAAAATTAGGAAAGATCAAACATATTAGGATAGATAAAAAGAAGGCACGATGGCATAAATGGCATATTTAGCTAGCCTAGCTTGCATTTTACTAGAAATCTTACAGCCAAATTACTCTTTTCTTCAGATAACCAAAAGTTGTTAAAATTTAGTTCTAGATTCGATATCGTTCCAGTTACTGGAACGATCTGAAAGACCATTAAAACTTGAGTTGCACTATTCCCTTTCATTGAAACTTTACCGGCACTGTTCCAGTAATTAAAAACTGATTAATACTGTTCAAAGTGTTCAAATGCGACGAAAAAGTTTGGCTTCAACAACTTTTAACGATGTTCTTAACTTACTAATAAGATATTATTTACCGACTAATTATTATTTCTTCTTTTTTAAAATTTATAATTCCTTAAAAGCTTTGTAGCGTTGGGGTTAGTAATTATTTGAATGACCTAGTTTTGTTATATTTTTTAGTGCGGTCAAGCATAACAGGAATAAGGACTTCTGAATAAGGTCATTCGATGTCATTAGGAAGGCTGTACGATGCGGGTGGATGCGAAATACACTCCGAGATCGCGTAGAAGGGCAAAATTGTAGGGTAACTTATACCGTAGTAAATTATACAGAGCGGATAAAAGGATTTCCACGCGGTGATAAAATACGGTGATTATGTTGAAAAGTAGTATACGAGTATGTGTTAATCGGTAAATGTTATCTCTATTCCAAATTTCATTCGATCCCAACAGCCGCTTCAGAGTGAAGTAACACATATACTAACTAACTTTTGTAAACTTTTGTAATATTAGTGAGGTTGATTTAAATTCTTATCATCATCATCATCAGGCCGTAATCTGTGCTGATATTAAGCAGTATCATGTATCTTCATGACATTTCCGAATAAACTTTACAAAAATCTTACCAAAACGCTATAATCGCACTTTAAAATTTATAAAACTGCAGAATCAAATTCTACACCATTTCATACGATTTACGGGTTAAAACCACTGCTTTTTAATTCAAACTTCAATTTCACTTATTTATTATTAAAAACGTACAAAAGCCTGCATAAACCTGCCTCATTGCGCTCGATTTATATTCAATCCAGCCGCTGCGCTCTGTAGTGCAGCCATTCGGAGCTGTGGAGTACCTAGTTTTAATAAAATAAACATGTCTGAATAGCTCAGCTTTGTCGTTGTACTTGCTTTTGGTAAGGATATTTAGATTATTGGTAGTAAGGTTATAATATTTTATAAATTAGGTCTAGGTACGTGAGGTAAATTGGGTAGTTGGTTATGTTTGCATGGTTATGTATCTACCTACGTGTACTTATGTTAAACGCAAATGTTTGTTTTGAGTATACACGTTATAAACGCGAAAATCTCTACACAGCGGAGCGGTGGCCGACTTTGCAATTTTTTTGAGGTACCTAAGTTTATAATTATGTTTATCATTGATGGGTACAAAAGTACTGGATTTTATCTTTATGACAAAGAAACGTCACGCCTAATTGCATCGCACAACTGGATTCTACGCAATTACTCTATAATGATTGCTTTACCTATAAAAAAATAATAGTTAAAAAAAAACTAAAAAAACACGCTTTTTATAAAAAACCGAACTAAAAAAATAGAAAATAAAATTTAATTTTATAAATTTAAATTAAGAATAGGGTTGAAAATTTCAATAAATATAAATTAATAATAGTGTAAATAAATAAATATATGTATTTTATTTTTAAAAAGCGTGGGGTGTATGGGTCAATAGATATTATATATTTTGTAGATACATTTTGTATTGACAGACATGAGTAGAGTGATTAGCATTTTGATAATATCTTAGAAAGCACCCCACGCTTTTTTAAAAATAAAATACATATATTTATTTATTTACACTATTATTAATTTATATTTATTGAAATTTTCAACCCTATTCTTAATTTAAATTTATAAAATTAAATTTTATTTTCTATTTTTTTAGTTCGGTTTTTTATAAAAAGCGTGTTTTTTTAGTTTTTTTTTAACTATTATTTATTTTTCGCTTTTTAGTTCGATTTGCTAACTATTAACCATCCTTAATATGCACAAATGTGTTGGTGTTATCCATTTTTGGCCGTCTGCTCAAGCAAATTAAAAATAAAATTGATGCGTAACAAAAAATATTGAGCAAAAAGATTTGTAGCCGCGTGGTTTCGATCCTCAGACCTCATAAAATAAAATTGATGCGTAACAAAAAATATTGAGCAAAAAGATTTCTAGCGCGTGGTTTCGATCCAGGGACCTCTGGGTTATGAGCCCAGCACGCTTCCACTGCGCCACTCTGTTCTCTGACACGAATGACGAAATTACCATTTGTAAGTTAAACGGTATTAAAAGTTAAAGAAACTTTATAGAAAAAGCGTGTTAAAAAAATTAATAGTTAAAAAAACTAAAAAACACGATTTGTTTAGTGTATTGTCATCGGTCCTCGATATATCTACAAAGTTTGAAAGAAATCTGACCGTTTAAAGTGGGTCAAAAACGCGCTCAAAGGAGTCGGTTACATACAAACATACAAACATACAAACATACAAACATATAAACATACAAACATACAGGTGAAGCTAATAAAAGCGTGTTAATTACTATTCGCAAACTTAATCTACCGTTACGTACGATGTGATACAAACAAACAAATATAAGTACAATACCATTATGTACAATGAAGGTATAGTAATGCGGAATACAAAGTAAGTATCTATATTTATTAACTGCTCTGTATTGACAGGTAGGATGGGACACAATAACGCTTTGTACAGTCTAGCAGTTCGCTAATAGGATCCTTTCTCCTTATTGTGTACCGTTATAATAAAGCATTTCTATTTAGAAATAAACGTCTACGTTAGCAAGATTCAAACTCATGTAATAAATTGGAAAGCTGAGTGCGTCAGTGTGGACTTATATTTATTTACGCTGAAATGGTTGAAATACGCGTTTAAAAATTACAAGTTTGTGTTATTTAATATTTTAGTAAGCTCGTTTTATTTTCAACGTTCGTGACATAAAGTGCTAAGAGTCCTGGAATGTTGTAAAAACAAATACACACATACAGCCCAACGAGGTCGTCCTTAATGGCCCACAGATGTTGCCAAATCGTTTGTCACAACATATTATAACATACAAGGCCATGTATGTACGAGTATCTCAAGACAAAACAAAAAGGGGTTCTTGCTACTAAACCTTCTCGCTACACTACATCTTTTCCGACAGCCGATATATTATCGCAAATAAAGACTATCCCCTCCGCGCAGACCTAGATTCAGGTCATCTCGGCGCCGGATGCTGCTTGTTAGGCTACCTAAGACGCTATACGTAATAGCCATATTATACAGGGTTATAAGGAAAGGGCATGCTAAGCCAAAAAGGGCTCATAGTACTCATCATTATGAACAACTTTTATTAGGGGACCAATCCGGATTCGCGAAAAAAACAGCTGTTCCATACATTTTGCCGAGTGTCATTGGCAAAATCAGGGTTGGTCCCATAGTAGAAGTTGTTCATAATGATGGGTATGTTAAGCCTTTTTCGGCATAGCATACCCTTTCCTTGTAACCCTGTATAGCTATTCTATATAGACGTGGTAGGGGTAACCCAGGCAATCGAGGTCACGTGGCCACGCTCCGAGAACCGTGTCAGCTCTACCGGAATGGTGGAACCTTGTTAGGTCTGCGTTCTCCCTAAACAGGAAGTTATGAGGTTTGCAGGAGTTTGTTAATGTGTTTTGTACATTAAATTATGTGAGACAGAGTGAGTTAGTTGGAAATTAGTTTTCATTCAGAGAGTTATATTAGAGTGATAGTAATATTAGAGTTAATATTAGTTAATATTATATATTATATATGGTGAATAAACAGGAAATTTTGGGTCAAAACGGATAGTCTGATAAATAAATATTAGTATTTGAAAATTAATATAAGTGGCAGACAAAAACTTTCATGGGATTTATATTTTTTTGGTTTGTTTAAAAAACACCGGACGACGTACATTTCTTGAAATATAATCTAACCTCAAGACTATATGAAACTCATGTATGTACAACTTAAACTTTGATGAAATTAATGATTTTAAAAACTGTTCCGTTTTTCTTTTAAATTTTCGTGAATGTATATTTAAAGTAAGTAAGTAAATTAAGTAAGTCATGTGTATTTTATTCTAAGGCATGATTAACGACAGTTGAATTCGAAGTTTGAACTCAGTCACTAGATCCTATGCCCATGAACAACATGTAGATATTAATGCTACTAATATTTAAGCTTCCAAAAATAGAAGCTCTCAAGTTTTCTCTACGGGTAACGGGTATAATTTCTGGCATCTTTTAGAAACCTAACTTTGAGCTTCGTAGACCTCCAATATTAGTTTAGTTTCACGCGAACATAAATAACTTCCAGACTAAGTAACATTGCTTATCTCCGAACTTTCTCCCAGACTTGACATAAATCATGATAAAAATTTCGGGCCTTCCTTCAGCAGAGTTCTTGCCGAACTTTATAACCGTTCCAAAAATGCAGTGTATTTTATTACTAGAAAACGCTGTAGTGTTGTAATTTCAAATTTTAAAAGTTATTGTGATATGCTAGTAGAGCTAACTTCTCATACATATAAGTACATTCAAGGTGAAAATTAATATATTTCTTTATGATTTAACAAGAACCAGTCCTCCACCCAACCAGCTAGATTTCTCTATACAACAATCCCGATAGCAAATCTTTGATCTCGACAACTCATCATATCAAGTGAGTGATGTTTGAATGACCTAGCTAGAACACCACTCACTCGAGTGGTTGGCAACAAAAATGAAAAGTAATCACCGTATAATAAAAACAAAAATGTGCTATAAAATCCGGCACAGCCTTGAAGCGACATTACGAAATTTAATTTCTCCCGCGTCAGTTTTCGTTCTTCTTTATATTTGTCGCTGCTAATTTTAGGATCAAACTTTGTTAAAACATTCCCGAGAAGGGAAAGTCTAGCAAGATATTGCTCTAGAGAGCTTTAATATTGGATGAGTGATGAAAAGAGGGAGTAACGAATATAATTTGACAGCGATGATGAAATAAATTAAATGTAAGTAAATATTAGATGTTACCGATTGTTCACTAAGTAAGTAGTTTCGAAAAGATTAAATTAAATTTATATTTATGTGCTTTATAACAATAAAGAGCATTAATTTTCCAAACCGTTACAATCTCAATACTTTTTGTATCTTATTAGCATTTTTTTATAAAATTGATCCAAAATCAGTATAGTTTAATCAATGTTTCGAACTATGTTTAAACACATTTCCATAACCAAGTATGCTTGAAATTCTCCGAGCCTCGATGCGGCAACAAAGTTAGTTAGTTAACTATAACTTTCCGCCATGCAATTTCAGATCATAAAGCGACTACGGATACATACTTATTAGATTTATCTATGCTAGTAAAATTATCTGTAGTTAACTATTAGGGTGCAATTTACAGCAGAGTTTCTAGAATAACTTGTGACAAAAACATTATTATGTGGCCACAAACGTAACAAAATATAAACCCTATAATAAGTTCAGAAACAATTAAATTCACGCTGTTTTGTTCCTTTTGAGCACAAAGACTCGGAGCCTAATAAAAACTACACAAAGACCAAAGAAATCCTTTGTACATTGCTACAAACATTTACTAGGCTTTATAAATGCTAAGAACCTTAGAATAATTAATTAAAATGTACGTAGAACAAAACATGGTAGAAGTACTTAGAACTCGTAATCGTAGTGACCAGTTTATATAACGGGACTGTACTTTGTTGTTTCCCACGACTGAGAAAATAGACAATATGATAATGTCACTTAACTCAATGTAGGCCCCGTTTGTTAGTTTTAAAACCATAATCGTCTAGCCAAGTTGGAAAGCTTTCCTGTGGCCTAAAACTAACTAGTAACACGGTTAGCCACACGACCTGTACAAACTAACTAACTCAAGGAACTATGTGAACTAAGTTTTAACTATTTCATGGCAGCCAAGTTAGTAAAGTCTCAGGACGCAATTAGCCTTCCATACTCGCATGTACCTACATTATAGGTGTACAATGAAGCCTTACAGAACCCTATTAAATTTACAACGCTCAAGTACAGAGTTGTGGAAGCAATTTGTAGTTGTAAACGAGTTTAAACTTGGTCTTGGTATTACAAGAGAGCTGGGTGCGATATATGGTACGGTATTAGATACTTGAACTTAATTAAAAGTATCTGATACTTAGGCTGATAGAATAAAAGTACTTAGCTCTGTTTCAAAGGTTTGTAAATGCCTTGTTTAATACTTACGCTGGTAAGGTAGAAATAAGTACTTTCATCTATTTCAAAGGTATAAAAGCGTCTGTCAGATTCATAAACAGTTAATTATCTTTAAGTATTTAGTACGAGTATAAATACTTAACTATAACTATAATATTTTACGTTTGGGTAAAGTAGCTTAGGTCTGAGTTGAAAAAGTTTAAGTTTTTTTTAATTACTAAACTATATTACACATTTAGCATTATGTGTCGGATATCTAGATTAATCCACTCGTCTGAACTTCAGTTGCCTCGCAACTTTAGGTCGTAATCCGTCTCCTAAACGGCTTTATTTTGGAGATTAGACTTGCTAAGAGAAAACCCTTAAGACGTCGTTTTATATCTTTTTAAGTATTTAACTGAATCTTTTGTAGCAAAAACAATCTTGGATTTAAGACAAGTTTCAAAAGGAATAATCCACCAGCTAACAGCCTACAGAGGTCTTATTTTTGGGTGCTTATTATTATCTCCGTCACTCTCACTGTTATGACATTTCAATGAGAGCGAGAGTGACCGAGATAATGTCTCACTCTTCAAAATTCCCAGTCCCGTATTTCAAAATGGCGTCGCACCGCGATGATTTGCTCTGAATTTTCTTTAGTAACGTTTTGTATCCAATGAAAGTTTATTTATATTAAACGTTAACAAAAACTTGTTCAATTTACACAAAAGGAAACAAGCCTCGAGCGTTATTATAAAATGGAACAAGTTGGACAAATTTCACCGCGAAACTTTAACACATCAGAAACTCGCGGAATTGCTTAGCAGTTTCATTAGGAAAAAGTAATAAGCTTACAGCGTTTTGAAACAGCTTTTTTGTATCTTAATTTAAGATTTATTTGATGCAGTTTTATTAAAAATATGCGTTTTTGAAATCATCGTTACAAGGTTTTAGACTCCTCTATCGGCGGAGTAATTTCCAGGCTTGGCAACCCTCTACTGGCCTAGCAAACTAAACGGCGAACAAATTTTATTTCCACCACTTTTATTGCGCGAGAAAGAGACAAATACAACCATATTCTAGCTTTGTCACATCGACGCGTAGATAAAAACGGGGAAAAAACAACCATTCCACAGCGCATGCTAGGCTCACTACTAGTGCTATTACCTCCATATACGACTTGACATCTGCCTTCTCTTCTTTTTAGTGGTTGACATCTGCCTTAAACTTGTACCACTCGTAAATTCAAACGTCTAACTTCAGAGCGAGGCTCGTCAAATTAACTCGCGTACTTCAGGCGTTTGTCGTATTCAGTATTGTCTGGGTTGTTTGGTATTGTTGTGATTCTGATTTTGAAAAGAGCCTATTTAAGATGAATAGCTACAATTAGCTACAATGTATAGAGGATCATTTAATGATAATATGATGAAAAAAATAAGAAAGTTACATTTTGCCTTATGTTTTGAAATACCAATACCAATTATGTACCTATTTGAAATTAGGTTTTGATGATCATTATTTTTAAATTAGTGATCTATTATTTTAGAAAGCGCGTGAGGCGGCTGGTAGAAAGTAGATACATAAGGCAAAAAATCGTGCCATTTAGGATAGACCTATATCCAGCAGTTGACATATTATTATATTATATAGGCTGATGATGATGGCTATTTAGACGAAATATTATCTACAACACAACTATCTCGTCATAAGCTTTCTATAGCAGGTAATCTGCGTCGCTAATCCAAAAACAGCTTTAAACCTATCAATACAGGGTTATTCATAAAGGGTATGCTAAGCCGAAAAATGACATAAAATCCGACCTAATATCAGAGCAATAACCGTAATCGCCACGTTTCACAACATAAAATATTCCATGCATAAAGTTACGAAACAACGAGCAGTGATGCTTTCATTTTTTAAGCCATGTAGACTATAGGGCCTATTTTAATTTGTTTTGTACTCTATTTATAGGCTTTTAGAGTACTTTTTAGATAGGCAAAATAATTTAACTCATGCATTTTGCATTTTGGATTTTTCAAAGTGGTTTTATTTGTACTTTCTTTTTGTGGTGTTAATAAAGTGCTATTATATTGCTTATCGTATAGATCTTTGGTTTGAGGGCAATCAATGTCTTTTCCGTATTATTTCTGTCAAAACTAAATCAAACACTGGTTGTCAAAACTAAATCATTGGTTGTAAATGTAAAGGCTCACTGGCAAATTTTAGTCAAATTTCAAAAATATTTACATCAGCAGTAACGAAACAATTCAATGTTTTAAATTTACTTTAGATGCTAAAACAGTTGGATTTATTAGAGCTATTTTTCAAATTCATGAACTCATAGTTTACCCTCCATCTAGTTATTGGCAAGTTGGCAACTTCCTCAACATTTCAAATGTTTCAAACAAACCTTACTGTCTTACGAATAAAGTTCAAAACCAGTCGCATTTCGTATTCAAATTCACGACTAACTCAAGCCACTGTTCAATGTGCATACAAAGCACGCAAACTTCCGAAATGCACAGTTTCACGTAGCTGCTACGAGCCGTAGCAGTGCTACGACGCTACGCCGTAGTTGTGCTACGCTGATTTGCTACAAACTCGCTGACTTGTGATGAACTGAATTTGTAGGTATGTGAGAGAGGGTGACTATAATTTTGAAGATTTTCGGACGGTTTCGTTTTACTTTTTGATTTTATTACTAAATATAGAAACGCTCGTAATTTTTGATCAATCAAATTGATATTATCATTGGTATTTATATCTTGTTTGTCAATCAGTCTTAGACAAAAATAAAAAAACTTTGAAGGTTGAGATTATTATATTATTACATTGAGCCATTAATGCCCCATTAAAACAGGAAAATGTTATTTCCTTTTGTTTTACAAATAAATTAGGAAGAAAACGATTTTAAAAGGATATTAGCGACTGCTAACTACGTCAAATGACCAACAAAAAATAAGAGCAAGCAATCAAGAAACAGCGCAAAAAGTAATTAGTGAAAATAAATTACGCGACATCATTTCCTTATTAAAATGTTAATTATTCCGCTTTCCGCACGTTTAATTCCATAATCCGTTGTTTTACGTTCGTTTACAATCGTGAGAACGTTGAATTAATTTATTTCTTTGTCGGTGTTGTTTAAACAAGGTTCTGTGGAAATTACACTTATATGGTACTGAAAACGTATCTTGTTAGACATTACTCTGTTCGTTGAACATTACTGTAAATGGGTGTTTAAACTCATTGTTTTATTAATTTTTGTAACCGTTATATCCGTTAATTATAATTATATTCTTATCTTCTTTTTCTTCTTTTATATAAAAATGAATCGCTGTTCGTTTATCTCGCTAAAACTCGAGAACGGCTGGACCGATTTTAATTATATTTATTTTGTTTTGTTTGCTATAAAAACAGGGAAAAAGTGAAAAAAAAAACTGCGAGTGTAACCACCGCCGGGTGCAGTTAGTTTTAAATAAATTATCTCTTATCTTGTGAGTATTAATTTAAACGGTATATCTCTAATTTACAATCTACTGTAATTAAAAAAAAATTGTAAATTAAAAAAAAAATTAAAAATTTAAAGTAAAATTTGTAAATTTCCTCAACCCACAGTCACCCTACAACAGCGACGCAGTCACAAGTGGCATCGTTAGCGACTTCCTGAATACCTCCACTAGTTGCTACGAATCAAGGCTCCATTCAATTCCGTTGCTTGTACGATCTCGTTATAACGCTAACGCCGTTACAAATTATGAAAAGGTATGTACAATTTCGTTTATCGCTATCGCCGTCGTAAATTATGAAAACTGTATAGCCGTTGCGTGCGACCTAGAAACTTTAGTGTAGGCTGGTCTAGATTTAGTTTTAGTATTTTACGGTTGATTTTATTATGAGTAAAGTTGGTTGAATATAATAATTTGAATATTTAATATAAATTTAAATGTCCGAAGTTCTGGGATATGTAACTCAAAGCCTAAATAGACAAAATTTGTGGTTACATTTTGTAACAAAATTTTCAACATTACAATAATTATGATCTGCTAAAAAGTTGTCTTTGCAAAATGACCAAAAATCAGGAAAACGCAGCCTCAATTGTATTTTTACATTAATTGACTATTTGCTTGCAAAATCTCATAAAGATCGGGAGCCCTTTGTTCGAGTTATCGTCGAACAAAATATACTATAGGTAAACATCCATACAAGCGCAAATTCTATTCTTGTATTCTCTCTAAGTACGGTCAGAAACCGAATACTAAAATAAATAAATAACGCTTCACACTCATAGCTCCCCACTAGGATACCCTGTGTCGGGGATACCATGGAACACATACAAAGACAAGGATAACTAACACCCAGACCCAGAAAATATTAAAATTCATCAACAGATATTTAAATTCATCATTCAAACATCTGCCCGGCCGGGAATCGAACCCGGAACCTGGCTTATAAGGCACATTATACTACCGCTGAGACAAACAGGTCGTCTAAAAAAAATGTAACGAATCATTGACACGACGTACTAGCTAGAAAAAGTGGTACTCACAGACAAAATCCTTGATGGCTTGCGAGCCAGAGTCGAGAATATCAGTAGGGTTGACCCTAATCTTGCAGTACTTGACGAAGGGCATCTCGGGCAGCTTGGCCCATTCTCCGCCGCCGCTCGTGGAGCAGTGCACGTCGATCGAGATCGAGTTCTCGTAGGCGCGAATCACGCGCTGAACTTCGTTCTCTTGGTATGCGTCCGTGAAGTCTGAGAGGGAAAATGTCCCGTCCTGGAAAAAAAAAGAGATTGGTTAGACAAAGTTTCTAATTTATCCTACTAATAGATGATACTGGTTAGAAAATGTGATAGATATTTATAAATGTGATTTTTGAGTGTTTGTTAGGATATTTGTTAATAATTTCGGTTCGGTCAACAAAATGGTTGAACGGATTTAGATGAAATTTGGTGTGGAGGTAGTTGTTATGCCAGTTATACAGATAGATTTGATGTGACAGAAAAAGAAAAACCGAGGTTTGGCGTCGACAAGCTATTAGAGGACCTCGTATCCAGCAGCACTATTTTACTGTTTGTTCCTGTGTAAAGCAATTTAAAGTAAGGCACTAAACTCAATACAACGCCATACTCTGATACTTTGACTAAGTAACTAGTAAAACCAACAATAAGCACGAACCAAGTTAAATAACCCTAAAAGTTTCTAGGCATTCGTTTTAGTAGTAAAAAGATTCGAATATCTTTGAAATTTCTTTCTAGAACACGAACTATTTTGTCCCAAAAACCTATGTCCAAAACTAATAGCACTAGTATCGGGTACGAAACTCTGTTTTATTCGGAAACTCCCGCATACTCATACAAGTAGGGCTTTGAAAACTTATCTATCCCTTTTCCAAACTTCCTCCTTGTAACTGTTGTTTTTGATCGGTACAAGTATTTCCCTTTTTTCTCAAATCCAAAACAGAAACTTTGTAATTGGAATAAGTTTCCTTGTTGCTCATTTCGAGGAATTTAGACGAGACTCGGCGAGTTTCGACGATATTAGGGCAGGTTCGATAGATTGTTTTTACTAAATTTCAAAGAATTGAATCGCGAATTACGTTAAATTTTATTCGTTAAATACTCGAATTTGGACTTATGCTGTTTGTAGCAGAAGAAGAGAAGCAACTTGGTAAATCTCGCTGTCAGTCTTCGGATGGGTGTCCGCGGGCGGTATTTAGAACAGAGTGTTACCATGGGTTGGACGACATATTAGATGTATTAGATGTATTAGATGTATTGTCCCAGCCGTTTGTCCTATTATAATAACACGTCAAAGGCATAAACTCTGACACCAGGGCCAGCGCCACTGAACTTATACTAACTTATTACTTACTTACTCATAAAATCTTTGCGGTTATGTATATTTCTTTGTTATCGAGGAAACTGGGTAGAAAAATGTTCAATAAAAGCTCTTATAAATGCTATGACGGAGCGTTTTTAACCCTCCTCTATTGAACGTAATAACAGTCGTGTTATTTTACGTTAATAATATTAGATAGCTAAAAAACATGTTGCTACGTTATGGAAATATTAGTTAGATGTAATTGAGTTAAAGCAGGTAGTGTGTTTAGAAAATACGGGGCTATAAAGTAAGAGTATGACAAGACGAAAAGAACTAAGAGACCAACCCGGAATTCGCGACAAAAATCAGATGTTCCATAGAAAAAAATAGAATGTGAGCTCTTATACTTAAAATGCCAGACATCTGTTTTTGACAACTTCAATCCAAATCTGTTAAAATTACTCAGTTAAATGTTAAATGTGAATTGTGAATAGGTGAAAGTTAAATGAGAAAAAGTTAATTTTCAATAAGTTTATTTATAACCGTTCTGTAGCTTACAATGTTTCAGTTAATTAACGCAGCTGAATAAATCTCATTTAACGAACGTCAATCCGGTTTAAAATTAAGTCAATTCATTTAGTAGCCACGTGGATAATGCTACAGTTACACGACTAGTAGTAACCTTGCGACCCTTATATCTCTGAAACCGCTGAATTGACTTTGCTCTTATTTAAATTTAATATTAATGTTGGATTGAACTACTTGGCTGCCAAATTTCACAAAAATTGGAATAATCATATTCAAGTTATCAAAATTAAACACACACAAACGTCGACATTGTATTCCCCTAAATCTGAGACCTCACTTCGCTCGATAAAATCAAGTTTACTTCTTGAGAAATACATTTTGGTACGCATTAAATATAGGGTTATTCATAAAGGGTATGCTAAGCCGAAAAGGGCTCATAGTACTCATCATTATGAACAACTTTTACTATGGGACCAACCCAAAATTCGCGAAAAAAAAAATCAGCTGTTCCATACACTTTGTCGAGTGTCATTGACATTTTTCTATGGAACAGCTGATTTTTTTTTCGCGAATTTCGGGTTGGCCCCATAGTAAAAGTTGTTCATAATGATGAGTACTATGAGCCCTTTTCGGCTTAGCATACCGTTTATGAATAACCCTATATAATATGTTGAGCTATTTGAGAACTACGATACGATAGACAGACAACTGAGAAACTTATATAGAAAAGAAAAATAGTTTGAAACCATCTTAGTATGTTATGGGTTACAAACTAAGATATTATTATATTTTTCGCAAGAACTGGAGTACTGGCACCCGTTGGTTTAACACACAGTTTTAATATCCGTTTGTCCGTCCATCCAGTCGAGCGCCCCAAATCGGAAGCGACATACATTTTCCGATACATTTGACACCGAGCCAATATTAATGTGTTTACAGCAAATGAAGCACAATGTACTTAATAATAGGATTGAAGCAGCAGTGTTTAATGGTTTAATCAAAATAAACCAGATGCATAGCTGAATATAGAAAGATATCGAAGTGGCGAATCATTTAAAAAGTGGCAGGTATAATTTGTGCCATCGAACTCTTTGCTTTGCCAAAGATAAGACTAAACACTCAGACCTGACTGTCAAACTTTACTAGATAAGACACCCACATAAAGAATTATGAAAATAATGATGTAGTTCACGTCGTGTCCGAAGATGGCGACCCTGGCTATTTCCGGGCGTGTGCTCGTGTATGGCTTGCAAATCTGGACTTTGTCTAGGTACAGCCGGTCACACGAACCATGGTTCGATAAAGGATAAGTTAACGAGATGTCCGTCGAGAGAATTTTCTTAAGATAGATTTTTCGGAAAGAACCCCAGTGCAGAATAGAATGATCATAATAACACATTCACGCTGAGCACGTATGCAGTCCCATGATGATGTTCAACATTTCTAATTAAAAAAAAATTAAAAACCAGTTTCATTACGACACTCAGTAGTTTCCTAGCCTTAGTTAAAAATATTAATGTGGGAGTAAAGGTTCTACCTAGTTTCGTCTTTTATTTACTTATTGTTTTAGTAACCCTGGAATAGATAGTAGGTTTTGTTATTTTACTACGAAAACGAACGCGCGTTAAATTAATACTGAATGTTTTTTTATCTAAATCTTTAGATAAATATTATAGAGTCAAAGTTAAATTATGTAGTAAATTCATAAATTTTACTTTAGATGTCAAAAACTATTGAAAATCTAAATCAACCAGGGACTTTATTGTGTGAGCGTGGCGGCAATGATAATCATGTGTCGTCTCACTCGCTCATATGGCACGAGTAAGTAGGCGCGAGCGAAATAAAATGCGATGACTATAACTGTTGCCACACAAAATCCCCAGGTATTAACTGAACTAAGTGATTATTGTCACTGCGACCGCAATGCAGGCTGCAGCGCCACACCTTATCGTATGATTCTGAATTATTTTTAGTCGGAAATAGAAACCAACAAATCCGATATAAATGTGAACACCAAATGCAATTTTGAGATAGAATGTATCTTTTATCCGGCTTTAAATTTTTTTCTCGGTTGAGGTTTTAATTTCCGCTCTCACTGTGGACTAGCAACATTTCTTTTAAAATACAAGTAAAGTACATTTTCAAAGAAGAAAAATATGGAAGTTTGAACATTACAAATGTAATGTAAATCACTAGGGTTCTAGAACTTTTCGCAAGATATTATTTTCCATTTCTGCGAATAACTTTTCTATTATCATCTTAGAAGTTTTATATTTTCAGTGCGATTTCAAGGCACTTAGAACATTATTTGAGGGAACTTCAGTAATTTCCACGCTAGTGCTTTTATTATTAAGCAGTTGAGTTCCGTGGTTTCAGCCGGTATCTTACAGGCATCATTAATATTTTCTCTATTCTAAACTGATTGAACCGTTTCAGAAACTCACTCAAACTTTCTGATTTAGTAATAAAACAAAAATAAAATCCAATTGATGTTAGAATTATTTTGCCTTTTATAGAGATTAGAGATGGCATTTAAAAAGATAAAAGAACAAGAAAGGTTAGTTTATTTTAAACCCATAAGAACCTGAGTATTTCCAGAAATAGTATCAAAGAGCTAAAGGGTTTTCCTTATCATTATTTTGTCTCCATCTCTGTAATTCTAGAACGATAGTCTACGAAGATAAAAGCCTGACAAACACGGAGATCTCAAAAGGAATATCTGTCACAAATGGTATCGTTCCCTGTGAATGGCGTAGCATTTCACAAAAGGAAAAAGTTATGGCGCTGAGATTTTATCTTCCGCAAAATAATGGATACTGTGAAAACAAAAGTTTGCTTATTTTAGTTATGGCCTTTGGTTTGAACATACCTGCTTGTTATTATTGTTTTATTATAATGGTAGATTTTAAAATAAAATTAACAAGAAGTATAAACAAAAAACAATATCAGACCATACCCACAGCAGTTAATGCTCGTACCGCACCGCGAGATACGTATCTAAAAGCAATTCCGCGAAACAAAACACGAACTGGCTCTCAGCAACGAGTAAATAATTACACGAACACCGAAAACCTATTACTGTCTGAACTAACTGAATTCGGTGTCGTATAATTCCCTTGAAATTAAGGTGAAATTAAGCCTTAATCGCGATCCGCGCAAACGAGACGCCATTTTGGTTAGTCCTTCGAGCTTCGCGCTAAAACGCACGCCGCCATATTGGATTACTGAACGTTTGCTGGCGATGCGGTAAATATATTACATTCCGTTTAATGAACGCAGAAATGGAATCGCATTGAAATGTGTTTCATTTTCTCAAAGGTCAGAGGTTTGGAAAAATAAGTGGAACAGCTTAGTCTAACAAATTGCTGTTTAACTCGGAAACATTAATTCCTGACAGACAATTTTAGGTTTTGTTTTGTTGCTACATTCATTCCAGTTGAAATATTTTGTCTGTAATGAAAACTTCACTGAAAAATTGCCTAACTTCACTTGATGGAGTAGAAAACATTAGGTCATTTAAAAAATTACAATTTTCGTTTCGACTATATTTTCATGATCCACGATCCACGTGACTTACTAGGATGATCCGTAGCCGGAGAATATGTTTTCTGCGTCCATTAAGTGTCTTGTATATAACTAGGATCAACCTGTTAACGATCCACTTACTAGCATGATCCATGATCCGCTACCAAAGAAGATGTACCTATGCTGCCTGGATCTGGGTGCAACCGATGAGGGCCTTTGATCTGTGTATACTTAGAATTAAGCAGTTAACGGTCCACTTACTTGCATTATCCATGATCCATTGCCTGCAAATGTATATCCTGCGTGCACCAGGTGCCTGTGCCTGGTGAACGAGCTGAGCAGGTTGCGCATGCACTGCATCAGCGTATTCATTTGCGGGTGGATCAGAATCTCGGTCACGAGGTTCTCCGATGCGAACTGGATCAGTCGCTCTCCTGGGAAAGAGTAAAAAGTTTATTTAGAAAAGAACAGCTTTATTGCACACCAAACATATTAAAAACATTACAAGAAAAAAATATGATGAAGTTATCAAGTTAAGTTACACTCAGTAGTATGAGGGCGTCCTTGTCGAATAAAGCGATTTCTTAATGATAAAATCAGTGTAAGTTACTGTTGCATATAGGTATATTTGAAAGTGCTTTTGTTGGTTACGCATTATTTAAGCTATAATCAAAAGATGGGTCATGATTTGCACAGAAATCTAAGGTACCTATAGGCATATACCATAGGCAGACGAAAGGCAAACCAAACATTATGTTCATTCTTTTTTGTACAAAAACAAATCCGACATCTTGTCGTGCCTATATCAACAAACAACGCATTGCTAAATTCGGTATTTATTTTAAACGACTGGGAATAAAACTAACATAATATAATATATCCGCGAATTGTTTTGTGCACGACATACAATGAAACTCCTGTAATTCCAATATTATATTACAAAATAATACTCGCTAGTAGAAGTATTGTGTTTATTCTTGTGTTATAAATTGAATTTGACGTCACCGTAATTATGACGTCATTGCTCTATTATTATCTACTCTCTATTATTAGACGTCTGTGGTATTTTTCCAGAACTCTGACGTGTGTACTGTTTAGCTCTACGTCGTAGCGCCCACGTAGACAATCCAAGAACAATAGCGTAGAGGAGAATAAGCTACATCACAAAGAGCTACGAGACACGTTTCCACAAGGTTGCCTTCTCGGGGCTTTCATCGACACGTGCACAATGCCCTGAGACAGACCAAGGCCCACGTCTCAGGGAAATGTAGGTGGAAACATGACAATACCTTACCTAGAAAACTCTAGAAAAATATGAATACCTTACCTAGAAAAATATGGTGATACTAGCTGTATTTTATTTTTATTGAAATGAGATTTATGAAAAACTAATTTGTTTTGACGTTACCAAGTAGTGTTTTCATTCTATGGTCGTGTACATTGAGTTTCATTAAAACAGACGTAGCCTAAGTATATTTATATACTCCCGACAATGTGTGTAGAAAATTTCATGATGATGAGTGCAATAGAAGCGTGACAAGCAACCGAAGAAACTGACTTTCGCATTTATAATAATTATTAGTTAGAGAGTCTTGAAACTAAATTGCCTAATTTACTTAACCTCGCCACAATTTATAGCCGTCTTTGTCAATGCGGACTATAAGATGAGGACGTCAACACTTTGAATAGATTTAGATCTGTCAAGTAAAGCCTTAAGAATGACCTGTTTTGAACTTCTAATTTCTATAATGAAAATTATTTTCAGTGTATTCTAGTTCTTATTCAGTAGTTCTCCCAAATTCGATTATATGTAATTTACTGTAAATTAGAGCTTATTAGTATCCATTACACGACGTAACACATTTAAAGCTTCTAACCCATAATAGCATTTCAAATAACAAACGTATTATCTCGCCCCAACCCTCAAGGAAGAAATAATAATAAATACGGCGAACCATCCCACAAAATAATAACCGACAATGATAAATAAGGTAAATAAGGCTCCAGGAAGGATGAGGATTCGGCCGTGACCTTGCGAGAGAGGAATGAATGGCCGAGGGGAGGAAAGGAGTGTTAGAGGTCAGGATAAGGAAGGTGCTACAGAATAGATGAGCCAAATGTAATGTAATAAGAAAATATGGTGTCGTAAACATGCCAAAATATAAGAAAGGCTTTGTTTCTGTGAATGAAACGGCCTGACGAGGACGCTATTATCGTAGGCACTCTAAGTAGTTTCATTTTGGATTACTGAATTTTCTGTCTGTAATATTCTAGTAGCAAAAATGACGCTCAAACTATTATAGAAAAAGTAATATCCATCAGAAAATAAAAGAAGGCTCTTGTCTCAATTTACGTCCCTTAGGGCGTTGAGCTCTGTCCCATTTTCCCTACATTTCTAATAAATTACTTTGAAGTTGAAATAAATACAGGCTTTTTATAAATCTCAAACAATAGGCCCGATAAAAATATTTGCCTGTTTAAATGCTACTAGGAGATTTCGTATGTTTGATATCATTTACTGTTGCTACTTAGTAGGTCTTATATTTTTAACGTTAAAGTACAAGTGTATAAAAAATAGATTTAGGCTACTAAAGACCAAGGAGAACGGACAGATGGGAAGTCGTACAGAGAGGTAAAAGCACTTGCAGAGGACCGCCAAGCCTGAAACTTGTTCCACCGACAAGAGCAGCTCTCTTAAATTTTAAATGAATGAAAATAAATTATTTTTACTTGTATTTGAAAGTATTACGAGTAAAATAAATAGTTAGTACGATAGATGTATCACACATACTAGGTAAAGTATGTTTTCTGGTTATCCGTGCTCGTTTGCCTAAAACAATTTTCAGTTGTTATTTCTATTCTTTAAAATAACAAGGGTCGGCAGGTCGGCCGTAAATATAAACCATCAGCGAAAACTACGCTTGGAAATCCTCTGCAAATTAAAACTTTTAATAAGGGATGTTCGAATTTGTAGACAATTATAATCATAGGCCTTTCAAAATTAAGTACCCACGACATTTGGAAGTTTAATTGGAACCTCGAACTTTGCTTGAGTATGCTGCTTTTGGTCTGATATATTTCTGTAGGCTATACCGCGGAAAGTTACCACATTTTGTAATTTATTTTTGGGGTTTGTTCATCTTTTGGATAGGATTTCAATTATATTTTGCTGGAAATATATTTGGAACTAGCTGTTTGTTTAGGACTTTATTTCAGGTTGTAATTAATCTTGTATTTAGAAAGTTTTTGGCAAATTACTCCAACCGTTTACAAGTTATGCTTATCAGGTTATGTTATTACTAACTATTTAGATTTTCTATCTGAAAATAAATATATTTGATTTGATGCGTCAACTATGGAACAGCGCACATAAAGAGGTATAATAGAGAAACAAAAAAAAAACAAAAAAGGAAAAAAGGGGTGACTTAACCCCGTCCATACCATTTATTATTTCTATTCACAATAATATATGTATCTCATTATTGGGAACTTACGTTTCCCCACACCGAGCCAGCTTAGTAGCGGAATGGGGTTGATTTCGCCCCATTCATGCCCCATTGTACACCCCATTGTCGGGGCCATTCAGAACCATTCAGATGATTTCTGTTGCCATAGGGCGCCATTGTGGGACATTCTGCTCAGTAGCAATTTAAGGCATGCTATTCTCGCGCACTCGAGAATACCTCGGTTACTTTTTCTCTCATGATATTTCTAGCTAGACCACCAGTAGCTGTGATAATCTCGAGTGCGCGAGAATGGGGTCCGTGATCACTGGAGGAAAAGACGTATTTTAAATTCTTGCTCGAACGAGCAAAGGTAACGAGAGCGTCGTTATAACGACGTCGTTACTTCGAACGACTTGCATTGTTGCGTAACGACAAGTTTCATACTTTGACAGTTCCTTTTTCTTTGGAAGATAATAAATGGCCTCGGAATATACTGGTTTTACTGAAAAAATACTTTTTGCAACTTTATCATTCTAAAAAGACATTTTGTGAATTTGATATCAATGTATGTACCTACCTAGGTATCGATGTACGGATATGTGTAATTTTGTAATTTTAGTAAAATTTGAATTTAAAAGTTACTCGGTTTAAACGCATTCAAAAATATCTATTGCATATCATCAACTTTTCTATAAAAAAGCTAAAAACTTAATTGCAAATAACTATAATAATCAAGTAATTTTACTTGTAATTAGCCGTTCCTTTGGAAATGGGAAACCATGAGTGTGCACATTACCCAATAAATTCTTATCAGAAAAATCTAAAGCCAACAACATCCAACACCGGCGTAATTAAAAGGCCTTTGCACGTCCATTACCCGCATTCAAAGCCCGCTAATTGCTGTATTCGCGGAAAAAGGAATAAAAAGGGGTGAAAAAGCAAAAAAAGCTAAAAATGGACGAGAACGTGTCGAGTTCACGTCACGCTGCGATGGACGGTAAACAAGAGATTGGTGTCCAATAATTGGCAATATTGGCAAAAGTGACAGCGGACATTTTTGTTTGACGATGCTCTGTTGATATTTGTGAATTTTCAACGAGCTTTTGATGTGGAGCGTGATTTAAAAAGTAGATAACGAGTCTATGTAATCAAGATCCAAAACCCTTATAATTATCAATGTTAGTTCTAGGCTCGCTCTCTTCCTGTATTATTTAATGAAACGAAAATAAAATACACTACCACAAAATTTAGCCAATGACATTTCGTATACAAGTACGAATTAAACGATACCTCGCTCAATAAAAACTTAACTCGTTTAGGTGACAGATTTCACGAAAGAAAACATACATGCTTTAATAAACGCGAAAAAGTCTTACTTTAACTTGCTATGTTAAAGAAGACAGCATCCCCTTGAATAAATACAATCATAATTTCGAATTAACAGAAATCCTCCCCAAACCGTCTGCCCGAGATACTCGGAGCCCTTTGTTCGGGTGCGAACAACTTAAACCGCGAGCATTATGTGCCATTGTTTTGATCCACAACAAGTCGGTATTATAACAAAGGCTGGGCGCTATTGTTCGCTGTTTGTTTCTCTTTGTTTTGAGGCGTGAAAAATAACCCGCTGGAGTTGAGGTGCTTTTTATTAAAATTGGGAATTATTTGTTTTGTTATTTGTGAAAGGAGAGGATCATGTTTCTGAATACTTTTTTATAGTAGAGCTGGAATTGAGAGATCTATGATAATGCCAGCTAACAAAACATTTACGTTATGAGTTTTATTTTCTTCATGCTTTAACATTTCATTTTAGTTTAAGGTTCCTGGATAAACAATTTAACAAAATAAAACCAACACGATTATCAATATAATAAAAAATAAAGGCAATAATTCCTCTTCACCAAATTGACTAAAATGTTCAACATTTGAGATCTATAAAGTACAGTGTAAACATCTTCTTAGATGAAATGAAGCTCTTTAACCCCAACTCTAACTCTCCATTCCACGTAACCATCTATAGAACTTACAAAGCGTACAAATAATCCCGGGATTGCCAATACCGGGATTCAATCCGCCGGATTGGTAAGTGGACTCACTCTCGATTCAGTAGGTAGGCAGACTTGCTCGCTTGCTGCCCGATCGATGATGCTTCATTTACATTGATCCAGTTACTGGACTTAGTCACTGCCTTTCAGGTAGGATAGTGACTGGATCAAAAAAGAGGATCGTGGATATTTTATGAAGAAGTAGCAAATGTATTTGGCAACAGTTGTGGCCAAAGATATTGTGTTTCCAAAGATAAGTTACTTGTTACATCGAAACTATGCATAATAGTAAAATGTAAACAGAACTTATGTCATCAGTTCCTTCTAATCCAAGTGAGTTTTATGAGAGTAAGTATTAGACCAAGTAGCTAAAACAGCGTAAAGGAAGCATCGCTCGTCGCAATTGGCTTTTATCTGCTAGTGTCAATAATGATCGACTGAATTAACAATCAACTCAATTTTATCGAGAGAGCTTTTATTGAGCAGTAGCTCGCCTAAAACTAGTAACAAGTTTTAATGTTGGAAATTTTAAAATCTGATTCTTAATTTGGATCCGAGATAGTACGAGTAATACTTACATAATCTATATATATAAAAATGAAACCCGTTTTCCTTGGTCACGGCCTCACGCGTGAATGGCTGGACCGATTTCACTAATTCTTTTTTTGTTGTATTTGTTATTATTAGGAGAAGGTTCTTACGGAAAAAAATATTAAGAAAATCTCTCAGAAATATTGAAAAACTTTTGAATTTGAATTTGAATTTGACGTCCAAGAGTCAATTTGCACTTTATTACCTCTGTACAAAGTTCAAATTCAATCATATCTATCAAAACAGTGTGCGTTTTATACTGATAATTTTTACTATAAATTGACAAGTTAGCATCAACAAACTACGGTTGCTATAACTACGCAATAGCATGAGAATAGAGGTTATAACAAAGAGTTCCTATAATTATTCTCAACACTTTTGGTCACGCCATCACGCGTGAACGACTGGACCGATTTCAATTTACCTACTCTACGTTTATCCCAAAGTCTACCCGTGCGAAGCCGGGACGGGCCGCTAGTGATATTATAAAAATAAGTGTTTAGAAGTCTTTTCGGCTTACCATACCCTTTCCTTATAATAGCCAATGTACCTAAACCTTAAAATTGTATACTCAATTGTATTCGCCACATTTAAATAATTACAAAATAAATGATACAAATGAGCAACTGAAAAACTAATGAGTATTTTCAGCTGTAAGAAAAAAATTGTTTGATATTAAGATTTCAAAGTATTTTAAACGAAACAACAACTGTTACCTATACGACGTAATTTTATTAAATTAATTTCTAAATCCCGAAAAATTAAAACCTGGGAAAGTATAACATTGAACCCATTTCCATAATCCAACCCTCGTCATCGCGATACAACAATTATTGAATACCTTAATCCGTCCTCAGATTAAACGGAATGTTTCCCTTAGGCCGTCCAATCAGAAAAATTAAACCGACGCGCGACGTCCAATTAATGCGTCTAACAAGCGTGAAAGTTCTGTGAAAAAAAACTGGAAAAAAAATTCTTAAGGGCCTTCCGAAGGAAAATAATTTTATAAAACTTAGCTACAGCTATTTTTACTTTTGAATTTAAAATTTACAGCACAGAGGGATTTCAACACATAGTGTTTGTTCAAAAAAAATTGTATTGGTATTGTATCATACAATACAACTTTTAGTCTAAGCATACAATCGGTATGCTTGGACTAAAATTTTTAGTCGAAGTTTGTATGTAGTAAACATTTTGAAAAATATGAAAACTTAATTAATGCAAATAAAATTTCTTACGTAATTTTTCGGACCTTGAAATGTTGTAATTAAATTACAAACGAGTAAATAACACAGGCTCGCTCTTCTTGAACGAAAATATTACTTGTGAAAGCAATGGGTCGGAGCTCGGCTCTGTGAGGTAATTTTCGTAATGCCTTTTGTTAGAAACTGTCGCAAAATACCCCATTTTTAAGAATAATTTATCTTAATCGCGATAATTCTGGGTTGTGAAAATTTAGACACTTCTTTATTATAATATTATGTACCCAATTGTACTCGTTATGATTACAAATTAAGTAATTAAAAGCAGAGGATGTGCTTAGCGTTTCTCTTTCACAATTTATTATGTTTTTGATCACGTAGATCTACGACATGTATAATGAAGAGACTTTTAAAAGTCTTGTTTGAATTTTATTAAGATTTAGATATTAATTATAAATGTTGTGAAAGTAAGTAACATAAGTAGTTAGGTAATGAAAATCGAAAGTAATTAATTCATAAAATATCAAGTGACATGACGTGTCAAATAAGTTTATGGTTTTTTTTAAATACTTACACATAACTTACATTGGATATGTTATTTTTTATAATTTAAAATTATTTGAAAGAACAAAACGTTTACTTACTTGAAAAGAATTTGACAGCAAACAAACCAAAAGCAGAAATAAATTAGGAGTTTCAATTTCCTCTAACTTGAGTTAAAAACTTGTTGAAATGACGTACAAGTAATTTCTTGGCAACATATGTACTTCGAGTAATTTTCTACGCGAATAACGAGCGCTACGAGCGTAGAGCTTCGTAGCAAATTGCTACGAGTGTAGCTCTCCAAGTTGTTAACCCTGTAGTGCACGTAGACGGCTCGTAGCATATTAGTATTACGTGGTATACTTACTATTGATTAGTTTCAAATTGCTGCTTTTCGCATTTGAAGTAATTTGAACTAGTAGTTTGCCCCGAGCTGTGACTGCGACCTCTATATCTTTACAACCCCTCAGTTAATTTTGCTAGTATTTGAACCAATTTCAAGAACTTCCTTGCTAAATTTCGCATAGTAAAATTTTGTTTAACAAATATGAAACAGTAACAAACGCCAATTACAGTTTCCTTACAATAAAACCTACACTTCTTCAATGGCTGCTCTTTCAGTTGAGACAAAGGAAAAAAAAATGTAATCTTACGACTCTCTACAACGTAACTACCGGAAAACAGAGTAACTTTAGTACTGAAACCAGAGCTCTGAGCTGTAAACTTAAGGTCCCAGAAACTGTGTCAGCGCTTCCGACCTCGCACTGTCCTCGCCGATTCAGCGCTGCTCTTTCACCCAGAAACCTGATAACCGCTTGAAGCGCTGCAAGCGCTTTCATGTTCACTTCCATTGAAATAATATTTTATTAAAATATTGCATGAGTTTCGAAGTGAATTAAAAGTTACGCTATTACAATATTTTTATGGTTTTAAGGTAAATTAAGAAATGCTATTTTAGAACTAAAAGTAACAAAATTATAACAATGATAATAATTTCGGAACAAAATTACAAAGTTAATCTAATTTAATTAAAAGTGAACCCTAAAAGAGGTTAAATTCTATTTTTAGTTTATCACTTACATCGCCAGAAAGTAGAACATACGAGTATAATAGTAAATGGCGCACTTTTATGAAAACTAAAACTAATTCCAATACCTACACCAAACACACCCTTCAAAATATACTAAGTCTACATTTTTAATTGAATTAGTTTCCAAAACCTCATTTCAGTTTAGTCTGTTATTCCAACTAACAAAACTACTAACTAAAATGAAATAGTTTCATAGAATCCTCGTTTAAGCAAACAAGTCTGGGTTTTAATACTTAACTTTTGTACGTCTTGAACCGTATTTTAGGTCTCGTGTACTTATTTGGACTAAACATGCGACAAGCTCGCGTGATTTCACTTATTTTTCACTGAAAATCCTTGAAATGTTACTACTTGAAGCTAACTTGATTTCAACTTTGTCATCTTTACTTTTAGGTGGAAAATAGCATGACAATTTTAAATATGTATATTTATAAAATAATAAAGTTTGCTAGTAAATCTGAATGTTTAAAATTATCTGAACGAAGACTCCGTTTGAGAAATAGTACCAAAAATACATCTCTAATCTTATAACCAAATAAAATTCAGTTAATTTTCTTATGAAATATTTTTAGCTTTTACTCTAAAATGTTCAAGTTTATTTTCTCGTAACTTTGTTAAGATATCTGCGAAGGGAACGAAATGATCCCAACTGCTGAGAGGAAAGGATAAACCGTGCTTAATCTGTGTTTATCTCTTGTGAAAGTGTTTGTCCTTGTTTCACTTAAGCTGAACAAATAATTTTACTTGCCTAACCTATTTAGATGATAATTTTGAAAGGTATTTAATTTTATGTTCTACAAAAAAACATTTTTAACATTTTCGATGTCATAATGGGTAAAAAAAACTTTAATAATGAATAGTTTTCGTCAAAATAATTATCAGTTATTAGTTATCTCATCTATACCCGATGATTCAATAGAGACATTATTACTATAAAACTACCATCTTTTATCCTATAGCATTCTCGGTGTAAGAATAAATAATGAGTAATTTGTGTTTTCGTCAAATATATACTGCCAGTCACTTGCCCGATTAAAATTTAAATAAATAAATTAAAATTTTATTAATGGTACAACAAATAAACCTAACAGTCATCAACGTAAAAATAAATTTGGGCTTACTTATCAGATTGATCCTAACAGTCTATTACTGACATGAACAAAAATATGACGACACAACAATTTCGACCATAACTTCGCTTCACCCGCTTTACTGTTACATTGATATATTCCGAAACCTCAAGCCATTTAATCAGCCAATCCATTAGGCCGGCAACACCTGTCGCTTTGAACACGACGTCCACTATCCATATTAATATGGTAGCATTTGTCCCACGTCACATCGACGTGCGAACGAAATGGATAGTCATCTATCAGGTGATGTTGGCGACAACTGATGAATGGCTGGTGGCGGGATACTGTTCATACGGTGGATGATTGGTACTGTTTAATGGAAGACTGGCTGTGCCCAGCGGTTTCAAGGTAATGATTATGATGATGAAAAGTAGCCTCAGTTAAGTCTTTTCTCGTATCTTTGAAAACGTGTATGTAAAGTTTTATGATCAAATTCGGTTAAGCATTAAGTAGTTGAATCGACCGAGTTTTCTGGACAACTATAACCATTTAAAGTCCAATAATTTATTGATCAGTCAATTTTTAATCAACTATAGGTTTGCGCTTGAACGCCACATCTAGCCTGAATGATGGTAAGCAATGATGCAATGATGGTGGTTTTGTAGTAACTCTTGTAACTATCTCTTAAACCCTTACAAAATGTAACTTCAACCACTTACAGAAAATATCTTTATTCAAAGACTTTCTTATTCAAAGTGTTTCAGATACTGTCCCCTCTCAACTCCCAGTTATGAAAGCAAAACAAGTATAAGGAGCTCAGACTTAAGCCCAGCCGTCGGATAAGGGTGACCTTCTATCCTGAAAATAGGCTTCAAACCGCTCGGCGTACTTGTGAAGTGATATTCATGCTCGAATGGGTGTCTAGGGTTGGGTTGGTACCTATTGTTCCTTGTTGTTTCTAGACAGTTCGCCGCTTTTGTTGTTTAACTTGTTAATGTTAGATTTTCTACGTTTATGCAAAAAAAGGTGAAATAATAAGTACGTTGACAAGTGACAAAATTTTCGAAAATAATTGAGATGAATAAGTACAATATTTAGTTCCAATTTAATTATCTAAACCTACATCAAAGACTGGAGGCTGGCTTAAAACTTGATAACGCTCAAAATAAAGATGCGACTCCGAGTTTTACTCACAGAAGTGGTTTAATTAGATAGGTTTGTTGATTTATAATCATTTTATGGATAAAAAAATCTTGAAATGGAATGGAAATTGGCCCTCAAATAAGTTTTCCCGAACATACCGTTGTTGCTTAGAGACATATTTTTAACTTGAATAAACCACTAACCGCTCACTATTTATTGCCTTTTTTGATTTAATATAACATCGACCCGAATAAAAACAACATCGGGACAATAAAACGTAACAAATAACCCAAAATCCGATTTCCAATACACAAAGCTAAATTGGTCAGAAATTCAATATATTTTCAGAAATGTGTCGCAAACTGCGAAAACATTATCGTCAAGGGCGAAACAAGCGAAACAAACGACACAAACGCAACCCCAATGAAAGGTCTCGTGAAATATCATAAAAACTTCGTTATGAACGAAAAAAATACCTCTCGATACCTAAAGCGCAGAAATATGAGCGATATAACAGATGGACAACTTTTAGAAACTCCAAAAGAGTGCGTGAAAAGAGAATAAAGTTTGCTGGATAGACGAATACTCCCCATGTCTGAGGGTCGCGACCGAATAAGTACCACAAGCTGTGCGACTGAACCAAGCATCTGGAATCGCGAACATCTCAGGAAATCCTGTCTTGTTACTCAATCTCGTTGAAACGTCTCATCAACGGATGAATAGAGATAGTTTAACTCCAGCCAAGCTGCATTTCAATAATCCAAACGCTATATATAGAAAGTAGGAAAATTTATGGAAATTTAATTTCTAAAACATGTGTGTATAGATTCTATATTCTATGACAAAAATGTCATTCCCACACATTGTCTTAGTTTTATATAGCGTTTGCGATTATGGAATTGCAACTTGGCTAGTGGGACTGGACTACACAAGTCACTTTTTATCCAGAAATAACCAACGATTCTTATGGAGTGAAAGCGCGGAGCCCAGTTAGCCATTTATAAAGCATTTCTCCTGATGAAAGTTGTTTATCTATCTTTTCCTAATCCTCACCCAAATATTGGCAATCACTTGGCCTAATCGCGTTGAAAACAAACGTAACGACGGCATTAACCGCGTATGACATTGTTTCGAAAAGCCGAGCTTTTTGGGTCTTCGATCGGGTAATGGCATGTTAAACCATTTTGTTCAGCTGATTTATGCTGGTATTTTGGTTTAGTAATCTTTTGTTCCAGTATCTGTGGCGTATTAAAGTATTATGTATCTTCGGTACTTGCGACGTAAAAGCGAAAATGGCGTGGTCTAAATTTGATTTTGTGGTTGGGAATGAGTTGGGTTCTAGATCTAGACGGGTCTCGCATTTCACACGTGCATTAGATCAGGCTCTTGAGTTAGTCATTTGCAAAATTAGCAGATTCTAATATTGTGATTTTATAAATGTGATCCAATGTAATTTATCTATTTTTCTTCGCTGCTTTTCAAGTTAATAAAATCAAGTAAATACGATAATATAAATTTCTTGTGAATAATGAAAAAATAAAATTATTGTCACCATTTTCTATGAAAAGTACGAAATCGGATTAAAACTTGTCTTAGTCAAAAAAGTTATTATAATTATTTAGACGAGACGCAAAATTCTCTCTGGATCTGAAAAGCTTGTTATTTCCTCCCAATGTTTTGCTATTATACCTCTACATAATTTATGAATTCTTTCCGACGTCGTCAGCTTGCATTACAAATTTCCCAGATCAAGTTTTTAAAATTACTTTTTGAAAGTTAGCCTCGATTTTATTACAACGAATTCAATTATTACTTTTTGTTTCTAATTTTTTTGCCAGGCGTCTGTAATTTTTTAATTTTGGTTAATTACGTGTAAAGTTTTGTTTTTTATAAGTAAAATTATTGTATTACTTTTGGTGTTACTTTAGAAAAAAGAAATTTATAATATAGGTACAAACAGATGATACACTTGATAATAAGTTGTACAATCAGTAAATATAGACACGCCTGGCTTTATAGAGCAGGTCGCAGGTTGAGTTTTATTTATTTTAAGCCTCTTTATCTTATTTCACTTGGCCATCGTGGTAGAATACGGCCTAGTCACCCTTCGAGCGTAGACCAGCAGTGAGATGTATAAAAAGTTAGGTTTTATGAAATAAGTGGCAAACAAGCGGCGGGCCACCTGATGGTAAGAGGTCACCGCCGCCTATGGACACTTTTAATGACCGAAGCATGTGTTTAGTTGTTGTTAAATTGTAGGTTAATAGAATGAAAGAGGTACGTACCATATCTGGCCTCCTCCCCCTCGGGTGCCTGCGCCGTGAGGGTGGCCAACTCCTTCTCCAGGTCGACCTGGTGCTCTCCACAATCCCATGATAGCAGTCCTGAAACAAAAGATTTCAATGTTAGCTCGCAGTCTTATTAAATGTCTCGTTGTGTCAAAGAGAATAGTCCGGGAACAAGAGAATGTAATGTGCGCCTGCAGTTTGTTTATAGTTCTCGTTGTGTCTATAAAATGAATAAAATTAGTGCAAGGAGTAGTGGCACAAACGGGAGGGTACATCAGTAAAATGTTTAAGTTGAAAAGTGACAAGAAGAAAATTCATAACATAGAAATTCATTGAAGAACTCTGATAAAATAAATTAATAATATAAAGTCTGCAATAATTAAATGTGAACAAAAGCCACACCTAACCTCATTTTTCATTCCGAAAGCAGGAAAGTTTGGTTCGACGAAACATAATTCCAAACTCGAGAGAGAGAGTAACAAATGTTACAAAAAGTTAGTCGGAATCTAGTAGTGTTTTCTATCATCAGAAGCGAAAAGACGCGAAATTTTTGTACTGTCATATTGATCTTTATAACCTACGAACATTCCAGTAAAGCCCTATGGGATATCTCTGAAATGGGGCGAGTAAGATATTATCTCGGTCACTGTCGCTCTCATTACAAATGTCATGAGAGTGAGAGTGACGGAGACAATCTCGGCTGCCTAAGAATTGGTTCCCAGGTGATTTAACATATCATCAATCAGAAGTTTGACGAGCTCTTTAGCTTCAACTGTAGTGTGTAGTCTCGGGTTCGATTCCCGGCTGGGCAGATGTTTCAATGATGAATTTAAATGTCTGCTCTTGGTCGGGGTGTCAGTTGTCCTTGTCTTGTGTGTGTTACATGGCATCCCCGACACAAAGAATCCTAGTGGGGAGCTGTGAGTGTGAAACGTTTATATATAGTATTTAATTTAGTTAAATAAATAAATAAACGTTTCACACTCAAAGCTCCCCACTAGGAATAAATCCTGTGTCGGGGATGCCATGGAACACACACAAAGACAAGGACAACTAACACCTAGACCCAGAACAGATATTTAAATTCATCATTCAAACATCTGCCCCGGCCGGGAATCGAACCCGGGACCTCTGGCTTATAAGGCGGATACACTACCGCTGAGCCAAACAGGCCGACTAAGTTATGTCGTTTGCGATTATCTCTCCTAAAACACTGGCCTACTATCCCGGATCACTTTACGAGTCTCTCAAATGTTAGAGCCAGAACTAAACCCCATTTGAAAAACAAACATTTATATCTCGCCCCAACCCTCGTCGTCATAACATCTCAGCTTCCTCGCCCATTCTGGCGACATTAAATATTTATTCCGAGTGCGGTGTTGCCACAATATCCGTTATTGCTTCCCCTGTCCCGCGGGAAGTCTGCATAATGTCGGGGTAATAGGAAATGTTGCCAGTTGAGGCTTCTGATGCATTAACGAAGTTGATATTAGTTTGCTGTAGTTAGTTTTCGTCTGGTTTTGGTTTTAGGAATAATAGGTTGGTGGCATTTTACTGCACCTATATGCAACTGAATTCAGCATTCCAATTTATGGTTACCACTTTCCGTAAATAACTATTAATATGTACTTGTACATATCTATATATATAAAAATGAAACCCGTTTTCCTTGGTCACGGCATCACGCGTGAATGGCTGGACCGATTTCACTAATTCTTTTTTTGTTGTATTTGTTATTATTAGGAGAAGGTTCTTACGGAAAAAATATTAAGAAAATCTCTCAGAAATATTGAAAAACCCTAAAAACGGCCCTTTTCTTTTTCCTATACAGACGTTTTCTAACGCTTGTACGTTCAATAAAGCTCGTTTTAGCTTTATTGATATTGTATAAAGTTAATTTTGAATTGCAAGCACTCACTGTTGTTCAAGCAATGTAGGTATGTTCCTAACGTCCAAGAGTCAATTTGCACTTTATTACCTCTGTACAAAGTTCAAATTCAATCATATCTATCAAAACCAAGGAATTTTAAAATTTCGAAGGATTTGACTCCAAGTCATATCAAATTTAAAAAAAGTTGAAACAACAACAAACTGTCAATGTCAGTGTTTTTTTTTTCATGAATGAGTTTGCTCATAGAGTAGTAGGTACTGTATAACTGAGAAGTTTGCTTTTGTCAACTGATACACGAAACAAATTCGTACCTATAATTGTAATATATTATAAGTATTATATTGTAAATAGTGTTTTGTGCAGTGTTTATATTTAATTAGGCAGTACCATAGAGAAGTACTGTATGGCAGTACGAAGTCTGCCGGGTCAGCTAGTATATAATAAATGTGTGCTTATACGAGTAAGTATGTGCCGTGGTATGCGTAATATATCTCTATTATTTTAAGTGTGATGTCTCAGGTGGGTGGTGCTACCAATGACACGGTTTGTTTTAACAAGTAGCATCGTTCTTTGTGTTTTAGCTATTATACTTACTGTCCCAAATAAATAATTTCAAATTTGTGATAATAATAAACAAACTAACAAATAAAATGTATCAATACAGGGCTATAAGGAAAGGATATGCCAAATAGTACTCATCATTATGAACAACTTTTACTGGGACCACCCCTGAAATCGGCTGTTCTATAGAAAAATTTCAATGACTGTCGACAAAATGTATGATGGCTGATTTTGTTTCCCGATTTCCGGGTTGTTCCCAACTAAAAGCTGTATAACGATGAGTAGGTACTACTAGATTTTTTCGCCTTAGCTTTCCTTATAACTATACATTTATCTATCTACATCAGAAGTATTCAGATGGCCTAAAAACTGAAAATAGAGCTTACTCCGCCTACAAATACAAGTGACCCCGAGGTTGTATATTCAGGCCAACAACAATGCCCAGCCCATATTAATACCCGCCTATTATACAAATAGTGGTATATTAAATACTCGTCATTAGTAGGCTTCATAATTGCCTGAGGACGTCCGAATGTATTTAATCCCAGCAGTGGGTGGTTACTCGAATACTCTAGGCCAATTTTGGGGCTCAAGGTTTTGTTTTATTGGGGTGACGTAGAAATAAGTGTAGACTTACCACACTTATTATTTCTGGAACTTTCCCAAACTTAGAAATAAGAATGGGGAACGATAAAGGAAAGGAATAGGAAAGAAAAAAAAGAAAAAAAAAAAGAAAAAAAAAAGAAAAAAAAGGAAAGAAAAAAAGAAAGAAAGAAAAAAGAAAAAGAAATTTAAGAAATTTTAGAGTTGATCGCACGTCTTAAATTTTCTAAAAATCCAAATCCACCTAGGTTATATACAATTAACAGAATAATATTAAATCGAAGAATATCGGTTTCTTCTAGGCGCGCGTGCTCCATCGTAGACCGCATCGTTGCTTACCATCAGGCGAGACGGCGATCAAATGCAAGCCTATTATTAATAAAATATATATATATACTAGCTGACTCGACAGACGTTGTCCTGTCAAAAGCCATTGCGTAACTATAGCAACCGTAGTATGTTGATGCTAACTTGTCAATTTATAGTAAAAATTATCAGTATATATATAATTTGCAATAAATTAAAATTGCGACTATAATTTGAGATTTAAACTATCCTATCTCTCAAGTTGGATCGAACTGCACATGGTGTGCGAATTTTATTATAATCGGTTAAGTGGTTTAGGAGTCCATTGAGAACAAACATTGTGACACGAGATTTATATATATTAAGATATATTCACTAATAGTCCAAGATCCCTTGTCCTAAGTATAAGTTACTTTTTGTACTTGACTATCATCAAACTGAAGTTCTATCAATTTAAATTCAGTTAAGACAGTCGTCCATCTGGATGGACACCACTATCAGGAAATAACTATTACTGTTAAATTTTAAAAACCCTCAACGTTCAAGCGGATCTAAGAGAACACTCCTGACTAATTCACTTTTTAAACAAAAAAAAAACAAAATCAAAATTGGTTTATTCGTTTGGGAGCTACGATGCCACATACACACACACACACACACACACACGCCAAACTTATAACAGCCCATCGTTTTTCATCGGGGGTTAATAAAATCAAACAAACCAGCTCAAACCAATATCTAATAATAAATTATACAGAAATATCAAACCTAGCGATTTGATTTCCGCTTCGATGCTATCGGATGGCATGAATACGATCATCGCGACTGGTTCTCTTTTTGTGTTTTATAGAATCTGAATAATTAAAGAGAGAAAAAGTGTCTCGCTCGAGCGAAATGAATTTCGCTAGAGATAGATAAAAAAGTTTCGGTACATTCTGCAAACACAATTGAATTAGAAAGAGAAGATAAAGAAAGAAAGACAACAACAGTTAGATATAACATGTCGTCAATAAAATGTTAATTTAACCCAGAATAATCTGCTTAATTATTTAAATGGTTAACTAATTATTCTATAGATAACATAATTATTTTTACAAAACAAAAACCGACTTCAAAAGACCGACTATTGAGTTATTCATCTATTTGTCGCGCACGTACTTAATGCAAATTTAAGACTTATATGGTTTTCTCATGGATACCATTATCAGAACTGGACTAAATTGAAATGGGACCAAATGGGAAGCGTCAGCTTTCTAATAATAAAAAAGAATCATCAAAATCGATTCACCCAGTCAAAAGTTATGAGGTAACAAACATAAAAAAAAACATACAGTCGAACTGATAATCTCCTCCTTTTTTTAAGTCGGTTGAAAAGTAAAACTAAGCATTATAATACCAATAATTTGGATCACGTGCAAAGATAGTAGAAGCACCTGTAAAAAACGAGCCTCAAATAAAAAAAAACCGACCAAGTGCGAGTCGGACTCGTGCACGAAAGTTCCGTATCATTATCTATAAAAACGGCAAAAAAAACATGTTTCTGGTATGGGATCCCCCTAAAATATTTATTTCATTATATTTTTTAGTATTTCTTTTTATAGCGGCAACAGAAATCCATCATCAGTGATAATTTTAACTGTCTTAACTATCACGGTTCATGAGATACAACTAGGTGACAGACGGAGAGACAGACAGACGGACAGCGAAGTCTTAGAAACCCTAAAAAAGAATCCACAAACTGTTTAAATAATTAACCTTCACTCGTTTTCGCTAACTATTGACAAATAATCAGATTTTATGCCAATCTTGTCCACGCTACGAGTATTTCAAAACTTTTAATCGCTCCGAAACAGTACAACCATCCAAGAAAAAATCTTGGCCAAACACAGCCCAATTCTGAGAATGGAAAGGAAGAATAGCCAAACAGACTTTTATAAAACTACAGCTCGTTTTGTCTTAATTATAATACAGCTTTCATATAGGAGAACCGCATTGGAATCAGTTATAAGCTACCGAGCTACGACGACGTCCACACACAAATACTTTCCTTTTTCAAGCTGTAAGCTAAATGCATAACTATCTTTATTAAAATGAAGAGAAAAACTTCAGGATTTTGGCCTTATTTCTAAACGTTGCTTAAATCACAAACGTCATTTAACTTTTGCGATTCCTAACTCAGTTGCAAGATTTGACCTCAACAAACTAAAGCATGTGTGTAAAAGCTTACAAAATGAAGCGCTAACTAAATAATGCTACTTAAGTTTAAGCAGAGTTTATAATTCAGACCTTGCATCATTAACTCTGAGCATACCACAGGATTTCTCACTGACTAAAATGCTTAGGTATTACGAGCATTACCACAGTTTGTAAAATAGTTACTACGTGTAAAACCTCAGGATATTTTACAGTTACTATGTTATTACCACAGGTTATTTAGCAGTTACTACGTGTAAAATACCACAGGTTATTTAGCAGTCGCTACAGTAATATCGCGAGATAACACAAAGCTTAGGTAAAAGACCTCATTAGCATTTCCTCGGAGACTTCAGAGATCCCTTGCTTCTCGCTAAGACAACGATTTCAAGATAAAAAGGTTTCCAGGAAGTCCTCGGTTTTTACCCCTTGTTTATTTAATGAGGAAGAATAGTAAAATATAGCATAATATATTTTTAATATTTTATATTTTGCTTGAAGTTTCCGTGAACGTGCTTATATAAATATAATAAACAAGCTGTCTCTCAAAATACCTTGAACAACTTATGTACCTACTGTATTTTGCTGGTTAATAATGTTAAAAAGTGTTACGTTGAAGCATTAAATTTGTTATAGACAGTATAAAAACTTGAAACCTCAAGAAAAAACCTGCAAAAGAATTAACACAATAATTTTATTGGGTACCTTCCCATCTACCCAAAATTCGTCCCTGTGAAACTACGTTCAAAATTAAAATTCTCAAATCACGACATAGCATACGTACTCGTAATAGTGTTAACGAGCTGAAAATCCTCTTTCAAATAGTCTGAAGAGCTAAAGATGATTTCTTTCACAAAGTCTGAAACCATTTAATATAATTGACGTTGCCAATAATTTTCCAGGCTTTGCCTTTGCTTGCCTCAGAAAAGTAGACCCTACTTACACTGATACAAAGTTCAAACTCCTTGAGCTCTAAATGTCAGATTTATATTGGATTCTCCCAAGTCCTTCTTCAACTTTATCGTCATATTTTATTCAGAAAGGGCAAACTCTTGAAAGATGAACTGTGAAGGCCTAAAGTTGAGATATAATCGAGTAATACGAACTTGACTAGAGCAAATAAAGATCAATCATTAAAAGTAGTTAGTCGTTTTATTAGTTTTTATACTTAGTTTCATTAAAATCGGACTATGTAAGCAATTTCAGAAAAAAGATGATGCGATAGTTGGACGATTCAATTATAAGGTCCCGATGTGTTTTCTACGCTGGTGGGAGTATTAAAATGTAGGGTCTATTGTTTTTTTTGCCATTTGAGAATGAGCCGAAAGGCGGCCTGAAAATTCTAACACCAGAGCAAGCCACTCGGCCTCCGCTTATTTCTTTTTTGTTTATTTCTCGGCTTATTCTGCGGCATGATGGTTAGCGATCTTCTTCGCCGACTTCATAGAAAAATGAAACTTACAGTTCCTATACCACGCCACAATTTTACTCTTTTCTTGAAACTTCCAGAACCGATGTTCCGCCTTCTACGCACGAACTACAAACTTGCTGGATTTCACGACTGGAGTCAAAAACTCAGGTTTATATTTCAGTGTATAAGATTCAGACAAAATGCGTGACTTTATTTATTTATTGCAGTATATTGCAATAATTGCCCTAAAACCCAAATCGGGTTAGTCGGTTTGTTTCTACCCTCTGCCCCGATGTAACACAAGAAGAGAAGAGAGAGACAAGTCGTGCAGCGTCATTCAGGTGTCAATTAGTGGCGAGCACTAAATCCTAGAGGGGTCGAGTAAAAATAGCCGCCGACCTCTGACCGGGTCGGGAACAATGCGGGCGACGACCTGCGCCCTGGATATAGGATATGTCGGCCAGCTTCTCTAAAGAATGGGTCTTCAAAATGGGTCTAATAGTCCACGCTAATGAGATTTGCGTAAAATAGAAGTAGAATTAGTACTGAATAATATTATTTGATTTAGGAATGGGTACATTTTACTTTTTGAATTAATGTGAGATATTTTTTGACGATATTTAGCGATTTGAATACTTTTTACTTATTATAGAGAGCCTAAATTAGTAATAGCTATACTTCTATATTATTTAGTTACACAATCAATGGTAAGTGATTGGAGGACAGTTACACGAAACTCTATAAATTTTTGTACCAAGCCCTTTGCTGGTATATCGATGTTAGGCGTCCTGAAGAAAGTTTTTTAGGTGGGTTCCCAAAGAGTCACAGTGTTACTGGTTTTTTATATTAGGCGATGTGACAAAAAAATTGTTTTATTTTGGAAAAATTTGTCGTTCATTCTGTCTCTCGATCAATTTTAAGTAGAGAGTAAACAATTTGCAGTATAAAAATAATATAGGTATACTACCAAGTAAGTCCTAAAAACACAAAAAGAGCATGAAACATACTCATGTTACTTTTTAGGTATAGACGGTAGAGTAATATAATACAATTGTGTAAATGCTATTTGTCTGTAGAGATAGTGATGTAAATTTACAGAATATTGTTTAACATAGATATTTTAGCTATTTCACCTTATTTAAAGTAATTTTAACACCAGTGCTGCCAAAACAAAATAAGAGTATTTACTGCATTTACAGTCGTTTGTGAGATAGCGACGTTAATTATTACCATCAATATATACAAAGTCACCGAAGTCGAATTAAGTCGGATTATATCGAACTAGCTTTATTTTTTACTGGATAATAAATTGACGTTAAGTTTTGACAGCAAACGTAGTGATGGGATCAGAATATCTTATGAGATAAATCGATCGATTTTGTCAATGACGTCATCATAGAAATACCAACGATATCCATAAGCAGAGAAATGACTGAGTTACCTAAGTACTTTAATTTTAATGAAATGTTTTAATTTCACCGTTGAGACTTAATTAGGGCATGTTTCCAAAATGCTCTAATTAGACTTCCTGGACTAATCTTTACAGAGGTGTGTTATCACAACATACAGTCCATCAGATGAAATAGGTGCATTTTGACCGAAATAAAGGTGCCTACCTTGAAGAAAATCAGTTACTAGTGTGCGGTTCTTCTACGATATCGATTTCATAATTTTAGTAATCGATTACAGTTTCACCAACATGGTAAATCGTTTTCTCGATTTAACTCTGCAATTGTACAAAGCTAAAAAAAATATTAGATACCTGTTTCATTATTTTTGGAAAATCAACCCCTATAAGGGTAAAACAGAGTGTTGAATCAACGCATCAACATCAACAGATCAACGCACTGCCTAAGCCGCTTAAGCTACAAACGTCAAATTTGGACAAAAGTTTTATAACAAAAAGCGAACGCACACTAAGAAAGGGATATGCCCAATTCAACCCCTATAGGGGTGAAAAGAGGTGTTTAAGTTTGTATAAAAAAAATATTTCTTAATGCTACGATTATCAAACTTTGCGAATATACTCAAGTAAAAAAAATAATCGATACCTATTTCATCATTTTTGAATAATCAACCCGTGAAGGGATGAAACGGAGTATAGAAGTATGTATGAAATTTTTTTTTGTTGCCGTGGTTACGAAACTAATTAATAGACTTTTAGTTTTTTGGTTTTTGAAATTGACTTTTGAAAATCAACCCCTAAAGGGGTGAAATGGCGTGGCAAATATAGTACGGAGAGAGAATTGTAATGACTCACTGACAGACAACGCACAGCCTAAACTGCAGCTGCTGGTCGTAGAAATTTGAAATATGGAGGGTGTGTTTGTCTTGATGGGTAAAAGTGTACCAAGAAAGGATTTTTTGAAATTCAGGTTGAAGGGTGAAAGGGGGTGAAAGGGGTGAAATAGAATATTAAATTTAGTATGGAGAAGCATTGTTTTTGACGCCACGGTATTTAAACTTTACAAATATACGAAGCTTACAAAAATAACGAACACCTATTTCACAATTTTTGGAAAATCAACCCCTGTGGGGGTGAAATGGCGTGGTAAAAATAGTACAGAGAAAAAAATTGTTTTGATGCTAACTCAATGAAACTTTACAGATGTACTAAACTTAAGGCGGGTAAACAACATCCGGAAAAAATCCAAAAACTTCGAAAAGTCACATCCTCGAGGTGGAACTGCTAATTATCTCGAAAACTAAAAACATTTTTACCAAAGCCTTGAGACTAAAAAGTCACCAAAACCTCGGACCTTTTTGGAGCGATTAAAAATAACATAGTCGCCTCAAAAACATGGCCGCCATACAAACTTTGAGGGTCTATATCTCCGAAACGGTTGAAGATGGGTGGGTGTTTGACTAAATGTTGAGTTAACAAGGGCTACTTGATGGTGGTGGCGAAAATCCAAATGATTCAAAATGGCCGCCATTTTTCAAAATGATTCGAGAGGGCTGACTTATTGCATCCGGGGGTTTTTGCTTTTATTGTATGACGCTTTTTACATGCTCTCAAAAAAGAGGGTTAAATTAATTTCATCCCGGAAAAATTATCGGTTCCCGAGGTAATAGTCCACACGGGCGAAGCCGTGGGCGGAAGCTAGTTGAATATAAAACTAGACAAATTAGATTACCTTTAAGTACGCTGTTTTGTATTTTTTAAACTAATTATGTTAATATTCATTACTTTTAGTTATAGTCCTACATAATTACGTTATTTAGGGTCTGTCCGTAACTCTGTACATTCAACGTTCAACGTGTGATAGAGCCATATAATATGGATGCCAGTACGGTGTTACAGGAATCTCAGGTATAGGCGACGGGGATCGCTTACCATCAGGTGGCCAGTTTTCTTGTTTGCCATTATATGGCGTAGAAATCGTATTTGTTCTGAATATTGGGATTTTAAAATAGATAGGCATGTACAGCTACTCATCAGTGGCGGGAAAAAATGGGTACTCAGAAATGGATGCAATACTCAAAATGGGTGGAGTCAAAAATATTAAAATTTATCTAGAAATTAAATTTAAACAGTTTACAAAAAAAGCATTAAAAGTTAACTACGAGTACCTATAGTTTCCAAATAAACTGCACAGATGGAACAAGGAGACGAAACATACTAAACTTCCAATGCATACTTTCCTTATCTATCTCTTTTTCTTTGTTCTTATTGCAACTGCATTACATTAGATACGAATAATACATGTAAATGTTTAATTAGACCAATTTTTGGGTATAAATACGTGCGGACTCCTTGCTCAACACAACAATAGCTCCAGCTCTTCGTTTGCAAACACCTCACAGATTACAATCCAAAATGTTCAAGTTCTTCCTCGTTCTCGTCGTGGCCACCATGCTGATCAGCAACGTAAGAACCTACCTACTACAGGGTTATTCATAAAGGGTATGCTAAGCCGAAAAAGGCTCATAGTACTCATCATTGTGAACAACTTTTACTATGGGACCAACTCGAAATTAGCGAAAAAAAAATCAGCTGTTCGATAGAAAAATGTGATAGGTACTCAACAAAATGTATGGAACAGCTGATTTTTTTTCTCGAATTCCGGGTTGGTTCCACAGTAAAAGTTGTTCATAATGATGAGTACTATGAGCCCTTTTCGGCTTAGCGTACCCTTTATGAATTACCATATATATTACTACACCCGAACTGCGCTAAGAACAGTTCTGGCCTTAACTTGGTGAATTTATAAGCTGTAGAATGTTTTAAGAAGATTAATAATATTTATTTTTTTCACAGAGCGCGCAGCAGATTCTGGGTAAGATATTCCACCGTTTTTACATTGTATAGTAATATAATGTAACTCGTTGATTTTAATCATACACAATCTTAATATATATAAATCTCGTGTCACAATGTTTGTCCTCAATGGACTCCTAAACCACTTAACCGATTATAATAAAATTCGCACACCATGTGCAGTTCGATCCAACTTGAGAGATAGGATAGTTTAAATCTCAAATTATAGTCGCAATTTTAATTTATTGCAAATTATATATATACCTACTGATAATTTTTGACAAGTTAGCATCAACATACTACGGTTGCTATAGTTACGCAATGGCTTTTGACAGGACAACGTCTGTCGAGTCAGCTAGTATAATTATAATAATAAAAATACTATAGACTCATTAGCGTATTAACATTTTTATAGGTCTCGCCGGGGATGGGATACCAGTAAAAGCTGAAGGACTGAGTATGTATTTAATTGTATGCTTTGTTTGTGTAACTCAATTAATTCAATCAGTCTTCGTTGCTTTATTTTTGTGTTTACTCGCATTAACTACCTACTCGTATAGTTTAATAAGTTAAGTCTTTGCTATGTGATTGTAAATGTTAAAAACTAGCTTTGTGCCGTAGTTTAAACTACACCTTAAATACGAGGATGTTTCTAGAACTATATAGCTACAAGAAACGATAAACGTACTTGCTAAAGTTTTAACATTATAAAATACCTATTTGTTATTTCATATACATTTTAATTTGTTAAGGAAACTAAATAATCGATAAGACTATACGACATGACTCATATCCTATAGGTACATTTGACATTGATTGACATTTGACGACCTGTTTGGCTCAGCGGTAGTATATCCGCCTCATAAGCTAGAGGTCCTGGGTTCGATTCCCGGTCGGGCAGGTGTTTGAAAGAAGAATTGTGTCAGTTGTCCTTGTCTTGTGTGTGTTCCATGGCATCCCCGACACAGGGTATCCTAGTAGGGAGCTATATGAGTGTGAAACGTTTATTTTTTCACAAACATGGTCAACTCTATAACACTGAAGAACTTTTACACGCAACTTGCTTACATAAAACAAACAACTTCAGTTTTAAAATCTATTTTTTTTTTTTTTTTTTTTACGAATTATTAGAAATCGTAGAACTAAAGTTGTTTGTTCAACATTATGGAATGAATTCAATGTATAGAAGCTGCTTGTACAAAGTATTGAGTGTTTTGGAGTTGTCTTTGTAAGTCTTACTAAACTAAAAATAAGTATACATAATATTATTACTCTGATACAGGTGTGAACGTACCAGATGTAGCAGATGTTAAACTTGACAAACTTGACGCTAAAGTTCTTGGAAGTTCGAAAAAGTGAAAATTAGGCGACGAAGCCATTTATAACGTCATTAACTTATCTTTTATGCAAAAGTCACACTGAGAAAACGTTTCACCGCTGAATTAAATTAAAAACAATTTCTAAATATTTCATTGTCACATTTCGACTAGATACTAATTTTATTGTTCTGTAGCATTTTTAATTTCATAAAAAATTTAATGCAAATTTTATTCTTTCATCTAAAAAGTAACTAAGATATTCAAGTTTCATATTTTACATTTATTTTTTTACTGCTGTTATTAGACGTTTCTTAGCCTGGTTTAGAAAATGTATTTATAATAAATAAATGATTATTTGTTTACAAAACTGTTTTTTAATACCCGCTAGCTTCAATTAGGCATAAGTTGTATCATTTGTTGTTTGTTGTAGTTGACTATGTCTCAATAGTAGATTATATGGCAAAATAGGTAATATTTATTCGGCGAGGAAGCCATTTTGAATCCAGGGCGGAGCGAAGCATTCTACAGTAGAATCCTGACCACGACGTAGGATTCAAACAGCTTTAACCGACCTAAAAAATATTCACCAAAAAGTACGATGATTAGCACCGGTTTTTACGGTGACAAGTATTATGATATATGGTTGTCACCCTAAAAACTAGTACTAGCACCAGTTTTTACGGTGACAAGTATTATGATATATGGTTGTCACCCTAAAAACTAGTACTAGCACCAGTTTTTACGGTGACAAGTATTATGATATATGGTTGTCACCCTAAAAACTAGTACTAGCACCAGTTTTTACGGTGACAAGTATTATGATATATGGTTGTCACCCTAAAAACTAGTACTAGCACCAGTTTTTAGGATGACAATCATATACACCGTAAAAACGTGCTAATCATCGTACTTTTTGCTGATATCAGTATGCTCCGTAGTATAAGTGAATCCATCGGAATTTTGATGAATTGTATGAAATGTAGTCTACTGGTGATCTAGCCACGCACATCTGTAGTGACACTCTCGGCACAGCACTGCGCTCATCACCCTGAGACATAAGATGTTTAATATCCTATTTGCCCTGAAATTTCACTGGAAACGTTGCCCTTCCAACCGGAACACAGTAATGTTTGCACATTACTGCTTGGCGGTGGAATGACTGGTGGGTGATAGTACCACGTACTTCTTCAGGTGGGCTCTGCAAAAGTGCCCTACAACTATAAATTGCTGCTACATACACCGATAAAATCTTTAAATACGCTGACTCAGTAATAGAAATTAAATTACAGTGGAAAATAGACACTTTAAGGACAGTACCGATCATACTTTCTACTACAGGTGTCATACCATACCCACTATTCACCAGTCTAAGTACACTTAACTTACACAACATAACAAAAAGCAGTTATCCTAACACATGCCAGCCGAATCTTTCGGAAAGGTTTGTAAATTATGGATGTCTCGCCAGACGAAAGAATAAATATTAAACCAAGAAATTGACAAAAAATTGTTATTAATAAACAACAATTTTTTTTTCAAACACTGCATTTTTATTTTTAGAAATTGTTTTTGGATCTTTCATAAAATCCTAATATTTAAAAGACAACGGTAACGAACTATGTATTTGTATATGTAGGAATGTATTAATTATTAAAGACCCGAGCAAACTTCTGACATTCAATGTAAATTACATTAAAACGGCTGAACGGATTCGTATTAAATTTAATACTAAAGTAGCTTATACCCAGGATTAATATATAAGTAGCCTACTTTTTATCCCGAAAAAGGCTTGTAAACCACGGCGCAGCTAGTAATTACATAATGTAACAACAATTTTGTGCACTAGTATACTTAGAAGTAGACTTTTATGCACTAGAGTCTAAAAAGCCGTTTTAGTCCGCATACTGGGCATAAACAGGAACTTTACGAAATGAGAAGTAATTTTAGAAGTAAAACAGTATTTTTGCTCGGGTGATATTGAATTTCTCACTGCAATCAGAATCCTACTTTATAATCCTACGCTCCACTAGGAATGCACTCTTTTTAACGCCATTGCTGTAAAAATATTATTCAGCTTCCTTATCATCCAATCTACTATTGTGGCCGGTTATAGACTACTTTTCATCCCCCTCTAAGATAAAAACATATAAGACAACTAACTCCGTATGTAAAGTTGCCTGAAAGAGATCGCTCTTAGCGATAAGGCGGCTACGAACAACGGCGCGGATAAGAACTAGTTTTAAGTGTTATTATCCTTTGGTTATACAGGGTTATTCATAAAGGGTATGGTAAGCCGAAAAGGGCTCATAGTACCGAGAATTCGCAAACAAAAAATCAGCCGTTGCATAACATTTTGTCGAGTGTCATTGACATTTTTCTATGGAACAGCTGACTATTTTTTTCGCGAATTTCGGGTTGGTCCCATATTAAAAGTTGTTCATAATGATGAGAACTATGAGCCCTTTTCGGCTTAACATACCCTTTATGAATAACCCCGTTGTGATAGTGATGTAAATTTACAGAAGAATGTGCTTAAGAAAATTAGGTACTTAGTTATTTACTCATTTTAGCACCTGCCTTGTTATTACAAAATGAGATTATACTATCTTTAGTCATTAGTGAAATAGCAATGTTAGTTATTGACATAGCCTTATAAAATAATTGGCTGTGACATACCTACAGACAAACAGACGCACGAGGCTCGCTTTAACTCTAAATAGATATAATTATTAACTTTCCTAAAAGTGTTTTGTTTAGAATTTCTTAAACTGATAATATTAATATTCATTACTTTTATGTAATTTTTCAATTTTAAAAAGAAATTTAGGGTCTGTCTGTAATTATGTATACATTTAAAAATATGCGGAGAGAGTCAGGTGGATACTGATACCTATACTGTGAGACAGATACCCCTATGCAACGATGAGCGCTTACCATCAGGCGGCTACTTTTATTTTGTTTGACAAGTATTTACTGAATATTGGGATTTTGAAGTAGTAACCTACCCAGAAATGGGTGGAATAAAATTAGAATAGATGAAAATTGATTCTAAAGAACACGAAAAAAGTATCAGAAGTTAACAAGTTTACAGATGAACAACTCAAATGGAACCGGGAGACAAAAATTACTTTATTTACTTCTAATAGGTACCTACTTTCTTTATCTATCGCTATTTTATTGCTACGTGTTTTCAGCCTTCATTATAAAATTAGCATCAGATACAAATAATAAATTTAAACGTGAAAATACTCGTAGGCCTATTTTTGGATATAAATACGTGCGAACTCCTTGCTCGACACAACAATAGCTCCAGCTCTTCGTTTGCAAACACCTCACAGATTACAATCCAAAATGTTCAAGTTCTTCCTCGTTCTCGTCGTGGCCACCATGCTGATCAGCAACGTATTAACCAAATCACCAAGTAAATCCAAGGTGTGTTCTGAATAATTCTAGCATTTAATATTGGACATGCATTTGTCTAATTAATTGCAGTACTAAAATGTTTTCAGAAGATTAATCATATTTATTTCTTTTACAGAGCCCGAAGTGTCCTGGTAAGATGTTTAACCGATTTTAAATAATATGTTTATATTTTATAATAACTCGTTGATATAATTGTTTAATCACCATACAATACAAATAATTCCCTCTAGCCCATTTTACTATCGGACTACCAAGGGCACTAAAAAGCGATATCGTTTTATGGCTGGTATACCAAGAACTCGTACAAAGCGCTTTGATTGCACCTTCATTGTTTGTACTGCTAGAGTGTGGAATACTCTGCCCGAGTGAGTATTTTCCGGGAGCTATAATCTGGGTGTCTTCAAGTCACGAGTGAATCGGTTTCTTCTCGGCGCGCGTGCTCCATCGTAGACCGCGTCATTGCTTACCATCAGGCGAGATGGTGGTCAAATTGAGTAAGAAAAAATGTCATTCGCATATTAACTTGTCTATAGGTTCTGCAGGAGGAGGAGGAGGAGGTTCTGCAGGCACCTCGGCGAAGCCCATCGTGGACGTGGACGCGGACGTAAACCTTGGTACGTACTTAATTGTATACCTATATTTTGTTTGTGTGACTCAATGGATTTGAATCAGAGACTTTGTTGCTTTATTTTTATGATTACAGTTTTCATTAATTATCTGGTTTAGTCTTCGCTATGTGATTGTAAATGTTAATAACTGGCATCGAACTAAAGTTTTAACTACTCCTGGGATAGAAGATGTTTCTAGAATCGGCTATGAGACGATAATCATATTTGCCAAAGTACAAATTATGTATATACTCGTAATTTTTACATTGAACTTTTCATTCATTTAAGGCAACTAAAGGATCGATAAGATTATGCGGCATGACTCATATCCTGTTATGCCAGTGTAACTTTAAAACTCTGAAAATCTTTTACAAGCCGCATCGTCCACATTAAACTAAACCACAAGAGTTCTACGCCTCTTACCTTAAAAGTTCGTAATCTCAATACAATAATTAATTACCGCTCCATTGCTTCCCAACAAGCGAAATTGCGATCAAACGCAAGCCTATCATTAATTTAATAAAATATAATATTTTCGCGTGGAATTAGTACCAATTGCAATATATAGGTATTTATCCTGTATGTTTTTAAGAATTATTAGAAATAGTGGAACTAAAATTGTTTGGTTTGGTACCTATAGCTAAACCGTTTATTTTAGTCCTTTTTAGTCCTCGCCTGCACGGCAAAGGGGACTGAGAGAGGTGCGGGCGGCGGGAGCGCTTAGTGTGATACACACGCACCCACCGCCCGCACCTCTCTCAGTCCCCCACGCCGTCATACCCCCCGCGCCTCTGTACCGCTTAGGCGAGGACTAAGATAAACGGTTTGGCTATAGTAAGGTATACAGGGTCAACAGTAACTTAGTCTAGAAATAAGTATTCAAAATTCTAATGCTCGGTTACAGATGGTAAGAAAAAAAATACCCCACTCGTGGATCTAGAAGCTACTGTGGACGGCTTGGGCCTGAAAAAGTGAAAACTAGGCGATACAGCCATTAATAACGTCATGAACGTATATTTTATACACGAGTCACACTAAGAAAACGTTTTACAACTGAATTATATTAAAAATAGTTTCTAAATATTTCATTGTCGCATTTCAATTTCTAATTTTGTTCATGCATTATGGCTACTAACTAACTTTTATTCCTTGTAAGGAATAAACGTTGCAAAGATTTTAGACTCGACATTTAATTTTGTACTGCAGTTATCGGACGTCATCTTAGCTTGATTTAGTAAAATTATATATAAATAAATGTTTATTCATCAAAAACTGTTTTTTTAATACCCGCCCTTACTATTATTTGTACCATTAGTGTATTTGACTGTGTCTTAAGACTAGATTGCATGGCTACTAATGGAAAGGGAGCAAAGTAATATTTTTACGGCCAGGACGCTATTTTGAATCAAGGTGGAGCGAAAGATTCAAAATTAGAATTTTGAGCACAGCGAGGTACTCAAACGTTACCCGACCTAAAACATATTTTCCATCCAACTTGCACGAAAACGATGGTTTTTTGACGTGCCAACGTCTAATAAATCGATGAACGCCGGGTGCACGCACGAAAAAGTGTCCCGTTACGCTCATTGTGACGTCACGATCGGAGCGAGAAAAGTATGCAATCATTTCATCAATTGTTTGAGACGTTGTCACGTGAAACTATATCGTCCGTAAACCGACTTTACAGACAACCAATTTTTTATTACTTATTTTTTTTATATTGGCTAGATGATTCGTTTGCACCTGAGGTTTGCACATAAATACAAAAGAAAATGCCATCAAAATAGGTAATATCTGAAAAAAACCTTCACAAAAGGAATTGATGAGTTTGTATCTGAATTTGTTTCTTAGTGTTCCGCAACCAAAGATTTGATTAAAATATTGTACAAAACAGGTGGCGTGGAAAAGTTATATCTAAAAGAATAAAATTTACTGTTTGTCTCCGATATTCTACGTTCAAAAAACTTGCAAAGATTAAATGATCAGATTTTACATTATAATCATAATTTTAATTTTTAACTGCAGCAGTTAGACGTTTCTTAGCTTGCATAAGTAAAGTATTAGGTTATCAATAAATGACTGCTCAATTAAAAAAACAGTTTTTTATCCGCTTTACTCTGAAAAAAACAAATACAAATAATAGGTACCGATTTGTATTTGACTGTGAGTTCGCTGTCTGTATACCTACCTAAAGGTCGTGGGCAATTATTTTTATTATTTTTTCACTCATTATGTGTATTTTACTCGTACATGCTAAACTATGAAAGAAACTTAAATTTTTTTAACAACAAACAACAGTTAGGCCATAATAATTGGTCACTCTCACTGTCATGGCATTTCTAATGATAGCGACAGTGGCCGTGGTAGAACTCACTAGAATCGTGTATCCGATACACAATTCTAGCGAGTTCTATCTCGGCAATAATAAGTTCAATATCCGCAGTTTAGGAAATGTAGCAAATAAGTCGAAAAATAAGTTGCGTTTATTCAAGTGTTCACTTATGTATTGTGTAACGCGATGTGTAATCATCGAGAATCCTATAAAAAGGTTCGAAGTAGCACTAATAAGATATCATGAGAGCGAGTCTTGGCTGGTAGTGGTACGGAAATTTATTGTGTTAAGTAAAACCATTTAAAATCTTCAGTTTTACTAATACTTGTTAACAAGTAACATGCACAAGTTTATCTTTGTACTCGTCGTAGTAGCCATGCTGATCTCTAACGTAAGTATTTATTTAATTTAAACAATAAAGATAGCATATGAATTTAATTTCTTATTCGTTTAACTGTGTTTGTGAATAAATGGGTGGTCTAGGCGGAGAATCAGGATACGTGGAAGAAGATGGGGGGATGCCTTTGCCCAGCACTCGGACTTAATAGGCTGAAAAAAAAATCTATAAATATACAAAATGGCAACAAAGAAAATTGATTTTTAAAGTAGAAAATGATTTTTTTACAAGATTGTAACATTGAAATGTTGACTGACTGTTAGTATACCCTATCTAGTGTTGAGCCTCTAGCTAGTCTTAGCTAAAGGAAGTTCGTATAGGCTGAATGGTTAGCCCTGGAGTCACAGTTTAGGCCGCCTAAATGCCTCTGACGTAAAAAACTCGACAAAATTAATGTTTTTAATTCATTAATTTTTTTACAGAGCTTGCAGCAAGGTTATGGTAAGATCTCACAAGATTCTATCTGTACGAGTACATTTATTAAATTTATTTATTTTACGAGTATTTTTTTTTTATATTTTATTTTCATACATTGTTCGTTATCATTTATGATAACAACATCATATTTTTATTTGTGTAGGTGGCAGCGGCGGCGGAGGCGCTGGTGGAGGCCAAGGCTTTGGATTCGGTTTTGGGGGTTCCGCAGGGGCAGGAGGTAACATATATGTATTCTTTGACTTGACAATAGTGGAGCCAAAATGATCAAAACCAAAAACTTTGTAACCGAATTGTTGAAAATCGTAAATTAGATATTATTATGTCAAGACTTCTGCGTCAGCGGACTTAATTTTTGGGCCGTGGATAAATTGTCTTTCCTCCGTTCCGCATTTATCTCACGAGAATCCATATGGATTCTCGTGAGATGGATTCTCGACACAACGCATAGTTTCGTCACATCGACCGACGCGCCTATAAAAAAGTTGATAAACTGTTTGTCCACGGCTCGTGCTAAGTTTGCTGACGTGTTTGCATAAGAAAATATCAGATGGATAGTAATTTTTGACGAAAATATCTACGTAGCGAGTATTTCGAAGATAAAATAATAAAAAAATGCGGTTTCTGTTTAAGTCCGACAGTGGTCACTCCGCTTTTTAGAGTTCTGAACCTCCTTCCGGGAAGAACCCTTAAGGCGAGACTTCGGTGTCTGCCTCTCTATCTGTATTTCGCAATTATTATCTGTCGAATACTCGCTACGTATCTATTTTCCGACAGAAATTCCTGCTCGATCCTCAGAGTGTTGTCTCGTGTACAGGTGATGGCAGTGGGGGCGCAGGTGGCGGAGGCAACGGTGGCGCTAATGCTGGGTTTGGTTTCGGAATGAATGCTGGTGCCGGTGCCGGTGGCAATGGCGGTTTCGGTGGCTTTGGACGCTAGAAGTAGTAATGTTTTAGTGTCGATAAAACGTTATAATGTTGTGCCGTACTTTTACTTGGACTTCATCTAGACTCTAGACTATGGCGAGATGTAATTTCACCTACAAAATAGCAGATCAAAAGATATGTTTATATTCGTACTAGCTGCACTCTGCGGGATAGCCCACAATCTTATAGAAACCAATTATTATTATTTTTACCAGAATAAAAAGCCTAAGTATGTGTTTATCCAGGGTATAAAGTGTCGCTTGGAGGATTCCACAACTTGGATTCCACGCTTGGAGGTTCAAACAGTAGGATTCAGGTAGAAAATATATTTCTTCAGCAGGATTTGTTTTAACAATAATACTAGTTTTAGTTCTTAGTAATTATTTGAAAATAGTGTGAAATGGGCTAATAACGCGACTTCGCACGCTGTCACGCTATAATATTAGCATTTATCAAACATAAACTTGAATAAAACATACAAAACTATGGCTTATGCCTTAGTAGTAGAGTTTTTAATTAATTAAACGGACTATTATAACGTAATAACAGTTATTTTCATAACTCTGCTGTGCAAATAGTGAGGCTACTGGGAAATCATACAAACGAGTATTTTTACGGCGTTCACAGTTTTAGGTCTTTTAATTTAATAGTAGATTTTGGTAGGCATTTGTAATTACTTACAAAAAAAGTCAGCGGTTTAAAATGTCGTCTAATATCTCAAATACTTTAAATAGGATAAAAACTATAAAAAGGGACTAAAGTTAAATAAGTAAGAAGGTACGTATTGGTGGAGGGACCCAGTCCTGGTGTCAGAATCTTTAGGCCGCTTAAAGGCCTCTGACATAGCTCGTTAGTTGATGTAAAACGAAATTATCTACCTATATTTATCAAGTTACTAATGTAACTTTAATCAAATAAAGTTATCACCAAACAATTTTCACCTCGGACCACGACCATTTATTAATTTAACTGTGAAAGGCTGCGCTTGACGTCTGTCCAATAAAATTGTACACAGTACATGTCGCGCTGGCTTTGCAGTGCGAGATTTAATCAGCGAACCGCGCCGTCAGTGGAAATCACGTTTGGTGGTAAACACGCGTAATTAGAGCAGGCAAGCGTCACTGGTGAATAGGTTAGGGCTGGGAGCACAAGTTGTGAAACTTAAGCTCGCTTGGTAATTTTTAAACTTGTTAGGTACGTTTAGAAGCAGGAGTAATGTTTTAATGACAAACATAAATAAGGCAAAGTCTAATGAGCTACATTAGGAAAATCTAGGAAAGTGTCTACCGAACCCTACCTACATGACAAGACACGCTATTGACTGCTACATTTTTGGAAAAAAAAATTGTACGTTTTTACAGTGTCTCTATTATTAAACTATTAAGTAGGTTGTTGCTGTGCTCCGCAGTTTTACCCGCTATCCTACTGAAATCAAGGTTTATTTCAAACCTGAACCGAAATCCTTACTAGGTCGCGGGTTAGGTTAGAAACTTGAAAAAAACTGATTATATTTCTTCCGAACGTAACCCTCTTCCCAACTGGACCCGAAAAATATCTATCATAACCCTAATTGCGATAAATTGAACAAAGAGCCATTTTTATTTGATAACAATCTACCTACGTGTTAATCTTGGATATAAGCTACCGTTATCTTCATACTAAATCCGCTGACTCGTTTGAAGAATAAATTAAAAACGCCCAAACATTCAACACAGTTTCACTTACTTTCTCACTTATCATGTTAGCAGGATATAATGTTTCTATCGCCAATTCTCGCACTGGCTGCAGCTAATTAATTTCAAAATGGCCGCCAGCAGATTGCAATTTGTGGGTCGGATGCGCGCGGAAATAGGTCGCGCAGAACTTATTAGCGAATACTGATTAATATAGCTGTCGATTTTACTGATTAGATGATCCGAATTGATAAAGTCAGTGGATGGAACGAACTTGATCATTTAAGCACTTAGTAAGTCATATCTGTCATAATGATATCTCTGAGAAAGCTACACTAGATACAGCGACCATTCTTGTGCTGAACTCCAGTAATTAAAGCACAGAACAATTCTATTCCAACGTCTTTTGCTCAACCACCCAATTGTTAAGGGCTAATAGTTCAACTTAAAAAAAAGCATAACTGATTATTAAAAAAAAAATGGATATAAAAATGTATAATATGAACCCTGAATCTTGCACTTAGGTGATTCTGGTGTACTAAGTGAAAGTCAGTTATTACTTAGATAAACTTTTTTTTATTCTACTATTTTATAGCTAACGCAGGAGTACTCACGTAACAAAAGAAATCATCAAAATCGAATCACATTTGGCAACGACATCGATTAACAAACTTATAAAAGAACATACGAACACAGAACACCTTCTTTTTGAAAGTCTGTTACAATACGATAAGCACTAACTCGACGAGCGAGTTTTCGATTTTAACTTTACAATTTCGTTCTCAAATATCCACTTCTGGAAACGAGGCAAATATAAATTTACTTATCTGAAAGAACATAATACTTCATATTAAATTGTCGCTTTATCTTTCTTTTATTGCGTGAATAAGACAGGAAACATCAAAAGAAGCCGCAAAAGCTAATAAGCCCCACATTTCCCACATGTTTATCATCTAATATTGACACGTAACAGTTAATAAGAATTCCTCGCGGGATCGAGCGAGTCAATCAACTAATTGCTTGTGTAATGTTCTTAGTAATGTGGAGAATTCATTTATATGAGTGGTAAATTAATACGCTTCAGTACCTTATCTTTTAACGTGATCGCTCTGAAAAGGGAAGTAGTTTTCGGGTTGTTTGATTTTGACAGAGGCGCCTAAAAACTAATAAAACGTAAACGGCCAAAGAATTTATTTTCAAAAACCTTTAAAATGCTTTTCAACCTGTATGGAAGGGTTTGTTCATAGCAATAAGATCGCCATTTGTGGCAATGCCGCATGTTTCCATCTAGGTTACAAGGAAAGGGTATGCTTAGCTGAAAACCCCCATAGTAAGTTTTTTCGCGAATCCCGGGTTGATACTATAGTAAAAGTTGTTCATAATGATGAGTCCTACTATGAGCTCCTTTTGGCTAAGCATAGCCTTTCCTTATAGCCCTGTATTTACCTATTTTTTGTGACGTTTTTGGAAAATATTTTTAAACTCAATAACTTCCGTTCTGACCAACTCAAAAACAATTTCCCCGCAATTCGTTTAGTTCGGCGACAACATGGCGCCGCGCTTCGGAATACTTTGTCTGTATAATTATGAATCAAACAAAACTTACCTTGTAGTTTGATTCCAATTATGCGAGGGCCACAACCGAAGACGATTTAATTATTACATGCAGCAGTACATGGGATTGTGCTATCTTCTTCACACCTTTAGATATTCACTACTATAAAATACAAAACTTGACTTCCTGTCTCCCTTCCACGACCGGAGAGTGGCGCCTGAAACTGGTCATTATTTTTAGAGATATACCTTCAAAGGATGTCAACTGTGTAAATATACATTTTTGCTTTTTAGTTTGTCTGCTCACTCAAGGGTCCTTCCACAAGGGTGGGTTGGGAGTGTAATCGTCTTCGGTTGTGGCCCTCGCATAATTGGAATCAAACTACAAGGTAAGTTTTGTTTGATTCATAATTATACTTCGGGCCACAACCGAAGACGATTTAATTATTACATGCAGATGTTTAGAGATCCTTCGTCAGACAAAGAGCTTAAAAACAAACAATGTATGTATTACTTATGCCCTTCTGGTATTGATTTATGTTACCTACATTATTCAAAATAATGTGTTCCATAGGTAACTCTATCTTTAATCCATAAAAATTTATAAAACTTTTAAAATCTCAACAAATAAGTTATCAATCCAATAAACGCATTTGATTGATTATACATAATATATTATTATTAGATGAATTCATAAAAAAATATTGAATATAGACTTTGCCACTTCACTGTTTTCAAGATTATAAATTTAAATATTCTCTATTAAAAAAAATATGTAAAGCAATCGCTCCGACCTGTAGCCTTCTCAACCTATTTTTTCATGTTTACACCTAAGAGTATGTGAGCTTTTCGCATTTTATGCGGATCTAGCATGCTACTAATGGTGATATGTTCATCCAGCTGTTTAGGATTTATTAATATAAACTTGTAAAACCGTCGCAAATTTGCAAGGCAGTTTATCAGCTATTTAAACTCACTAAGCATTACAGCCGCAAATAAAATTATATTTCCTAAATAGATTCTACAAACCATAGTTTAGGTTCAGATTATGTATATACAATTTATGTAACCCAGTAATGTTCTTAAATAAACGGTAAGAGTTGGAAGGCACCGGACCGGGGTTGCGATGTTTTTTTTTTTTTTTTTTTTTAAATAGGAAACTTTTAGGCTTAATCCCGGAGTAGGTACTTTTTTTTTTTTTTTTTTTTTTTTTGTTAAAAAAGAAAAGAATCTAATACATTAATTTGCAAAATGCTCCGCAACTGCAACTGCAACTGCTTCATCGAAAACAATAGAAATTTAATTTTAATCTAAACGGGTTATTATAGTTTGAAAGATTTATTTAGACCCATTGATTTAATTTTATTAAACTTAACGGTTGCATTCTCTTTGCGGAAGCAATCGCTTGTAGAGTGCTAGTTTCACAAGATAAATCTTAAAGGGTAATTATCTGTTTAGATAATTATTTATTTTTGAAACAAAACCCAAAATCTTATTGGTGTCCCAATACGCTGAATGTTTAGTTTGGTATAAGTAGTATTTTTTATTTAGTATATGGTTTTAGGTTATAACCCGTCCACACTTTATAAAAATCTGTAGACACTATCATATAATGTGACTTTTGCTACTATGTTTATGGACAAAGCTGTTAAAGCTGTCACATAGTTCAAAATTTGTTGTTTTAATTAAATTTAAATTCTATATGACTCGCATTAAAATACTGAAAGTTACTGTTACTTTCTTGACAAAATATCCGCAATTTAATACATTAGGTATACGAATCATATTGCTTTGAAGTTTGATTCGCAGATGAAACCATGTCAATACAATAATTATGCCTCAAAAAGGTTTTGATTTATCATCAACTGCCTGGTAATCTCACTGCCCCCAGAGTAAGGTCAGCGTGTAGATACCATATTCTGTGAGCAAATATTTTATTCCAAATAAAAATATTTGTTCCGATACTATTAACACAGTTCACGGTGAATATAACCGTTGTGAACGCTAGTAAAATATAACTGAAATGCCTTTCGGTCTTCATAATCTTTAAGATTAAGATTGATTAAGATTTATCTTAATTTAATTTGTAAGACTTTAACTTACAATGCCTGAGTCGGAGGAACACATAGAGAGGCAAGTTACTTGCAATTAACAATTTATGTTACTTATGTTCATATTCCGTGTTTAACTTACTGAATTCATGATTAGTAACGACGTAATCAGGCAATAGTAGAAATATTCCCAATCTCATAACATCGCCGAAGTAGTTCGTTATAAAAACCTATATTCGATTTTTAAAGTAAACAATTGTTGCGTTATCTGCTCTTAAGAGTTTATGGCAACCTTGAAGCTCAAAAATAAATATTTTGAGTCCTTGAAATGCAAATTTGAAATCCAAAGTATCCAATACAGCTTCAATTCAGTCCAATCGTCCCGTAAACTTTGCCCGTCAGGCAGTGCGCCGCGCCGCACCATCAGCTACTTCGAAAAACATTTTATGCAACATATTTGATGTGTAAAAATGGAGCGAAATGAGTTCAATGTGAAGTCTTTGCTCTCATAAGTAAATTTTTACTGACTATGCTTTTAACCAAATTTTTAAAATTTGGAAATTATAATCATTATAATTAAATATGTGCATATTATATCCAAGGATCCATATGTAGGTAGTTATAGTTACTCGTACGCCCATTTTTCCCATTCCAATAATTTTGTAAAGATGTACCAGTCTGTATGTATGCATGTATGCATAACTATGACTAGCGACGAAATTTAATCCATTTTGTAAAAAAATAAATACACGGATTTTCGATGAGAGCGCTTTGAATAGGGCTCTAATTAGAAATCAAATAATTTAAATAATTTTGATTTTTCTGATCTAAGTAATTATTATTTAGAATTTAGAATAGAATTAGAATAATTAGATTTTAGAATTGATTAATATTTTTTATATGGTAAAGTGCCCTTATTGAATCGATTTATTTATTTTTGAACTCCAAATAAAACGGTGATCGCTGTTACCTTTCGGTATTTATTCTCATTTATATCAGATCAAGTATAACAGCACATAGGTATAAGAAAACAATCGACATCGACACGTCTCGCGTGTCGATATAAATTCCAACCCATGATTTTATTGCCAGGTACCGACTCAATAAAACGGTTTCTCTTTACAGTACACTCAAAACATTACTCTTGTATTCAAAATAATACTAAAAGAAAAAATTTCATAGAAATATTTGTAGGTCTTACTATTTCCTTAAGCTCTTCCTTGACTAGCCATTTCCTGCGACTGTATTCCCGGCGGCGATCCCTCGATGCTGGTGCCTGCATCCGAGGAGCGGGGTTCTGACGCAGCTCGATGGCTACTCACGGAAACCCCCCACACGTTTAAAGCTCCTCGTTTAATTTTGAACTTGACCTTGAAACGGCCCTTTTCGAAATTTTGGCCAATAGGTACTCGACCAGACTTGGCAAAAATAAAATGTCATAACATTTTGTGTTGTAACACTATGTTGGGTCTGCTAACATAATATGTTATCCATCTTCGCAATTTCTGTTTCCTGTAAGCAACTGGCGTCTGTATTTCCTCTGACTATTGCCTTCAATGCACATTTTATTGATGCATCGGCTTCCTTTAATGCCTCTTCCTCTTGGCGGACCTTATAGCTTGCATAATCGACAGATAGACATAGCGCCAGTACTATAACCTCAACGCGATTTACGCGGAGAAACTTTAACTTTTTACTACACACGATATACGTGGAGTAAATGCGCCTCAAACACGATTTACGTGGAGGGTTCATCACCTTTACACGATTTACGTGAAGGTAATGCAAAGGCTCAACATGATTTACATTAAGAATTAGTAGGTAGCCTCAACACGTTTTACCTACGTGGAGATGTTGACTTGATTTATTAGAAAGTATTAAAAAGCCTCGACATGATGTACATGGAGAATTAGTAGGTAGCCTCAACACGTTTTACCTACGTGGAGATGTTGACTTGATTTATTAGAAAGTATTAAAAAGCCTCGACATGATGTACATGGAGAATTAGTAGGTAGCCTCAACAAGGTTTTTGTGGAGTTGGTCATATTTACGTTTAAAAGAACTTAGTATTTTTCTACACACGATGTACGCGGAAAGTTCATTGTCTTAACACAAATTAAATCAAAGTAATATAAAACTCCAGCATTATTTATATGGAGAATTAGTACATAGTCTTATCACATTTTACGTGAAGACAGTTGTGTAAATTAGACAATACGAAGAAAATTATTTTGATACTCGACTATTATGATAAACTAAGAAGTAGGTGGTACGTATAAATAAAAGTGAAATAATAAATCTTACAATTCGATCCTTCCAAATGTGCCAGTGCACAGAATACGTACTCGTAAGTGCCACCCTACTTGTGATGAAATTATTCCTGTTGTTAACTATTAATTAAAAACAACAACATTAAAAACGAAGGAGTAGGTAGTCAATTATAATTTATCTTACCCACATTCATATTTCAATTCAAACCCAAAACTTTCTATCATGTTTAGTAATAACTTTAGAAAAGAGGGTAGAAATATATATAAATTAATTCAATATTATAACGCTATGGTATATTAATTGTCTTGCAATTATTTTAAATATTGTATGTACGTCTATTTTACATACCTGATTTCCAATATCCAATACTATCCATTTCGAACTCGTAATTCCAGCAAATGATCACGTTGTTGACGGAAACTCGACGACGACGAGCTCCTTAGCCCGTTTCGTTGCACTTTTCTGCATTTTCCGTACTCACTTCCAATTAGATCGCGTACATTTTTCTTTATCCTAACACTTATTCACTAAATCAATCCATGTGATAACAATTATTCACCGGATCAATTAGGTACGGTGTGATTCCGACGACACAAAAACACGTAATGACCAGTTTCAGGCGCCACTCTCCGGTCGTGGAAGGGAGACAGGAAGTCAAGTTTTGTATTTTATAGTAGTGAATATCTAAAGGTGTGAAGAAGATAGCACAATCCCATGTACTGCTGCATGTAATAATTAAATCGTCTTCGGTTGTGGCCCGAAGTATAATTAAGAATTCGTCAGTTTCCAAGATCTGCGCCAGATCTGGCTCCGACTTGCTACTTGTTTGTTGGATTCTAGGTAATTATGCTAATGGGTCTTTTGTTCGTATAGTTTGGCTTGGTGACGTCACCATAGTACCTACTTACTTAGTTTACTGGAGAGAAACCCTGGTTGATTGTTTTATACAAAAAACATGCCGTAGTAAAACTGTCAAAATTGTTAGATTTTTAACCGACTGCAAAAAAGGAGGAGGTTATCAATTCGACTGTATGTTTTTTTTTTTTTTTTTATGTTTGATACCTCATAACTTTTGACTGAGTGAATCGATTTTGATGATTCTTTTTTTATTAGAAAGCTGACGCTTTCCATTTAGTCCAGTTCTGATAATGGTATCCATGCGAAAACCATAATATAATATAAGTCTTAAATTAGCATCAGGTACGTGCGCGAAAAATAGATGAATAACTCAATAGTCGGTCTCTGTTTTTTTTTTTTTGTAAAAATAATTATTGATAGAAATGCTGTTCAAAATAATGTAAGTGCCTACAAAATTAAAAACCGTCCAAATATTCATTAATCAAAAGAAGTTTAGTAATTGTGAAGTTAAAATGTAGCTAAGAATAATCTTCTAGAAAGATAAGAAGAATCTAGTAATACGCCTCAAGAAAAAACTCATTAATCTTGTTAAGAACTACGTAGATATCTATTTACTTGGGAAAGTTCCAAGCTACCTGGCAGTTTGCTGCTTTAGGCTGGGTTCACACTGGTACCAGTAACATGGTGGCGTGGCGCTACAGTTTCCGTTCGCCACGCCATGTTACTGTACATCTGAGCGCTGGTACACACACCAGGGACACACGTAAAGCGGGCGTCCTTTGAAATATACTCGTAAAGGCATATTTAATTCAAGTGTACTTTTAAGCTGGCAATACATCATCGCCAACACAACTTAAAAGTAAAATGAGACTCCGTTCGTTATTGTAAAAAGCACATACTCGTACTTATACGAATACTAAGCGACATAAAGACGATAGGATAAGGTGCTTGTCTCGAGATGACTCGGTAAAGAGTTCGTATAGGCCGAGTGGCTAGCCCTGAATTTAGGCCGCCCAAGGCCTTTGAGATGGCTTGACAGATGCTATCCGTGCCCCGGTAACACTCAGCTGTATATGACGCCCGCGGTCACCCGTCCGAAAACTGATCGTAGCTGTTGATTGATTACGAATGTTTAGTTGAACTACGTCACGAGCGCTCTCAGTAGGACTGTACATATACATTAGGTACATTAGACTTTAGTGGCTTCGGTGTGCAGCCGGCCTTACCAAGCGTTTCGTTCTCTGCCGCTCGACGCAAAGGATAGAAACTGGCCCGAGAACGCTGCCTTGTGGGAGCCCGGATGGTGCATAATATATTTCAATTACTTTCGGGTTAGACGCTGCTGTGTAATGCTCTATTGAGGGTAATGGGCGGAGTGTTTGAACTTTATGTACAAGTACATACACATAAAATAAAAGGAAAAACAAGAACATTATTTTTACAAAACAAAAAACAAAAACCGACTTCAAAAGACCGACTATTGAGTTAAGGCTGGTTTACATGATGCAAGTTTCTTGCCTGTTGCATACAATAAAATTGAAGCAATAAATTACCTGCATGGTCTAAACAGTACGTAACATTTTGATCTTTTGCGCAAGTTTTGCTTGCCAAAATTTTCTTGGTGTTCTTCTTCAATTTTTTTTACTTGTATCCACGTGTAAACAGTTGCGTACAATTCTTGAAGGGCAATCAACGCACTTGATTTATTGCATTCAATAATTGCACTTGAATGTACAAGAAACTTGCATCATGTAAACCAGCCTTTATTCATCTATTTGTCGCGCACGTACTTAATGCAAATTTAAGACTTTTAAAGTTTTCTCATGGATACCATTATCAGAACTGGACTAAATTGAAATGGGACCAAATGGGAAGCGTCAGCTTTCTAATAAAATAATAGTTAAAAAAAACTAAAAAAACACGCTTTTTATAAAAAACCGAACTAAAAAAATAGAAAATAAAATTTTATAAATTTAAATTAAGAATAGGGTTGAAAATTTCAATAAATAAAAATTAATAATAGTGTAAATAAATAAATATATGTATTTTATTTTTAAAAAGCGTGGGGTGCATGGGTCAATAGATATTACATATATATTTTGTAGATACATTTTGTATTGACAGACATGAGTAGAGTGATTAATTAGCATTTTGATAATATCTTAGAAAGCACCCCACGCTTTTTTAAAAATAAAATACATATATTTATTTATTTACACTATTATTAATTTTTATTTATTGAAATTTTCAACCCTATTCTTAATTTAAATTTATAAAATTTTATTTTCTATTTTTTTAGTTCGGTTTTTTATAAAAAGCGTGTTTTTTTAGTTTTTTTTAACTATTATTTATTTTTCGCTTTTTAGTTCGATTTGCTAACTATTAACCATCCTTAATATGTACAAATGTGTTGGTGTTATCCGATTTTGGCCGTCTGCTCAAGCAAATTAAAAATAAAATTGATGCTTAACAAAAAATATTGAGCAAAAAGATTTGTAGCCGCGTGGTTTCGATCCTCAGACCTCATAAAATAAAATTGATGTGTAACAAAAAATATTGAGCAAAAAGATTTCTAGCGCGTGGTTTCGATCCAGGGACCTCTGGGTTATGAGCCCAGCACGCTTCCACTGCGCCACTCTGTTCTCTGACACGAATGACGAAATTACCATTTGTAAGTTAAACGGTATTAAAAGTTAAAGAAACTTTATAGAAAAAGCGTGTTAAAAAAATTAATAGTTAAAAAAACTAAAAAACACGATTTGTTTAGTGTATTGTCATCGGTCCTCGATATATCTACAAAGTTTGAAAGAAATCTGACCGTTCAAAGTGGGTCAAAAACGCGCTCAAAGGAGTCGGTTACATACAAACATACAAACATACAAACATACAAACATACAAACATACAGGTGAAGCTAATAAAAGCGTGTTAAAAAGAATCATCAAAATCGATTCACCCAGTCAAAAGTTATGAGGTAACAAACATAAAAAAAAAATTAAAAAAAATAAAAATAAAAAAACATACAGACGAATTGATAACCTCCTCCTTTTTTGAAGTCGGTTAATGATCAAGAGTTAGTGTATTGATAAAGAGTTAGAGTTAGTTTTTTGACGATAAATATTCCCGAAATAGCACCTGATTCTTTAGAGCCTGATTAAAATTAACAAGTCACGTTTTTAGGATTCTGAACTCCAGGGAACCCTTATGCTGAGACTCCGGTGTCTGTCTGTATATCACAGCCAATTATTTTTTCTTATACTGACACGAATATTGATCATAGGTTGACTTTGATAGATAAATAAACAAACTCTTTTATTTCACCTCAGAAGTTACAAGTATAAATAACGTGCGGCGTTTTTGTTAAGGTCACCTCTTTCAGTCGATTGATATATCCTTCGATCTAGAATTTTGACGTTTCTCCATTATTTTTTTAACTGCCACTACTTTACATTTCGACCTACTTAAGTTTTTTCTTTAAAAAGTTCCTTTGTTTCTTTAGACCTCATTAGATAGGTGTTCTTCCTTGTAACAGTCAAACAAGAAACACTTAACTCGACAACTTCCCACGCTCGTTTAAGTATCACATTTTACATGCTAACGCCGTAATTTAACGTTCGTTAAGCTCCTAATGAAAACGTTACGCGTCTTAACGTGTCGTTAAGCCGTTAGTCGTTAAACGACGGAATGTCAAAGCGTGCGATGTAAGAAATGATGGTGTATTTTGTGACGGAGTTGGTTATGTAGTTTAATTTAGACTAAAGACTGTCGCATTCAGTCTATCTCACTCGCACAATGGGAGCTTTATCGTTTAGGTATAGTACAGCATTTGATTTGCTAAACCTTACTGTTTCAAAATCACGTTAATTTTCATGGAAAAATTGTTACAACCTATTCTTGAAATGTCTTGCCTTTTATGTATGAAAAGAACGAACGAATGTCAATAATAAGCTCTATGTAATACAATTTGAAAATAACACAAAGAAAATCACTTTTCAAAATTTACATTTTCCTTAATCAATTCGAATTAAATTCAATCTTTGTCAAGAACGTCGAATTTCATCTTCAAATGCAAGCCACGTAGTGAGATTTAATTACTTAGTTTTCCACATTTTTCCCGCTCTTGCTGCATTTTTATACCCTCTGGCAACACCGTCGGTTCTAATTAACTTTTTCAATTCAACGTGCATGCCACCGCAGTCGCGAGCAATTCACTGCGAGTTCTTTATCTCGTTTTTTCTAAAGCATTTTTCGATGTAGCGTCCTTGTCGGCTGTCAATTAAAAACTGTCGAGCGCGCGTGTTTGCATAATTAAATATGAGAACGAGAACGTCACCAATAAAGTGTTGCCAGTAGAAAGAAGTTTACAATTTGGTGTAATTTCTCGCTGTGATTGGTGGAAATAACTAAAAACACGTTTATAAAATGTGTTGAATTCGTTTCAAATTCAGTTTGTACTTATATTGTAACAAAATATCACAAATCTATTTATCACTGATACTTAATACAAGAACTCAGAATACCTTTTTCGACCTAAAATTCATCTTAAAATAATACCGACACTTTCAGCACATGAATATTTACACCGAATACCAGAACGCTTTAATAATAGCGAACTTCGTCGGGTAATGAATAAAAGAACGACTTGTGGGAGCTTTATTTTCTTATCTGGCAACCGTGTGTGGCCATAAACTTGGCGAGAGCGGGGAAAGCAGTAAAAATGTATTGTTTGTGTAATATTACATTTACAGTGCGTCAGGTGGCTTCGAGGCCTAAAATGATATTAAGGACAGGTTCCCTCGAATGATACATCAAATAAACTAGAATGAGATGAATCAGAATATGATTGTAACGAAATGTTAGGTACGTAACATTTTATTAGCATTAAATAAACAAAGTATTCCGTTGACAGATAATATCTCAAAGCAGCATTAGCCTGAGACAGTGAAAAATGGAACAACGAAGTGGAGGTCTATTGGTATAGACACAGGCTGACGATAATGATGAGAGCTACCTTTGATTAACTGGCACTTCCAGCTGGCCAATACTAAAACATGTGGAGCGGGCCAATCGTTAGCATTTTTTCCCCCCACTTAAAGTCGTTTTTGAATTTGAAATGATTTACGTCCTTGTCTGCATTTAAAAATCATTTCTACTATACTTAAGTATCAAAACATACATTCACACAAACGCAATTGGTTTTCCCAGACTCGAGTTCCTTTTCGTTCCGTGAACAAAGAAACACTGACAACACTTTTTGCGTTAAAACCGTAACAGTTTATTTGTACCAATTTGCGTTCGCAATTGTCACAATTTTTCCCAAAACAAATAAAATTGTAATTCATTTCCAGTTGTTATGAAAGTATGACAGGCCAAAAGCCGTCTTTACGGTTATTGTTGTGCTACATATTCTACAAGTCTGGTCCGCAGCTCTCCGGGGACAGATATCCAGGGTTCACGGCTCTAAACTGTTATAGCGCAGCTATTTAGGATTCCGGGGCAAATTAAAAAGGTACGGTCGAAAGCCTAAATTAATTATTTGCTAGACGGAAATAACAATTTTAGCGTTGCTGTTAGGTATGATTTGGCTTTAGATTTTGTCGTATTAAATTTATATTTCGGTTTGAATATAATAATGTTGTGTAGGGAGCTCTAATAGCAACAGTAGATGTGAATATTCAGCCTAAAATAAACATCAATAAGTATTATGATTTGAAGGTAAACACAACCTAGAAACAGAAACCTACGCACTGCAGTGATGGATGTTTAGTCATGTAGAATAACATGGTAAGAGTAAGCGGGACAGAAGATATTATCCACGTGTACAATCCCGACAACTAAAAATCATTCGTCTCTATCAAACAGACAAGTTTAGCCATCCCTCTATTCCTGCCTCTGATAAAACGACACAATCATTCTGTCAGCTGACCATTGCCAGTAAAGGCCTCGCCTATAGTAACTGACGTTTCTAAAAGCAAGCGATGGTCACAAACGGAAATGTTCTCGTGTTCAGTTGACACCCTTTGTATGGCAAACGAGGTGAGCTTGACACGCGACGTACTGAAAAGACGGGAAATACATCAAAAAACGGTGGAGAATCATTTTTATCGCATAAACCTGGTCGTACTACTTCTGGTTAAAATATGATTCGGCCTATTCTGATCTAATGTGTTTTCTTTCGTCATTTTAAATGTCCAATGTATGGTTCAAAAACTTTACTTGTAATTAAGCTAGAAGCGCCACGCAGTTTCATTAGCTGTCCTATCAATTTTTATGAGGTGTAAAGTACCATAAGGTAAATGTGATTTGTACAAATATACTGAAAGCTAATTCTACATCGCCTTGCCTCTGTTCCATACACCGACTACAAAAAAAAATATCTGTAGGTATTAGCAGACAAGGAACTATTCTTCACAATGGTTCAAAAGACCTTTCCAAAACTTTTTATAGCTATTATTTCATGAGTTTTTGTAACGGAACCCTTTCTAACCCTGAAGTAGATCATGATAAAATTATACTTTTACCAGTATGTTCTGCTCGGGGTCATGGAAAGAATTCTCTGACCCAAAAAATCCGCCCGTTGAAAAACTGTCGACATTGTTGGAACCCTACTCCGTTTGTTACAAAGCATTGCCTTTATCCGCCATTTCATATTTAAATTGGAGACTAAAAGCTCTCGCTTTTCTTTCTCTTTCACATAACTTTTCAAAGGTGGAGTGGCATTAAGGTGCGATGCGACACGACAATTTTTTAAGGATTGGGTAGCAAACCTGATGGTAAGCGATCATCGTCTTTGGACATGTATAAAACTTTAGGTAACATGGATCCTTTGACGACTTTTTAGATGTTCTCATAGCAGCCATAGCATCGCATCAGCCTGCGTCATTCAACCATATTCTTTTATCTGCAGTGGAAAGACTCTATTAACAACCGTTTTATTGAACTCAAGTTGCAATAACCTGATAATCCCGCCGGTCGGCGCTCGTCTCATTTTTTGCAAAAACTTTTTGTCGCAACCGGACTTGTAATAAACGTCATAGTGCCGTTCTACCCTCACAAACTAAAAACTGGAAATCCAAAAGCGGCCAAGTTTTACAGAGAGCACTTTTATTGAAACTTTCGCATTGAAATTGGATATGTAATGTATTTCAGATCGAACTGAGGAGCTCGATAAACTTGTCTGCACTTTCCATGCAGTTTGCAAGTGGCTTAGTATAATGTATTGAAATAGTTTGCAGTGTAAACTGCACTTAAACAGTTTTGAAATAGGGAATGTTATTGCATTAAATGAGGTAACAAAAATGTATAGTTAATGTAGATAATTATGTATTATACGATATTATATAATATTATATGACATTCCGGATACAAAAACGAAATTAACTACAGCAGATAAAAAGTAGCCCATTGTAGTGTATGCGCTATAGCATACATACACTGTCTCGTGTGCTCCTGGTCGGTTAGCCAAACGTCACTGTCACGAGAGCCGCGGGCGAGAGTGGATGGACGCGAGGTAACGACCAGATACGAAAATAGCGTGGGCATTGCCGAGCCAGTGGAGAATACCTAAGTGAAACACGACAGGGTTATAGCAACCCCTACAAGTGGCGACGAGGAAAAAAGGTAACACATTTAAAATCTTAAAACATACAAACATTGTCGTAGATGTAGGTTGTAGAAATGTTAACGCTATTTAATTGACAATGCCGTTTGCATGTTGTTCAAAATTGTTAAGTTCAATAACTGCTTATCTCTTTGGTGAATAATTTTCTCAACAAATCAGTTAATACTCTGTTTCGGCCATAGATTTTACGAAAATTTTTGCCGGCAAAATGTAAATAGTAACAAAAAAAATAGTCCCGATAATATACGGCATATATTGTGCAGCCCAATAATGTATGTACCGTTTTACGCGAACGATTTTGTTTGAACTAATTAAGTATGCCTATTTTACGACAATTTTTGTAAACAATTTGATTATAAATTAATTCACATAAATGCATCCATTAGATTGGAATTGGTTGACAAAACCCCCACTAAACTGGAAATTGTCGGGTAGTTCAAATGAACACGTCCATTAAGTTGGAATTGGTTGACAAAACCCCCACTAAACTGGAAATTGTCGTGTAGTTCAAATGAACACCTCCATTAAGTTGGAATTGGTTGACAAAACCCCCACTAAACTGGAAATTGTCGTGTAGTTCAAATGAACACCTCCATTAAGTTGGAATTGGTTGACAAAACCCCCACTAAACTGGAAATTGTCGGGTAGTTCAAATGAACACGTCCATTAAGTTGGAATTGGTTGACAAAACCCCCACTAAACTGGAAATTGTCGTGTAGTTCAAATGAACACCTCCATTAAGTTGGAATTGGTTGACAAAACCCCCATTAAATTTGCAATTGTTTGGTAGTTCAAATGAACACCTCCATTAAATTGGATGTTGAGGGTCAATGTACCCTCCCCTCATAATAAATTGAATATTACAGGTTGCCCCATCGAGATCAGGGACTATGGCTCAACAACCATTGATGATGTTGGAGGCACTAGATTTGGATGGCGATAAAACTTCTATCGGCTACAAGTGGGAGAAATGGAAGAGATCACTTTTCATATACCTTGATGCAGCCGAAATTGCGACGCCACCGAAAAAACGAGCAACGATGCTACATTTCGGAGGAGCAAGTTTGCAAGACATATTTTATAACTTACCTGGTGCAAACGTTCCTGTTGCCGAAGGAGTAGATGTATTCGACGTGGCCGTAGAAAAACTTGACGAATATTTTCTGCCAAAACAGAATCGAGTTTTTGAACGTCACATGTTCAGGATGATCAAGCAAGAGGATAATGAGAAGTTTGAGAGTTTCTTAGTACGGCTGAGGAAACAAGCTGAAAAATGCAACTTTGACAAAAAAGAAGATCATTTAATTGATCAGATCACCGAGAAATGTACTTCAGCTGAGTTGCGGAAGAAAATTCTTACGGTTGGGGACAGCATAACCTTGGAAAAAATTGTTACTGAGGCTAACACTTTGGAAGTTGTAAATGATCAATTGCAAGTATACGAAGAGAAAAAACAAGGACATCAAGACAAGAAGCAAGAAAGACAAGAAGTGAATGCTATTTACAATAAGAACAAGAAGGAAAGTATCCATAAGTATAAACAAGTACAAAATAAAAACATGATACCTTGTGCACGATGTGGAAATAAAAACCACCAATCAGAATACAAAGGATGTGCTGCTCTTGAAAAAAAATGTTTTACTTGTGGCAAGCTGGGACATTTTCGTCAATACTGCCGGTCTTTGAAAAGGAAATCAAATGACCGAGGAAATTCACAAAACGCCAGAAAAAAAACAAAAGTTGAGGTCGATTATGTTTTTAACATTGATGATGATGCAACAGTCGAGTGTACTCTTGGTGGAATTAATACCAAAATGTTAGTGGATTCGGGCTGTAAGGTGAATCTGATAACTCAAGAAACATGGGAAACATTGAAAAATCAAGGAGTCATAGCAACCAACCAGTCATGCAAGCCAAACAAAACTCTTCTTGCGTATGGCAGCTGCACTCCGCTTAATATTAAAGGATCTTTTGAAACTATGATTGGGATTAATGACCGAGAAGAACAAACAACTGTGTATGTCATTGCAAGAGGCACAAGAGACCTTTTAGGCAAAGAGACTGCAACACTTCTTGGTGTTTTAAAAATAGGCGAAGATATCAACAAAATCGAGGACAGTCCGATATTACAATCATTCCCCAAGCTCAAAGATGTGTTGGTAGAAATTCCTATAGATGACAATGTTCAACCAGTATCGCAACCTTATCGTAGAATATCGCTGCCTATTGAACAAAAAGTCGAAAAGAAGATTCAAGAACTACTTGACCGGGATATCATTGAAGAGGTACAAGGACCTTCAAGATGGGTCTCTCCGATGGTACCTATTATGAAAGATAATGGAGATTTGCGATTGTGCGTAGATATGCGGCGTGCTAACGCTGCTATAATGCGAGAGAACCATCCATTGCCGTGCATGGATAAACTCTTACCACGAATTGGTAAAACTAAGTACTTTAGCAAGTTAGATATAAAAGATGCATTTCACCAGTTGGAATTGCATCCTGATTCCAGGCATATAACGACATTTATAACTGCTAAAGGACTCTACCAATACAAAAGACTTATGTTTGGAATCAGCTGTGCTCCAGAAATTTTCCAAAAAGTTGTAGAAAGACTTTTGATAAAATGCGATGGAATTGTAAACTTTATCGATGATATACTGGTCTATGGAGATAATGAAGAACAGCACGATTTCCGGCTCAATAAAGTGTTGCAGGTATTAAAAGAAAATGGCGTACAACTTAATAAAGAAAAATGTGTGTACAAAGTTAAGAAAATACACTTTTTAGGGCATGAGCTATCATCAGACGGAGCGAAACCATTGCCAAAATACATGGAGAGCATCGCAAATTTCAGAATCCCAACAAATATAGAAGAACTACAGAGTTTTCTGGGACTAGTAAACTATGTAAATAAGTGGGTGCCGAATTTGGCCACGACAACGGAACCTTTAAAAGAGTTGTTGAGGAAAAAACTCGGAAAAAAGGCTGACATCACGCCATTTTGGACCAACAAACAAAGCAATGCGTTTACAGTGCTGAAACAAACACTTACCAAAATACAATCACTGGGATACTATGACAGCAAAGACAAAACATTAGTTATCGCAGATGCCAGTCCTGTAGGTCTTGGAGCTGTTCTAGTACAGACTGATTCAATGGGTCCACGAATAATCGCATACGGGAATAGGACATTAACAGATTGCGAAAGGAAATACAGTCAAACGGAGAAGGAAGCTTTAGCTTTAGTCTGGTCTGTAGAACATTTTAATATTTTTCTTTTCGGCAAGAAGTTTGATCTCCTATCAGATCACAAGCCACTGGAAATATTATTTGGCCCAAAATCTAAACCTTGTGCGCGCATAGAGCGATGGGTGCTGCGATTACAATCGTATCATTACAATGTAATTTACAGGCCAGGGAAAGCGAATATTGCTGATCCTTTATCTCGGCTATGCGAATATTTAAAATCACCACTTACCGGAGGAGACGAACACGTACATCAGATTGTCGAGCAAGCAAGACCACAGGCAATTTCAATGGCAGCCATTATTGAAACGTCAGGAAATGACAGAGAGATCAATGATGTTAAGAAAGGACTATATGAAAAAGAATGGCCTGAATCAGTTAAAGGTTATAAAATATTCGAAAATGAATTATGTTTTTACGGAAATATTCTACTCAAGGGAAACCGAATCGTAATACCACTGAAGCTACGTAAAGATGTACTTGATGCTGCACATGAAGGTCACCCTGGAATTGTGGCAATGAAAGGAAGGTTAAGGTCTAAAGTATGGTGGCCAAGAATCGACAAAGATACAGAAAATTTAGTCAAATCCTGCAAAAACTGCACTTTAGTAGGGTTGCCGAATCCTCCGACTCCCATGAAAAGACGCGAGCTACCTATAGCACCGTGGATTGATGTCGCAATGGACCTGCTTGGTCCACTACCTAACAATGACTTCTTGTTGGTAATGGTTGACTATTATAGTCGCTATAAAGAAGTTAAGATTACCAGAACAGTGACCAGCTCCCAGATTATAAAATTACTTAAGGAGATTTTTAGCAGACTAGGTTTTCCGGTCTCAATTACTGCGGATAACGGAAGACAATTTGTCAGCGACGAGTTTCGTTCGTTTTGTGAAGAATGCAACATCATACTTTACAATACAGTACCCTATTGGCCCCAGCAAAACGGAGAAGTCGAAAGACAAAATCGGGATATCATGAAGCGCCTCAAGATCAGCCAGATAGATAAAAGGGATATAAAAGAAAGCTTGATGGACTACCTATTGATGTATAACAGTACGCCTCATTCAGCCACAGGCAAATCACCATCAGAGCTATTCTTTGGAAGGCAGAACAGAGACAAAATTCCGTCACTTGATAGGCTGGAAGGTACTCAAGTTGATCTTGACGTGCGAGATAAGGACAAAATTCAGAAAGGAAAAGGGAAAGAGTATACAGACACTAGGAGAGGAGCTACGGAATCAAACTTGGCCGAAGGAGATAAAGTTTATTTAAAGAATATGTTTAAAGCCAATAAGCTCAGCTCAAACTATAACTCAACGCCTCACACTATACAGAGCATTAATAGAGGAGATGTGGCATCTCCTCTATTAATGTAAGAAATGACCAAACGAGAACGGAACTGAGAAGGAATGTTGTGCATCTTAAAAGAGTAGAGGGACAGTGGACAACGGTTCAGGAAAAGGATCACGAAGAAAAGACAGAAGTGATAGGAGAAGATAATTAAAGTAGATGAAGACTTTGGGATTTCTAAAGTCTAAATAATTACAAATTAGAGAGTCTAATTTAAAGTAATGATGTCATAAGTACAACTTGACAGATAAAGATACTAATATTCATCTTTTGTCAATATAGTGCAAAAGTGAAATTGTAAATACTACTAAATACCGAGTAAGGGTAGTTAAATAAATATATTGATTCTAGTTGAGTATATTTTGTGTGTTATTTCTAATTTATCACAAAGGGAGGGATGTAGTGTATGCGCTATAGCATACATACACTGTCTCGTGTGCTCCTGGTCGGTTAGCCAAACGTCACTGTCACGAGAGCCGCGGGCGAGAGTGGATGGACGCGAGGTAACGACCAGATACGAAAATAGCGTGGGCATTGCCGAGCCAGTGGAGAATACCTAAGTGAAACACGACAGGGTTATAGCAACCCCTACACCCATGAAAGACCTCCATTCCAAATTTAATATAAATCTGTTAAGCCGTTTCAGTGTTTTTTTTTTTGGTAACAAACATACAAACTTTCATTTTTATAATATTAGTGAAATGAGATTTGTGCATTCAGGTAAATATTACTCCCCAGATACAGGAATACTGAAAAGTGGTAAAATAAAATATCGGTTAGAAGAATATACGCCCCAATCTGTAAACAAAGCAGGCAGACCTTTAATTTCCATTCCTAATACCTCAGTAAATCTCCAGAAGTCTCAACAAAAACTTGTAAAGCTGGGTTCACATTCAAAAGCCAATTTACAAAACTGAAATGCAAATAGAGGGACGGCTGAACGGCTGTTACGCAATATTACAGTAATGCTTACGGCTCGGGTCTAGAACGACCGAACGACAGAGCGGGAGAGCGACAAACGACCAGAACGACCGAAATGTGTTAATTTAATGGTCCAGCAAAACAGCCGCCTGATGAAGGGTAGAAGATAAAGATGAAGATTCCAAGATGAAGGTTTCGAGATTTCAAGTTGGTAAAATACCCACGAGTTTATCAGGAGAGAGATAAATCTATTGATATATTAGGATAAGATTTTCTTCAATAACTCCTTATAAAGTTATCACATTATTTAATAAAGATTACGTTTACGTACTTGTCGGGCTTAGCCCATTACCAGCTGGAAGCTGACTGGTAGACTGGCGTGATGTTCGAATCATAGGCGATAAAAAGTTAGTTGACAAAAAGCTTCACAGTATAAAACAGCGCTGTAAAGCAGAGAGTCTATAATTTTTAACAGGATATTTTTCTAAGAATGTGCCTCAGAGCTACACGAAATTCTCTTATCATCTCTTTTTCATTACAGAACAAGTAGAAAGACCCACTACCAACCTTACAATGTTGATTTCCCTTTTTCCCTTGGATACGAACAAAACGTTTTGAATCTACATTTCTGATCCGTACAGCCAAGAAATGGTACAGACTACTGGCTTCCTTATTTCCTGAGAGATATAATCTTTGGGTTCCTCAAAAAATAAAAAAAAGTTCCTCAAAAGGTATCTTCTAAATCTGCGTGCTTCATCTTCAACCACATCATCACATACTAATAGACGAGTTGGTATTCAACTGCGAATTTATTCAGTGTAAAAATATATTATATTTTTGTTGCACTAAAAGTTATTAAAATCTAATATGTATTAACTGTCTACTCGTTTCATTTAAAAGAGCCCTTCAACGTTCTTATTATTGAGCCTACTTTTATAATAATCCGTAGCCATTATGTATCTTTTAAAGTACTTTTTTAAGCCTTCAGTTCGGCCTTCGGTTCTTCCATTAAGTCCTAAACCTATCCCTAAATTGTAACTAGGTTCGATGGAACTTTCCGCAGACGGGTTGGGCGCGGCCGATCAATACCGGCTGACGTGTGTGTCTACTGTCTACAAACAAGTAATTTGAGCGGCTGTTCAGGACGTTTCGAGTAATCACTTGTTACAAATTGAAGATGTTTGGAGTAGGTTGAAGTGAACGAGATCGCCATGTGGAGGAAATGTGTGTTTGTTGTGTGTAAAGTACAACTATCAATTAATAAGTAATTTATGGTTCTCACTCTAAAAACTGGTGCTAGTACTAGTTTTTACGGTGACAACGACATTGATAGTTGTCACCGTAAAAACTGATGCTAATCATTTTTGGTGATGGTCAGTATGCTCCGTACTTTAGGTGGGTTCATCGGAATTTTAATTGCCATTTTTCTCAGTGTAGATTTTTAACTTCATTATCGATATTTAGGCCTGTTTTCATCTCTACTTTCGTATCTAAATTTTAATGCAATCTCACAATCAACAAAAGACTCGCTTTATAAAAACCAAGTGCAAGGTTTTTTGCCATATTTGGCAATCTATTGAACAAGTCTCTTGAGATCAAATCAGAGATATAAGTAGATTTAGGAAAAATCTTAGGCAAAAATTTATTTATCTCTTTGCAGATAACAATTTTGTTACTTTAAGCTTTAGCTTACATTTCACACTTTTCTAATTTACTCTAAGGGTGTAGGTAAGTACGAGTATCCCATTCAGACCTTTCTCACCTCATTACACTACCAATTCCCGACAAATCTAATCCAGCACAAATGATCCGAAAACGGGAGCAAACACTTCGCACTATTTTTCAGCTCTCGGGCAATTTCACTGGTTTTAGCCTAGCTGCGTGTTAAAACTTGTACTATACGTATACGTACTGAGAGCTGCGTACTCAGAATTAATGATTAAATAACTACTAAAATTTAACTTAATTTTTGTTAATTTTAGGCATGCTCAACCACACATGTGTCTGTCCTGCTCTGCGCCCTATGTCTGTCTCGCCTGCTCTGCCTGTAAAATCGGTTGTGTGCTGTGAGACTTCTGCATCTCAGCATAAGCTTGGCTTTAACCTAGGCTTTAGCTATTCAAACAGCGTCCTGGGACGTTGTAACGTTCTGGATGTTTCTATAGTGTTAAGTAAACTTGGAAAATGATTAATGTTTTTTCGTTAGTAATAAAACGTTTAAATTTTTGGTGATAATTGAAAAGGCAACGAGGGCCAACGATATTAAAATAATTTATAGCTCAGATAAGGAGAACAGTCTTCTTTTAATGACATTATTAATACAAGTTTAAAATAACGAGCGTTTTTGCGATTTTTAACATTCACAAAGGTTTAACCGAAATGAATTAGACGCATTGTCCTCGAAACAGATAACCCAGAGTTATATATTCTCAGTCTTTTGCCTGGATTATTAAAAACCATATCCCTTATTTTTCTGCCATTCGAAGTCAAAGCTTCGATACGGAATAGAGTCGAATGGAAAAAACTCCAATTTCACGGACTTAGGAAATTGAATGCGCAAAACTGCAATACAGACGCGGTGGCACGGATTCTAAATCAACAAAACTGCAATATGGTTTACATTGGTTTTTCATATTTGGAAGCCAAAAGCTGCAATGCAGTGCTATCACAGTACACTGCTCTAGATATCACGAGTACAATGTCGTTTATTCTAAAGCGGAGAACAAATACCTACTGTGTTTGATGTGGACGTTGGAAATAACCCTTTAATATTTTGGAAATCTACTTTTTAGCGCTTAACTTTTTTTTCTTATGTCATTTAAATATAGGATTGCGTTGAACTGTCATCTTGCCAGATAGTAGACAATGATGTGGTCTTCGATAGAGCACGCTTGACATCGCAAATCTGCTAAATAGTATGTATTATCATCATCATCAGCCTATTTAGTGTCTGTCCATTACTGGAAATAAGCCTCTGCTAGAAAAAGCCACAAGGCACGGTCTTCTGCCTTACGCATTCACTTATGCGCATCGTAAATAACTTGGTAACATAACGCATCGTTTCCAAAAATCAACCTTACGGTCTAATGAAGTTAACAATGAAATTCAAATAAGCATTCACCTCAAATAACCAATCTAGACTGGGCTTTCAATACTTGCGGTACCACAACCGCACTGAACACAAACGTTAGCGTCTCAGTCTAGGAATCAGACTGAAGTGTCCGACCACGAGTGGCGAATGGAGTGGAAACTGGCAGCTAAGTAATTACTGCTCGATGACTGTTCACTTTACTTTAACGACTTCATGTATTGAGGATTGTACTGTAATATTAGATGACTTTATATTTGCTCGAGTGGTTGTAACTATTACTTAATCTGTGCAGTGGTTCAGAACATTGATGGCTTGTTTCTTACGGGTTGTTTCGTGTGTAGTGTTATTGACAATTTAATAAGATTAATTGTTCGTTTCCAATTGAATTGTTTCTGTCAGCTGTAGTCTTTGAGTGGCCACGCTGTCGTAAATCAGAAAAATGAATCTGTAAAAGACTTGCGTCATCTTCTCTAAAGCAATGATGAAGCATACTTGCCTAAACATAATTGATTCACTCGTATTTTTTTAATAAATTGATTGCAACTAATAATGCTAGAGAAAGAAACAATGCAAATGAAAACATTGGGTTATTATTTACTTAACAAAAGATATTGGTAGAGGTAGAGGGGGGAGAGGGGGAGGGGGGAGAAAGAAGTGCGTCATTGTTTCACGAGATAAATGAACAGCCCCTCATCAGTGTCCGTGGCATACCTTATAACTTTAACAGACAGGTTTATGCAAGGGTTGGCATGGAAATCATTCACGTCAGTTATAAAGTTAACAAATTGGAATTTTCTAAAGTTCTGTTGTTAATAATTTTGTTGAACCCTACGTTGGAGCATTTGAAAGCCCAGAACGTCTTTCATTATCTTGACTAGTCTTAGAAATATTTTAAAAGAGATTCTCTGTATGTTTGGATGTTTGTAACTTAATCACGCTAAAACGAGTGAACGGGAATGAGATTCAGTACGAAATACTTAGATTATACCTATATTCTGAATCAACATCATGCTACTTTTTATCTTGAATTAAGCGAGTGAAACCGCGGGGTGCAGCTAGTATACGATTCGTTTGTAATAAGATATTAACAACCCACAAAACCTTTCAAATTAGGCCAAAAAACGCTGACAATCGCGAGTCTTGAATCCCGTGACTGGCCAGAGTTATTTTGGGCTCGTAATTTGTTAAGGTTTCCACTTTCCAGGTGGGCGTCTACCTCTGAAATAGGATTAGGCTCTATCGGATCAGGCTTGTGGAAAGCGTGGCGTCACGGCGGGTAGATCGCTAGATTATAGGCCTTACCCGACCCTAATCGTAATTATAATCGTGACGAAAATTATAATTTTAGCGAAGGAAATAACGATAAATAATTTCGGTACGTTTTAGATTTGAATACGACCGGAATTGGTTGAGGGCTGTTGAGAGACCTGAAAATTCTGCGGACACATTTCCCAGCAAAAAATTAAGCATTTTAAAGCATCATATTTTTGTGAAAACGCAATAAAAAATGCAGCTTTCCTCACTCACGTGTCACATAAAGTCTTACCGAAGTGGGACGTGAGATGAAAGCCCTAGCGTGACCTGGATACCCAGTTCTTGATATAAATGACACATCCGGAGAAATACCTGCGCCTAGAAATGTTTTACTGAAAATCTGAAAGTTTCGTTTTATTTTTTTTATTCTTCCTTTCTTGGTATTTGCTTACAAGCATTTCTTTCTCTTTTTTAACGAGATTACTATAAATAAATAAATACACGACTTTTGTACCAGTCATTACTAAAGTACCTGATACAGATACGAAGTAACAGACCGCTTATCACAAAAAATCTTCTTAATTCCACTCACGGTCACCCATCCAATTCCAATGTCTGACTCGACCGTACGTTAGTTAATTTTGCCGATTACGAAAGCGACTTATAAAATCAGACTATGAGACATCCATCTATATTTACCACAACTTTATAACCTACAGAAAATAATATGCATCTGAGAGCACAATTTTGGCGTTTGTTTTTTAAACCACGTTAATTTGCATAGTAAAATCTTAAACCCAAAAAAATGGAGCATAGAAACGAAACCTCCATCCATTATAACATTTAGCTACTTAAAATATAGAGGTAAAAACGTTAGCTAGGTATATGTAGGTATTAGATAAGCGGGGAAATTTGGAAAAAATATTATAACATTTTTCCTTTGTGAGAGTGATGGATCACGCACGCACGTTGTATGACGAATGGGCTGGGAGTTTTGGGAAAAGCTGTCTGTATTTAAAATAGTTCGGCAGTTTTTGTGAAACTGGTTGAGAGGCGTCCTAGAGGGATTAGTTTGTATTTCGTAAAGTATTTAAGACCGAAATTAGACACCATTGAAGTCAGTAAAAGGCGAAGCGGAGGCTAGGTGTCGCTGCCGTCGCGAACGTATCGACTCAGTGTTAAGAGCATAATTAAAATAATTAAAGTTAAAAATGTGAAACATTTAACAGCAGCTTTAAAATGTATTTATGTATATGTTTGTTTAACCTTTACAAAATCGAAACTACAGCTCTTGTCTCTATCCTTTGGGTAACAGTCGAAACCAAAATGAACTATGTATTCGTATTTTCATTGATCTAGATAATCCGTCTTCGGTGACTATTTTGCTCTCTAGATAGGTAGCTAATAGGTGTACGAAGAAAAGAGCTAGCCCAACAAGCCTAGCAAGAGGAGTGGAAGACTTTTCTTTCCACCTTTTTTATCCGCGCGTAGATATGACAAAGCTAGAATTGGTAGCTATTGCTTGCTGTCATGGCTAGCTATTGTTGTATTTTTCTCGACGGATAAAAACGGTGGAAATTTTTGTCCATGGCCTAAACTAAGCCTACTGAAGGTAATGAATGAAATGCTCATTCATTACCCCAGGGCCAGATTTAGGGCGATAAATTGCCACCCACCTCCCTTCAGGATCACGACATAAAATAGAATGATATTTAAGATATATTGCGGTATAGCATAGATAAATAGCGGTATACTCATAAATTCAAACGCGATTAACACGTCTTGTGAATAAGCCAGGACGAAGCCCTCCTAATCTGAGCATTTGCGAAGTAAGCCCCGGGAGAGACATTGTACCGAAATATATAGTACGTAATTTAGATAAACAAAAAACTTAAAACAAAATAATTCCTTAGAACCAAACCTATTTTTAGTAAAAGTAAATTACACTACAAATCTTGTTTTTGTAAAATTTTGTAAAAAAAATATGTACGGAATTAAAGTAATTTAAATAAGTTAAAACATTAAAAACCGTATTGTCAAAGTACATTTGCATAATCTGCTTTTTATTGAGTTATTTTGGTTGCGAAAATGTTCCACTATAACGATGTACAACATTATAATCATTTTAAGCATTCTCTATGACACCCTCAGTGCCCTAGAGTCATAGAAAATTCAGCGCCAAAATAACTACGAAAGTGGCCATAAAACTATTAAAACTTGAATCTCTAGACACCGAGGCTGTTAAACGTAATGATATAAAGCTAGCTGCCCAACTCCGGCCCGCAAGCCACAAACTGGTCCGCTGGTTTATTTCAATTGACTTGCAACCGCATGGCGGCGCCATGCTGAGCCAATCTACCATAAAATGATATCAAAATATTGCTAAAACTCTGCCAAACAGTTGCGGATTTTTGATTAAAATAAACTTCTTAAAATTAAAATCGACTAACTTCAATCTGTCTTTTCAAAACTATCGAAAACCATGCGACCCGTTTGTTAACAAAGTTGAAATTATAGCCCAATTCCAACGTTGCTTGGGCGGCCTTGATGTTGAACTAACTCTACTAACGATGTAGAGAGTAAAACCATAGCACAGTTAACGAGTGCCCGTGAAAAGTTTACATTTTAAACTCTCCCGGTGCTCCAATGTTTTCGCAATTACGAAGCTGCTTGTTGGGTAGACTTTTAATTGAATGCATGGTTGCCCTTAGCACACCAACGCAATCCCTAATGAATTCACAGCGAAATTTGTTGTTTCTTTTCATAGAATGTTTTTTTAGACTGTTTTCTTCTATATTTCCAATAGACAGTGCGGTACAATCTTCGAGATATTATGTACTTTATCGTAAAAATAAATAAATTAATAGACTGAAACAATGCAGTTAATACTACTTTTTTCTAATTGTAAATGCTTTTTGAAAATTAAATGAACAAGTTTGCAACTGGTCCATTTCACATTTTAAATATTAACAAATTACACAAACTAAAACACGCAAAGTGTAAAGCCAGCCTCGAAACTGCTTAATGAGACAAATTGTAGCCAACAGTGTGCAGCAAAGCAAGCTACTTTGTGCGACTGTTTGAAAATAAAAGAGTTTGCCCAGTTTCTGCGTTCACTACACATTGGTTAGGATTCTACACTATTCGTTGGTGTTGGGTTTTATTCGTAAGCCATCTTTATTTTTGTGTATTTAGATGTATTTTATTGGTATTATGATGTGCCTCTTTTTTCTGTTTAATGTATTGTGTATTATTACTACCAAAATAGCAAAGCTTCGCGAAACATCCTCAAAATATATTAACTAATATTTTACCTGAAGGTATTTCATTTCTAAGTTACTTTAGTTAAAAAGAGAGACTTAATTTGAAATAGGAGTAATTCCCAACTTTTGTTAGTCGATGTTAATTCTCAAAAGGCAAATACGGCAAATTAACCCAATCCCTCTTCATCCAAATAAAACAAACAACTCAAGTAACAAGCGCCAAGTATTCCAGGTCAGTTGAGAGATTGTTTGCTAAAGTAAGTAGCTAAACCCGACTGTACACTCTCGCCAAGACACTGCCAGATCTTATAATCCTCATATTATTGACGACGATACGCTCCTTGCCGATACGTTGTTAAGTGTTCCGCGCGGTTTCGTTTTTCATTTGGTTGGTAATTGGTAACGCTTCTGACAACATTACAGCTGTCTGATGTCAAGCGATAGTGTGGTTGAAAATAATTGGCGATAGATTTTTCAACTTAAGGGTTAACTCGCCAAGTACTAGAAAGACTATTACTCCTCATAACTTTTCCCTTTAGTATCAGCTCAAGTTCACTGTCGACATTAGGACTCACGTTATTTCACGTAAAATCCAAACGCGTCAACCGCACTATCATCGCTAAATCGTCAAAACAATCGCGCAACTCCTCAACAAGAGTGTCCTATCGGGGCAACATTGTAAGGATTAAAGTAAATGGATCTGCCAATGGAGACGAGAAACGTCTAGTTTAAACAACAATTGCTGAGAGCAAGAAATGCCTAGCGTTGTTCAAACAAGCTTGTTTACAAAGTAAACAGAGTTGAGTGCTCTAATTGGGATGCATTAGATACTGAGAGCTGTTTTAAATTTCAATCAACGCGGCAGAGTGGAATTTATTCAAAGGGTTCTTCAAATGTCATTAGATCAAGTTCCATCAAGAATTGAATTAACTTTCCAGCTTCTATCGAATAAAGTCCATGGTTTTAGCAAAATCATAATTATCATAATGTCATTGTATACCTAAGTGCAATTTTTATCAGCTGAAGTAGATACGAGTATTTTTATCTTACACTAGCTGCACCCCGGTTTCACCAGCTGTTTTTTTTTTACTTTTAACCCCCGATATACCTTCCCCGAACTTTCACAAATATTTCAAGATAAAAATAAGCGAAATCGGTCCAACCATTCTCGAGTTTTCAAGCCAGGTAAACGAACAGCGATTAATTTTTATATAAAAGAAGATTAAATTTTTTTGTTGTCTATTATTACCATTTTTAACTTAACAGTCTAATCATTGGTCTATGACAGACGGACTTAACCACATGCAGCTTATCTAAGCTATAGAACGATTGACAATGGCATGATAACTAAGCGGATTAGGAGGCACTCAAGCAAGACCAATTAATACTTCATTGTATCTCCACCTACTTTGTGGCTTAAGAGCAATTAAAGACAGACACTAAAAGTGCTTACTGCTATACCATGATTTTTAATCACACTTTTGCTGAAGTTGAAAATCAAATTGAATACACTGCCAGAATATTTCCGATATCCGATTATGGCAACATCATTAACAAACCTATAGCTGTCAGTAGTACCATTATTCAAGCCACCAGACACCGAAAGCCTCAGGACACAATGACCCCACTTCCAGCCATTTTTCTTCGACGTCATTAATAACTGAGGATCATTAGTTTCTCCAAGAAGCGGTCTAGAATCCGTCCAGTGCGCCCAACTTATCGGTGCAGTTGGTTGATGGAGCCACCATTGTATTCTCTGAGGGAACTGGTAGCTTTCCGAAGAACATTTTAGTTTTATTATTTGGCCGACGTAACAAGTAAGTTCGTCGGTCTATGAGTCTTGTGGGGCTAAGAGATTGCGAGGAAGCTTTCAACGAATTCGATACCTAAGTTTTGATGGTTTAGTGAATTTCGTGCCTAAAGTGTCGGCAGTTTGGGTGGGTACGTACATTTATTATGGACAAGGTATGTTCCGCGGTTTTACTTGCTATGCTACAAAGCAATATTTACTTACTAAAAATGTTAGCATGTTTACAGAGTTAAAACGTTCTACTTACGTACTATTGAGACGGCTACTTCAAACAGTTTCGAACACATTCGGTGATCTTCATCAGGGAGATTGCAAGCGTGACGAACTCGCGGTTACATCCAGCCTGACACTCAAAACTAAAAAAAATGCTTTTATGCAATATTTTACACCAAAACTTGTGCTATAGTCATAAGGTGTTATTATAAAAATGAATAAAGTGAAAATAAGACCACGCCTTTGTCTAACGTAAATGAAAACTGCATTTTCCATTGAATACGTTCTTTGTATTTTTGACAGAAGTGATGGCACTAAGGGCGCTGAAACTTAATACTGACTTTAGGTCTAAGACTAAAGAAAGTGCTACAAAAGCTTTCAGACAGTATACAATGAAACTTTTACCTTCAGTCTCCTTCTATATTATTATATATCAGGTATCCTATTCATTTTCAGAGAACCCATACAAGTCTTTCTAATGACGTAAATCAAAACTTAACTTCTTAATATTATTATTTTTATTCTTGCTATGACATTCTTTTGTTTTGTGTGAAGTGGGAAGCCAAACCCACGCGACCAAAGCGTCAGAAAAGCGGTAGCGTCAGACTGCGTTATACAATTGTTTCATGGCCTATGGGCAATACAATCATTGCTGGAATTTCAATTTATGTTATTTCTTCTGATGTTTCAATCTACTCAACCTTTAATCCTCCCACTGCTAGGATACAGGTCTACCCTCGAAAGGTGATTATGCCGAAATTCCACCACGCTGGCCAAGCGCGGATTGTTGGATTCACATAAACCATTGAATTTCTTCTCTGAACGTAGTATGTAGGTTTTCTCACAATGTTTTCCTTTACCAAAAAGCCAAATAACGATAAAGCCATATTAGAGTCTTTTGAAAAATCCTACTTTTTATAAATGTAGCTTGGCCTGTCAACTTATATGAGTCTACTAAACTTATACTTATAACATTCCCGCTACCGTTTCACTGACGTTAGTCGCGCAAGTTTTGCGAAAGTTTTAGCGAAGAAGCTTCACATATCCGAGTTCGTAAGATCTCAGGAACTATCTGAAACCTGTTCAAACTTGATACTGGCTGTAGTAGTATATCATGTAGGTAATATCTTTAATGGATCTAGAACTTTCTGATTGATTGTAGGTATTAGGGTAGCTAGAGACCGCACTCTCGGTTCTCTATCAAGTATTGATTTTGGCATCATCTATCTAATGTAAATTTGTAGGCCACGATTACATTAAGGGAATATCGTACAGAGTTGTGGCAAACCACAAAAGTGAAGCGTAAAGAAATAAAATCATTAGTGATGCTATCTATTGATTAAAGTAGGTATAAATAGCCAGAGTTAAAGAAAAAGTAATTGAGTCAAAACTGAAAAACCCTTAAACAGAACAAAGACCCAGACCCAGACCCAGACCCTAAAGTGATTTATTTTAACATCTTACAATTTTTCACACCGACAATAACTGTCCATCAAAATATCTTTTGTGATCAAAAGATATCTCGGAGGGTGATTCTCGGATGGGTTGAGTTGTTGTCCGACATTTAAACTCAAAGTACAGCGCTTTGTTGAGAGAAGGTCGTTTCGTGGAATAAAATGATGAATTTTCCAGAGCGAATGATAGATGGGCTCGCTGAATATTACGTTACGGGTAAGTAACGTTTCATGTTTCAGTTTGTATGTGGCTTTAGTTGCAAATAGGTTTTCTATATTGATTACGTAATGGAGGAAAATTTTGCAACCACTACCTAAGAGTATCTAGTTCACTGTGAAATTAGAATAACAGGTTCTTGTTTGATAAACGTCTTCATTTTCTTATAATTGTATTAAAAAAATACATTGCTATGATATTTCTTGATGTTTTTCTAGTTCATACCCTTTTTTGTAAGAAAAGTTGATGCAAGTATTTTCAGTCTTTTCGGTCTTTAACCAGCATTTTGATTTCCTTTGACAACCAACCATCAATAAATTTTAGATTGAGACTTTAGATTTTAGATTGAGATTTTAGATTCTGAATACATGTTTATTAATTACGTATTCGAGTTAATTTAATTTTATCTTCAAGATAACATCCAACGGGTAAAGTCAGCCAAAGTTTCATAGAAAATGCTCCCTCTCGTGTAACAAATCGAATTTACTTTATGGACGCAACCATGCGTAAAAGAAAAGGAGAAATTCTCAGTTTTCACAAAGGAAAACTTGTTTGCAGCCCGGAGCGGGCTATATTGTATGTTATATGCTTGAATGTGAATCAAGCTTGGAAAATTGAGTCTGAATATTTTGCTTTTTGTTGCATGACTAGTTATTTAGTATTGAAATAGCATACTCGTACAAGAAATACCTTGTAGCTTTGTGGTATAGATAATGAGATATAAACAAGTCATTAAAGCGGTATTAGGAGTTAGGACACACTCGAAATAGACTCTGAAAATATCTTTTGACATTTCTAACTTTGATTTTGACTTAGTGAAAACAGTATTTTAGATCGTTATACTAAGAAACTTAACTTACCTACCTACTTTTGATCTTCTTTACTAATGATGTTATTTCTTTACGCCAATTTGGTTTCATGCTACAAAACAACCTAATATACCATCAATTTACCTAAATTTGACAAAAAGCTCTTTTAATTTTCAATTTCTAAACCTACAGTCTACTCGATGTTTTCCGATTTTTATTTCACAAGGTGACTTCTCCAGGTTCATTCAAACTTTTTGACTCCATAAATAAATTCATACTTACCTTCGTAACTCTGTGACTCTGGCAACATAGGCGAACAATGGGGAGCGATAAATCATCGTATTATTGTTACCTGCAACAACGTACACTCGTTTAATAACAATGTGACGATGTCGCGTGGTGTCGCACAGTACAAGGGGAGAGAATATTACGACGTATAAAGTTGAAGCAGTAAGTTTTGTCGAATGTTTTGTGGCGACAATTGCCAGTTGCTTACCATCGGGCAGCCCGTTTGCTTGTCTGCCAACTATGGCATAAAAAAAGAAAGATATATCAGATATAATTTATGTAGCTTCAGATGTTCTAAAAAGTTTAACAGCTAGCCATTTGTACTTTTGCCACTTTTTAGTCGAATGTTTTTGAACTAGTACTTAAGTGATTTTTTTTTATCTTAGTCGTGTTCAAGATTATAGAGTTAGGATACTTGTGTGTTTTTGGCAGTTTCAGGACGTATACAAACCTAAATCATGAGAGTGAGTGACCAAAAACATAAAAAGTAAGTTTTGAAATATCTATTACACAGTGCGTAGTCTGTCAACAGTAAAATTCCTCCTTATAGGACATCTATAGGTACTCGTAGATACAATTTTTTTTTTATTATTTAACCCTAAAATCGTAAGCACTTTTTTCTGCTCAAGCGAAAAAAAAGCGAAAAATTTAGATCTAAAATATTCCTTACTGTTTGTATAAGGCTGCAAATGAAATAGGTAATTATTTCGAGATGTGGGGCTGGAAGAGGATGTTTAATTAGAAATTAGTTCAGTATTTTAATTGTTTAATTAAAAGGGGAGTTTCATGTCAGGTAATTTGAATTATACTGCTGTGGGAACGAACATTCTCTGCATTTATGTTTTAAAATATTATACCGATGTCAATGTGGAATTTGTCGACGATATATTACGTTTTATTTAATACTTAGGAGATGGTTATTTATGAGTTGAAACTCATGTCAGGTTTAATCAGATAGTCCGTTCTTTACATCGACAAAAAAATGGGCAAACACACATGTTAGTAGGTAAGTATTGGTTCTCTACGCTTGCTTATATCTCTTTTTCCTTGTTGGGGAAGTAACCTCTTTAATGATAGAAGTAAGTACTAAATAAAAAATGTATGGGTTTTTTTTAATCTTTAAAATTTTATTTAATACATTCCTGAGCATGATGGTCAAAGAGTGGACCATGACAAGGGTTAATCATTGTTCCAAAATTGAAGCAGGAAATATCAATTTGTACCGTTTTAACGTGTTTGTAGTAATTACGGCGTCACCGCATTCTTGTAGTTAGTCACTATTTAGTTAAAAGGCCCCTGAACTTCGTGATTTTAAATGGACGAAGTGTAGGCAATTTGAGGCCAAGTTCCCGGCTAAATTCTTATTTGTAAAAATTAGACTGCGTTATTTTTATTTATTTTTTATTTTATTTTCAAAAATATACGACGATATAGTTCACTAAGGAGAGGACTTTAATAGAATTTCCCAAGATAATTTTGAACAATAAAATAAGTTAGGTAAACAAAGTAACCTGATAAAAAAAATCTAAAGTTTTTAAATGTGATAACTTTTTAGGCGTCCGAAATCTTGTGACATGATCCAACGATTGTTGATGTTGAACATAATCAAAAACCGATACGTACTATGCAATTCTGTCAACCGAAAAAACGAATTCAAATAATTACGAAAAAGGAATAGCTTAGAACCACCACAAACGCTCAAATAAATGAAACCACAAGAGATGCGACATAGTCCGTGTAACCTCGCAATATATTCCGCATCGCGGCCATGTCGGTAAAATAAAATGAACAAAAAAGCTCAGCGCCAATCCCCGCGGGCTCTGGTAAAACCTAGAGAAGTGCTCTCACAAATGTTCGTGAAAATAGAAAATACGGGACGCAGTTAGAGCAGGATGGATGTACAGCTGCCTAGAACGAGCTGTGTAAAATTGTCCACCGTTTTATTCGCGCATAGATGTGACAAAGCTAAATTTGGATCTGTTTGTCATAATCTCGCGAGATGAAAATGGGAGAAAGACAATTTGTCTTCGGACCATGCTAATTCTGCTGTAGGTACAATTTTTAACCGACTTCCAAAAAGGAGATGGTTCTCAATTCGTCTGTTTTTTTTTATTAAACGGTTTTATTTAGCTCACCCCGTTTGTTTTATTTATTATTTATTATTCTTTCTTGGGTCAAATTTAGTAATTAAAATTTCACCCTCTTCCTGTCAACCGATTAATCTGAAATTTTGTATACACTTTGGATTTTGGTGACAATACAATTATGTTTATTCATTATCATTATAAATTCAAGATGGCCGCCGCTACAAAATGGCGGATAACGTAGGTTTTATCAATCCCATCAATATGGGTATCAAATGAAAGGGCTCAACAAGCAGAATACAATATACTATAAAAAATTGAAATTCAAGATGGCGGCCGCTACAAAATGGCGGATAACGTAGGTTTTATCGATCCCATCAATATGGGTATCAAATGAAAGGGCTCAACAAGCAGAATACAATATACTATAAAAAATTGAAATACAAGATGGCGGCCGCTACAAAATGGCGGATAACGTAGGTTTTATCGATCCCATCAATATGGGTATCAAATGAAAGTGCTCAACCAGTATAATACAATGTACTATATAAAATAAAAACTAAAAACTAGAAAATAAAAATAGGTAAAAAAAAATTTTAAGTTAAACGGTTTTATAAAACAATAAAAAAAAATGTACTAAAAACCAAAAAATAATAAAATAGATACAGTCGTGGGAATTATAAACATATGCATAGACTAGACTAAAATAAAACCGTGGGGCACGTCCCACGGTTTTCTTGCCTATACGAGTAATAAGGCGTAGCTTTGAAAATATGATATTTGGGTATCAAACAGTTGGTGTAGGTACTATTCTCACATGTGGTTGTTAATTTCTGACAAAGGCTTAGTGTGAAGCGCTGTCATATTAAATTAGTTTAGTAAGTTAGTAACTATAGAATCAACGCCACCCAATCTAATCTAATTCCTTCATAAGACCGACAAGCAATTTCTCTCAAGTGAAACTGTCACGAGTGTCAGGAATATTGAGCGTGTCAGCACCAACTACAGCCCTGCTTAGCGTGACACCGCTCTAGCTAGAGTGTCGCGTCTCGTGACACTTCTAGAGCAATTTGCTGGAGAAGCCTGGCGGAGACGTGACAGACAGAACAGCACTTTATAGTGCAGAATGACGGCAAAGTAGCGAGGAAAATGTTTTCAGTTTAATTCACTTGAGATTTTGCAGAGGCATTAGATATAAGTAGGTCTTGAAAAGTTAAAGAAAGACAAATAGAAAACATAAGCATAGGAATCATTTGAAGATACTTTTAATTTTATAATTACTTAACACGGTAATACTCACGTAGGTAGGTACTATTGAGCTGGATACTCTGAAAAACCACGTACGTTTTCATAATACAAGATAGATAGGTACATAAGGTGGTTTTATCGCTAAGAGCCGCGCACCCCATAAACAAATTAACTTATTCAGGCGTAAGGCGCAATGCAAACAAAATTTGGTACAATAAGTGGTACACTACAACCAAAGGTTTTGTTGCTTTTCCTAAAACAAAAGCTCTTAATCAAAATTCAATTGAATCCAAATGAACACGTCCCCAGCTACCATTTCGAGCAACACAGGTTAAAGATAGCAGTTCGGAACCCTACGGTCTAGTTGTGAAGCTAGTACCTAACTACCTACCGAAGTTTAATCGCAGAACTTGCTGCCAACTCATATGCGGCCGCAGACCACTAACCGCAGTACAATGTTAATCAAGGACTTCAAGTATTGAATTAGATTTCATTAAAAGTTTGTATCTCAGTAAAACGGTGAATGGGAAAGTTTGTCGAACGTGTGTGATTTGAATTAATTACAAGATAGCAGTTACCTTTGACTTGAGTACAATTTAACACAAGTTATTTGTTCGGTTTCTACTAAAAATTTGATAAGGTACTTATTGTTAAATATAAGCTAAAGGGCGAATACGATTTAAAGACAAAAATACATTTGAGAACAGTTATTTGAAGATAAACTACCGCGAAGTTACGCCTGATTCAACAAAAAAATTAAGTTTTTATTATTATTTTTTTTTTATTTAAGTGCATTACTCTTGTCGGTAGAGTAATTTCCAGGCATGGCGATCTACTGCTAGTCCTTTTACCATTTTGTCCAACATTACATCTGCCTTCTATTTTATCAAGTCGAAGAATATTATGTATTCTTAAATAAACCAATTTGGTTATTCTCGATCTTCTCGTTACTCGTTGTGTTTATTTTTAAACTACTTCAAGTTTCAAGAAAGCTATGTTTGTCGAGTTCCCAACACAATAGTTTTATAAGTTTTGAGCGGCGTTCAAGAGGTTTACAATGTCGAGCGTTCCGGTAACAAAGCCGGTGGCCGCTTTGAATGGCAGTAGCCAAGTTTGGCGAGCCGGCCTATTGAGGGCTTTATAAGCTCAAGAGTAGTTTGGGAGGTTGAATACTTGATTGCATTTAATATTTATAGCTAAAAATGTGAGCAGTGAATTTTGGAAGTAGTGTAATATAAGCATGATGTGAATTATTAAAGGAAAATGCAGGAAAGCGAACTGCAAAATTTACTTCTATGTAATTTGCAAGAATTCTAGCGATATCTAACTTCCAAATTGGTCCAGGCGCTCAAGAGTTATGGTACAGTTAAAAAACCTACTTTCCACATTTATGTAAAACACTTATATACCTACCTACATAGGATCCTAAAAATATAACTCCGATGTTTAGGTGGTTGTACAAAAACAGTTTTTGTATAGCATGATTTTTGACGAAAACATAAACCTACCATTGCTTATCCTTATTATATAATACCATCGATCAAGTATATAAGTAGAGTGTGTAATGAGTAGTAGTGTAGTATGTAGTATAGTGTAGTATGGTGTAAACAATAAAGAGTTTATCTATCTATCTATAATACCTATCTACCATATTGTGACAAATCAGTATACTTATAGTGCAGAGACGAATACAACTCAGTAGCCCAACATACATAGATACATTGTGCCCACAGCCGTCTCTCGATTTATTTCCCATCAAGCCTTCTCAGAAAACCTTCCCAGCGTAGCGTTTTTACGACGTAATTCCCAAATCGGTATACCGTATTACCATTCTACCGTACACAATTTCGGTTCGATCTCGACTCGATACAGACTCGATTCAATTTTGTAACTTTATGGGCTGTGAGCGCGATCGGCAATCTAGAATACTTATCGACCTTCTACGCAGATAATGGAACACTTTATCACTTTTTGTGTTCGTAACTCACTCGGGAATGTGAAAAATTACTATTTTGTCGCCTCGATCTAAGATACTATAAAGTCTTGTTTCGAAAATCATATATCCCATGTTATACTTTTATAACCGTCGAATGGTTATTCGTTTTTAGACTATACCTACTATACTATAACTACTGCTTAAGTTATTATGTAGGTAGGTTATATAGTAGGTATATGCAACCAATTCTGAATAGATGTATATATAGAGAAGTGTAGGTCCTCTTCAGCGCATCATCATTTCTAGTAATTTTCCAGTGTCGACTATAACTCGATCTTATTAGACTCGCAACCCTACATGAACGGAGTCTCTAATACATTTTTGAGTAGGTCCCAGAAAAGGTTTCGAACCAATCAATTTCGTGTACACAAATGCAGAGAACAAAACGCAAAACCGATCAGAAACCTTCACATACCTAGTAACTACATTTGGCATACTACTAACAACCAAGACACACGAGTAACTACTAATTTTACCGTAACTTATTAATTTAATTTGATCGCTGTAGGTGTAGCGAAGATAAACATCCTATACAAACATTTGCGTCACACATGGGTTCCTCCCTTCCCACAGCGATGGAAACGTGAAGATAATTTGATTTACACAATATCGGCCTTTTGCACCTTTTCCGACCAATCTATCCCCGCTAGAGAGGCGCCCACGTCAGCACCTTGCGACTGATTAGAAAACCTGCAGAGAAACTGCTTCTTAGAGCTTGAACTGCACTTTGCAGGCACGTAACGTATAGGCTTATTCCCGGAGTACTCCATTCTTTTGTTTAAAAATGATGCTCATATTGAGAATACAATGTCTGACTATTTATAAGATTGAAGAAGTAGCTTTGCCACAAAATTGTAAATGCCAATTTTATTTTCTAAATAGAAGCGTAGTTCATCATCATCATCATCATACCAGCCTGTAGGGCGTCCACTGCTGGACATAGGCCTCCCCCATAGATTTCCAACGGGACCGGTTGGAAGCGGCCTGCGTCCAGCGTCTTCCGGCGACCTTAACTAGGTCGTCGGTCCATCTCGCGGGTGGACGTCCTACGCTGCGCTTGCCGGCACGTGGTCTCCATTCCAGGACCGTAGTAAGCGTAGTTATTATAGTTTAACTCAGTTTCTACCTCTATACATTTTATTTTCAGTGGCGTCAAAACATAAACGATAGGAAGGTGCAATTTCATGCGGATGATCCTGTGTAAACCTATTCGTGGGAAGCGAGTTCGTGTTTGGAACTCGGGTTATACTAACTTACTTACTATATTTGGAAGTGTGGTAACAAGGAAGGAAGGGATAACTTACGCAAGCCACAGGGTAAACTTACGTCTGAAGTTTGATCAAACTACAGGGTTATAAGGAAAGGGTATGCTAAGCCGAAAAAGGCTTGTGGTACCCATTATTATGAACAACTTTCAATATGAGACCAACCCTGGTATCGCGAAAACATTTTATATTCAGATAAAAAAAATTATACATTTTAATTTCATTGTAATACTCATTGTCTAATCTTTTATTTATTTACTTAACGTGTTAGCATTTATATTGTTATTTTTTATTAGAATAAACCCCTCTCAGCTTAAGCTAAGTAACTTACTTACCGCTAACAATAAGTTCTATCATTTATCTCATCGATTTCAATTATTTTTTTCATCAGGCGACCAAAAAAATCGAACATTATACGAACTGACATTTCAATAATACCAAATCGCTTTATCTCTCTACTTATTCGTATTCGTATCGATATAAGTCGACCCCGATTCGATTCCGAACTTAGTCCGCTAATAAATAATTTATTTGGATAGATTTACGACTACGAAACTTTAAGTGGAGTCTTAGGGATTTGTTATACTAAGAACTTATATACAACTTGAGAATCGACAGCTTTATTTGAAATTTCGTAACCTTTAAAAAGGCTTAAAACTGACGAACTTTCGGAAATATTGCCGACATTCTGTTTGTTCCGAGATTCCGCCTCTCTTTACATTTTAGTGGAAGTCTACTTTCCTACTCTATTTTTCCAGTATTCAAATACACATACTAACCCTACCCTACCCTATTTACTCTGTTATTTTAAGTATTGTAAGCGCAATAACCAAGTAATTAAACTATCACTCGATTAGAATTCGACCCAAATTCAAAGGAATTGAACGTCATATTGTCCTAAAGTAAACAAGATGATGGCTAGAACTATTCAAAGAAAGAAGACAAAAGTCAGAGTAACAGAATGTGAAGGAAACAAAGAGTTTGTAGTGGTAGGGCTCTTTTGCAGAGCCCGCCTGGGGAAGTACCACACCTTTGCCAGTTATTCCACCGCCAAGCAGTAAGTAATGTGCAAACATTACTGTGTTCCGGTTGGAAGGGCATTGTTTCCAGTGAAATTACAGGGCAAATGGGAGATTAATCAACTTATATCTCAGGGTGACGAGCGCAGTGCTGTGCCGCGCAGGGTCTTGAATTCTGCGAGTTCAAAATTCTGGGTGGCGCAGACCTGTTATGGGCAAACGTGACGTTTAACATCAGGCGAGCGATTTGCTCGTTTCGTCACTTAATTACATAAAAAAATAAAAAATGAGAATATGACCCAAATTAATATCCGAAATATGTACCTACTTTATGCGATGAACGAACATTAATATCCAATTCATCTACTGCCAGTAACTATACTGTATGTGTATACGAGTATGTATAGGTACTATGTGTATACACATACGTACTGTAAGTACAGTCTATTTTACACAAAGACTAGTGTTCAACACGGATCCTACAACAATCAATATCGCGCAATAAAGGAGCACCCCGAGACCTAGCTCCGATCCCGCGATAAAGCCGAAGAGACACTGAAATACGACCAGACCCATCACCACTTCTTTATTGGCACATTTTTCCTTCACCAACAGGTTCCTAACTAAGCCATTCTGAACCTTAACGCTTAAGAATAAAGACTGAGGAAACTTGAAAGGAACGTCGTAATTTGAACCTTGTGTGATTGAGATAGAGCTTCGAGAGTTTTATACGTTCGCAGCGGTAAAAGGCCTTCGAACAAATTAAAATTAATTGGTATTTTGTCCAGACTATTACGTCGACGTCGCACCCCTGAATTGCTGGGAAATTTAGTTTGGAGACAGCCCTAGGACCATCTTATTTGATTATCCTTTTTGGATCGCTGAATTTCACTCAAGTTAATGGTGGTTAGAGTAGAAATTGAGTTAGTCGCTATGGTACTTGTGAATTAGAAGAAGGTACCCAATAGAGTTTCGTCTTTGATAAGGCTATCTACATATGTAAATAAATGTACCTATAACTTAAGGTATCTAGATTTCTAGTATCTAAAATAGTCTAAAATATAAATTTTAAGATTTATGGTCCAATTAGCCATAATGGGCTATCCACAACTTTCTTAATCTGATCTGATAATGATCTTTGCTAACTAACGTTTTGATAACAATCGTTCGGACAACTAACTAACGTTTTGATAACTATCGTTATTTTAAGACAAAGTTACTATTTCTACGCGTAGCTGGTAATAGTGTTAGTGAAATGAAATCCACATTTAAAACAAATTCTTCATTAGAACACAATTACAACCATTCAGGCCGCTCTCAAAATTTTCTGGTTCATACAATAGTTTCAATCTTTGCTGGCTTTTCCCAGGCTTTAATTTCCAACTCAATATTCTATAATCATCAGTAATTCTACAACAAAGCTTTTCATGAGCCAACGTTTCAAATAATACCTACAGAATGGAAAACAGAAATGTAGAGTTTCTCAATTTTCCAAACCCATACTAGCGTAATATTGAAAGACGGCCGATAGACCGCTTTGTGAACTCGATGGATAATGGAAAATTACGGCGATGAATGGAGTCTGGGCCCTGGGTCGGTCTAGACTGAAGCCATTGTTTCCACGGCATTTTGTAAAAATATCAAAACAATACAAAGTTTTTTCAAGCTTTTTTGATTTGCAGAATAACTGACGAAAAGACTTCTCATTTGAAAATGTACAATTTCAAATTAACTTTTTGGCAGTGCCTGCTTACAGCTTGCGGCCCAAACTAGCCAATTAGGTAATGGTTGTTGGCAACATTTGAAAACCAACTCAGTTCGTATAGTTCCTTTATATGCATAGTTGTAGGTATACCTACTCCAAGTAGGTGCGTGATGATACAAAGGGTAATCCAACTAATATTTGGTGTAGATAAAGCGCAGGTATTGAAAATCACTTGCAGCCACCGATCCAAAAAAACTGTGATTTGAACTAAGCCTCATTTAAAACCTAAGGTAGGTTTTAAATGAGGCTTAGTTCTGTTACAAAAAAAAAAGTAAGTAAAGTCTTGTAAAAAACCTTTTCAGCTAATTTAAAACGTATAAAAAGATACTTAGTAGAAACATTTGAGTAAATCTTTCTTTTTATTTCCGTATTCCCTCAATTTAGGCGTTTTCTATCAGCACACTTTACAGTGGTTTTACGACAGCCAACGTTGTTTCTGAGACATAAACTTTACCAGTACGTTTTAGGGCACAATTTAGATTGAGAGGCAGAAGGGCTGGGTATACTAAAGTACTGTTTAAGACTGGCACTGCAATACAAAGTTTATGTTTTGTTCAGTAAGATAGGTATAGCTGATCTAGATTAGGTATCTAGTACTAAAGTTGAAGCGCAGTGCGCTATCGTTTGCAGGTCGTTCACCTGATAGTAAATATTACAATTTAAATATAAGATGGTAAGATTGGTAACACAAACTTTAGCGGGGCATTGCGCGCATTTTGCCTTCAATTGTCATGGCTATATTGTGTAAGTCTGGTTTATTGTTTTTTCTTTTAATTAGATACCAGCAGTAGTTTCTCGATTACTACACTGACTGCTAAATAATAACTCTGAAGTGGTTTGGCTTGTAGCTTTGATTAGCAAAGCTACTTTGATTTTATTTGATTTTTATTACCTAAATTTTACTAGATATTTGTACCTTGCAAAAAAATACTGCAACAAGATACAATGCTTTAGATATATTATATAATATTAAAAGATAATTCAACGATACTTCGCTCTTCATAATTTGTAAAGCCCAGGCTACAGGCGGTCCAGCCGGAGGCTCTACGCCGGGATCGTGCGGTCCATGGCCCTTTACGGGGCTCCGGTGTGGGCGCCCGCTTTGAGGAAGCGAGCCGCCCACTACCTGAATAAGCCCCAAAAAGTCCTAGCCATCAGGCTAGTTCGGGGATACCGCACGATTTCCGGCGAGGTGGCGAACCTCCTTGCCGGACTGCCGCCATGGGATCTGGAGGCGATAGTCCTCGCGCGCCTGCATGAATGGCGCGCGGAGGCACTACTCCGGGGGGTCACTCCGTTTCCGCGGCACATTGCCGCGAAGCGGACAGACCTCCGGTGCGATCTCATGGCGACATGGAGACAGCGACTGTCGCAACCCCGTGCAGGGCACGCCACAATAGTGGCGGTAAGTCCCCTCTTTGAGGAGTGGCTTGAGAGGCGCCACGGCGCCCTTACCTTCCGTCTGACGCAGGTCCTCACCGGACATGGTTGTTTCGGGAGGTACCTGCACCGAATCAGGCGGGAGGAAACGCCCGGATGCAACCACTGCGAGGATCGGCCGGAGGACACGGTGGAGCACACCGTGGAGGTCTGCCCCGCTTGGGTGGAGCCAAGCCGTGTTCTCGTAGCGGCGATCGGCGGCGGCGATCTCTCGCGTCCGGCCCTGGTGCAAGCCATGGTCCGGGGCGAGGAGGAATGGGACGCCGTCGCCTCCTTCTGCGAAGCAGTGATGCTAGCGAAGGAGGTGGCGGAACGTGAGAGGGAGAGAACCTCTCGTCCCAGCCGCCGCCGTGGGAGGCGCTCCGGGCGTCGGGGGTCACGTGACACGTGACCGTAGACGCGGGCCTGTGGACGGTGAGCTATTGGGCTAGCTCGCTGTCCGTCCGTCTTATGACGACACAGGCCGTGTCGACGGCGCGTTCGTGTTCCACGCGCGCCTCAAAGAGATGTCAGCAACATGGAAGGGGCCCGAGAGGGCCCATGCCCGTCGGGGCTGCGGGTAGAAGTTACCGCGGCCTCGGCGTCACAAGGGCGTAGAAGGAACATGGGTGGTTTTTGGTCAGTAGAAGTCTGACACTCCCTTCCGCTCTGCCCAAGAGTGGGAGGGGTCATTTGATGATTTCCCACCCCCCAAAAAAAAAAAAAAAAAGGCTACAGGCGGTCAACAAATATCAAGCCCGAACAGCATTACATTTCTTCCGTGACAGTAGGATAAAATATCAAAAATAGTGGACAAAAAAGACAAAAGCACAAAGCGACACAGTAATGTGCTTCTGCATTTATAATTTAGGTACAAAAGCAGAGCTTAGCACCGTTTTTAGCTAGATAAAACTCCCACCATAGAATTCCCGGCTTTAACCTATCCCGGGCTCTATATTTCATTGAAGCCGGTCTGAAGGCATAACGCTTTATGCAGTGGGTACCAGGAGGGAATAACTAGATAGAAGGCTGAATGCAAGCACCCCATTGTGAGGTCCCGATCCCTTTTGTCAATAGAGTAATACTAACAATACTCGTACTGCAACGCTTTTATGCTCTCCTGGTACTGAAGGCTGAAGTTTTAATCAAAAATAATGTGCAAATATTTATCCGATTTTGAGCTAAATCCTGGATTACTACTATGATTTATTGAATTTAGGTATATACCTAGAATTAAATTAACACATTTGGTATAATTATTATTTTATAATGTGGTTTCAGTTAATTTAAATGGCATTAATACAATTCCAATAGCGCCTGAAAAACGCAAACATAAATGTATGATATTGCTATCAATCATCAATGTATGATATTGCTATCGTAACTTTGGCAGGGGCTTACCAATTGGCTATGTTAGCTACATTTATCAACCGTTTGGCATATTATTTAGTTTAATTATGATTATTTAATGAAATAGGTATTGTATTCATAACATTATATGAGTACACCATAGATTGAGATAAAAACATAATGTAACTGTTTATTGCTCACACCTGAATCTAGTGAATTGTTATTTTGACTTCAAGCTATTACGTACCTACGTATGTCGGCGCTGTCGCTTGATGCGATCATTTCCAGTGAACTGTATTATGGAAAGTATACATAATATATATCTACTTAGAATATTTATAATAGATAGATAATTATAAGTTTTTTTTTTGTTATCTACTAATCGAAAAATCTAATTTCGAGAAAATCTTTTAACCCTACAAAATGTTACACCTACGTCCTAGATATGGGTGTGCATGATAATTCTAAATGATTATAATAATACCTAAAAACTTCCTATTTTATTACAAAAGCTATAAAATAGAACTCAGAAAGGAAAGCTGTTTCACTACACGGCAATAAAACTCGAGTCACACAAAAGAAGCACACCGGAGGGAGCCACTGCTTTCTATTTGAGGAAGTATTTGCATTTGCGACCACTATAGCCCAATTCTGGCGAACTCGATATCATTTCCTTTACCCACACTTTCAATATCTAATCTAATCTATTTATTTATTATTTATCTATTTTATTATTATTAAATAATAAGTTTGTCTGCATGTTTGTAGGGCGTAATCTCCAGAACTACTGATCCGATTTAAAAACTACCTCTATTTTATCATTGAAAGCTACACTATTTATGTGTATAAAATATAACCTATATCATACTCGTATTTTAAAGCCCAAAGTTGCACCAGCACTGGCTACGAAGTTTTGTGCATCAGCTAGTTTTAAGAAAGATAAGGGCCGAGTTAATCTCGAGCAAGACAGAATAAGGTCCTCAGCTGTTTATTTGGTCGCAGATATTTCACCGACTTTAATTGCCCTTCTCATTGATGTTTTCATGTTCATTTTAACAGCTCTTTGATGAGAAATAAGACTTGTCGACTGCAGTCATTATTGGTTGTAAAGTCAAACAGTGGTAAGTCATTATTATATTGTAGTCATTATTGGTAGTAAAAGTAAATGTCTGTTTTGTGACAGTACATCCGGGACATTGCAATTATTATCCTATTTATTAGCTGAAGTTTTCAATCACATGAAGCTTGTTTCAAGCACTATCGAATAAAAAAATGGTAGGTAACCTGATGATAGGTTTGATGTGATTTGCATAGATGTACTTACTTAAGCATAAAGAGTATCAAAGTAAAATTTTTGACAAACAATTACTTTGTACACCGAATTAAATTTTGCTTTCGAAATGCTTTGAATACTCAGAGCAAAATAATTTTGTACCGATGTAGGTAGGTAGGTATACGACATAACCTAGTTTCTAATTTTGAGCGGCTTACAAACTTAGGTATCGTTTGTAGCTTAGAAATATCCCCCCCCCCCCGCCTCTTTTCCTTCAAAAAGGAGCCGAACTCTCCCACAAACTCTAGGGATGTTAAGGGTAGAGCATTTCATTTTAGTAAAGCCGGCAGAGCATAAAGCATCTCAGCGAAACCGTAGAGACGAATGCTTTGAGTTTTAGTTCGTTCGGTCTACTGAATACGAATACAAACCGTCAAAGAAGAAATGTACAAAGAAAATGTTTAGCGCAAAGCAAAGTATTCAGCACTGAAAGCATCGTAATTAAATTCAAATTTGAAATTTTAATTTAAAGTTTCCAATTACAAAAGATTTTGCATTCTAATTTACATTGTTAAGTTAGTTTATCCTTAGCTTTTTCTTCTTTAAATACAGCATAGGTACCTCTTTTAATCAACAGCTGGGTATGAGTAAAAGTATTTTACAAAGAAAACGTCTGTGCATTTTCTCTTGATTGCACAACCTACAAATTGCAGCCCGCCCCAGGGTGGAGGGCTGCAGCGGATGAAGGATATTGATTTCTAGCTCACATCTAGAGCTTTTCCTAGAAATGGAGGATATTTATAGGTTTTATATAGCATTCGAGGACAGCTATTTTCATCGTGAATGGTATCATATTCCACACTGTACCTACGCAATTTTGTTCAGTATTGAAGATATGAGATTAAGTCTGAGTAGGTATTTGACTCCAGCTTCTTTAGTAACAGTCTTACATCTAAGCAATTTAAAAAAAGCAACAAATAGTCGAATTGAGAACCGTTTCTTTTTTGGAAGCTGGTTAGTAAAATTAAGTAATGCGTGGTAATGCTTTAGATTGAACTCCATTAGGGTTGATGTAGGTAAGTAGAATTGTAGAATACTTTTTATACTATAAAAAGAACCGCGGCACAGCAAAAAAGCAAGTAATTATCCCTCACTGGATGCAACTGCTAAAGTTTCATGGATAAATACTATTTCTCATTAGTTTTGAAATTAGTCTCCGTTTAAATCTACTTACATCATCTATATCTATTTACTTCTCATTAGTGACAAATCTCAAAACGTTCACACCAAACCCCCGAGAATCACTTTGCTTTCTAAACTACCTCCAATCAGTTTTTAAGCACTAATCTCTAAGTGTGTGTCTCCGAACCGTCTATAGATAGATACTCAGCCACTAAGCCACCGTCCCGCAATCTCCTGAGATCCTCCGCCAGTCAGCGCTGAATCAATACCGACCGCCGGCGCCGCTAGATTGTGCTGGAGCTAATCCTGAACTGCATTGGTTTAGTGCGACCCACTTTAGTGTCAGCTTTACACTGGGAGCAAAGCGAAATTAGGACGCGAAACTTACTTACTAAACTTACTGCAAATATCTTTGTGTTATTATCAAGTCTGTTGGCCCTTATTGAATCTCAGATCGAATAGAAAGCATTGAATACTAAATTTTTCTCTTATGTTTTTAACTGTTTGTAATTATGTGGAATAAAAAACCTAGGAGCACCCTCCAGCTCTATCTATACCCATTCAACAAAAAAACATAGCACGCAAGATTTACTCGTAGATTCACATAGCTTTTGAAATTGTGTCATCAAAATTTTGAAAGATCTAAAATGTTCAATTACTAGCTTAACGACATGACTACGTGAAATGCCGAATACCCGAAATAACATCCGCTAAATGACACATACACAACATCACATGCCAATGTAAGTTAAATTAAGCGTAACCTAATCATGTATGAATCATAAAGTGAAGTATTCGCTCTCAGTGTGAAACCGGCATTAAGGGGTGGGGGTGGCGCGAACCCCTCACCAGGGGGACTAACTTTTCCAATTAAACAGATTATTCAATTCAGTTGAAAGGTTTCGGGCAACGTAACCTTTTAGTTGCTTTAATGTATTTAATTTTGGGAAGCCATAAACTCAAGTAGGTACGTAAGCAAAAGAACTTGTTTTCGGCGAAAAATATTAAAAGTATGGAAAAGTCAATGAGTGGGTTCGAAACCTTATAAATTTCTAAGGGAGTTTAGTTTAGCTGTTCATTATATTTGGTTTTCAATTAACTCTTCTAAATGTAATTTGTCGGGGAAAATTGCTAACCGTCTTTTAGTTTGGAGTGATTGGAAGTTGGTAGATGTTTGATTGGTAGTTGGTTTATTATTTTCTTAATGGTCCTCGTTTGATTAACTTCTTTCAAATCAAATTTAATAATAGACATAACTAATATGTATTATGTAGTCAGATGAGTAGTATGTAGTCCTATGAGAACACTCCGCAGATGTCATAACTAGTTTTTAACCGACTTCAAAAAAGGAGGAGGTTATCAATTCGACTGTATATTTTTTTTTAATGTTTGTTACCTCATAACTTTTGACTGGGTGAATCGATTTTGATGATTCTTTTTTTATTAGAAAGCTGACGCTTTCCATTTGGTCCCATTTCAATTTAGTCCAGTTCTGATAATGGTATCCAAGAGAAAACCATATAAGTCTTAAATTTGCATTAAGTACGTGCGCGACAAATAGATGAAAAACTCAATAGTCGGTCTTTTGAAGTCGGTTTTTGTTTTTTTGTTTTGTAAAAATAATAATTACTATAAAAGTATGATTGACTATAATGACATTTTACCTACAATTAATAAATTACACTTCCTACACAAAGCCAACACACCGTTTTCCCTCAAAAACAATAACAAACGTACCTATATAAGGAATTATTAACATTATCAAAAAACTGCCAATGTCTTATGAAATATTTAACACATAATTTCCAAGCGAGACGAGTGTCGCATAAAATCTGCATAATTCCATACAAATATGAAATAACGAGCATTACCCAAAATGCTATTAAAATCTAGACTTTAGTTACTTTAGGCTTTGTGTAAAGAATCTTTAGAATAATTATGCTAAAATTATGAACATTTTCTTTATTATGACAGACCACGTATTTGGTCCTTCTTTTACCAAGTTTTCAAAATTTAACGTGAACACGTAATAAACACACCTTCACTTCACGTTTACTTGTACAAAATAATTAATCTGATTATAGATTAGGTGTGACTATCTATAGGTATAGTCTTAACTTGAACAAGACATAGAAAGAACACATCTCTTGGTATTGAAAGCATAACTGTGTCGCTGCGCTCACAACGTCAGTTTATTTAATTTATCTAGTGTGGTTTTCGAATATTCACAGAGTAAGTAAATATGCCTTCTAACAGATGTGATTCAATACGCATCGCTACATAAAATTCTATTACTTTCAAGAATGATAGATATCTCCTTTTCCGAATAGAACTCTATTCAACGTATTGAGTCGCAAAATCGTATGGAAATCTCATTTCTAGCCCGCCGTTCTACCACGCCTTTAAAATAGAGATATGCTCCTTAGTGCCTGGCCGCTAGTCGGATTGGCAAGCTACATTTGGCATTTTGCCGGAAAACAGACAGAAATTTTGTCAATTTGGATGGGTCTACAATAATGTACCTAGTTTTTTAGACAGGTGAAACATTTCACGACCATATAGTGCTGTATCTAGTAGTCTTCTTCGTGAACCATTACATTTTTTACACATCACACTTCATCTAGAATACATAAATGAATAACCTATTATAAGTGCAATAAAAGAACAAATTTATTTGAATAAAAAGCCTGCCGTCATTATTACTTCATTTTAAATATTGGCTACATAACTTATTTATTTACTCGTATTCAGTGCTCTTTTCTTACTTCCACCGTCGCAAAGTATAAATGTTAGAGTACAAAGCCAACTTTTGACAAGACTAAGACGGTAAATAAAGCGTCATACGTTATCCGGCCAAAACTGTCTGCCGACATCCCTAAGAATTTTCCGATAGCTCGCTTTTAGCTAGAATTTACGACGTGCAATTTTAATACTGGAGATGTATGGTCGATTTTTCAGGATATGAATTTCAAGCGAGACCGGAGATGAAATTGCGCCTAGGTAGGTATTTGAGAATATTTTCGGGGAAGGAAATGTTTAAGCTCAGAAATATCTTTTAGGATTACCTAGATTGAAGTATCAATCATGTAACTAATCAATAAAAGAAGCCTTGGTTGCGGAACCTTCGAGAATGGATAAGCATGTCAGCGTTAAACAGTTTTAGCCCTTGGCTTAGGATTAGGATAACTCTGCTGGGGCTCACTTCTTACGAGTAAGAAATTATCTCGGCCACTGTCACTATCGTTAGAAATTTCATGCCTGTTAGAGTGACCGAAATAATCTTAAACCAGAAAACCTCTCAGATCAACTGGCTAACCTCCAATAAAGGAGACGGTTTAGATGATGAGCCGTGGCTTAGCGACTCTTGCTATCAAAACAACTAGAAAACTAACAACTAGAATGTAATTTACCGAGTACGAGTGTAAACAAACATTTTATAACAGCGAGTACACATGACACACTGGCATGCAGTGACAGTGGCGCAATGTCGCTTCAAATTGGATTAGGCGTCAGCCAGCTGCGGTAGCTGGGCAATTGTAGGGGCTAACATAAGTTGCGATGATCACACGTAGGGTGCTAGTAAGTGTGGCTCGATGGGGAAGGGTGGTAGTGGTAAGGCTCTTTTGTAGAGCCCGCCTGGGGAAGAACCACACCTTTGCCAGTTATTTCACCGCCAAGCAGTGATGTGCTAACATTGCTGTGTTCCGGTTGAAAGGGCATTGTTTTCAACGTAATTTCGGGGCTAATAGGAGATTCTTCTTGAATTCTAAGAATTCAAAATTCTAGGTGGCGCAGGCCTTTTATGAGCAAACGTGACGTTTAACATCAGGCAAACGATTTGCTCCTCTCGTCACACAATAGCATAAAAAATGAGAGATATGGGGTGTAGTATGCGAAGTTCAGTTCGCCTGAATCTATTTGTATTCATGTGACAATTGCCAAACAGTCATCCTACACAACAAGAAAGTAATTATAAAGCAACAAGACATCCCGACCTATCTATTCCTAACCTCGCGGGTCATAAAGCGAGCCCTACGTCTAGATCTAGAGATCTAAAACGGTCTGCGGCGGCGCGCTAAATTCGGCCCACGGGGCAACGCACGCGCACGGCGAATATCAATGTCAACGACCAGCCGCACACTGGGATGAAGGGCGGAAAGGATTGGACATAAACTTTGAAACAATTTTTGTGGATTTGTAAATAAACTTCATTTTTTTGTTTAAGAACTTAAATCAATTGTACTTTTTATATTTATGTGATTAGCAACCTTTGAATTTTAACTTCTAATTATCTTTTAGATAACTGGTAAAATATTTATTTGTATTGGAATATTTTGTTAGTAGCAATTTTGAGATGTGATTATGACATAAATGAACTATTATAATTGAGTTATTAATAGTTAATCAAATATGCTACAATACGTTCCATAAATTATTAAATACTACAGAACGGATATTACGCGTAATGCTATATTATTATTACGCAGTGAAAATGTATTATTAACTTATTTGGCAGCTATAGGGACCACATCCGTGATGTTTCCGGTGTTATACGTAGGTATCCATGGCGATCGCTTACCAGGTGTCCCGGCTGCCTGTTTGCCACTTATGGCATTACCTCATTATAACCACTACCTAACTATTAAAAAAATATTATACCTACGAGTATATTTATATAACATTTTACAACCAGTCAACAATTATGACTAAGATGATTATGATTATTTATATTGTTTTTGTATTATTTAAAGACTTGCCCAGTCTAACAAATTGTTATGAAGCCAACGGGCCCAAGTTAGAAGGCTTTATTTGACAGATCTAAACCAAATTAAAATAAATCTGTCTTTGTCATTACAATCTATAATATGAGGACATTTTAGTAAAATTGGATCTGTCAACTTATGTCTTCAAACTGTTATATTACTCTACTACAAAAAATAATATATTTTCTAATTTAAAACTTCATCCATGCAAAGCAGACTGCTCCAGCACGATACAAGGTCAGGCGTCCTGTATGCGCTTGTAGTTCACTTTCCTGCATAAAAATGGCGTGCTTACCGATAATTGGGCTGGTTTAGAAAGCACAAAACCGTTCAAGTAGTGTGCTACGTTAATTTCCACCGTTTCTATACAAAGTGTTATGATGTATTTAGTACAGTTTTATGTTACTTTGCTGATTTAGTAAAACGAGCTGTTTTATTTTATAATCCACGACATGGAACATGTTTTTGATTATTATTTTCATTTATTTAAGCATCGTTTTATTATTTATTATCTGATGGAAGAATAAGATAGTGTGGCAAAACTACCTGAATATCCCAATTACCCAAGCTATGCCATTGTATGTAATCTTATTATGTAAAAAAATAATAAATAATGTGCTAACAAGATGCATGTATTCAGCAGTGGAACTGTAAGACCGATGATAGCGATCTCCAAGAGTTATGTTCGCACTATTCATCTGAACTTATTCCATTACTACGAAGTTATGTGAGAAAAACCACACAACTTTCGCATATGGAAACTATCGTGGGCTTGACACATTGTGTTATATTCAACACGGGAATACTCACGTAAATATTAAGTCGTTTACTACGACTAGTTTCAATCACATTCGGTGATCTTCATCAGGAGATTGCAAGCGTGACGCGTTCGCAATCGCATCTTGCTTCTTGATTTTAACAAAACTTTCTCATATTTAATAATAATAATATGATCATATTCCACAGAACAAAACGGTCGAACTATTATAGTGTGCCAATAAGCAATTAAATATGGAGCAAAACATGTGCATTATTTTACCTCACGCAATAACATTTGCAAATGACCAAATTTCAACACAACTGAATATAAGCTGCCAATTCTTTATATTAGTAATTGATGATTATACCTAACATAACGTATGCCAAATGGCAGTGATGCGCAAAATGAGTGTTAAATGCACTGACATTAATGCAATATTAATTATTGTTTTTGGAATACCAATTAGTGCATATTATGTTATTGAATCCTTTGATTACAACAGTCAGTTGTGTTACGTGGATTTGAATTTAGTGAGTTAAAGTTAAAAACTAGGATGAACTAATAGCATGTCTTGAATTTAGTTACATACCTACCTAGAAATAAAAAATCTATTGAGAGGAATTGTAAATGAATTGAATAACCCTCAAATACTTATAGGTAATTACATGATGTTGTGCGTATATTACTAGCTTTTACTAGCGGCTTCTCCGGCGTGAGTAAAACATACCGAATAGTTTTGCCTAGTAATTAATTCAAATTTGGCAAGTGATTGTAATCTCTGGAGACCTTTGCCCAGAAATGGGATAGCAAGGTTTTAGTAAAAAATATAAGTAGGTACTCATGGTATAATAATTATTATTTCCTTTTCTCTTTACTTACCTTCGTAGTTCGTTTAAACGCAACGTGCCCCAGGAAACCATTACGTACCTGAAAAGACATAAGTAGATTATTAGCACTCGATTATTCAAATCTACAATATAATTAATCACGAATACTCGATAACATCTGAGATTCATTCGATAACAAATAACCGCACGCACAAAAGTGTCATGCGAGCAGTGGGCTAAATAGGCTCCGACCCAAAGCATGGGATAAATAACTTTATTATTTAGAAAAAAATTGTTTATTAATAGATTGAATTAGGAACCTACTTTTACTTATTATACAGAGTGGGTGATATTAAGTAACAGAGTAGGTCTAAGAAAATCAAAGATATTGCATACCTAATTGTTTTAGAAATAATGTCATGGCATGTCTTTTCAAATAATATCAAAATTATAACACCCGCTCCAATTTCGACTAGCTATTTCCAAATTAAACTTTATTTTAACCATTTTAGTCTTCCCAGAGCTTTAGTTACATTTTTTAAATTATAATTTACCTCACAATTTGATTACAATCGACATCATGATAACATGAAAAAAGTGATATTTCATTAGTTTTTGCCCGTTTAAAATTGCAACCGCGCCACAGTGCGACAGGCGCATCAATTAGCGCTAACCGCTGCGGTTTCGCGCTGTTCTGAGCCAGTGAAGCGCGTAAATCTTACATTACGACTTGTGCATTGTATAATGTTGCAAAACCCCAGCTTAGAACTCATTCACCGCTGCCGTGATCGGTCAAATAGTAACAAAATAAAAATTAATAATAAACAACAAAACAATAACATAATTATCACTTAAGGGGTCAAAAGTATTTTACGACGACGAAGACGCCTTTATTTTCATACCAAAAAACCAATAAAACCAACCAACAAACCAAAAAAGTTGTTAATCGTGAGTACTATGGGCCCTTTTCGGCTTAACATACCTTCCTTATAGTTTTGTATAACCGTAGCTTCTAAATATAGCTCAAAAGTTAGTCGACAGAACAAAACAAATCAATGCCGCAGTATCCGACGCAATCTAGAGCGGTCTCAACTTCGCAGCCGCAGCCGGTCGATATCCACTGGCTTCTGTTATCCAGATAGAATAATATCTTGATATCTGGCTTCTGTTATCGAGATAGAATTAATAATTAGTTCGAAAGTAGGGGATTTGGATTCAGTCTTTCTGAAGAAGAGATGGAATTGATTTGATAATTGTGACAGATTGTTATTTGTTAGTTGATTAAAATCATAACTGCCAATATCAGTCTCATCAGATTTTTTTACCATAATTATGGCATAATTATGATGGTAATTATGGCAGTTATGATTTTAATTTAGAAAATATTACAAAGCCGGACTATATTATCTTAAGAATGTATTAAAATTGCGCTTTTTCATTATTACTACCGTAATAAAATTTAGAAAATCAGTCTGAAATCATGCATAAACCTCAAGGACCCAAATCAAAGAGTCATCATCGTAACGTACAAATAATGCTAAAGTTAGTAAGTAAAAAAATGTACTATCAACTTAAAAATCTACTACTTTTTAAAGTCAGTAAATAAGTAGTCGTGTCTCGTTACTTTTAATTCTACACCACTGTGCAAACAGAACACCGCTCGCTGTCTATTGCGAACTATTCTCAACTCGCTCGATAATATCTCGACATCCGAAGAGGGTGAAACAAAGCTGCCACCGTCCAGACAATGGAAATATATGACTATAGAACTCGACTCGAGACTCAAGTATCGCACTTTAACTTTCAGAAGAGACTTTAACTTTAACTTTCAATAATTTAGCGCAATTTGTTGCAGTGACTAAAATGTTGCCAACCTGAATGATCATTGGAATAGGTCAGCAACCACTTCCCGGGGTTTATTTTCTTAGGGAAAGTTGCAATCAATATTTGAAACGTCTAGAAATCGTAGAAAATGTCTTTGCCTATTTTTACCAAAATATAATTCGCCGTGATTACATATTAGAATATATTTAACATAAAAGTCAACTTGCGCAAGTATATTGTCGGTTTATTAGAGCTTGAAACCACCTTTGTGCCCGGGGAGTTATTTTATGTGAGGCAAATATTTGTATGAAGTACCGTAGGTGTTTTTATACGAATTCCTTGGGGTGTCTGTTCCTGTTTGATATTGTAGCTTTGATATGAGAAAAACAAATTCTCATAATGTTTGGTGAGTGAATTATTTTTATATTAAGGAAGGTCTCGAATAAATAAAATGTTATTTGGTTTATTTGAACAAGCTTTGATGTCGATCTCGGCTTGAGACTTCGGTTGACATAAAACTAAACTGACTTTCTCAGTTTTCTCATCGCAATCTCGGGCTGCCTTGCTTTGAGTATGCTAAGTAAGATCATCTTAAAACATTTAAAATTGAAACCAATTACGTATTTAAAATCAAACTTCTTTATGTATCTACGTAGGTTCAGGTACACGTTTCATAAAAAAATAAATATTGCGACAACTAGCACTTCCAATCTGACATTTCATCTAGGCTGTAATAAATCATTTTTGTCCAGAGTAGTGTCTGCTACAACTCTCTATCAAATTTCTTGAAAACAAACGAACTGTACTGTATGTAAGTACCAGACATCTGTTCCTTACCAAATAAAAGAAAAAACTATACTCCCAGCTCTTGTTATCCAGAAATAACTTGTCCTTGCATTACTGACCTACCTAACCGCTGTTAAACACACACTTTACATTTTGAAACACTTGCAAGAGACTTACTCGTACGTGTATGGATAATAGTACCAATTTTGTTACGTCATTATTTTTAATGCTAGACTTATTATGAAAGAGCCAGCAATATTTTCCTTACCTAATTCTCGGTCCTGATAAACTAAATTAGGAGGATGGAGATCATTTCAGAGCGTCAAATTGAATTGCGAAGTTATGAAATCTGCCATTATATTTCTCATAATATAAATTATTATTTTAATTAATAGAGAAGAGTAACTAGTGAAATGTTAAAAAGCTTTGATTTTGTTCATATAAAAAAAATGTTTAGACTAATACAAACCTACTTTTAGGTACATAGACTGTCAAAATCAACACCAAAATTTATTCAACAGCCGGGAAAAAAAGTTAAAATCAACAAGAAATTAGGTCGCAGAAATAAAGCGCACTATAATTCCTCGCCATATAAAATCTACTCAGATTATTTTAAAAAGATCGCTCAAAGCTGCAATATCCCGACCCGGGCTTCCCATTTCACACTCGCTTGAAACGAATCAAAGTTACAAAGGAAATGTTACTCAAAAGAAAGAAAGGAAATAAGAGAGGCGTTTATCATTGCCGTTGAAAAGACGTTCAGAGTTCGAGAGATAAGGGTCTGAAGAGCTCAATTTATTTTGGAATTTTGCATAATAAATAAGCTCGCAATCATGGAAATGTAACTTTTAATCTTTGGCGGAAAATATATAAATTTTCTGGACTAAGAATTTGACGAATATTTTTAGTTAAAAATTGTAGCATTAATTTTGCTCTAGTATTTCCCAGTTAGTGAAGTAGAGCTAATGAGGTTGCTTAGTAACCATAATTCTGGACTAACTAAACTGTGTGTTCTTGATTATTTATTTACTTTTCTTTATAATAGGCGTGACGAAAGATTTTAAAATCCTCTTCCATAATGTGAGTACACATTTACTATTTACAAAAAAGCCTTTATTTCGGTAATAAACTTAAGTTTAACGAAGTTTGAAGCCATTTTTCACATATTTTTTCAACAGTGCCCGAAAACAGCTTGCTTGTGTCATGGCGTCGATTTGACGTCACGGCTAGTAAACATGTCATTGTGTCTATGCGTGATGAGCGGCGGATGACCTGAGTTCACTGAAGCGTGACGTCATAAAATCTTAATAATCTGTTTTTTAAAAATAAAACTAAACATGTGTTTTAAATTTTTTTAATCTGGCTAGTCCCCTGAAAGCATTGAATCGGCGATTTTTTGATACTGTTTTTTTCAAAATGCATTTTAATTTTAAAACTTTTGTGCGCAAAATTGATAATCCCATTTAATATTCCGCATCTAAAAACAAAATTGTTTAAAGGAAAAATAATATTTTAGGCTGAATCGATGTTTGAGGTACGCAGTTGAGCAGATCTCCTGCTGCGTCAGAGCGGGGCTCTGCAAAAACAAGGTAGTAGAAATATCACAAAACTGTAAAACAATAACCTACAGTTCACCCACAAAACTCTTCGTGGGTACAAAATAGGTACTATTCCAACCGACGCACGCCGTTTTGGGTCAGATCGATCCCAGACGGGTTTTCGAGAGCGCCTTCATACATTTTATATGAGACGTTGATAGAATCGATCGAGGACCTAAAATATAGCACGTTTTGGTGATAACTTATTTAATCAGTTCATTGAAAACAGGTGAAGTCACTTTAGTGAGTCAGTGTAGTCAGAAAAGAAATAAGCAATGTGAAAATGGCATGTTCTTGATGAAAAGTGATGTTGTTTTTCGTTTCAGTGAAATCACAAGATGTCTCAGATCTGAGTCAACAATGGTACGTAGGTATATTAGCCAAGTTTCTATTGTATATTATTTGTACTTAAATCCTTATAAAAATACAATGCGAAAACATTTTATAGACTTCACAAAAGAAAAGTACAAATACAGAATCACAATACAGGAAAAAAACAAAAACTACGAGTAGCTATTTTATTGCTAAGAGCGATTTCTTCTAAACATATCCTTATGCCAAATTGGTCCCAAGGGTGAAAGGTTTTGTTCACAGATCTAATTTTTCTAAAAGTATTGATGGCTTTGTCTAATAGGTTGCTTTGACAAGACAGACATATTTTTAGGATTAATGTTTTTGGTTAGATCTTTTATATATAACTAGCTGCGCCCCGCGGTTTCACCCGCTGTCCTGCAAGAATAGCGGAAAGCCGTTCAATTTTCTGGGGTAAAAAGTAATCTACATATTACCTAGGGCTTAAGCTACCTTCATACCAAATTTCGTCAAAATCTGTTTAGCTGTTAAATTGTTAAATCAAATTGTCATCCATACGTCCATTACATAGCTGTCATTTGCGCAAAGAGTATAATAAGTCGTTTTGTTATTCCAAGTCTGATTCTTTTTTGTTATACCTCGTTTGATAGTGACTGATGTTTTATGTCAATTCACACTTGAATGCTATCGAATTTATTTAATAGAAATAAATAGTATAATAGGAATAAATAGTTTAATAGGAATAAATAGTATCCTATGTGCGTTTCCTGGCTCTAAGCTACCTCCTCACCAATTTTCAGCCATATTGGTAAAGCCGTTCTTGAGTTATAAGTAGTGTAACTAACACGACTTTCTTTTATATATATAGATTTTATACTTGGGTCCATTGAAGCCTAAATGCACTAAAAATAATCATACCATTATTTTGTTTTAACGGCGCTAATTCTGAGGCTTTGTATTAAGTTTCCTAGGATTTAATCTAGATTAGGCGTCTAATCCAAAAGGGGCCGAGAGAAATGGTTTCTGACACACCCAATTACCTACGGACCCAATCCCTGGACCCTTCAATTATAAACCGCTGAATAAATTTTATAAAGGCCTTGAAATATTGGCAACAATAGTACTTTCAAAAACACAAACCAGATTCCTAAATGAGTTTTATAACCAACTTTCCAGGTGACCGAATACCTACTACAATCTAATATTACCGTCAAACGTTGCCAGGGCCTTTGAAGAGCGCTACGTATAGTCGCGATTGGAAAGGAAATCACTTAGTTATTAGAAAATCTCGTTATAGGAGAAGTGGTCTCAAGCTCGAGCTGCTAAGGAAAATTCTGGAAAATATTGTTCCGTCTCGAGAGCTGCGACAAAGAGAAGCTTTGAAGAAAAAGCTCGGAGTTTTCACATTGCTCGGCACGCCCGGGGGACTGTAATTTGTTTCCGCTTGACAGTTAATTAGAGTGCTTAATTACCAATCTGAGTATATTTCAATGTTTGAGAAATGGTTTTTTGGATTTTCTGGCATCTCAAAGATTTTGTGGTCAACAATGACGTCACCATTTTTTACCTACTGCTGAAATCTCTCCGGTAGCCTAAGGAACTGAGTATATAAATAACACATTTCAATCGTCCAACGTAACCAGTTGCCGAAGAAGAAGTTGTCAATCAGCAAATAAATCTTCTTAAGCAGTAAATTTTAAAATTTTCTAAATAATCAATTGGTGTTCATTCTGTGCAGCTCTAAAATTATTAACACTAAAATTAAACCAAACCCAACCTATGTTAGTGATGTCATAGTTTAGGTTCTGAATGGTCCATAACAATAGTCGTCATCGTTGCATAACTTACTAGCTCCGGCACGAAGATCAATTTGTATACAGTGACAAGTACACGAAACATTTTTATAAAATCAGCAAGATAAGTAGAAAAACAGTACAATTTGAATGATTGTTAAATGGTCATAATTGCTTAATTTACACCATCGCCGCAATCATCCTATTGTGAGGTAAATATAGCAGAAAGAAGCTATTGTTATCTGTCTGTGAATCAGAGTGTGAAGTGTGAAGAGTTCTTTCTTAGGTTTATTTGGGAGCTTAGAACAGTCTAGAATGTCGAGATTTATGGGGAAGTACCTAATGTAGCTTGGGTGTTTGTAACTATTACTAGTTTGTGTTAACCGAGCGAGCGAAGCATCTCTGCATCATAGTCATAGGCAGATACTTTTTTTATCCAATGAACTCTACTACCTATATTTATAACGTACGCTCTTTTCTATCTATCGAGGAAAAAGACCTAATACTTTAATCCCAGCTCTTAATGACCGACCGAGGAGTCGATGAGATGACTTGCAATTAGGACGTCTGATTGATACCCGGATCATCAATCAAGGTTCAAGATGGAGCTGATCCGGGGGTGTCCGGGTTCAAGCTAGATAGATGGCGCGAGTGCTCCAACTGCGATAAAACGTTATATTCTACTGGGAAATAGAATGTTGTACCTACTTATCTTATTTGAGTCCAATAATATCCGCGCTGTACGTTTTTGACTTGTCCAAATAGAAGCAGTTCTAATATTTTTCTATAAAATAGAAATTCCTTGTAACTGTGATTTTATCGCATAATAAATCTTATTCTATTCCATTCTACTAGCACCTACTGGTATATGTTACACTCAAAGGGATCAGAATTGTATTAAAGAAGACCTTTTCCTTATTCCTGACTATTACTAGGGTAGGGTGGGATTCAAAGAATATCTACAGAAAGCGGCTACACACCAACCAACATTACTGCTTTATGTAATTCGTATCTGGCTCGTCCTGTCTGTTTGCTTATCCTTGGTGTCGAGTTATGTAACATGACATGACTTGGGACATGTTTGGAAACTGGTCAGATCTTATGCTCTTTATAGCATAGCATAGCTGTTTGTTTATGCATAAGAATAAAAGCTAAAGACTTCTGCCAGCTTAGAAATGACTTGAACTAGGTAGCCATTTTATTTTTAAGTGTTTACATCTAATTCACAATACCTAAACATTTTGGTTACTCGTATAACTAACACAGGACCCTGAACAAACCAAGAATCCTTAACAAAACAGAAGTTAAGTTCAAGCTATTTAATTTCAGAGCATTTCCAATCACAGAACACATCCATACCACATTCAGTCACCGTTAACGGCGTGATAGGCGATGGGGGACAATTTGCAGCCAGGAACATTTAAAATTAGATTCGCGAGCAACTGGCGTGCGTCAGGAGGCCAACCTTGAACAGAGTGGTGGAAGAAAAAAGTAAAAATAGGAAGAGCATGTTCATGTTTGGAAATTGGACGGAAATGAACGAGAAAAACTGGTTTTTTAACAAGTACTTGTTATTAAATAACAAGTTTTTCGTTTCGACATGCATTTAACCACAATCTCACCTCATGGGAAGCGAAGTGGTCGAAAATGTAGCATGCTTGCCTAGGAAACACCTATTCACTCTTCTTTTAAATAATCCCGGGTTGAATCTTTTCAGAAAGACAGACGCCGGCAAACTGTCAAGAAAACGGTTTTTTTTATCTCTTGACTGTCAAAAAAAGGATATTTTGACCTTGAGTATCTTGTAGGAACGAAGAAAAGATTCGAGTAGTTTATGGGCAATGAAAGTAATATATGTGACCCAGGAGAAGGGACAAGAAAATAGATAACACAACAGTAAAGTTTATGATGGAGGATAAAGTAAGGGTCAAAATCAAGTAGGAAAGAAAGTTTGTTGACGATAAACGGACGATGATTAGACACTGATAGGTAGGAAACTCTTGATTGTTTACACTAGTCATTTAAATACAAAATATTAATATTTCTTTCTAATGTTCAAATCATCATCAATTAATTATCACAGAACCCAGACAAGTACTGCAAGATAAGGAAGACTAAAACCACGTTTAGAATACTGTCCAAACCACCCCTTTAAAACTTTTTAGCCCTGCAACGTAACAACCCTAAAATCTTTTATCTTTTAAAACAATGCATGAAGTATGTATGTGAACCGATAAAATATTCATTCATCAGGCTATAAGTGCACTGGTTCGAAAAGGGTTACTTAGTCACCCTTACAACCCCTAAAGTGAGTCATGGAACCACCAAGCGTGACGGGATGGGGGATCGACCCGGCTGGCCCTATTGTTACTAATTAGGGGTCAGTTTGGTACTCGTATAACTTTACTATACCTTATAAATGAACTCTTTCTAAACGTTAGCTAATCGCAAACTATGATTATTTGTACTTGCTAGTTTTGTTTTTTACTTTGATTTTTTTTAAACTTTATGGCTTGCATTTGACTGCCATCTGCATTTGGTAAGCAACGATGTAGTCTACGATGGTCTATCTAGTTACCCCTAGGATGACAGTTTTATATTCAGAATGTTGATCAGTTTGTAAATTAAAAGTTATGACGGTAATGTACTCGTATAGCTTGCTTCCTATGTTGCCATTCGAGCCACTTCCTCAGAGAATAAACTTAATATATAAATATAAGACGTTGTCACGTCAAAAAATTATGCTAACTTAAAAGCAAATTTACTTCGATTGTATTATTTTTCTTTCAAACGAAAATGTTTTTATTACGATTAGCAACAGGTATTACTATTTTATAGTCTAAGTAGTGAAGATAGAATCAAAACTACTAAACGTAAAGTTTATAGCAGACTACAATGCGGTTTCGAATGCTAAGTTCATTTCTTGTGAGTAAAGTGCCATTGAACTTACTGATAAATGAATGAATTTATATCTTGAAAGATGACACAAAAAAGGTTATTGAATGCAAAAAACATTGCTACTATTTTAAAAAAAAAGTAAAGAAGCCAAAATGAATAGAAAAATCTAAGAGCATGACAAGATTGGGTTCTTCAAAATGGCTGTTCATAGAGTGTTAAAAGGTAGTCAACGTATCCGTAATGCCTCCGGTGTCACAGGTCACCTCTATGTTATAGGCGACGGTGATCGTTTACCAGCATCGATCTAGTATGTAAGACTTCGGTGTTTACCAGGTTTACCACGCAAAAGCATACGCAAAAGATATTACAGAGGCTGTAGACTACTATTTCCTCAAACTTCAAAATTACCGGTACCGGATTAAACCCGTTAATCCAATCAGTTTGAAAAGGCATACCTTAAAACCATTATCTCATTGACGCGTCAATTGAAAATGCAGCCGTATCATAAAGTTAATTAGTTAGTCATTTATCAACAGCAGGCTGAGCGGCTGAGCGTGTCTGTCAGTGGCTCTGTGCTCGATTTATTTTTCTATTTCTAGAGCTAAAGTCGAACGCATGCAAATTTAATGGATGACATTCACAGATTTGGATATTCCAACACAGTTCATCTCATGCAAAGTGACGGTATATTTAAACACCTGGAATGACCATTGCCGGAAACACCGTTTAGCGCTTAGCGATTTTTAACTTTTGGCTTCGATTTTCGGTAGCCAGGCAGGCGGACAGAGCCCTACTATGGTTTCCTCGCGATAATTTTTCTTTTAACCTTTTTTATTTTTTATTCCAGCCTACCGGGCGTGGCATTCCATTCTAACAGCTCGAACCCAAAGTAGACTGTGACAAAGCCGCTCAAACAAAAGCGGCTCGCGCTCGTGATTTCAAAGAACCTCCGTAATGGAGTCATTGAAGCGCCAATCAAATCATTATTCTGCTCACGAGCCTAGCTTTATGAGCTAGGTCTTCAAATTGGGTAAGTAGATGGTCACCCGCTGGAGAGGTGATTCACTTCAATTGAGGCTAGAAATAGCTCCATTTCTAGGCTACTAGTTAGGCTAGTTATACCGATATTAGGCCCAAGTTTGAAGGCATTTTAAGACAGATCTAAACTAACTAAAAATATATCTGTCTTTATCATTGCAAGCCATTAGACAGGGATGCCAATAGTTTTAGAAAATTTAGATCTGACTTAAAAAGCCTTCAAACTTGGGCCTATTGTTGTTTCTCTAAGTGCAGATATTCGTACCAGCTAAATATAGAATATTATTCAAAGTTTAATCTACATGTCATCTAATGTATAGATAGTTTGGTGATGATAAACAAGAATGAAATTAAGATACCTATCGTCATTTTTAACTTGTCAGAATGAAATAATTTACGTAATTATGATCCTAAACCTCTCGTCACTGAATTGCATAAAAATGCATTTTTTTTTTCTTTTTCCTATTATATAGTTAGTTTAATACTTCATTCTATTTTAATGTTCGCTAAATCACGTTCACTCATCTGGCTACCATTTATTTATCCACTTCTGCATATTATAGCCTCTTTAACAAAACAACGCTATAAACACTGGCCTCTAATTATTATTGGATCCAACTCCTATTTCAAACAAAGTCTACCACCCCCACCCCCCTTCCCCCACAAACCGTAGCGAACAAGCATTGAACACTAAACAAACACTTCTGAACGCATCCCGGATGAACTTTGCCGTCCCCGTTCCGTCCGGAAAAGTTTCCCGGATTCAATAATACACTCGACGATGTTACAAATTGGAATTGGAAAACTAATATCCGGAAAACGGAAAACAGTTGTTTCCAGAGTTGCAGGACTTGGCAGGTCGTTCGTCTAGCTCTAGAGTTGAGCTGAGTGGACAAATAGACTAATGAAAGAGGGAGGAAACTTGGTTGAATGATAGTCATTAGTCAATCATCATAGTCAGCTTGTGTCGACCCTCTGTTGGATATTAGGTCTCAAGTTGAGACCTAATATCTTGAGACTCTCAACTTGAGTCTCAAGTTGAGACCTAATATCTTGAGACTCTCAACTCTATTGTGGTGTCGCTCCTTGTCTTAAGCTAATCGTGATTGGTTTGATGTCGTTGACCCGTCAGGTCGCTTGTCTGCCGACGGAACGCGTGACGGAACTATCAGTAAACTGCCAATGATAATTGTTATAGACAAATCTAGTGGCAGGGTCCGGGAATGAATAGTTGCTAACGACATATTCCGCTAAAACACGTGATAAAAACTATCAGATTATATTTGTGATCTCTCTGCTCTAACTCTTCTGTTCACTTCCGATTTTCCTTTGTATTTAAAATTTACGACATCATCGCTGAGCATATGAAATCTTTACCAGAACCTAATAATGCAAGTAAAAAGTCCAAAGGTTGTATATTAACCATGAAACTGCAACTATAACATAGTTCCAAAAAAAACCTCTTTTGTCGAGTATTCTTGTTCAGTAAATGAGTTGTAAGAAAGGTGCGAGAACCGCCGCCTCGCCGCCGCATTGCAGGTCTCCTTACAATTAAAGCCGACACGAACCGTGTCAACGAGACAACAAACATCATTATTCCAACATCGGAAGGTCATGCGCCGAGACGTGCGTGAGACCTGACCATTCAGCCAAGACCCCTGACATTCAATTCACTTCGCCCCTTAATAATAGTTCCTACGCCTCATCTAGAGACCAGTTGGTGACGAGGGGACGGGGCGTGTCAGGCTATATTGGTCGTTTTTATGGGTGACTCAGTATAGTGAGTCATGCTGCTAAGTGGCGGAGTTTGGGCATTCCTCGGTTCGATATTGCGGTTTTTGGCTACTATTTTCCATCTAATTGGCTATTTGGAAAGAAACTGGATGTTTTATCACCTATTTTATTTCCATTGCCTAATCGTTAGTTTACATATCTGACGAAAAATCTGTTTTCTTTATGGACATTTCTCCAGATACGAGTATTTTTTCATTTCTTAGTGTCACGAGAATTTATGTGACGCGTGAGTTTTTACAATTTTACTTGAACAAAACCCTTAGTTTAATTAAAAAGTACTGAACCTTTGAGACAATTAAAACGAATATACTAACTAAACCAGAAACAGCGTAGAACCGCGCTAAAGTTAGTCGAACAAAACTTTTAGGGTGATACTGCAATTTAATGTTTTAATTAACGATCATTTCTACGTTAGCAAACATTTCGCTATTTCATACACAAGTTAGCTTAATTGGAGCAATGTATGTAGAAGCAATGTGAAACTTTCCAAATATTGAATCCGCAAATTTGCACAAGGATGCAGTTGCTAACTGGTCCTAATTTGGACTTCTGACTACACTCTAGCTGGAACATACATGACTAGGTCGTCCGCATATTAATAGAAGAAGCTATTTAATACATTGTTTTAATCTGGTCTCCATCGAAATCAAATAGTACAGGCGTATCTACCACGGAAATTAGCATATGCCTACTTATTGATTTGAAATTGACTAGCTACGCTCTGCGGGCTCACTCACATTTTCCGGGATACAAAGTAGCCTATATGTTAATCCTGAGTATATGCTAGTTTCATACCAAATTTCATCCATACCGTTCAGAAGTTTTTGCGTAATTGACAACATACTCGTACATACAAATTATGACATTTATAATTTTAGTAAGATATGTAGCACTGGAAATATAGATAAGTAGGTAAATATGCAGAGTTATAGGAACTGGGGATATAGGTTTATAAAAAATCAGCTGATGCATAGAAAAATGATAATGACACTCAACAAAATGTTTGGAACAGCTGAATTTTTTCGCAAATTCCGGGTCAATTTATATTCCGGTCAATTCCCGGTAAAAGTTATTCATAATGATGAGAACTATGAGCTCTTTTCGGCTTAGCTTACTCTTTCCTTATAACCCTGTATAGATATAAGTGGGTAGGTTAGGTATATTTTTATGCACTTTTTCATTGCGTCACCAGCAAAAGTATTGGTCATGAGATGCTCTGAAACTTGGTGCGAATCGTTCTATTTCGGTTCAGGAATTCGGTTGATCGAGAAATATATTCGCGATTCGTCATTGCTTTTACTGGACGAACTTATTACAAGAAATAATTTTATAGATTGCGTTTCATCGAAATGTGTTTGCACATTGGTAAGCCTCGGCATCTTCTGTAAATAATCATGGAAACCAAAACTACTGAAATAATAAACCGATTTTGATTTTTACCAACAAAGTACAACTAACTTTTAGAATACTTGTAAGTGCCATTTTAAGCAAACGCTTTATAAGTAAGAGCCTAAATACTTAAGGTACCCATGGTCGCCATCTTGCGCTTGTCAGCGGAGTAATTTCCAGGTTGAAGAGTTCTGCTAGTTTTCAGAATTTTTATATTTAAATGTAATATTTTTGACACACACTTCAGTTTTCAAAATGGTGTAACTAATCCTCAATGTTGTAATATTGTACGTCTATTTTACAAATAGTGAACATTGTGAGGCAGTCAATGTGCCAGTTCCCATTATTATTTATCTATCATTTTCAAGTAAACAGTATATACAACAAACATTGATATTGACACCTTAAAAGATTGGACGACCAGACGACCAACAATTCCAAATAATGGTCCCGAGTTTCCAATAAAGTGCCAATCCATCCTTAAGATTGAGGTTAAAGTTTTCTATTCCTTACTGTCGTATAAAGCTGCTTTAACTTGGCTGACATTTCCTCAACATCTGGTGCCTTATTTTGGCGAGTGATATATCTTCGTCGCTGTCGCTCTCATTAGAAATGACATGAGAGTGAGCGTGACGGAGATAATTTCGAGCGCCCAAGAATAGAGTCCCCAGGGCCTGTGAGCTGACATTTCCTCAATATGAGAGCCTCGTTGGTAATCAATTCGGCTTGACACGGGATGATGAATGAGGATATAGCTTAGGAGGATATAGCTGGTTAGTGGGCAAAAATAGCCAAACTTATATTTTATGATATTTTTTGGTGGGCCTCCTCTATTCATAGTTCGTTATATAATATCGATTGACAGGCTCTACGGATTGATTTATACGCTCTGGCTTCGATAAAGTTGGGGACGAATAAATGAGAAATGTTTGCGCCTACTTTTACGCTGTTTCTTCAATAAAAGGCAATTATTTAGGTTCTCATTGTGGATTTCCACACACATTCATGATTATTACGAAAATCTTGTTTTCTAATTCTGTATGCTGTGCATGCAAAACGAAGAAACGAACCAGCAGGTACATACTCGTATTAGTAAGTAACTATCTACAATACCAACAGCAGACCGCACCTCAATTTGACAAGATAATAACCACAAAAAGAACCACCTTTCGATCGTGCAGCGAATTTTATAATTTGATCAAAATATCGTTGAAAGTGCACGTTTGTCCGCCGGAGAAAGTATTTGTGCATCCATTGTTACCACGCGATCGGCCGAATAACTGGCCATCAGAGACCGCGCCTTTGTAATAGGCCGCCAAATTACGGGGAAAAAACTGTAGATAGATTTTGAAATATAAGAAATCACGACTCTTATGGCTTCACTAATCTATATAAACTCTGCTTGACAGTTTCATAGATTGGCAAGTCATTTAACTTGTGCGCAATACAAAGACGTAGTGAGCAGTAAAAATGTCACTTAACTTTAAGAAAACTATATAATTATAAGTAAAGCCCTTATTGCGTTGGTTATTTTTGGGATTATGGTCGAACTTACCAAACAAAACTAAACCGATCTGTCGATTATATTCACTTGTAACATTTGTCATCTAGTAGACTACGTGACGTTTAACATCAGGCGAGTGATTTGCTCGTCTCGTCACTCAATCGCATAAAAAAAGTTATTGTCCAGTTAACAGTAAGGAAGGAAAAATATGTAAGAAGTGGTCAGTGTACCTACACTGAGGATTAATAATTATTGCTCTGCTGCTAGAAGAACAGTAATATGTATGAAAATTTACTATTTACAACGATTGGCTAATTCCTAGTCTAAATCCCGGCTTAATTTCGTATTCATCCCCAACCCACCTAGAACATCTCCTATAAAAACTATTACTTTCTTTTCCGCTCTTTTATTAGCAATCAGCTGGACAAACTTAATTGAAACTTATTGCGTCTCTTAATGACTGCGTGCATTGCATCTAAATAAGTCCAGCTTTCGTTTTCAGACGATTATCTTGATTTATTGGTGAACAGGCTGTTGTTTGCTTAGTCGTGACTCATTTACTAGAATAGATTGCTCAGAACTGAGATAAAAGCACTATATTACTTAGGATCCTACCGCTACTTTTATTACAGCAAGTGTTGATGCAAAAGGAGATCTATTTGCTCCGCAAAGACGAGAATGGCTTAGAAACAATGCATTGCATATTTACTAATATTATTCATGTCAAAAGGATGTTTGTGAATTTGGATGTTTCGTTGCCCAATCACGCAAAAACGGCTGATGGGATTTAGACAAAATTAGGCATAAAGTTATTTTATACTCTGGATTAATACTCGTATGTAGGCTACTTCTCATCCAGGTAAACGTCAACGAGACCGCGGGGCGCAGCGATTTTGACAATACAATTTCTTTGTCAAAGATTTTTAAACGGACTATCAACTTTGACTCCCTTGCCACCGCAACAAACAAAGTCCTCCATCCAAGGATGTGTTTCAAATAATAACAAACGTAAAACCGAGTAATGTTGTTATAATATCGTTTTATTCAGTTTTATCCCACGACGATTGTTTTGATAGGCGTCCTGCGTCGCGACGTCTGGCGCCGCCGAGCCCGAATCTAATCGATCGCGAATTCGCGACTATACGACGTGAATCGGCGAAAAATTTTTAGTTATCAACGCTCATGATATGGATATTAGTACCCGTACCATAGTATGTAGATTGACGAAGTTAATGATTCGTTGAAATTGACAAGTAACTAAGTCCCTAATAAAGGTGTAATTGAGCATCACCAATTCACCATGTTCCAAATATATTTTCAAAACCACACCAATCCTTCTCCAAAGATCGAAAACGCAGATAAAAAACGAAATCAGATTGCAATTTCTCAAACGCATTTCCTTTCTTTTATCTGACATCTGTTCGTAATCTATCTAGATTGTTTATTATCTCACGACTACTATTTGTAGAGCATTCGATTACATAAATTACAGCTGTAGAGCTAATCTCTGTCTGGATTCTGACAACCGGAACTGAAGTTTTCTTTCACTTTCTTACTGTCTAAAGTTGATTTTGGATACAAATTTCTACATGTAATGCGACAAAAGTCACCAAAATCTAATGGATCACCATTAGAGTCAAAATTTGCCTATTGTATTAAGTCCTAGTGTCTCTTCTTATACCTACGAGTACATCAGCATTTGACCTGGGACCCTCTTCTAGTGCGTGTAAAACTATATCTGTCACTGTCACTCATAAGACTTGTTTTAACGAGAAAGACAGTGATCAATAAATGTCGTAAGCACCTAGAGCCCCAACATATTACATTACTTGGAAATCTAATTTCCGGAATTTTCCATTATCGGAATGGATACGAAATGCCTGTTCAATTTGTTAGCTTATAAGCTTGCTATACTTTAACCTCGCTCGCGTACTATTTCTACACATTAAAGAAAAACACCAAGATAAATAACCATTTCTTTTCATTCAGTGCAATAAACAGTTAGTGGGCGATAAAACCCGAGTTATCTGTTTTCAGTAGACGCAGACATGGCTCTGCGATCGATCCGTCCCGGACGCGGCGGCGCCACATGCTGGCGACAAACGCTGGGATACTTCTCCAGTATCCATACATAGGTACGTAGGTACTAAAGATACTATAGAATTGAAGGTAGGTAGTAGTTTTAACTAAAGATGTTTTGTAGTTCTTCCCGCTAAGCTTGCGCGCCGGGATAAAATTGTAGCCACCATTTTTATTCTCGCGTGAACGTGACAATGCCAAAATGTCTCGTTTACGCGGGACAAAAATAATGCACAAAATTAGATCGTAGAACGCGTGCTGGGGGAGAAGAGTTGTTGTATGATTTTATTTTGTACGATGTGTTTCTCTCAAAATGAAGCTGAAAATAATTCTGATATGCAACGCACGTTTCTTATCGTCTTATCAATATTCATGTCTTGTATTGCATCGAGCTCTAGCACCTGTTCTGACTCAACATTATAGGTAAAAGTGACATCATTATTAGTATTCTGAAATAAATATAATATGTAAAATTGTATTTGCACGAAAAGTTTCAGATGATAATTCCAATAATGTATATTTTTGTTTTGTTCACCTCACTACGGGGTTGGTATAGCAGATATATAGGTATAATAGGTATAGCAAAATGCCAAAAGAAAATGGCTTAAATTGTACTATCAGAACTCAGATTCAGGGAATCGGAGAGCTCTCAGATTTCCGGCGTGAATCGAGCACCTATAAATGTGGCTTCCCACTTTTCCTGAATAAGCCCTCACATTAGGTGTAAGGATAGCATTTTCAACGTTGCCATATGAACGGAACGATCAATACATTGTTAATTTTTTGGCAGAACCCCAAAATGCTGTGCTGAATAAAATCGCAGACAGCTTTACGAGAATTTTTACGAGCCACTCAATATTTTCAGCATAAGAATACTAAAAAGGAAATAAAAATAGGCTTCCATTTTCTAAGACCACGCGACACTAGAACCGTTTATGACTTTATTTTTATGACTTTGAATAGCTTTGTTTCAGGATTTTATTCGAAATTTTCCTTCTCCAGCCAACTAAGACTAAAATATAAGTACCTGTACATTCATGCGCTGGCACAAGCGACTCTTTTTTTACTGAAAAATTAGGGCGTAGATGTAAGTGGCTTTAGGTGGTGTTCAGAATGAACATGCATCGCGACCGCGTTTCTATACTAGGCATAGCGCTGGCGGAATTTGCAGAGTCCGCAAGTCCGCGATCCAGATCAAAGATCGACGGCTCGGTGCGGTGGCTTCTTAAAAGTGGACTGTCAGCGTTATTGACGTAGATTTAAAACCAATTAGTCTTAAGTGCTATGTGTATAAATAGTGTAAAACTTTGTAAATAAAGTAATGGCAATTTGAAGGTTGTTTCATTCACTACTAGAAGGGGTGCAGTGGCGAGTCCTACGGGCGGCTGCACTGGAGTGTTAGGCAGGCAGGAGATTGCAGTGGCGAGTCCTACGGGCGGCTGCATAGGGTAGATGGCCCATCGATAGAGCAGTCAGGTCAACGAGGCGACCAGCTACCGACCAGTGAAGGATCGGACGGCGCCCAACTACGGCCTGCTGTTCGGTGGACGAAGCCGCGCCCAGCATCATTCCGCTGGCCGGGCGTATTACCTACCTCATCCATCCACTGTGGCAAGAGCTACTTTGATACCGTCACCTTAGGTGATCGTGACGTGAGTCTGCGTCACGGCAGTGGAATATCGTGCCTTTCCTCGATTCCCTCCCACTCCGCCTGGTACCAATAGGTCTCCTGGCCGGGTTTCCTGCACCTATCTATATAAGTATATATTGATGTCATATGGTAGGGTAGGGACTTAGGGAAGTAGGGAACGTAGGGAACGTAGGGCAAACGTAGCAGAGTAGGTCCCCGGTTAGGGCCAGTCACCCGACGAGTACTCCATGTCCATACGGAGTTCCGCGGGGGTCTGGTAGGTTAGTCAGACGTCACAAAGAACTGAGTTGTTCCTGTGACGGCTGTGCTAGCTGAAGTTCGTCAGGCGTTAATCATTTACTTACAATAAATGGCTAGCGCCTGAACATTTGGTCCTTCGAGCCGGAAACTACTTTGAATAAAGATTTGCTTTCAAATTTGCATTTTTTTAATTCTAAGTACTTTGCGTGTTAAATATGTTTAACTAGTCAGTATTTATAAGGGTATTTCTTCAATTGTTTTTTTTTAATTTCCTTAAACTGAATATTTATTTAAAAAAACGTTCAGTTCTAGATATAAATTAACGTACAAGTATCACTGCAATCAGAAAACAATAATGTCAAAAATATTCAAAAAGATACTTTTTACTATGTAAGTTGATTTAGTTCCTGTGAGGAATGTCCTTTTTTAGCAGTAAGCAATTTTTTTAGGTCAACATGCCATGCAAATAAACTGACAGCCCACCTAGTAATGGGTTTATTACACGTAACTAGTACAGTGGCGAGACAGTAAATGGGCACACTCGGTCGAGCAAACAACTAGGTAGTAGTTCTAGTAACTGGACTACTCGGCCGAGGGCGCCACTTAACTCGTTATGTGTAATCAATCCTTATGCGATTACCGCCACGAGACAGTTCAATATCAAGTTCACAATACCTAGTTTGCCAAAAAAAGACAAAGATTCTTCTCCAGCCCAATTCCAAGCTGGTTCATAAATCAACGATCTGATTGTATCTTACCCGTGTCGAAACTCGAATTCTCACTTACACATGCGACAGTCGGCCAAGGTCGCCGCTTGAATGGCCGGCTTTATTGGCCGGCTTTCAGGCATTCACGGCCACTTTCCTTAAACGTACTGATGACAGTGGACAATTAAAAGCCGGTTTACATTATTCCAGTCCAGCGATCCAGTCCAGTACTGGATTGCTTACTGGAAAAATGTAAACCGGCACTGGAATGAACTTACTGGATTCAGTTCATTCCAGTGCCGGTTTACATTTTTCCAGTAAGCAATCCAGTACTGGACTGGATCGCTGGACTGGAATAATGTAAACCGGCCATTAAAATTATGAATCATGGCTGGGATAAGATTGGTGTGATTAATATACATTATATGTAGCACGGTTACGTCGGTTTACTACTGTCTGTACCGAGGTAGGCGACTACACTATCTTTTATTAAGTGAGCTGTGGTGCCTGTGGTCAAACGCCAAGCGAGAAGCTTTAAAAAAAAAGATAGCCTATGTGCTAATACTGAAATATACGCTACCTCTACCTAAACCAAATTTCACCCGAATCTATTGATGCATATCAGCGTGAAAAAAAAAAGGAAGAAAGGAAGTTAACTCTATAAGTTTATGTTCACCTGACCAGTTTGGTTGAAAATAAATGTTTACTAACTAAGTTGGCCGATACTAAGTTCAAAAGCCGCCTCCTCGCCGAGCTTCACAGTTATCATTTCACACATGAACTACAAACGTTCTGCAAATCTGTCACGGAACACCGACACGAAATATACGTTTATTGCCGTGCTCCGCCGCCGCCGGTTCAACCGGTCATACTACATTGTTCCCAAATGGCACTTGTTACATACTGTTTACTATATAATATATTGTTACATACATGATTTTGACAGATCTAGGTTTTACCTGCAACTTTACTTTCAGCATACAGTAAACTATAAGTACCTAACATACTTTTAGTCGCAGCTATTTTTTTAAACATAGACATTATCACTACCATGAACCCACATCACCCTCTGAAGGGTTGAATATCAAAAATTTCGTTCTTTGTACTTAATTCAAACTTACGTCATACAGAAAACATTCCCTCCAAACTTCATGTTTCTAGAATCAACGATTAGGTTATGAGTGGAACTTTATGACATGTCAGATAAATTAAGCAAGATGGCGGTCAAATGCAAGCCTATCATAGAAAAAAGCTAATACTTTTTTATATGTGGTTATTATATATTATGTACTCTAAAAAACTCTAAAAAGCCAACTCAGTCCACAAACATGCACTTTGAACAGCAAACCAACATCAGCATTAGCATGCAAAAAGCACACCAAACACGCTTAATTTAACGACCATAATGGCGTGCAAGTTTTCACGAAACACTGATGTTATAAAAAGCTTTTTTACAGCTTTAACTTGAATACCGTCCTCTGAAAAATTGCAGTAAACTCGCGTTAACTGCCCTGGAACGAAAAATAGGGCAAATTTCTGATTCGTGAAAATATAAAGTTTTCGTTCCTTAAACGTTTGAATTAAAATTTGTTTCATTTTCGACCGTATCGCCGCTTTGCAGGCAAACGCAGAATTAGAATAAATTTTCGAAGTCTGTTTTTACTTTAAATACTTTAGGTACTTATTAAAAAAATATTTCGAAAATGTATTCAAAATCTGTGTGGGTTTGTATTTAGCAGTTCAGTAGTATTTCTGTAGTTCTAAGAAAAATTACGACATCTATAATGATGTTTCTTGTTTCAAACTACTAATATCTATATATAAATGTTAAGTAAGTTTTATTTCAGTTCAGTTTAAAACAATTTTATCATTACAATTTCCAAACATCTATATCTATTAAGTATTACATAATAACCTCCTTGCAAGTTTCGGTCCGGCGTCCTCGACCAAAACCCGAGATAGCCTATAAACAAGAGACTATTCCTCCGGCATATTTAGGGCATTTCTGGCCGAAACGGCCGTTTTAGGGGCCATTAGAGGCCGATATGTCGCGTAAGGGACTTTAGGGCCGATAAATGATTTATAGGAACATAGATCTCTTTACGGTTCTATGATTCCTGAAGATTAGCTGGTATGAAATATGCGACTACCTACTTTAGGTATTTTCTTATTCTAACTGCTTCTTTGCTACATAACTCTACTAATATATACTATAAATGTGAGTCTGTGTTCGGGTGTTAAGATGTTTGAATATTAAATCACGTTATAACACCTAAAAGGTACAGATTTGGATAACATTTGCATGAATGTTACACCCAGAATTGACAGTTATTATGCGGTACGTTTGTATTGTATTAAAAAGTTCTTGGTTGGATAGTATATGTATAGGTGAAACTAGGAGTCGCAGGTAGTAACTTATTAATATGAACTTTGAAAGCGATCCTTAACGAAAATTGAAGCTTACTATCGTCTTTTTACTGTAGTCCATTTGACGAAGACTATTATTACTATTATCTCATAGCTCTCATTCAGTTCGTGCTATGAGACGTCCAAATCAATAATAGTTTTTGTATTCAAATTCTTTTGTAAACTTAAAGTTAGTGAACTCTGTACAAAAAATCAAACCATTTATTCTCCGATACCTACTACAGCTATGTTTTACATAATAACCTTCTCAATACTATATTTTTTGAATTTGAATACTATAAACAGACCAAAAAGCTAAACAAAGCGCGAACTGGCAGCCAAATCTAATAAAAACTTCGATCAACGAACGGAAGTTTCTCATAAAAACGATTTATTATTCACATCTGATAATGCATTAATAGATGGCTGCTCGAAATAAACTTGCCATAATAATTAAAGAATACATACCTGATATTATGCAAAGGTCAAGACTGAATAAGAACCTCTTCAGACTACGCTATAATATCTCGTATTATGTTTAGACTAGATGCACCCCGCAGTTTCACCCGCGGTCAAAAGGTTGACCTGAGTTTTCCAGGATAAGAAGTAGCATAATTATGTGTTTACCCAGACTATGAAAGACTTTCATTCCAAATTTAATGTAAAACCGTTGAGCCATTTCAGCGTTTAATAGTAACAAACAAACAAACTTTCACTTTTATAATATTAGTGAGACTAATATCTGACTAATTTGTTAGCACTAAATTGTTCGCCATCTTTTTCTTGTATTTCTATTAATAAATAATAGTTGCTATCTTTTTGTCACATATCATTGTAAAATGGTTGGTGCGTCTGGTGTGTGTCATGTATGTGATACGAAATTGTAATTACAAAAGCATAGTCTGTAAAAACCTTCACTACGTACCTACAGCATTACATTTACGTTTGTTATTAAACCTCAAATTCTTATATAACTTAAGGTCACTTGAAAGCCATCACTATAATTAAGTTTGCCAAGTTACCAGCAATCGTTGTCCAAATTTAGGGCTAGTTTCACCGAAGCTATAACTATGTTAATTATAGTTAACGGACTGTTAATGTTTGTTAAGTGGGAACATGAAATCGAGCCAATCTAACTTTTAAGCTATTGCATAATGTTTATAAGCTGGACTCTATACATGTTAGAAATGTAAGTGTATTTTATGGTATTTGGAATTATTGGTTGATTATTTTTATAGGTCTTCGTGGCCAGTGCTAGGACTTTGGCTTCGCAGTTTTGGGTGTATAAAACATTTTAGCCTAAAGCATTTAGGGATAGTAAAACGATAACTTGATAAAGTTTTATTGCAATCGATTTTACGATTAGGCGGTGCATAATATGTAAAGTATGATATGTATATAATATAATATGTATAATATGTGCACACCCTGTGGTCCATCTCTTCTATGAATTCAGCCTAAAGTTACCTGACAAGTTTCACAGCTCAATAAAACTAGTCTGGTTACGTTTTGGAATATTATTATGACGTTTTTTGAAGATTTTATTTTTCCATTTTTGGAATCATTTCTTGCTTCGAACTGCTTTTATACATTGTTATTTTAATAGTCTTCCTAGAATACTGCTGATGTACTGGAGAACAACAGTTAGTGTTGTGTAATGTGTAGTTGTCTGCGCTTGCGCTCGTTAAAGTGTGCAAAACGCCGCTTGCGTCACTGCAGTCTGGACCAGTACTTCGTGTGGTTTGGGCCAAATCATAAACGACTAGATAGTCTGTTTCAGGTTTGACACTTTTCTGGACTATTCTGTTAAGTATAACAAATAAATATTTTATATTATTTTCAATGTCCATGACTATTTAGTAAGAAATAAGTACCTAATACTCCTTTGAGAGAAAATTCTTATAAAAAGTAAGCAGCGGTGTTCAACAATTTTCCAGTGAAATTAAAGGTCATAATAAAACAGATTTTTTTTCATATGTTAAGTGACGAGGGTAAAAAAAAGAGCATCATATATTTGAAATTAAATGGATCACATATTTTAATGAAAAGAAATATAGATATTTTTAGCCCAGACAGATTGCTTTAGTTTTGAATGGAACAATACAATCGGCGGCATTGTTTCGATTCGACTTTAGTCAAATCACAATTTTATCGCTACGCTTTTATCACTTTATCCTCATTTGATACGAATCACAGTGAATTTAGGCACAGACTTCAGTCAAGGTCATCTATAGAACAAACTGTTATGTCTACTTTATTTCGTTTTGGCTAAAACACCTACCGAGTACGAGAAAACACGTAGAGAAAACCAGATTTAAATGGGCTCTGGGAATAAGTTTGAAGGCTTTATTTGACAGATTTAAACTAACTAAAAATATATCTGTCTTTGTCTTGGCAACCTATTAAACAAGGACAGCAATACTTTAAGGAAAATTAGATACGTCAACTTATGCCTTCAAACTTGGGCCCAATCTATATGTACGGAAATAAGATTTTGTCAGTGGATTTTTTTTTAATTGGTAGCATTTATTTATGACATTCATTTGAGCAGTTTGTTTGTTGATTGATTGGTATTTAGTAGCTTTATTATGGGTTGTTATTTAAATGATCTAGTTTCAAGGATTTACACAATACAAAACAATTCTCAATCAAGACTGCTATTTAAAAGTGATCCCAATTAAAAACAAAAACAATTTTGAAATACTTATAACTTAGCCGTTTTATACAGTCTACCTTTTTCGTTGACAAAGGGGAATTCTCCACGAGGTATCAGACGGCTATGGGTATATAAGGAGTATATGGGGTATAAGTAGTATTTAAGAGGTTTAGGGGTATAAAAGTTATAATTATAAGATTAATAATAATAATAATATTTATTTCTCGAAATGTTTTTACAGTGTGCTAAATAGTAATTAAACTTAAAATTAAACTAATTTTGAGAATGACATGTATCACCTACACTAAGGATTAATCCTTGTGTCGTAGGTGCCTATACACATATACCCTCTAACTATGTCGTATGTACTATGTATATTGTAAACTAATTAAAATTGAATATGGTTGTCAAATATTAGTATGAGCATTTCATTCGTATGAATAAATCATAACAGAACATTTGTTTTTGACTCGTGAAATCATGCTCCATGCAGCATTAATTTGCACTCACGTGTAAAATCTAGGTAAGGTTTTTTCTAGTCATGGGTGTCAACTATAGGTACTCTAGGTATTTGGATCATAAAGATGTCTGTATATTATTACTTGGTTACTATATTTTGAGCCTTTTAAATGTGCAATGCATTAAAATAACTAATACGTAAGTAGATACAGAAAGCTTACGCAGCTCTCTTAATTTCTCAATGTCGCTAAATCTGTAAGTATTATTATCATACCAGAATATGGAAAAGCATCAAGATCCCAAAAAGGGTAAATTATTTCATTCCAAAATACTACTAGTGGTCCCAGGTTCGATTCTCAATCGGGAAATATTTGAAGGTTGAATTTAAATTTGGGTTCTGGGTCTGGTTGTTAGTTGTCCTTGTCTTTGTGTGTGCTTCATGGGAACCCTGACACAGGGAATCCTTGTAGGGAGCTAAGAGTATGAAACGTTAGATAACTAAAAACACAACCGTAAATCGCAGCTAGTACTTTAGTATACCTAATACCTATATCAAAATGCAAACCAGCTCACAATTGGTTCCGCAGCCAACTTCATTCGACCCCAAGAGCGTCTTATTTGTTTCCTCAGCAAACACTATTTGAATAGCCAACAGAACTACGAAGACTTTGCAGAGACTATAAACACAGAATAGAAAACGGGCAGAAAAACAGATTCTAAATTTTGGTTTTGTTACATAACATATTAAGCAGCGTAGCGTGATGTTTACGTGCAACGCTTATTTACCAAAGAGTTTTTTTTGGTACCAAAAATTAAAACTTTTTTATCGAAATGTGAAACCTCGCCCTGCCGATAAGTTGGGGGATGGTAGGCGGGGGAAATCTACGTTAATTTATGCCAATTGCTTATTCTGTACCTATCTATTAGTTCACGTGTGACAGAAAAGAGAATGCATGGAAGATAGAAGAATTTCATTGCATTCATTGCAATTTTCAAAACCTATGATCTGAATAAATTATTTAATTTAATTGAACCTAATTAATTACTAACAGTTATTTGCTCTTAAGCTGGCATTACACGCCCCGCTGTATCAGATCAACCTGCACATCTGCACCTGTGTGTACAAGCCTTTATAAGACATTTTCTAATTCGATAGCACAGAAAGATGGTACTTTTATATATTCTGCGTCAAAGACTACAGAGTAATCTGCAGCGGCCTTGGGCGGTGTACAAACACTGATGAGCTCAGAGACGCGAGTTTACTCCGAGACGGAAAGAAGCGGGATAGTTTTTTATTGAGTATGACGATAGAAATAGATGGAAATGTTGATGAGTACCTACGGATGTGACTTAGATCAGAGCTGAAAAACAGGACAGAGGAACGGGTGGATTTTTCCAGCGTAAATAAAGTTACGATCGCAGATTTTATTTACTTAGGTAGGCTTTTTACATCGAACAAGGCATGCGCTTGACCACAATCTCACCTGACGGGAAGCGACGATGTGGTCGAAGAAGATGAAGATTGATGAATGAAGATGAAGAAATACCTATCCCCTTTTGTTTAAACAACCCCGGGTTGTACTTATTGTGTTATTATCTAGGTATAGAGATCACTTTTGTCAGAGACTAGCATACCTAATAATAAACGTAGTAAACAGTAGTGTCCCTGCATATATGAAACAGGGTGTTCTAAAATAGTAAGTAAACCAACTACTTTAAAATAGTAAGTACCTATATCATTATTTGATGAGTATATTGCAGTCAACAATCACTTGACAAAATACGAAACTTCAATAGTAAACATTTTTTTACCTAATTTTAGTGCTAGTTCTAATGCACTAATTTATCGAAATAACTAATTAATTGAGTGATCAATTTCTATTTCCAGGTACTAATTTCTTAAGAATTTTAAACTTAGAAATCGCATAATTTTAAGTAAATAGATCATCCGATGGATGTTCATTAATAAAATTACACTAACATTATAAATGCGAAATTTTGTGACTGAGTAAAAAGACGGGTGCGGCTACTAGTCTTTACAAAAGCAATAAAATTATCCAAATACCTACTAGAATAATCAACTGATAAAAAATACTACGAAAACACACTTCTTACAACAACAAAACACTTCTCCTTATAGGTCAATGTGCCACTATTATGCAGTTAAAGTCCAAAAATATTGGTCGGCAAGGCCGCCCGGGTGGTCTGACCAGGGCGCGATTCTGGCAAGTGAAATATAACGGTCGCTGTCACTCTCATTAAAAATGGCATGACAATGAACCTAGGCGTATGCTGAAGACGCAGGTGACGAAGCACAGCACGACAGTTTTTCCAAGGCAGAGCAGGCGAGACAGACATAGGCCGCGAGAGCAAGACAGACGTATGTCTAAGTCGCACGTGCCTAAGCCGCTTTCAGCACTTTCATGCTTTACAAAATCAGCTCTGTTCTACGCTGCGTAGACCTGCGTCTCTCCATACGTTTAGCCTGAGAGTGGCAGAAAATATCGACTGGCCCAGAATACCCCCAGCCAAATTTGCGCGCATAAACGCGAATAAACGATCGCATAAACATGAAACTGCGTAATGATGTATCGTATAATCGTTTGCGTAATGTGCAGCTGAAATGTTGTTTTAGCTGGAAGCCATGTCTAGTGTTGAGATTACAACACATATTATACCTACGAGTACTTTATTAGACGACCTTTCTGAAACAAAAAGCATGGACTAAGGACCTAATTGTGACACAAAATTGGCCTCTTAGCCCGCCTAGCACGGGCCGTGCCCAAATTGCATTTTCACCGTTTTAATCTTTGTAATATGGACATTTTATTTCTAGCTTGATAATAACGGGGGAAAGACTATTTTTCCCTGCTGCGTGCTTGGCTACCAATACATACGTTCTTTGTTTTTCAACCACTTGTAGATATCGCCATTTTGTTCTACAAAATAAGTACGAACTACGAAGGAGTATTTAGTCTAAAAGCCAATTTCACTAATCAAAATCTTCGGAAATCAAACTAAATTGATTTTAAGTGCATTGATATCTGTTATGAAACCGGCGCCTATCGTGGGAACTTTCCGAACAATGGCTCATTCAGAACCTGTTCATACCTAGGATTCATGCCTAGGAATAGCAATACTGATCTTGAAAATGACTTCATTGACTTTGTAAAACGAAAAGAATAAATATTAAACTGTAATTGCCATTATGATATGTTATTTGTAATCTTTATCAGAGGTTAAGCCAAAAATATTTGTAATGTAAAGCCTATTGGATTTTCTAGTCACGAATTCTAATTCGAACTAATATAAATGCGAAAGTGAGTAGGTTTGTTTGTTAATCAGAAAAGGAGCTAATGTCTTTTTACCACCAAGCGCCCTAGTAATTACTAGACTTAGTTTATAAGTAAATAAGTAAATAAATAAATAAGTAAGTATGGCAGTTTATGCAAAAGTAGTATTTCCATTATTTTCTAATATTTTTCAAGCTGCATCTTATAAAAGTTTTCAAAATTCATAAAGGCTTATATTATTACTCTACACACGTTTGTTTTGGGTCTACGAACGACCTACGCCTTTTTACGAGCTCGTACGTGTAGGTGAGAACCGCCTCTTGGTGTATCAAACATTATTCATAAAGACTTGAAGGCGCGCCTTACGATTTATGAAATTGCTCGAGGTCGGGCGTTTTCACACATAAATTATTGTTATTTTCGAGTTATTTACGATTTTCTAGAAAAATAAATAATAGTTAAAAAAAAACTAAAAAAACACGCTTTTTATAAAAAACCGAACTAAAAAAATAGAAAATAAAATTTTATAAATTTAAATTAAGAATAGGGTTGAAAATTTCAATAAATATAAATTAATAATAGTGTAAATAAATAAATATATGTATTTTATTTTTAAAAAGCGTGGGGTGCATGGGTCAATAGATATTATATATTTAGTAGATACATTTTGTATTGACAGACATGAGTAGAGTGATTAGCATTTTGATAATATCTTAGAAAGCACCCCACGCTTTTTTAAAAATAAAATACATATATTTATTTATTTACACTATTATTAATTTATATTTATTGAAATTTTCAACCCTATTCTTAATTTAAATTTATAAAATTTTATTTTCTATTTTTTTAGTTCGGTTTTTTATAAAAACCGTGTTTTTTTAGTTTTTTTTTAACTATTATTTATTTTTCGCTTTTTAGTTCGATTTGCTAACTATTAACCATCCTTAATATGTACAAATGTGTTGGTGTTATCCGATTTTGGCCGTCTGCTCAAGCAAATTAAAAATAAAATTGATGCGTAACAAAAAATATTGAGCAAAAAGATTTGTAGCCGCGTGGTTTCGATCCTCAGACCTCATAAAATAAAATTGATGCGTAACAAAAAATATTGAGCAAAAAGATATCTAGCGCGTGGTTTCGATCCAGGGACCTCTGGGTTATGAGCCCAGCACGCTTCCACTGCGCCACTCTGTTCTCTGACACGAATGACGAAATTACCATTTGTAAGTTAAACGGTAATAAAAGTTAAAGAAACTTTATAGAAAAAGCGTGTTAAAAAAATTAATAGTTAAAAAAACTAAAAAACACGATTTGTTTAGTGTATTGTCATCGGTCCTCGATATATCTACAAAGTTTGAAAGAAATCTGACCGTTTAAAGTGGGTCAAAAACGCGCTCAAAGGAGTCGGTTACATACAAACATACAAACATACAAACATACAAACATACAGGTGAAGCTAATAAAAGCGTGTTAAAAAGAAAACTGTTCTAGCTGGTGTTTGTTTCATGTTATATTTACTTCTTTAAAAAAAAATCGAGCTTCATTGGATTTTACTATTAAAATTATAGCGTTATATATTTTTCGTTTCTCTTGTAAACGTTTTTTGGTAACGTGTCCAATCTTAAAAAATCAAATCTTTTATTTTTCCTTTACCTATTACACAACAATTTTATAATATTTCGTTAATACGCAACAACCTTTATTGCCGGCTATTCGTAAATTTCCAATAACACGCATCAAGCAACGGAAGTACCCGCAAAGCAAACGATTCCGTCCGGGAATCGAACCCGGAAGCGAGGCTCTGGCAGCCGGCCAAGGAGCCACGCCGCCAGCTTACGAGCGACGCGAATCGTTTGTACGACCGTCGGCGGCTGATTGTTTGGGTTTACAGTTAACTTAGTCGATCTCAAAGGAGGTTGAACTATGCAATAATCTATTATGTTAGAGATTAGAAACAAATGAATTTGTATTTGAATATGCGGTTCTAATTGTCTAACTTATAAAGTTAATAATTTAGCTGACTTACTCATAAACGTTGCTTAGATTGCGATGAACGTCATCTAATTTCTGCGCAAAATGAAGTACGCTGTACTACTCTATAGTAGCGCATACTAGCTAATGTCACTTAACTTTAAGCAGAGTTTAAAAGTTACCTCAAATATCTAAAAAAGATGATTGTGGAAATAAGAGAGTTAAATTTGGGAAAAAAAAAATCCTGAAAGGTACTTTTTACTGGTAATATTTGTACTAGGAACCAAAAATCTGATTTACTTTTATTTATACCATTTATTTCATAGCAACATAAATCTTTCACAATTGTCTCCCTTGTAAATTTAAATCGCGCCACATAACTTCCAAAACATTTGTCCAAAACTAACGACCACTAAAGTATAGACCTCTCCAATTTCCTTCAATATTAGCTACGTCCCAACAATGGCCTAAAATACGAGACGCCCTTGACAGGGGTCTGGTATATAGTAGCGTCTAGTTACGGAGACCCTTCGACAATTATTTCAAACGTTCAGGCTATTGGAAGGGTCTTCAGTCATGATGATCGTTAATTTAGTACCAGTACCTACAACACCTGATTGACAATAGGTAAGAACTTGTAGGTATTGTAATTTGTCTTTAAGCTTTTGGTAGTGAAAAGATGGTGGAAGTAAGAGCTAGACAGTTTCGAAATGACTTGGCCTACAATAGTGATCGATAGAAAAAGAAAGAAGGGAGTCTTTTGGTCAAATTTGAGAAACAGAACTGTTTTTTTTTGTAAAACATACCTACAAAAAGGTTCCAAGCAGTAGACGCCTAACAGACGGGTTTCGAAAATACCTCACATTCACTTACTTGATTTTTGCAGTACACGGCCGACATAGTAAGTAACATACCTGAAAAGATAAAACCGATTGTTAACACAAATACTTTCTAATAATAATAAAAGATTTATCTCTTCTTCTCTTATATATAAAAATGAATCGCTGTTCGTTAGTCTCGCGAGACTATCGAACTAGTGCTAGCTAGTGAGAAACATAAATAATAAGTAAAGAAAAATATTAAAATCAACAATTTAATTTTCCAATACAAACTGTTCCTACCTTTGAAACATTTGATGTTTGGTACGGTTAACTCGGGATGTCCGAACTCTTTTGTCTTTTTAGAAATAAAAAATAGTGTCACTTGGTTGTCAAATATTTATAGATGTGTTCAGAAATTGGTCCGATCTTTTTGGTCTGTTTTGTTGTTTTTTTTTTGTTTTGTTTGCTCTAATACAGGGAAGGTTTAAAAGTAAAAAAAAAACAGCGGGTGAAACCGCCGGCTGCAGCTAGTTTATAATACTATTTTGGAACAACAACACAACATAACATGACATTACTTTTTCTTAGGTTTCAAAAAGTTTCAGTATATTAGATATACGAAACGAAACGCAGCGCGTTCTTTGACCTTCGGCTTCGTCTGCAACGAAAATTCACTACCTTTCTATTCACTCTGACCTCAAAAAGACCTGTAATTTGTATTCTCAGAAAAAGTGTGAGCTCAAGTGGATCCCTTTTGATAAGAATCTCTTCCTTATGGTGATTTCCGGCGTTTTTGGTTATATTCTTATTTCTTTGTGTGTCTAACGTTAATTTAAGACTGACTGGAAGAGATCACTCTTAGCTGCCAGTTTTTGCATTTGTTTGCTATAATTTCTGGGTTGTTGTTAATAAAAACTTTATCTATCTGTAGGTATATAAATATATCTATAGTATGTCGGTATAAAGGTTTCCATCTCTTTTCTTTTACTCAAAGCAGTATAATAAAGTCTCTTGTGGCTTTCTCAAGTAAGAAAAATAAATTAGAGTACATTTTATTACCTCGGCAGGTTGTGGCCCTCTGTCGAGGGCACCCCAAGGACCCTCCGCCTAGGTGGGCTATAAGCCCATCTAATAGCTCTTTAAATTATTTCCCTCTTCGCAAATGCCTCTCGAAAAATTTAGGGAAAACATTAACATTTTTAATTTACGGATTAACTGCGTGTTTTTGTTTTACAGGATTTGGTTAAGCCCGTTTAGTTAGAGTTTTAAAGCTTTTAAATTTTGGGATTCATGATCGTTTTTATTTAATGGTTCGTGTAGTTTTATGTCGTGAATCATTGAAGATAGGATAATTTTGTCTGTCCACTTTTGACTCTGAAGAAATTCTCCAATGTCGTGCTAAGTTTTTTGGCCTCTGGGCTAATAAAATGTGTTATTTTCTATGAAACTAGGTTATGTGGTATGTGTAAGAAACTGGGTTTCATCGCGTTTAATTGACTTTAAATTTCCCTGAAAAGAATTGCCATTTCAACGCAATCAAACTCTAACTACCTACCTCCAATCAATTCTCCAAATCAAGTTATATTCCGTCTTAGAAATATCCTTGAAATCCTGATATTCCTAGTTACAACTAGTTACACTGTGTTTAATAAATGTCAAACTTGTTATTTTAGAGCAACAATTCTATTTAAATGCAAAAAATATTATTATAGTAGAATGCGCTGTCGACAACATCCTTGTTTCGTGATATTTTATTCCTACTACCAAAGTGTGATATACAATTTTATTGATGTTGAAAAAAGTTGTTTTGCAAAAAGACATTGCAAGTACCTCTATAATGACTAACGGTACACTGAACAACATAAAATCGAAAAAGCTTTTAGTAGTGTTGCGTAACTAATGTATGCACGATTCGTTCTATTGAAAAAAGCTCTTAATAAATTGAAAATAACTTGGAAATGCGCGTTTGATATTAAAATATCTGCAAAGTGGACCAGTTTATTTGAATAAAGCAATTTATACACTCGAAGTTTTATCAACGCATCTACATGTATAAAATTATCTTAATACATTAGTGTGTTTATAAATTACTTGTCTTGCGACGGTTCTACTCGTGAATCACTTGTAAGTTACTCGTAAAGTTATTCATATAAATATTAACATTAATTTCGCCTTCCGAAAATAGATAACTTCCAATAATGAGCACGTATTCGTAAATGCAAACGCTCGTGTTAAAGAGAGAATATTAAATTCTTCATTTTGAATTTCATTCTGTATGGAGATGAGATATTTACAAACTTGGATAAAATGAACACAAGAAATACATTAGAAAACAGTTCTTTGAAATTAAAATGTATGATGATACTATGTGAACGATACTAGAAGGTGGTTACAGCAAAGACTTGTCCCTAATTTTTCGGTATGGGTGTAGTGCGGTAACTATATGCAGTACTTTTGTTTTGGATTTCATATCACCCCGCTGCTGCTTAAAGGCGTAAGAAATACTCATCCAAAAATGAACTTGATCAAGGAATAATATTTAGCAAAAAAAAAAACCGTTATCACACCGACATGCGATGAAAACCTAAACCTAACTAAAAAAAATCTAAAAAATAAATCTTTAAATCGTAACTACCAAATTAATTCAAAACAATACACGACACAGCTACTGTACTTAAGCTACCGTGTGTCAAGTTGAACTTAAGGTCAGTTAGCCAGGTTCGTGCTCACATAATTTAAAATAATGTCAGCCATTAATCTAAATAAACAGGCCCAGGTGCTTGGTTAGGTTAGTAACTTAAACACTGGGCTAGGTTATACACTAAATTTACAAGTTTTGCATACTATTATGCAAGAAGTAACCTCTGCATGAAACCTTTTTACGCAGCTTGCTGGCTAAACAACCAGGTTCTATGTTGGCAAAACAGTTATGGGCCACCGTGGCACTTAATTACCATTAAGCGCCATGATGGTTTTAAAAATTGGCCCGATTAAGAAAGCCACTTAAATTTTAACTACAGCACTGCACTGTACTGCCTAAAAATATGTATTAAGTCCAGAATAACTTTCTAATGTTTGCACACTACTGCTTGGTTAATGACTCTTCATCCGCTAAGAATCAACCATAAACTAAAGTTTTGATAATTGTATCCCTAGAAGGGTGTGGGTTGCAAATAAGGCAAAGCATTACGAGCTGAATGTTCCTTGGCTTTATTCCAGTCTAGAAATTCTTTTTCGAAGGCATCTGTAAGCCTAAAACTTGGACTGTCTATATATTTAAACTACATTTACTTGTGACACTTGTGTAAATGTATTGCTAAAACCAACGCATTAAAATAAACACTTTTCTGTAAACCTATAAAACAAACTTTTGCTAATCGCCGCCTTGACACGATTTAGACTAGGACAACGTCTTCAATATTAAACTGGTCTAAATAACCTCAACAGTATCTAATTTTAACTCAAGAAATATGACCTTTTCTCTGATAAATATTTTTTAACACAAGAACTAGTTTGCAGAAACCTGATTGCATCGTGATTGCATCTTGCGCAACACAAAGTAAAATTTTATCATAAAATAATTCCAATCTGATTTTTATCTATCTATCTATCTATAGGTATGTGACCTTTTACCTAATAATAAAATGAAATGAAATAAATAAAAAAATATAATATTTTGTGCTGTGTTTTTTTTTGTATCCGGGGTTGTGGTATTTTGTTTTGATTTTATTAAATACCTAGGTAGTTAATTATTAATTACGCACTTTACTGCGGAGGTAGTTTGTATTTGAATTAACATACATACGAGTATCTATAAACTGCAATGTCCACCCAAGCTACAGAACGTCGTCAGGCGTGCCAAGTTTTCAGGCACGTAACTTGCCACACATACGTCATATCTCGATATGTAAAGCATAGTTTAGTCTAGTATGAATTCCGGTCGAGTCTGCGATAGAAAAATGCTTGAATAAATGCAGTTTCTCTGCATTTGTCCATCTCTGCGTTTGTGCATTGTGCCTCTTAGAATCGGAGGCCAAGACACAGTTTGGGTCGCTGCGCCAACAAAGTAATCGAATCGAATACTCGCTACATATTTTATGATAATAAGCTTCTATACAGTTGATTTTTAAGCCATTTATGTAAAAGCAATATTGTATTATACTTCTCTACTGTCGTTTTCTAAGCGAGTCAAATAATATCTGCGCAGTATATTTATTTACGTTTAACAAATCCACTCCTTAAAGAACCTGTTCTAATTTTATTTCGAAAAAAATTAGAAAAATAAAAATATGATAAAATAAGAAATGCGTTGTGACATTAACTTTTATGCCAACAAACCATATTCTATTCTATTTTTAGAAAGAATAAAGCTAGTCCTACACAAGTTTTCAGGCACGCAGCTTGCACGCACGCCACACGTCTCGATATTGGTAGTCGTACAGTGTGTACAGGTCACGTAATGTCGTCACGTACTCGTAAGTCGACACCGGGACCTCTGCTGGGACTCAGGGCGGAAATATGTCACAGCTGGGTGGAGCGGGCTAGGTTAAAATGTGCCATTATTACAGAAATTCAGTTTTAAGACAGTTTCTTCGTGGGTTGTTGGTGGTTTAGTATCGTTTCGAATTGTTCGAGAATTATAGGTAATTCTACTTATCGAGTATGCTCTACTGCCGGTAAATTCTAGCCCTAAGATTATTTTTATTAATAATCTTAAAAAGTGAACATACTATATAGAAACATAATTTCTTTTTACTATAATGTTTAGGCTCTTTCACTGAGTACAAAGACTTCGTTACCAAATAGCTATGCTATCCATAAAATATATGCTATTTAATTTTCATTTATCTCCTTTTGTCTATCTTTGTCTAGTGTCACAATTAGAAAGTTTCGTTTTCGAGAAAATTCTAAAAATTGGAAAATCGGAGGTTAAGCCTAAACCACTCCGCTTTTCGGCTTAATATCCATAAATAATTCAGGCTCGGTCACCGAATTTCTGAGAAGCCTTACCATAGCAGTAATTGGCTTACACTTGCCGCCATCTTGAATACCGTTTGACAATACAGGGTTATTAGAAAAGGGTAGGTATCCTATGCCGAAAAGGGTTCATAGTACTTATCATTATGAACAACTTTTACTATGGGGCAAACCCTGAAATCGCGAAAAAAGGTCGAGTATCATTGATATTTTTCTATAGAATAGCTGATTTATTTTTCTTGATTTCAGGGTTGGTCCCTTGGTAAGTGTTATTCATAATGATAAGTACTTTGAGACTTAGCATACCCTTTCCTTATAACTCTTTATAAAGTGATTAATCTGTACAATTACTTTATAGTATACTTTTATAACTTTACTTTCTATTTCGGAACGTAAAATATATTAAATGAAAGTGGCTGTCTGAGTTATGAGACGGTTGTTTCATGCTATAGGTACATAGTTTTAGTCAAGCAATCATTTCCGGGGGCGTTATTTGTTTTATTTATGTAATTTTTGTTATTTATTTTTTACGATTAAGTATCCATTGTAGCAACAAGCATTGTTGAATTTATATTAGGACTTAAAAGGATTATGGAGTAGGTACAATGCGAGAAAAACTAAAAAAAAAAACATCACGAAAATAAAAGTATAGAGTTATTTAGACTGGACGAAGCGAAGTTGAGACTCTTAGGCACTTCGATTTTTGGATCCTGTAACAAAATGACAAACAATAACCCTTATAGTTAGAGTCAATGGTGTGTCTGTTTATATGTCCCAGTAAATTATTTATTGCCAGAAAGTTTAAAAATTATTTAGAAAATTGGTATCTTGCTACCCACACAAGCAAACCTTTTAAATATTATTACCGAAGTCGGATTATTATAAAGAAAATGACATAATTAAAAGTAATTAACGTTAAAACCAAACTGGATAACTATATACCTCACTAAAGCCTATTATAGACTAGTATGCCCACTTTGCCCACACCTGCACAAAAATGAATGAGTGAACATACCGCACCTTATGAATAGTGCATGAATGGTTTTTGTTCCATTCAATAATTACCCTAGCTGTCAATTATACCACTTCATTCAACTAATACGGAGTTAATAGGCAAAAATAATTCCAGTGATTAAAGATATAGGTGGCTGCGTACTTGACGCAGAGAAATGATGTTTGAATAGAAATACGAGTACTAGGAGAATATTGATGTGTTCATGTAAGATGTAGTTTTTTTTAACCAGTCGTTTTTATTTTATGTGATCGAAGATTTTAATGAAGCTATTGCTGAGTAGCAGAAAATCCGTTTTTAGAGCAAATTTTTTTTTTAAGAGACAAAATCGTTTGTTTCTGGAATGGAAATGAGTAAAGTACAAAATTTAAAAAGTATCGAACTTGTCGTAAAGCAATTTATCTATTATTTTTATGTCTATGTATTATTTTTTTAATAATCGTTGCGTATGTTAACGCAATCTGGCCAAATCAATGGAATTGAATGGAAACTCTCTTATTCTCATTATACCTAACTCTTACTATCACAGAAACTGCTTGGTCGTATCATCACTCAACTGTATAAAAATAGAAAGATTCTATCCCCTACATTAATATTTTTATTGCTAGTTAGTGTTATTCTTTATCGCCACGCATACATAACTGGATTAACACCCTTCATACACAATATGAATACTAAATTAACATTAAATCAGTTCGATGGACCGTTCTAGAAGAGTGGCGCTCAATTGCCTTTTTGTCTTGCTATCTCAACGATCGGCAGTTATGGTCTACATCGCAGGAACCAAGGGGAGAAGGGGACAAAAAATACAGACTGACTCTAGGATTGAGAGGAAAGAAAGTTCTAATAAACACGGGAATATTCAGACGTCCAAAAATATGTGTCAAAACTCAGTTAGTTTTAGAGTAAGATGCTAAATTATCACACGAATTTTATCACACATAACTATTACAAGATTAATGAAATGCCCAAACATTATTGCAAATAAAAAGTACAAAAAGTTTCAGTGGAATCTTGGAAGAAGCTGTAAGATTATAAGAGCTTCAGAAACTACATTTTGACAGTTAAAACTTACAAATTGGATTGCCCGCTCGACCTACACGAACTTATACACCAAAAATTGGATTTAAAACTAAAGAGCATTGTAAGGCTGTATTTAAAATACATTTCGTAATCGATTTGTCCTATCCATAATCTCAATTGGTAATCTCAATTGATATTTCGCTCAGCAATTCATTGAACGCGTGTAAACACAGTCTCTGACACTCTAATCTAGAGGTACAATCGGAACGCCGGAGTGAACCGATTCAATCACCGGTGTCCGGTGCTGGATGAGCAGTCGTACGGTTTACTACGTACTATTGTACACCTTCTATCAACAAATCTTGCTGTACTGTGCACCAACCTACTTAAAGACTACCCAGTTGCGGATGCAGTTTGGTATGGGGAGGAGGGGGCGTGGCATGAGATAGGTGACTGAGGATGAAAAAAAACAAGGGTCTTATTTACAGGTATTATGGTGCTTTTGGGGGGGTTGAAATTTTAGTGTCAGTCTGGAGGAGGGGCCCATTAGCCCTCCCCCTGGATCCGACATTACTACAAACAACCTAATTACTGCAATATATTAGTATTTCATGAACTGTTTTATCTTCATTTACGTGCTTTGTATCTGGTTGCTGAACGAAGGTAAAAAATTCTATAGGACTGGACTGTCGTTTCGTCTTCGGCTAAGGTTTTCTCGAAGAGATTGCTTTTAGCTCGCCGCTGTTTTTGTATTAACTTTTTAAATTTAAATTTTTAATTTCTGGTGTGAACTAACAGTATAAAATCTATGTATATGTATTTATTAACTTTCGCAGTTACTCCACCTCGCTGCAGCCATATCTTTATATTATACAAAACACAACCTAACATATATCAAATAATTATTAATTATTTTTTGTAATAATATTACAAAAAATGTGCCAAACGAATGCACACCTTTTATTAGCAGATGTTACACATTGTGCATCTTATGTGTCTGTTTGTATGTCATTGTAGAACGTGTGTAGAGCAGCTCCGTTACATGGTCAGGTGGAACGTTTATCTCATGGTTTTTATGATTTCATTGTTTTGTGCTCGTAAAGTTGACTCGGGCGGTGAGTTTCGTTTTGCAGATTCACCGACATATTTTACGTTTCAGACACATGGACATAGAACATTACCAGCGCTGGAATGCACAATTTAAACCAGTTTCAAGATTATCATCATCTTCAGCCGGTTATCGCCCATAGACAATTTTTTTTTAATTTTTAAATTTGTAAAATATTTCGAACATGTTTCTACTTTTAAATTTATATTAACACGCTCATATTAGGTCGGGTAAAAAGTCTTTTCGCATTTTAGTGTGTATGAACTTGTAATAAAATCTCTTTGGGTATACTATTTGTATCTGGCTGGTTTAGGTATCATTGAAAGTTTAAATTTTAAAGAATATAATTCCAAATTCAAATTAGCAAAATGTGTGATTTTCATTTGTTTTTCGTACTGTCAAGATGAGTGAATCTAATGAAGAAATTCGATACATTTTAAAATTTTACTACAAAAAAGGTAAAAATTCAACGCAAGCCGCGAAAAAAATTTGCGATGTTTATGGACCTAGTGCAGTGTCTGTGAGAGTAGCACAAATTTGGTTTAAGCGTTTTCAATCCGGAAATTTTGATGTCAAAGATGCAAGTCGCTCTGGTCGCCCTATTACGGATAAAATTGATGCCATTTTTTAAAAAGTGGAGCAAGATCGGCAACCACAAAACAGTTTTGGCGCATTTGGCTGGGAGGTGTTAATGCATCCGCCGTATAGTCCTGACCTTGCACCTTCAGATTTCCACCTGTTTCGGTCTCTTCAGAATTCTTTAGGCAGTGTCAGTTTAACATTACGAGAGGACTGCCAAAACCACTTGTCGCGGTATTTTGATCAGAAGTCCGAAAATTTCTATAGCAATGGGATCATGTCCCTACCTACAAGATGGCAAAAAGTTATCGAACAAAATGGTACCTACATACTTTAGTTAAATGTAATTAAACTATAATAAAAAAACTTTTGAATTTTCTTAAAAAATGCGAAGGAACTTTTTACCCGACTATTAGGGAATATGCATTTGGTTTAAATTGAATTGATTTTTTTTTCCCTTAATCCATATTGTCCTAAAATTGTATCTGAACCATTATTTTCTTATTTAGTATGTTTTTAATTGCAAAAAATATTAATTAAAAAATGCTAAATAAGCGCGTGAAATTGGTATTTGCGAAACGCATCACCATTGGTCGAACCGAAACGTGACGTCACATACCATGTTATCGGATCTATAGACGTTGCTTTTTATATGGTGTCTGAAAGAAAAAGTGTTTTCATTTGTGTTGCTGTAGTGTTTTTCATTAGCTAATTTAGCTAGTGCGACTTCTGGTAGCATTAAATCATCTAGGACGAAAAATAAATTAAATAAATTCAAAATTCAGTAAAATCCCAATTAAAAGACGGGTCAGACAAGTATAGTTCTTTAAACAAAAGTTTTATTGGACCCTCTGCTTGATTTTCGAAATATGCAAAACCTACTTCGGATCAATTCTAACCATGCTAACTATCCAAATAATTATAATATACTTACCTACGTTAAAGTGATCTTCACAACAATATAAACACGATAATGAAGATACAATATCTCTTCTCATAACCTTACACCATTGTTTTCGTATTTTCGAATCTTTTGGAACAGGAAAAAACACTTTTTCAGGTGTACTTATAATAGTGTTTTTGCACATTGGTACAAGACAATATCTATAAAATGGTTTTTTAGCTTTTTCCATGGTGTGAATAGCTTTTAAAATTGAAAATCTGTATAAAACAACCAAAAGTAACTGTCAAACTTATAGTCAACAAACACTGGTAGTGGTATGTGACGTCAATCAAGGCCCGCGAAAAATGGCGGCGTTCAAACAGATCCAATTTTAGTGATGTTTTAAATATCATTTTAAAAAATAATTAGAGCGTTTCCAACAGTATTTATATTTTTTAATATTTCATAACGATGTAAGAAGTGAATTAAAAATTAAAAAAAAATACATGCATATTCCCTATTAGCTTCACCTGTATGTTTGTAACCAACTCCTTTGGGCGCGATTTTGACCCACTTTAAATGGTCGGATTTCGTTCAAACTTTGTAGATATAATCGAGGATCGATGACAATAAATTATTATACAAAAAATAAAAAAAAATATACTTATAAATAAATTAAAATAATTATATGAAGCTAATAAATTGTGTTTTTGCTCAGAACGCAATTTCTACGATTACTGTTAGCTAAGCTGTGACTCGGTACGCGAATTCTGTGACTACTGCTGGCTAAGCTGTGGTTCCCCACGGCTACTGGTACATATTCTGCTACGTGCCGCGTTTGTCAAAGAGCGATGACAATGCGTGTTTTTTAGTTTTTAAACTATTCTATATTATTTATTTTTGTGTTATAATAATGGCTATTACAGACTTGTCACATGCCTCAGCGTTGCTGTAAGTGTGGCAGGTATTTAGTGACAAATAAATAAACAAATAATAGACCGTTTGTAAGTCAAGAAAAGTTGAAAAAGTGAAGAGAAGAAACGTACCTTAGAAGTGAAGATGAACGCTTTCAATACGCTCCTATTGGCTCAGCACAAATATACTCCAAGTGTTACGCAACACATTTCCATTAAGGAAACTCCTTGACTCCGAAGATCTCGAGATGCCCCGAAGGAGCTATCCCGAGTGTTAACGAGCTCACCGCACGGCTGATTAGCAATCTACTGAGAGACGCCGAGGGCTATACCCAGTACCTACATGCTACATACTCGTAAAGTCGTTATACTTAATGCTGGGTCGTATAAACTAAGTGATCTTTGGAGAGACATATAAAAAGAAAGGCTAAGTAATACCTATTTATTTGCTATTTTTTGGCTAATACCAAAAATTTCCTTTGCGATTCAAAGGCCAAGGTAAAAAAATTGCACGTAATCCGAAATTTAATGAGACCTTTTATGAAAAGTACTTTACGATTCACTGTTTGACTTATTCGCCAATAAATTATTTTTAGTGTAAAATCGTTAAAACTAATCTTGACAAGTCAATACTTATGTGCGAGTAAATTAATGACACTTTAATTCGAAGAATTTGACAAACAAATAGTTAACAATGAATGTTTCAACACATTTTATATACTCGTAAGTACCTACATATGAAGTCTATATCTGGATTGCGTATCAAAACTAGTGTTTACTGAAAGACCAAATAAGTTAAAGTTCTGAGACTCGACTGCAAATCCACAAAGCATTGCACTGTACTCTACGGATGAGCATTTTGAATATCACGGATGACAATTCTGAATATTTTGATGATGTAGATAAAGTTGTGGTATTAAATTTGCATCCCTAAAGTTACAGCTATTTACCAACAGTCTATTTCTACCTCTTTGATGCCAAAACCACAAGCAAAACATCGTCACATCAGGCAGGGCGTGGAGTCCTAATTTGAGTCTAAATTATTCATATTTAAGGCCTCGTTTCGAATGCCAAATGGCGTCTCATTTTGAATTCGTCGGAGTCCTGGATTACTCGACGCGTGTTTCGGAATCAGTATCCGAAACTCGATGTAATAACAGTAGGGCAAATAGCCAATACTTTTAATAAAAGTTATTTGTTCACGTATACAAAATACCTACAAATACATTCTGTATGTACTTTTCGAATCCAAAATATACTCTTTGATCGGCAAAAACAAACTTAATCCTACAGGACCACTAAAACGGCTTTGGTAAGTAAAAAACTTTAAAATAAACGAGCTCTGCAAAACAATGAAAATTACAAACTCAAATTCGAATTCAATGAATGTAAATGTCATACAATTTTTTACTTTTATAAGTCACGTACAAAATTATTAACAAGCAGCACCCGAACTTTCAGTTTAATTTCAAGAGCATATTTTATAAAATGAAAAGCTCATTGAAACGGGGTAATTTTCCTTTCAACTCACTACATACTCATACTGTAGTTTGTATGTAGTATGTTTATTCGAGTTCAGAGGGACATTAAGAATTCTGTCAGCGCGCTCGCGTGGTCATTGTGTCGAATACGGTTTTCATAACTTTAAAAGCTGTATTTTATTGGAGTAAACGATTTCAGAGCATAATGGGAAATGATTTATTTATTCAACGACAGATGAATGGTATAAAGTAGGTATAAACAAATGAACTGTGTGGTTTGAGTTCGAAGGCTAGCCTGAATATGAAATGAGTTCGTACAGTTTTCCATGTCGTGGCAGTTTATTTGTCTGTCTCTCTAGTATTTTTTTGACTCCGATTTTATTCCATTTTCACTTGGAGATTTTTCGAATTTGTTTTTTTACGTGGCTGATTTAATAAATATCGCAGAGGTAGGTAGTTGACAAGACTGGCGAAGGACGAGAAAAAATGGCTTGCTGAAAAGATGACAATGGGAAATGGTTGATGATGAATTTAGCAAAAAAATTAAAGAAAACTATCAAAATTGGTTTTCAAAAATGAATTACTAAAATGTATTTCAATTTTCCAAGCCAACTATTTGCAAACACACACGTTGTCCTAAGTTAGCACAGCGAGACGGCAAAAGGAAAGTATGCAAGATGCAGTCTATAATTACCGCGTCGCATGCCGGCGCGGCGCGGCGGCCGATATCGCGCGCGGGCGCGTTGTATTCTACCAAGATCATTGTAAAACTGAAGGACTTATTTGGAATTTGTAAATATATTTTTATAATCAATGAATCTGCTTTTGGCCACCAACTCGCCTGTTGGTATGCGATCGTTGATTTTGGTGTTTAGGTCTACTCGTAGGTAGTACAAGATACGGAAATAAATTATTTACACGTATTTTTTACGTTAATGTGGCAAGGAAGGACTTTACAGGAAATTTTGTTTTGTAATATTAGTGTGTGTGTATTTCTGGTATGAACAATAAAAAGTCAGTAGTCAGTAGTCTATTCTTTCTACCACAGAATCTTTATAAAACGCAAGGACTTTTTAGGAAACTATGTTTTGGCACTTTGGTGCGGGTATGTTAAACACCTAATTAATCTGGAAAGTGAAATGACTCTCTAGTGAGACTTCTAAATCCACCAGAAGGTTCTTGGAATCAGATTTCCAACTTAATGGTTAAACTTTAAGGATAAGGGTTAAGTTAAAGTCCTTTCATTAGTTTAATTCGCGTTTTATTGTTCTAATTAAATAATTACAATACTCTACTAGTCGAGCTCTATAAAGTTGACTCCTTGCTATGGTTTTCTTGTGTTGGTTTTCTTTACCAACAGATAACTAACGATTTAAAGGTTGCCTGGAAGACCCGGTCGGAGCGAAAGAAACCAGTCGTTGCACTAATTAAAACTAGTCCTTTATTATCATTTTGGTTGTAATTCATGGAGTGAACAATGCCGAGTTTATACAAGGTGTAACGGAAAGATGTAGTACGAGTACTTTCACACAAAGAAAACCCTTAAGTATTACTACACCTTTCTGTTACACCTTGAATATCTGTCAACAGCTTATATAATTACATCTGCAGTGTAGAAATAAAACGCTACCGCTATACTGATTATATGCTAAACAATTATGCACCAAATCCAAAATTGGCGCTCATAAAAATACCTTATCACAAAATCTAAGCCGCGCCATTTCGACCAGCCTTTCTCTTACATAAGTCTCATTAAGCTGACTTACGAAGACATAAAGCTGAGGTGAAGGGCAAGAGTCAAGGTCCACGTTATCGGACTCACCGGACACCGGACTTTATGGGTATCGGACACACCTGACTTCGGACTTATCGTGTACCGGTATTTCGGAAATGTGGAATTATCGCAATAGTGTTAAAAGGGAATGGAATCTTTTTGCCCCTTGGTATGGTAACACCAGAAACCGAGATCATATTTTTTTCATCGTACCTACCGATATTATTCAAATAATTAATTTTCAAAAGTCGGATACAATTTTTCGGATAAAAAAAGAAATGATTTATAAAATTTTTGGAGGAAATTTGAAAGAAATACATTTAAAAACGTGTTAATAGGAAATGAAAATCATTAGCAACAACAATCAGATTCTTTTCCCAGAGTTTGTTTGCAAATTGATAATCTCTAACTTGTAATTTGCAGTATAATGGAAACAGCGAGGAAATACTGATTTACGGTGAATGAGTGTTCTCTATTGATTGATGAGCAGCTCGGTTAATAGGGTGAATTATAACTATTACAAAATTAGTCTAGCCGCCTGTAGTCAGGCGAGGAATTAGAACTGTGGCTCCGTTGTTTCAGTCGTGATTTTCTAGTGTAGGTAAGGTCCTTATATTACATTTTAGATTTTCACGGGAAATTGTTATGTTTGTCCGTGATTTTTATAAGTACTATTCGACTACCATCTACTTCTTTTTTCTGACAGAATTGAAGAAGCAAATAGGGCTTTGCTAGCAATATGTATCATAAAAATCGCTTGCCGTTTTTTTTGGTCCACGCCGAAACAAACGTCGTTGACGAAAAAACTACGCCGTCTAGCTTGTGAACAGCTGAACCGATTTTGGTTTAGTTGTATTTGTATGTGACTCGATCGAAAGTGTTTCTAGCTGATGATTCATGAAAATCGGTTCAGCTGTTTGAAAATTATCAGCTTATTTTAGTCGGGGATATTTGAATTGTAATTTTAAATATTTTTTGTCATTTAGGTGCTCTTTGCCACTTAACGCCTTATAGTGATCGCTTCTTTCTCTCTACTATAGAGCTGGCGCTGAATCATCATCGACAACAAGAGCTGTCTAGAATGGGTTGATTATACGTACCGAGTACAGTGGCGAGACAGTGCTCTCGGCCGAGTACTCGGTTTGTTTAAACAGTTTGAAGAGGCGAGACAGTCACTAGAACCATACATCGTAAAAAGCGTCATCGTTTTATGGTTGATTTACCAAAAACTCGAACGAAGCGCTTTGACTCCACCTTTATTGTGCGTACTGCTAAAGAGTGGAATGCTCTGCCCGAGTGTGTGTTTCCTGGTAGCTATAATCTGGGTGTCTTCAAGTCGCGAGTGAATCGGTTTCTTCTAGGCAAGCGTGCTCCATCGTAGACCGCATCGTTGCTTCCCATCAGGCGAGATGGCGGTCAAACGCAAGCATCTTTCAATAAAAAAAAAATACATGTTTGCTCGGCCGAGTGTCCCCATTTACTGACTCCCCCCCCCCCCCCCCACTGTACTCGTTACGTGTAATCAACCCAATAGGGCTGCGCTGAGTTCATCATCACCAACAGCTGTCCCTAACTTCTTATTACTACTTTAGTGACGTGACACCGGTCCCCAAACATCGTCATTCGATCCCGGAGTGAAGCCGTACGAATCGATGAGTCATCGGGAGCCGCGGCCGGAAGACTCGCTTCCTTATGAAGCGAGTGGGTCAGCGGTTCGGTGCTAGTGTAGCTCTTTATTATAACTTAAAATGGATTATATCGCATCCTACTAATATTATAAATGCGAAAGTGTGTGGATGTGTGACTGTTTGTTACCACATATCTCCGTAACTATTAAACTGATTTTGATAAAATTTGAAATGGCAGTAGCTTATGCCCTGGATTAACAAATAGGCTAAATTTTCATCATCATCACTGTTTTTTATCATCGCGCGAATGAAACTGAAGAGCGCAGCTAATAGAGAAAATTTGTTATATTAGTGGTTTAAAAAACTCTTTAGCTATATCGGGTATATTCAAATAGAAATATCTATGTTACGAGTACATGATTCTACGCCCTGCAGTTTCACCCGTTATCTGACCGGCTCCGTTTTTTCAAGATGATAATTAGCTGATGTGTTAATCTATAATCTATATTAAATTGTAAAGCCATCTCTACAACAACTGTTATCCAAATTCATCAAGCCATTACGAACTCATATGAGTTAATAACTTTTGCATTCATAATTTATTGAGTATCTCGAGTTTTTTGTGTTAAATAATATTAGTTTAAGTATTGACGTGTTTTATTGAAAAGTAGATACAAAAATAAACTCATTGTTATGAAAATTTTAAATTCATAATGTAAAAATAAATGCAATATTCGTATTATCACAGATGCTTCGTTATTTAACTTAAAATTTTACGCATCTTTGTAACAAAGATGTTTTGTCGTGAAAATATTGTTTACATTGTAATTTTAGAAATAATCACATATCACATAGTATCAACGTATCATCATTTTCGGTATGAACCTTTTTTATTATATATCCATTCTTGACGCTTATTACACGACATTGCTCATAATAGTTTAACAAAAAAAAAACATGACTTGTATAGGCATAAAAGCAAATTAAAAAAAAAGTATATTTTCTTTCATCAAATAAATACTGCTACGATTTCAACTTGCTAATATTTATATTATAATATATTATAATTGTGAAAGTTTTTGTGTTTGCATGTCTGTTACTAAATACGGCTGAATGGATTTGGATGAAATTTGAAAGGATATAATACCCTGGGTTAACACATAGGCTACGTTTCTTGCACGATGCTGGGAGAAACTGCGGCGCGCAGTTATGTCAAAGTATTTATCATCCTAGTGACGTATTTTACTACTACGATATTTTAGAAACGGCTCGCTTCAACTAAAATTACAAACCGTGCCATTTGTTTGTTCAAATTTGATATTGACTGCGAAATGCTTAAAAACTGAGAAATCTGCTTAAAAACTAAGCTTTATTTGTTATCAAATGTTATCTGAGCTCAAGTGTTCGTCAAATCTTGACACACTTCCCAAGGTTTGGCAAATTCTGCAAAATGTCATAATATTTTGATTGCGGTTTGTTTGCTTTGCTTTGTATTGTTAGATGTTAGTTTGAATTTAAATTGCTAAGTAAATTTGCTTGGTGTTTGATTAGATCACTCGTGACAGGGTTCAATTAGACGGTGTCAGTAGATCAGCGTAGTTTAGCGACTTTTCACCCGGGTAGCTAGAGCAGAAATGTTTTAAATGCTGTGCCAATATTTAGGTACTGGTTTTCTAGAATATTAATAGATTGATAGACTGTCGCTGATCCTTGAGCATTTTAAATAAAAGCAAAAATTCTAAAAATGATATTTAACATAAGCCTAATTAGATTATGAGCCTGTACTTTCGATTTTCAATTTAATCATTTCAATAATTTGAACTATCATTATCGAACTGCAAACTAGAATTTGAATTTTCTAAATCAACCAAAGGGCTAACCAAGGCGCATGCTCACGATCAGCAAAAAGTGGAAGAAAAGAAAGAAAAAATGGAAGACACTTTTCATTCCTCAGATATTTGCTAATTTTCTCGGCCAACATTCAAATTTTCATATCTATAAAATTCTATAAATGCAATGAAATAGAAATGATATCATAACCTTATTACGAACCTCATTATCATAATCCTCAGAAATTATGTAATCTTATTGCAATGGCAAAAGAGTGCTGGCTAAGTCTGAGCACTGTTTCTAGTTTTTATACATCGCATGGATCTGTTTAGAAATCATTAAAATATTTTTTTAACTAACACCTACATGGAAATTATTTTTAAAATTATATACCTATTCTTGTGGTTCTATACAACTTAATCTTTCATTTCAACATTTTTCCTAGGCAATCTAAGTGTAGTTTTATTTTCTATGTAAAAACAGTAACTAGCTGGTGAAAAGAATTAGCAATCGATCATATACTCGAGATTTTCTCGAGTTTCAAGCGAAGGAAACTAAATATCGCTTATTTTAACGCTCATAAGTACTTTACTCTTTTCAAATCAAACATATTAATTGAACACGGAACCCATCAAAACGCCTCATCACAAAAAATAGTCTAAATGTATGTTATGTTACTGTTGCGTTACACGAGAGCATTTCCAGTCTTCTAATCGAAAGTAAACAAGAGTCCTAAATCGCCGGTGATGTAAACGCGTGAAAGAAACTAGTTTCACTGATGTTCTGCGAAGATAAAATACTTTTCGCGCATTTTCTATCATGTGTCACGTTACGAGCGTTCGTTTCAGTTCTTTCAGTTTTGTAGAAAATTAGAGCGTTAAGTTTGATAGTTAATTTAACCGACGACGCATGATAATAGTCGGTAATGTAAAACATTTAACTGGATAAAAAACATTTAAGTGGTTAATTTCTTGCTAAAATGTGTTAAAATCACGTTACTTGTCATAGTAAAGTGTTAGTTTTTTCTTTAATCAGAAAATAATTGCTTGTTAATTTTGAAAAAACATGCTTAATACACAACTAAGCTAAGCTACATCATGTTGCTATCTTCCATCAAGACTGCGTTAAACTTTTTTCATAATCATTGTATTGTACTACCAGTAACAAATGTTCGCTGATCATCATCAGTGAACACTTGTCTTGTCTTAGTGCGCGCTCAGTGTGCGGGTTCAAAATATAAATGACATTCCTTTAAAACAATCAAAGAAAGCTAAATGCTTTACTCCGTTATGAGTCTAAATGATGATCATGACCAAATCCAAAGGCTGTCATCATCAAAAATAGTCCCAAAATGTTCTTATTCGGCATACTTTCACGTCATTATGCGAGCCTAAAGAACCACTCGGTGCTTTTAAAAATTTTACAGCCCCTAAAACCTCCATCTTGAGCTGACGGTTGTATAAAAACTAGCTACGCCCCGAAATTTTATCCGATATTCGGCAGGATCTGTTATTTCTTCCAGCATGAGAAGTTGCCTCTATTTAAATCTAAGATACAAGCTACCTCTACAAATAATTTCATCCATATGTTCAGTCGTTTTTCCGTAATTGAGTAATAAACGTCCAAACATAAAACTTTCACATTCATTCCAAGGAAGTAAGATAGGTAAGAATGCAGGCAGGTACCTACTTCTCTGCGCTGAAATGCCAACATTACTCAAAGTAACCTCGAGTGCACAAAACCACCCCTATCACCCACCCTACCACCCCTACCAGGGTCCCTATAATTCCGACGGGGTATTACAAATGTTAAAACGAACCATCTTCCGTATTATAAAGGATAACCCAATATTCCAAATTTGGCCGCTTACATCGTTCATGTTTCCGCCGGCAAAAGTCGCGGAACACCGGTACATGGATTGGACGTCTAAGTTTTGTTACAGTTCTTTGGTACAGGTCGATACCGTTGAAATAACCATGCCGGTAGTTATAAAACTATAGTATAAAAGTCAAATCAATTCAAATACAATATCAATGATTAAATCTAAAAAGATTAAGTCGACCTATCCGTAGTTATTCCAATTTATATCTTCCTCTTTGTTATTTTCTCTGTTTTGTATAAAAACCGATGGCTTCATATTTTCCGCATATGAAAGTCGTGACTACAAAAAATAAATTATGAAATGTCATATAATTCTCCAGCCATTTTCTCTCTGAAATCCAAAAATCCAAAATCTTTCTGTCCATTTCTCGCCTGTAAATAATATCACCTGATGGATTAGAATACCTAAGATTATCATCACTATAATTAATATCTAAAGATAATTTTTACTACCTGTTCCAGTAAATACCTTTAGTATTTGTATATATCTTTAATATCTACAGTACAGTATGATATACAGTTACTTATCCACAAAAATGTGGTCATACTTGTAGCGACAAGTAACAAACGTTGATAGCCATTCCATTTCTTTGTGTTTCCATTGTCAAAAGTGAGTAATCTCCTAATGTTACCCCATCGGACCCCGCGACCCGCGACCCGCGACCCGCAGCCAACTCGAGCTGACCTCTCGAGGGATTTTCATTTACTTTTCCCATTTCCATTGTTTTTGTTAAAATCGTGAAAAGAGCAGTAAGACGTTGATTAATTCGATTCAATTGTTTTCGAGTGTTACATTATCGAGCAAAATCGGAATTAGAGAAGTTTCCTTTTTAATTTATTCGAATATCGGAGCCTTGATTTGTGACTCGACAAAAATGTTTTTGTTGTATTTTAAAAGTTGTAACATTTTATCAGTTGCCAGTATCAGTTAAGTTTTCCGCAGTACCGAAGCTTTGTACCTTTGACTACCGGTTTATTGTAGAAAGAAATGTCTTCGGTCACGTAAGAACGAAAAATCGATAGAGGTTTTGGTAGAATGAATTCGTCGGTTCTGAAACGATTTAACGAGGACTTTTATTGGCTTATAACATGGCGGCTACGGAATAATTGTATTGGGATTTTCGAACGATTACTATCTGTTATAGTTTTATGTTTGTTACGTAACAGTGTTAAGTGATTTCTTGTGTGAAAGCAACTATTATTTAATGTATGACGTGACTCTATTTTGTAATATAAGTAAGTGATTTTTCTATTTTCCTGTTTCCTTTCTCTTTTTCTTCTTTCTGTCTTTGTTCGTCTTGGACTTGAAGGGAAAAAATATTTACAACTATTTATGCAAAATACAATTTACTACACTTTTTGTAGTTACATTACAAAATAGTTAAACAATTGAAAGTAGATCTTGATTATAGTTTTGAAGCCTTTGATAACATAGCAAAGTTTCAAGATGAATGAAACCAAAAAAAAAAGAAAATCTCTCAAAATAGAAGTATTTTACAAATTGACGGTTATTCATCAAAAAATCATGTTAATTTCATTGTGATAAATAGACTAATTTGAAACAGAGTGAAAAATGTGTCATGAATATTCTTTGTCACGATTTTCGGATTCCTGAAAACAGGAAGTGATGGTTTTGCTAGATTACTATGTAGGTATGTTTCTCCTAAACTATAATCGCATATGACGTGATTTTTGTTTATTTTGATTGTTTGAACACATGCAGAATCCCATCTGTGCAGATATTCGCATCTCATAATACTTATGCAGATTTACAGCCGTTACAGTAAACTTAAGTCTCATTTTGTATTCTTAGCGAGACTAACTCAGCCTAACTTATACGCCGATAGATGTGTAGCCAAGAAATCTAGCGTTAAATTACTTGACACAAAAAAGGCCAAGTGCCATTGCGACTCCAAATTCAATCAGGCTAATAGTTTGGTCACGTCACCGATGACGTAACAGGATAACAGACAGACCCGCCGGCGACCACTATATACCAGAGACACTGCGACACTTATATAAGACACTTTTTTCTTAACAACAACGAGAGAAAGTGCGTACAGTTTCAAATGAAATTCCGTGCCGGCCGGCGTTCTGTCAGCCATCTGACAGGTGTCAAAGACTCACCTTTAACGAGGCGCTGCAGAATAATCTCCCTGTGCTCAGCAGTGTGGGGCTCGCCGATGACGGCGAGGAGGTAGCATCCCGTGAGCGGGCTCGGCGGCGGCACGGAGGCGGACACCTCGGTCCCGAGGGACAGCGACCGCTCGTCGTCGTGGTCCATCGCGGGCGGCGGCGCCGGCGCGACTGCCGACGGTTCGCCCAGTGCGCTTGCTAGACCCGACCGCTCGGTGTGATAACTCCGATCGGAATGAGCCGGCCAGGCTGCGACCGCTCCGCCTGCGCGCGCCTCCCGCATCGACCGCCGCTCCCGGCACGCCGACGCCACCAGAACCACCACCTACCCCTCTTAATACTCCATCCTTTTCCTGTTTCCAATCCCTTGTAAGTGGAAACGGGACGGAAGCGCATAGGGCGTATACAGAAGGCTCTGTAAGTTTTTCAGCGCACACGTGATCTGCATTGCGTCTAAACAACCCGGCTGAATAACCTCGGGCCGGTGCCTCAGCTGTTTAACAGAATGCCACGGCTGTACAATCGATAGCACCATAATGGGGGTGACTTGACGTTCGCTGGATTCCCGATGACTCTTTCACGGTTTCGGGCTATAAATAGAGTCATGATTTGAATTTTTATTTGAATGGCTTTGAATGTCTTCTTTGAGATGTAAATTGGCTTTCTGCAATTCATTTTCATGGCGATGGTTATGGATTTTGCGTCTATAGAAATTATGTCAAAGAGTAGTCGTTTAGATTTTGTGAGCTACATTTTAGGTAATTACAGCCAAGTCTTAGTTAGCAGAGTTAACTAAAAATAGAGCGGTCTTTTACTTTGCAGTCTATCAGACAACAAAAACAGCAAGACTTGTAGTAATTTTAAATGTGTCAGTGGCTGTATTAACACACAACTTACAGCTTAGACATAAACGTAAAGAAATTATCATTTCATTATGGTATAAAGGTAGCATTTGCCCATAAAAACACGCCAGCTGCTCTCTGGAATGGCATATCTGGTGAGATTGACTTTGACTTCCCTAACCTAACCCCGGATTAATCTTCGTGACTCGATTAATAAATCAAAGCTTATCTTCGTCGTTAGCCAGAATATACTAGTTTTTCATGAACCTACCTTCAATTTCATGTACTTCTTTTTTGCTGATTTGTTGGTTGAGGATTTAGTTTCCTATTTTCAAGAATATGTTTTATATGATGATAGCATTTTTTAGGACGACTGAAGGCATCTAATATAAAAAAAAATGTAAAATGGTGTAAATTTTATTACACATGCTAAATTTTGTAAAAAAAAAATGTAAAATGGTGTAAATTTTATTACACATGCTAAATTTTGTAAAAAAAAAATGTAAAATGGTGTAAATTTTATTACACATGCTAAATTTTGTAAAAAGGTTTGAGGTACCTTTTTCTGCCAATCATGGTCTACTATAGCGTATAAAATATATAAGTTTAAAGGTATTTTTGTTTGAGTTTTGTCCTGTTTTTAATGTTATAACTTTCGAATATCATTAGATGTTTTTTTATCATGCGTTACGAAATCGGGAAATTGAAAGAAATCCCGAGACCTTTGCGCAACAGTGGGAAAGTATTGGTTAATTTAAAAACAGTTTAGGCAAAAATACAAGTTTTTAAGGACCTGTATGCTATAGCCGAAAAAGGCTGATAGTACTCATCATTGAAAACAATTTTTACAATGGGGCCAAATCTGAAAGCAAGGAAAAAAAACAGCTGTCAATAGAAAAATATCAACGACACTCGACAAAATGGCACAGCTGATTTTTTTATCGATTTCAGGGTTCGTCCCATCTTAAAAGTTGTTCATAATGATGAGTACTGTAAACTATTTTCGGCTTAGCATACCCTTCCCTTAGAACCCTGTATAAAATTATTCATCTCATCAAGGAACGCCTCTGTGCATAGTCAATCAGAATCACAAAGTGACTTAGAAATTAGGTAGAATTATGCAAAACATTATCTTATCCAATGTTTGCTACAGATAGCAACAACATTGATAATGCATTTCCCAAAAGAACAAATCATCGCAGTTTATCAAAATCTTATCGAGAAATGGAGCCGCGATTAGATTTTGTTCGATTTATCGGTATTTTATTCTTTCTAGTTTTACTCATCACTTCTCTTTGCATATCTATACTGCCCCTACGAGCAGAATCGAAACTACAAATGGCATATTTTACAGGAGAGCAATTAAAAGTCAATATTTGACCTAAATTAATAAGTTAAAAAAACTAAACTGAAATCGGTTCAGTGGTTCGGGCGCTATGATGCCACAGACAGACAGACAGACACACACACACACACACAGACAGACAAACAGACACGTCAAACTTATAACACCCCTCTTTTGCGTCGGGGGTTAAAAATAAATTTATTTATTATTTATTTATTTATTTTATTTTTTTATTTCAATTTTATTCGAATTTAAAACATGCAAAAAAACTATTCGTTTTTTTAATTATTTGTTTTCCTAAGAGTATATTAAATAATGCTATTAAATAATTATCATTATTATTGTAAAACCTTTTCATCGAGTAATTAGAAAGACAGGGGCTCTGCCCATTTTTACTGACTTACTCCTCTGCCACAGAGACCTAAAGCGTCTTGGCTTTCGCACCGAAAAACGCCATTGGTTCTGGTCTATTTTTTTTGCCTATTTCTAGTCCGTAGTTTTAATACTTATCTAAACTGTAAACCACATTGCAAAAAACATTGTCTTTTACTATTTTTTTGTAAAAAGTTTTCCGCATTTTTTGTAAATTAGACTAAGTCACTGCTATTTATTAAACTACAAAAGCAGATATGGCTCACATGGCGTTTATCATTAGCGGCCTGCATCGGCCGTTGCTTAAATATTTAACTAATATTAAGTACCACGAAACCCTTATAACTAGACATAGTTATATAAAAGTATCTGAAACATCTACAGTGCACATCTATATTTAAGAGATGGCTATCATATCATCATTTCATTTATAGCTTCGTCCCATAAACTTCCGGACCCAAAAAACCCTCAATTGTCACTTCAGCGTTTGAGTTCCATCTGCGCCTGTCGGTCCCAAGTTCCCAAACACTGCAGAGTATCATTAGGCCCGCCTCTGCAGGCGTGGCATTAGTATTCTTACCCCGCGCTAACCAAGAACTGTCCAACCACCTTTATTTGCAGACCTGGGAGGCGCCACCATCAAAACTTCTGCGCAAAACCGATAGCATCTCGCGACAATATTTTAGTTGTGCCATTTGGCCGCGTGTACTAGTAAGTTGGGTGCACTGATAGCGGTGTTCTACTAGGAACTGTTGCTTAATCTGCGAAGGGGTTGAAAGGTCATGCAAGGTCGTTGGCGCGTTGACACCGTGCAATGCAATTTTTTGAAGTTTTTATTTGGAAAGTGTCTGATTCGCAAACTCGTTTTGTATTGATTTTATAGGATTTGATTGGGTCGTTTGCATTGCAAACTACGACAATCGTTAGTAGCAAGAAAGTTGTTACGAACAAAACTTTACAACCAACTACCCTCATCTATAAAAAATGTTAACTCATTTCACGTATTTAAGAAACAATTAGCTCGATACATTATCGATGATAAGTTGTTGTAACAACATGAGAAAAGAAATGCGTGAAGTGGGTAAAAATGTGTTTTAAGTGCGACAACGAACGCAAAAAACTTTTTGTTAATCCATGTTATCACATAAGTGACGTTAAATTGTCTTCGTGATAATAAAGTTCTTAAACCTAAAATTCAGATTAAAGAGAAGTTTAATTACTCTGCTGTAGTATTGAAAATCACGTTTAAAATACAAAGAAAAGTAGTTTTAATAAATAAATAAGATTTTTAACCAAAAATTGAACAAATCCAAATTTAGGGCCATTCACATACTTCAGGTTAGAATATAATTAATTACCCATAGAAGGAAAGAATAGAATTTGATGTTCATTTTACGTCTAATAAATAATTAATTAATTAATTTTGAGTTTGATTTCATTAGCCGCTGAAGCTTAAGACAAAATGCTTATTTATTACAATCATAACTCAAATAATAATGTGTAGATACTTTATTTTTTCCAAGTTCTATATTTTCATTAATTCCAAAACTCGTGCATCATAATATACCTTATACTCGTATTATGGGTTGGTCCCATAGTAAAAGTTGTTCATAATGATGATTACTATTAGCCCTTTTCGGCTTAGCATACCCTTTATGAATAACCCTATATAGGAGCGTGTATAAACTCTGTGACGTCTGAACTAATGCAATGTGATATTATCATGTGTATGATGATACGAGTGTTATGGAAGTCATTCCGGGACCGAGTAGAGTTGAGTATGTACTTTATATCCGGGAAGCGGAACTTAACTCCATTATTGTACATCACAGTAATATTGTTAATGCAAAAGTTTGTATGTTTGCTACATTCGTGCCAAAACGGTTGGACTGAATTGGATGAAAATTTGGCGTATACTTTGAATGATGCTGAAGAAAAGTATCTGTTAACAAAGGCTACTTTTCATCAGCGCCGTTTCTCGTCATAGTGCGGGTGAAACCGCGAGGCGCAGCTAATAATGTCATTTTCTGAAGAATTTTATTGACAGATCTTAGTCTAGTTGTCTTAAGGCAATATAACTTTCGTACGAAGCGAGTTACAGAGACCCATCGAAAATAAATAACTTACAGACTTACCTAACATATTTATACCTCTAGATATAACAATAAAAAAATATTTCCTCTGGGACTTTGTGTCTTGTACCGTCCCGCAGTAACGCCGGAACACTAGCCCTGTGCTTCGCAGGAACCCGGAGTTAATAAGACTTGAAACAAGTCTGTCTCTCTTCGCTCTTTTTTTCTCCCACACTCTGTTCTAAAAGTATTTTTGCCTTAGGCAAAGAGGTGACACCGCAAGTCACCTAACGAGGCAAAATAATTCAAAAAATGAATATCTAGGTTATTTTTTCACTAAATTTCGTCCTAATTTATTTGCCCGCAGCACAGCATTCAACTAAAACCAAACTTCGCATTACTTAACAAAACATAATAGCTGAGAATAACAGCGGACGAGCCTTAACAAAAACTACGGACCCAAGGTCAGGCTCCAACGTTCGATAAAAAGTAAGAAACTGTGGCTATAAATAACGGCCAGCAATATGGCACCTCACGCACTAACGCAGTCACGGGCTCTGCTTCCATCGCTTTATCCACCTAATCCCAAGTTTTATTCGTTGGGGTAAATACAAAAATCATTTAAGCAGTAGACCGCGCATACATGGAATACACCTCAACAGCCAACACTCAATCCAAAACAAAAGAGCTAAACCAGAAAAATTTGGTAATATATTACAAGCAAAGTTTGCTGGCAAAGTAGCAAATAAGTTGCAAATGACATGGCAAAGCTTAATTCACAATTTAAACTCCTTTTTATACTCTACAACTGACTAAAACACACAAATTAAACATATAATGTCTATGTATGTGTTTTTTGAGCGTTCAAGTTTGATTTTGAGTGCCCAGTTAAGTTTCTAGGCCGTTCTCAAACATCCATCAAAAACCCATAATCAGAAAACCAATTCGACCCAAATAAACTCAAACTAAGTTTTTCCTCCGCTTTCCATACCAAATTATTACGGTGGTCAACGAAACGAATCATAATGAAATGTTACAGCTTATCCAAGGTTATCACCCGAATCTAGAAGCTAGTTTTGCCTTACAACCTTAATGATAGGCTTTCTGCCCAACCGTTCTACGTAGGTCGAAATCAAGGCTGAGAAACCCCCGGCCCGTAAGGATAAAGTGGCCCGCTCGCGTGTTTGAAGTTACGCTGTCAGCGGGTAAGTAATTTTGATAGCAACTTGATCGTCTTCAATCTTGCCTATTAGTTGCATTAAATAATTTGATATGTGAAGTTTTCGGTTGTTGCTAGCGAAGCTAAACAACTGTCGATTGTAAATAAGTGATACTCCAGAAAGTAAAGTACGGCTTAGATAAGTTACAAACAGATTTTTCTAAAAATATTTACCGTTAATCCACAAAGATATCACTGGCCTATTTTTGTGTTCAATATCATGAAATCAATACACTGAATAAATTGTTAGACTCTCGCTCAGTTAAAACGACGTCTTAACTTAACTTATCTTAACTTTATAATTATAATTTCGACATTGGTTCTAATTCTTGGTTGTAATTATTTTTTCAAATAACCTATATAAACGCCAGTACGCGGAACTGGAGAACCAACCCGGGCTCATCATCTAAATAAATTTAATTTTGAATTCTTAACTTGTGACCCATCTCTAAAAATGGTTGGGCAGCCTTACTAAATTAATATTACGGTCACGCACGTCGGGTTCCGTCACATTTGTTCAACTTGTCTATTTTGCGCTCTGCATGTGACATTTTCAGGAAAATCACTGACTCGTGAGCTTTTTAGTTACGACCAAGTTGTGAACAAGTTTTTTAAACAAGCTCGGCTTTTTTTATTGTGAACAAGTCCTCGTTTGACCACTAGCTCCCTAAAAACATTGTTGCCATTAAGGATGGAGCTCACTCCAGGAGGAATTTGTTTCCCAAAAAAAAACAGTCGAATTGAGAACCGTCTCTTTTTTGGAAGTCAGTTAAAAATAGACTAGAATTTTGGTTTTTAAACACGAATAAGTTTACTTTTGACCACCAACTTGCCTTTTGGTAAGCGACGATGTGGCCGAAGATGAAGCACGCAGACTTAGATGTGAAGACGCCCATACCCCATATGATTTTTTTAAACACAGACTCTGATAGAGAGTCCATATATTTGTCGCGGTGATGAAAAACGCTGATAATGGTTTATGTCCATGTGTTGTTCAGGAAACTAAATTATTTAGTAGTTGCGAAGATACGTATCTCCACAATTATTAAACCGTAACATACATGCATACGCACATACTCTCATTGTAAAATTCTTTCCCAGAACTATCTTGTAATTTCCGCGCATATTTTCGGCTATGCATTCTTATCAGCAAATACAAACAGGCTGCATCATGTATGATAACAAGATGATAACTTATCAGTGTGACGTCACGCCGAACATCGCGGCTTCATCTCTTTATGATGCAAAATCTACTTGACCTTGATTTAAAAGAAGTAGATACAAGTGTTTTTTTTACACCTGAATAATTTTTATTACCTACAGAAAACGAAACTATATGTTAACCCAGCGACCCGAATTTTATTGTGTCTTAGTCGCCGATACTAAGAATTTATATATAATTTTTATATTTATATCATTTACTAAGGGTTCGATTGCCGGCCGGGCAGATGTTTAAAGGTAAATTGAATATCTGTTCTGAGTCCAGGTGTTAGTTGTCCTTATCTTTGTGTGTGTTCCATGGCATCCCCGACACAGGATATCCTAGTGGGGAGCTGTGAGTGTGAAGCGTTTATTTATCCTTTTTAATCGCAAGTACAAGCCTGTAATGAAATTTAAAATTTAAAAAACACTCGACTAGAAAAGTGCTAGTAATTTTCAGGCGGCTGACCTGATTTTCTTGCATCATACAGCTACGAGTATAAGAACCCTCTGGATCCAGGTCACATCTCTAACAAAAAAACTTTATCAATCAAGTCAGATCTACGATGTCACAGACAGGTGCACACACACACTATTACACACAGATACACACTTTAAACTTACAACACCCCTTTTAGCTTCAGAGGTTCAAAATATACAGGGTGTGGCGTAAAATATAAAGAATGGATAATCTTTTACTTACGGCTGCGGGACATCACGGCTGTTCGGAAAAAGTCAATTTGTATTAAGTGTCACGGGTTTCGAGTCTAATTTAATTTTCCTAAAATTTTCAAATATGTCCAATTTTAACTCGGAAGCCGTGACTCTTTACTGAATACAAATTGTTATTTTCCTAACGTTCGTGATGTCTCCCAGCCGTAGGTAAAGAATTATCCACTCTTTACGCCATATAGAAAACTACCTCTTTCATAGTTTATTAGCCCCACATGAATAACAGTTAATTTCCCCATTCTCACTTCATCAGCGGTTTATTTTGGCTCGCTTCCAATCAACACTGACCTATAAACAGCCTCGACCATTCTGAATCACTTATCGGATGATCACTTGGATGAATTCGAGTGCCTGTGCCTATTATATTTAAGCTAGGCTAGGGTGTAGGATGCTTTTCTATTTGTTTTTAACCGACTTAAAAAAAGGAGGAGGTTCGCAATTCGACTGTATGTTTTTTTTTTTATTTAAGCTGGAATAGATGCGAATAGATACTTGCGTATTTTTCTTGTTTTTTACTAAGTTGACTTATATAAACTCTCCATCTTCTGTTGTTTTTCTTTTTTTATTTATTTTTTAACTCATTCATATCTTAAGATTTGGTGAAAGTTTCAGGTCATTTTTCATGACCTTTGTTTACAAAAAGTTCATCAAAATAGATCAGGTTTTTTTTTAAAAGGTTGTGTGTTGTTTTGATTACACTTTTATTATGAACTAGCTGCAAGTTGAACCGCTATGAACCACAATATTGGCCATATTTTGGTTTTTCTTAGATTTTTTATCGGAACAACATATAAATATTACATTTATATATTTTTTATGTAATTGAGTGACGAGACGAGCAAATCGCTCGCCTGATGTTAAACGTCACGTTTGCCCATAACAGGTCTGCACCACCCAGAATTTTGAACTCGCATAATTCAAGACCCTGCGCGGCACAGCACTGCGCTCGTCACCCTGAGATATAAGTTGTTTAATCTCCCATTTGCCCTGTAATTTCACTGGAAACAATGCCCTTCCAACCGGAACACAGTAATGTTTGCACATTACTGCTTGGCAGTGGAATAACTGGCAAAGGTGTGGTACTTCCCCAGGCGGGCTCTGCAAAAGAGCCCTACCACTACACTATATGAAATAGAAGCATAAAATTTGCATAGGTGATCTTTATATAACTAGGATTTAGCTAAGGGGTTAAAAGCGAGGTCGAAAGCCGGGCAGCACCGTAGATAAAAACGCGGGCATCAGCTAGTAGAGGATAAATCCTGTCACCGCCATATTGTACCACAAAAACTAACATTCACGAACAGCGATTAAGGCCACCAGAGTCAGTAGTGGCTACTATGATAACTCGACTGAATGTCACGACTTTGTCACGATCATTAAAGTAGAGTTTGAGTATTAGAGGAACGCCGTGCCCCGCAGTTTCACCCTCTTTCCTACAGGTACCGTTACCTTTTCGGAGATAAAACTAACATAAGTGACAATCTAAGTTTTCCTTTCATACCAAATTGCATCCCATTTCGTTCAGCTGTTTTAACCGGATTAAGTGACAGACGTACATTCCAACTGTTACATTTATACTATGAGTAGGATTTTATCATAATCGCAAATCAATCAGAAATAGGTACCTACTTTATATCCGAGTTTGACCACAAATCTCCTGTTGGTAGGCCCTTTCTATGCAAGACACTACAGTAAAACTCGTAAGAAACGCTTTGATTCCACCTTTATTGTGCAAACCGCTAGGGTGTGGAACGCTCTGCCTGAGTGGGTGTTTCCCGATAGATATAATCTGGGTGTCTTCAAGTCGCGAGTGAATCGGTTTCTTCTAGGCAAGCATGCTCCATCGTAGACCATATCGTTGCTTCCCATCAGGCAAGATGGCGGTCCAATGCAAGCCTATTACTGAAAATAAAAAAGCAACAACTTAAAAATAATTAATTTGTACTGGCTAATTTAATTCATAAGAAATTCAATGGCGTATGTGAATCCACCAATCCGCACTTAGCTAGCGTGGTGGAATACGGCCCTTCGAGATAGACCGGTATCCCAGCAGTGGGAGGATCAATGGTTGAGTAGATAAATAGGTTAGTATTAGACTTTCAGATAAGACCTTTATCATCACATTTTTTTAGTTGCTTTTGTAAAAACAAGTTCACTCAAAAACACGGAAATTTTTATCTTGATTTTAGAAAACGATAAAAAATAATGTGGCCACAGTTATTAATTATTAAGTCTGCAAACGGTACAACGAATAATTTATTCTCTTCAAAAGACTGAAAATAAACGCTCAGTTCAATTCATGAAAGTTTGATGAAAAGCATTTCAGTGGCTTCGTTTAACTTTATCAGCTTATTTGAGCGAGCTTCAATAGAGAGCTCGAGTTTATAGTTGCTTACAGTTTGTTATCGAAGTTCTAGAGGTATAGGGAAGACAAAACCACAGACTGAAAGTTAAAAAGCGAGAGGTTGGAGCTAATAAATTATATTTAGAATTAAGCCAATAACGAGAAACGTTTGAAAAAGACGACGGTGGCCCAAGTCCTAACGAATTGGGGAAAATTGGGGAATGCCAAGCAGTGGACATAAAAAATGACATGAGACGGAAATATGTGATTCCCTCGGATATTATTTCGGCCAGGTATTCATTGCTGTTCAACGCGGTAACGTTGCCAGCATTTTTTTTTTTTTTTTTTTCATAAATAACGTTTCACACTCATAGCTCCCCACTAGGATAAATTCCTGTGTCGGGGATGCCATGGAACATACACAAAGACAAGGACAACAAACACCCAGACCCAGAACAGATATCAAACATTTTGAGTCGGTAAGTACTTCCTTTATTTCATAAAGGAAGTAGTAGTAGTGGTAGGGCTCTTTTGCAGAGCCCGCCTGGGGAAGTACCACACCATTGCCAGTTATTCCACCGCCAAGCAGTAATGTGCAAACATTACTGTGTTCCGGTTGGAAGGGCATTGTTTCCAGTGAAATTACAGGGCAAATGGGAGATTAAACAACTTATATCTCAGGGTGACGAGCGCAGTGCTGTGCCGCGCAGGGTTTTGAATTCTGCGAGTTCAAAATTCTGGGTGGCGCAGACCTGTTATGGGCAAACGTGACGTTTAACATCAGGCGAGCGATTTGCTCGGTTCGTCACTTAATCACATTAAAAAAAAAAAACTTACCGATCTTATCGTACCGTACTTATCGATGTCGGCATCCCCGACACAGGATTTATTCCTAGTGGGGAGCTATGAGTGTGAAACGTTTATTTATTTATTTATTTATTTATAAAAGTTAAATAAAAGCCATTTTTTTCGTTATCGTGTTTGTATGTCTGCCAGTTGCGTCGTAGAATCGTCTAAGCAGCTTAAATATTTAATTTAGAGGTTTCGTGTACTAAATATGATTTTATTTAAGATGATTTTTGAGCCGTTTATTTATTTTTTGAGGTTTTCATAATTTTATTTTAACATTCAAATTTTCAGAAGTTTTAGGTACTGTTTCTTTAATTCGTTTTGTTTATGTTGTTTTAAGGTAAGATGATGAAAAGTAAACTAAGTCCTTTTCTGTACCCATGACAGCGTGTATGCAAAATTTCATGATAATCGGTTCAGTAGCTAAGGCCCTAAAGTGTAACAAACAAACTCACTTTTGCACTTTTAATATTCGTAATGATTCACGACTACATTCTCTATTTATCTTTTTTATCACGAATTTAAATCTTTATTTCTTACTTTCAAAGAACACCAAGAGAGAATATGACAAACGTGCTCATCCTATGCTGTTTGTTCCATAATCTTTCTCCAACACTCCACTGCGTAACTACATTTAATTACTAATTTCCATACAGTTGGCAGAGCACGCGTCTACTGTTAAACAACTACATCTGGTGGCACTGTGGTTTAGGGACTTAAAACGGTTCTAAAGGCAAATTCGATTTCTGTGAAAGAAAACCTATACCTACTTGCCACTCTTTCTCTCTCTCTCTCTCTCTCTCTCTCTTGATAATAATAAAAAAAACAGGCATAAAAAATTTCTTTAGAAGAAAAAAATAAAATTACGATTAAATTACATCACACTTACACACTAATACAGACGTTTTCATTTATTTTCAACCTTTAATCCTCCCCCTGCTGGAATACAGGTCTACCCTTGAAGGGTGATTAGGCCATATTCCACCACGCTGGCCAAGTGCGGGTTTTTGGATTCACATACCTACGCCATTGAATTTATTCTCCGGACGTATGCAGGTTTCCTCACGACGTTTCCCTTTACCGAAAAGCCAGCAATACACACAGCAAGCTCAAAAAGAAGACTTATATTAGAATAATTTCGACTATCCTAGAAACGAGTTTACTACTTTACTGTTAGCAATACAAACATGTCACCAAATTACAATTACTTAATAACGGTATTCTTTCAGGCTTCAAATGAGCATATCGTCTTATCTGATTGCCCTGATGGCTCGCCTGAAGCCTTAAGCTGAAGATCTGTTAGTTCGTTATTGAAAATGTTCAATCAGTAAAGAAAAAACCAAAGAGAAACTTCGTTCAAAGTAGCCGCGACTTATCTTGTCCATTATCATGTAATTTCATCAGTTAACTTCCAGAGAGTGCGCTAGCTAATTTAATGCCAGTCTCGCCTCACCGAGCTATGCAAATATCTTACCTACATTATAAATAACTTTGTTTGTATATGAGTAATTTTTACGTATCGTCAGAAAACAGGTCGCGCAATGCGGAATTTTGGTAAGAAAAGTTTTAAGAATACTTGGTGAAAATTCTGGCAATCAAACGCTGCAAAGTGTGAGTTTTATCACCAAACTGGCAGCCGCTGTCAATAAGAAAAGCCATTATTAAAAACATTATGAAAACACATTGTGAAAGCGTGAAAGTATCGTTCTTTTCGATTTAATCGATTGTTTCTTCCACGCACCTGTATCCTGTAGAATGGCTCGCCTCCTTCGGTCCTTCCTTTAATGTATAACCTGTGCAGCTTTAACCGGAAGGTTGAATAAAGTGTTCAAAGGTAGACAATGCATTGATAATGCCTCGGGTGTTGAAACTGACCAAGAGCTGCAGTGACCACTTACTATCAGATGGCCCGCTTTTTTACGACTTAGGTATTTCATAAAAAGTAAGCATAGTGTTGTTAATTTACAAAGAGCATTCTTGAGCACTAACAACAAGAACTTGTAAACTAACGACAAGAAACAAAATGTCAACAAGATATTAAATTGTTCAAGAAGGTAGTCTCTACTCTAGTTGCTACCTCTACACCGTGACTAATGAAACGGTACAAAATCTCTTACAAGAAGAGCTCTTGTTAATGCTCTTCTGTCTCAAGTTGAAAGTCACTAAGCGCCTGGCGCTGCGTTCCGGTAGACTTACTTGAGAGCCAGTCACTATTCTAGACTAGGCGTTGTCAGGTTGTCACTATATTTGACACCGTCAACACCGTTTACAATCCGGCGAGATGTGGTCAAACACGAAGCCATAAAAAGTTTAATTCTAATTTCAATTTCAACTTCAAACCCGAAGGTTCAAACTGCTTGTGCAAAATCCTTTCAAACTGCCTCTCTTCGTATTCTTCAAACATTTCCCTTATCTTTGAAACATCGAAGAATAAAAGAACGAAAATACAGATAGCATTTAATATTCGGATTATAGACCGAACCTCTACCCAATTACACGAAAAACATTTGGAATTTGGCAACACCAGCGCTGAATTTCAATTCGGACAATCGACCTATATAGAGTGCTTTGGCATCGTCCGTCCGTCCGGCCCGGGTTGGCCGGTGTTCCTTAAGGAATATAAGCCTGAACATTCTATTTGCAAAAATGTATAGGTAAATGTAAGCTTAAATGGGACTGCGGAGCAATTGTGGCTTGTTGGCATGACCGGACAAGAGTTGGGGCCCAATCTAGTTTAATCTATTTCAAAGTTCAATTGAATTCGTAATAATCGCTTCTCGATTTATTGTAAAGCATGATGGCTTTTTATATGCTCAAGCTTCACGCTAAAACCGAAAGTAGCTAATTCTGTCCCGATGTAATTCGTAAAAATCATCATGAAGTCAAATGTGAGACTTTTTAAACTGGAAGTGCGCAAAATCTTGTAAATTTCTGGTGTGAACTTCTGTAAATTTCTAGTAATTATACACAACTTTTTACAGCAGATACTCATGGGAAATTGATAAAACTATTTGTTTACAGTAATATGCGGACACGGCGCAAGTCGCTTGCCTTATGAACAGAGGCAGGCTCGTGATCGTCCAAGGCCTCAGTCTTTATCAAGTCGCCAAACCTTGAGCCATTAATACCCTTGACCGGGCACTTAGTAAGGAGACAGATGAGATGGTCAAAGTCTGTGGCAGTTCGTAAGACCAGCTCCGGCCAGCGGGGGTGCGTGCTCGCTCCGTATCGATCGACGTCGCAATGCGGCGTCACGCGAACTCGCGAACAGCTGACTTGGAACGCTCCAAGAGCTACAGTCCTGCAACTTTATTACAACTAGCCAACAGCACGTGGTCTTACCCTTCATATACTAGGACAATGATCATCTATCACTGTAAAGTCAGAAATGATTTGAACAATAAACTAGAGGTAGTATAAAATCGATACCGCAAAAATTTCCAGCTACTCGTATTTAGACTTAGTAATTTCTCGACATTTTCAAACGCAGGTGTTACTCGTACCACATTATACAGGTTTTTATTTAAGCGTTTTGTTACCGTTTTTTTACAGCTTTCAGCGTCGCTCATCTATCAACGGTATCGATGGCATTTCAGACCCTAAGCCCTTGGGAATTTACCTTTTGGCGAGCAAAGCTGTAATTTGGGGATTATTTTTAAGGTTTTATTAATGGTGATTTATTTGACGCCTTTATTATAGGTGTTTCGTCAGCATGATAAGTATTAAAGTACTATCTCATTTGGGATATTTGGGAGTAGATCAAAATAATTCAGCCTTAATAAGGTGATTTTTTGAGCAAAGTGAAATAATTTAAAGAGCTTAGCTTATTCTGCAATACATTACGACATGACTCGCGAGCAGTCACCGCGTTTGATTGAAAAAGCCGTGGTTACACCGCACTGCCCATGTAACTGGAAAATATTGGAAAAGGCACAACAATGCGGCTGTCACACATCGTGTAGCCGGTTTTTAATCAAGCGGCCAGTAATAAAATATCAATTCAATTTTGCAATAACTTGGTATTTCTTTTAGAGTACAATAAATGTATATATAAAATGGAAAAATCAATTCTAAGTTCTAAGCAATTCTGAGTTCTAAGTAGTATAAGTTCTTTAAGTACATTGAGTTGTAAATGTAATAAAAAATAAATAAAAAATTGACCACTCTTAGGTTATTATAACGTTTTAGGGTACAAAATCTGCCTAAAACTGTCAACCTTCCATTTTTCGATCCCTAGAGAAAGAACTTTATATTTCATCCATTCTCTCGGCCACTATAATTCTACCGTCCCCTAACAGTGGAGTTATTCCCACTGGGCGTTTTATTTCGCGACGTTTGCCTCCCAGGATCCCCTGGAGCTCCTTTAACGTGTTCCTTCTAACCAAATCGTCGTTCGCATTTAGGCCACAGTCATTATTCATTTCAACTTATGATTTGCTAAGAAAAGATAGGTAGCAAGAAAGGTAGCGTGTATTTTTTTAGTAAATCTCACTTAGCTACAGAGAAAATAATTGTACGTGACAAAAATTATGATTTACGTGTTTGTTCCTAAAATGTGCTTGTTATCAAAATATCTGCTCATTTGTACAGTACCTTATAGAATAATGTAGAATCATAATTTTACTTACTGCACCATAAAACTCATTACATTGACCTTACAGTTATTTAAAAAAATCGGTTGTCTGTAAAGTCGGTTTACTGACGATAGTTGAACGTGACAACGTCATAAGAAAATACTGATTGAATGGTTTCATTTTTCAAAAGAAAATTTTAATTTTATTTGTTTGATAGATATTTTGTAAGGATATAGAGAAGGAGGTAAATGGAAATCACAATTGAATTGATCAAGTTACATTTATTTGTACACATAAATATAATTACGACGCCTCAGAGCGAGGTAACGCCGCATCGAGGTAACGCCGCATGCGTCATGTTTTTTCGTGCGCGCAGCCGGCTCCATCGAATTATAAGACGTTGTCACGTCAAAAAAATTAACTTAGGTTTTCTATATTTATTTAAGTTTTAAGACAATTAATAATCATTACCTACATATTGTAATTCTGTAAAGGCTTTAAAAAAAAATATTGTTACAAAGGGTTGAAGACGTATCTGCCTTTTGATTAATCCTAACATCCGTACCCAATGGATTATAATAAAATGTCGGTATATTTTATGCCTGTGATTTATTTTTTTGCGAGCTATTGAACGGAGAAGGTTATGCGATATTGGAAAGGATATTAGGTAACGATTTTTACTTTATCCTTTAGGCTTTTATCTTTATTAGGGTTATTATTGTTTTGATTCAAAGCGTAAAGGGTGCGTGAATTTTATCGGTTTTCATTCGATTTCATTTATTGATAAATAACTAACAGAAATGGTACTGGTGGTGGTATATGTGGTAGTATAATCATTAAAATAGAATATGACATGATTGCACAATAAACACATTTAAAGAAAAACTAACACCAAGTACAGTTACATTTAGAAGTACGAGGGCCGCCTTATCGCCTAAAGCGATTTCTTCCAGAAAACCTTTGGATGGACAAGACTGACAGAATTCGAATATGGTTATCAAGGTAGTAAATACAATAGGTTTTGGTATTTTGAAGTTTCTGTACTTTTCAAGCGCTTGAAATTCACTGTAAAACTCGTACTTAGCAATTTTTTTACCCTCGAGCTTCAAGTCAATTGGTCCCAAATCGTCCAACGGTGTAGTTTGGCATCTTCTCTTCAGTGTCAGTTACTGATTTGGCATAATACCGTCTTCAGACACATTTACCTGATGTTTACCTAGGTATTAAAATCCTTTAGTATGAAAAAACTATTGTCATTTTTAGTTTTGTTATTATCAACACTGGTTGCAGATATCAATCAGACTGACCATTATCTTTTTAGCAACTTTTTATAAAATAAGAAGCTTCCTCGCAGTCTGTAAAACAAGCTAGTCACCTGAAAAACACCGAGTAGGTATAACAAAACTAAAACTTATCCGCATTGAGTATTTGCAAATTCCACTAAAAGAATGATGAACTCACCTAAAGTGCGGAGCATACTGATATCACCAAAAAGTACGATGATTAGCACCAGTTTATGATAGTTGTCACCGTAACAACTGGTGCTAGCGCTATCGTACTTTTTAGTGATATGTATCAGTACCTACCTACCTATATTCCGTACTTTAGGTAAATTCATCATTCTTTTAGCAGAATTTAGATGGGCATATTTCTCAGTGTATGAATTACAATTCGACTCCAACTCGGAATTTAGATGCGCGTTTTTCTCAGTGCATTGTAAATGAATTACAATTCGACTCCAATTTCTAACACCTACGTAAACAAACTACAAAAACTGCTACAACTCAATTTAAATTTCTTCAACTAATAACGTAGGGCGCCTTGCCTAGGCCACGCCTCGGACTACAATCAGTCAATACTGAGGCCTTGAACTTGTAACCTATGTCAAATGGACGGTGCGAAATGCTATTTAATGCGAGACTAGACTATACGAGTACTTAACTTACTATGACTTTACTTGTGTAAAGCATAAGATAAGTCGATGATACGTGTGTACATTCAGTACCTAGATACATACATAAAATACATATAGTTTTGCGAACAGTAGTAGACCTCGCGAGAACTTTTTGCGACAATCACGGTCTTTTGTGGTGACAACCTCTGGACCGATTTTACTCATATTCGAAATTCTTGTTTAGAATTGGATTCCGAATATTTCTACAAAATTTTATTAAAATCTCCTGGTAAATGGCGCTGCAGCAAATTTATATACCAAATTTCATCCAGATTAGTTGTAAAATATGCCCTGTACGCGAGTTGCAACATACAAACAAACACCCGGACAGATGAAATAAGTGTTTGCCAGTTGTTGCAGAGACACTTCGCTCGCTCGTTCAATTATACACATATCACCTGGACACATACGAACAAGAACAGTACCTTGCTTACTCTACCGTCAAAACGAGGTCTATCAGACAGTTCTCTGACACCAAGGCTCACCAACGCCTATACGAGTATACGAGATATCTACCGTACTTACTTTACCTGTATAGAGAGAGATGGACTGAGCAAACTTCATAGCAATTAAATTGAATCCTGAAACACTACACAACATACAAAAGTAGGCGTGTATCGAGTTTAAATATCGCTTCAATTTTTATTTGAATCTTCCTAAGATTGATATTTCAATAAAACAGTCTGTGTTGATTATTGTATTACAGTCATCTTTTAGACAAATATATTTTAAAAATCTAGTCTTTTAGAGTAATACTTTTGATATAGCTTTAACTTCTACCTTTTCATCTTACCTTTATCTTTGACCGTTACCCAATTCCACTCCAAAACAGCAAGATTATGATTTCGCCATAGTCAACAATTTTATAAAGGGTAAATACAGCTTTAAATGAATAAGCATTGAGCTAAAAAGTAATCAAACCCAAATCAAATACTTCGCACCCTTCATTTAAGTTAGAATTCGAAAGAAAACACGAAACATTAACCTTGTCTAACCCCAGACCCTGTTTCGCAAATCCTAAGTAAATACTAAAAGAGCTCGTCCGAAGATTCAAAGGAAAGTTTCACGAGAGGCGGTAAAGAATATCGGCTTCAAATGATAATTAACCCCGCCCTTTTATACGATGACATTCCCTTTTGCGAATCACTGGATGTGCCTACAGCGAAGCTGGTCTAAGTTTTAAGTTTCACCAAAGATTCTGTACCTATTTAAATAGTAGGTACATAATTTTACTGTGGATTTGGGGTAATAAGTTATTACATTCTGTTTTTAATAATAATATCCCTAATATTAAAATGGATTATTTTTATATTAAATTATTATCGATTTAGCTAAAGTATCTGTCTCAACCCTTCAACTATTTTTAAAAAATAGATGTTCAATCTTGCTTTTAATCTACATTTTCTACTTTCGCAATATAGAACACATCGACACAGACATTTTCCAATACTCATGTGAAGGCAGGAACCTGTCGTATCCCAAATATTTAATCAACTTATTAATTCTCACACCATCCGAAAAGATAATCACGATTCCCAAGGTCCTATTCCAGTTGCGTAACTCCAAAATTCTAAAGTTGTCATTTAGATCTCGTAACTTGAGCCGTATCGTTTAGCCCGAGGAGAATTTAGCACTCAACCGCTTCTGCGTACTGTTGGCAAGTAGGGACTGTGCGTGTTAATATTTTTCATGTTGGCATTACTTAAGAACAAAGACGATTCTTTGTATGAATACTGTCGTGTTTGGGCTGGAAGGATAGGATAAGAGGGAAGGCCTTTTAGGGCCGAAAATAAAAAAAAATACTTAGTTAAGTGTCTTGGTGCGATGTTGTGGTGACCCCAAAAAGCTCTGGCTTTTTATTTGCGGTGCTTTTCAAGTTCATGCCAGTCAGTATGTGAAAATTTACGCCGATCCTTCTCCACTACTAGCCTGGCAGAGATTACTCGTAGTAATAAGGCAGCCACCATAAATTCCATTTCTATCTCTATGACGAGACGAGCAGTAGGTACGTCGATACCTAACCTGGCAACGCCCAACGTTCCGAGAAAATAACTACGTAGAGTCTCGCGTTCACGAATATTGAATGTGTTTTTCCTGCGTGTTGATTTACCATTTAAATAATATATACGATTCAAACTATGTTCTTCATCATTATATCATGTATGTTCCCAGGCTTTACTTGCAGGCTTATATCAAATTTTGTCAAAAGATTCTACCTAAGCTCAACTTTTAATTCAATATCTATTCTGGTCCTGGGTGTTACTTCTCCTTGTCTTTGTGTGGATTCCATGGTGTCCCCGACACAGGGGATCCTAGTGAGAGGATCTATGAGTTTAAAACCTTTTCTTTTTTGCTTCATCGATGATTACGAATATTTTTATAAGGGAAGTATTACCTTAAAGCACTCTACGTAGGCATCAAACTCCAGTGTTTTACGACTAGACGAGATTATATAACTTCTTATAATCGTTTTAGTTCCGTAAAGTGCCCCTCGATATAATGTTACTGCGAACCTCTAAGTATGCTTAAGCTGCTTATCTTATAAAAGATATTCCTTAAGGGGCTTTTAGTTTATTTATTCTTACGTTTCGGAATGTGTCACCAAGGAAATTATCTAAGTACCTTCATCCTATTATATTCTACTGATAGGTATTGTAAATGCGAAAGTATGTGTGCGTATCTGAATTGTTATCACGTATCTCTGTGACTACTAAACCGAATCGATAAAATTTGGGAAGAAGCTTATGCCCTGGGTTAAAACATAATATAGGTTGCTTTCATCGTCAAAGATTTTCATCAACGCGCGGGTGAAACTGCGGGGCACATCCAGTTATACTATAGATAGATAGATAAACTCTTTATCTTCTTTTTCTTTTATTTCTTCTCTTTTTCTTTTCCTTACTTCTTTTTTCTTTATCTTTTTTTTAACTCTTTCTTTCTCTTATTTTTTTTTGTTATATAATTATATTTTGTTCTTTTTCTCATGCTTCTTTTAGGAGTTCTAGGTGAAGTTTTAGGCTTTTAGGTCTTTGAAATAAACTGATTGTTTCCCCAAAATATAGAAACTGATAAGACAAGCAAGTGTCTTTGGAAAAGTTTATCTTTAAAAACCCTGTCTAAGTTTTTAAGCCGCGTTTTGAAGACGGACATATTGTAAAAGAACATTTGACAAATCATTTTTTTTATTAATGTTTCAGGGTGGATTTCTGCTATCCGTACTAGTCCCCGACAAATATCAACACTGGTTAGCATAACAAGGCTCTAAAATTGTACATTTTAACTCCTTCCTGCGACGCGACGGTGGCGCCCTCCGCGACGGATTCTTGTCAATTCTGCGTAACAGCCCCAACGCCGACGGAACGTGATGAAATTACTGAAAAGTATCAGATTTCTGATAATTCTTGAGATATGGCCTGTGAATCTCGAATTACGGTCGTTGGCTCGTATTTCTTTTATTCTTTGAGGTGCGTAATCTTTCGATAAATGTTGGGTAACAATCTAACAATGTTTGTTTTGGACTTAGACCAGTTTTCTATCTGTTTCGATGCTCCCGGAACTCGTCTGCGAATCTGCGAAAGCGTCGAAACAAACGAGGATGTTAATGTTAAAGAAATGGCGAAATGGCGCTTAACGGCAAACCTAGCAATGAATAATTAAAAAAAGCAAAATAAGTAACAAAACCTCTGGAATTACAAAAAGCCTGTATGATTAGTTCAGCTCAGCATACGCTTTCCTTAAAACCCTGTATAATCCCACCTATGTTTGTGCGTATCGAATTTTCGATTACAAATTCAATTACAGCAGTAATCCCACATCGCCGAGTTGTCCCGACAACAGCCCTATTTACGTACTCCAGTAGCTGGGCCGATCAGTGGGAATGACGCCACCTGCCGATATCCGACACTGATAAATACATTAGAACGAAAACTGGCCAGAAATAGCTAGGTTTTCTGTCTCTTTGTAAGTAGAAATACCTACCTACAGTCCTACACGCAAAGTGATGGTAAACAAGCTGTAGCAGTGCTCGGTTAATCTTCTCCGTCGTGCCGATATAATGTTAATTCCGTAGTATTCTTGAAAAACAAACCACATTCACTACACCTCCACAATGCGTTTATTTTACTAAACTTAATAATAGTAGATAACAATAAAATCGCTTGAAAATACGCGGCGCTAGTAGATATATTAATATGATAGGAATTTCATATCAATAGAGCTCTTGTGTACGGTCGGCACTCCTTTGAACTGCAGAAGGAATGTTGATATTGTCCATAGCGTCACAGATTAAATAATAGCTACACGGTTATTGGAGAGACCACTGTGTACCTATCATTGTGGCAGATATACACGCTAGGATGTACCTGTCAGGTTTGTCTGCACAGGTGCACTTTTAAAGGTAGACTGATGCGTCTACTAGAGTAGACCTATGCACTGTGCCTGTGAATTATTTTCCTTTCGCAATTTTTAGGGTTCCGTACTCGAAGGGTAAAACGGGACCCTATTACTAAGACTCCGCTGTCTGTCCGTCTGTCCGCCTGTCACCAGTATGTATTTCAGGAACCGTGATAATTAGACAGTTGACATTTTCACAGATGATGTATTTCTGTTGCTGCTATCACATCTAATACTAAAAAACAGTATAAACAAAATATTTAAAGGGGCTCCCATACCCCATACCACAAACGTGATTGTTATGCCGTTTTTATAGATAATGGTACCCTTCGTGCGCAAGTGCGACTCGCACTGGGCTGGCTTTTATTATTTTTCAGTCCTCATAAATGCCAGTGCGTGGTCGTCAATCATCGTCGTCAATCGATGCCGTGACGAAACGAACTGAAAACCTCTTCGTCCCATGCCTACACGTGTGTAAAACGTTCTCTCCGGTTAACCGTAGCGTGTAAAGCCGGCTTTAGTGCTGGAGCAGCGGCGCATACTATGCAGCTAGTTGCTGCAAAGACACGCAGAGTTGTCATTTCCATCTGTGTTGCAAGTATCCTAGTATGCGGAGGTTTGAACAGAGTATTTGGAAATTGTCGGCCGCATTCTGTCATTGGCTCTAGATGCCGGGCTGTGGCAGTCGCACGCCGCATAGTGTGCGCCATATCTTATGATACTTATATCATTAAGTTTTAACAGTACTGTGTAAAAGACGAGCAAGACATCACACCTGTATGATGGCCAGTATCAAGTTTGTTTTTCAGAGTCAGATAGATAGATTGATAAACCCGTTACTTTTTTTTTATTGTGCCTCGGCATTTCTAATCTTTGCAGCACAGCACTACACTTATCACCCTGAAACATTTTGATTTTTTTTGACTGTTACATCCTACTACTATTATAAAGGCGAAAGTTTGTAAGTATGGATGTATGTATGGATGTTTGTTACTCTTTCACGCAAAAACGGCTGAACGGATTTACATGAAATTTGGAATGAAGGTTGTTCATGGTCTGGATTAACACATAGGCTACTTTTTATCCCGGAAAACGCGGGTGAAGCCGCGGGGCGCAGCTAGTTAGAAATAAAAGAACGAAAAGTATTCTAAAAAAACACAACAAACAGTCAAATTGAGACCCGTCTCTTTTTTGGAAGTCGGTTAACAAGGGTTAGCGGTTTATCCAACATCAGTATTTCCCTGGAAAGTTACTGGAAACATTATCCAACAATCTAAAACACTGTAGGTATAATCATTACACTGTAGCCCTACCACTGCGAAAATAGTTACATTTTCGCTTTTCGTAGAAGATTGCCAATAAGATGCCCTCACCTTGGGCGTTGCGTGAAAGGGCAGAGGTGGACCCACGTGACGGATGGAAAGACATCTCATTAAGGAAAAGGTTTCTGAATAAAGAGCTCTATTTCTTCCGCGATAAGGTTGCTTATCTTATTCTAGAGATATGTTTTATCGTGTTAAGAGAAAATTAAGCAATTACTGTGGCTTACGAAATTAGAGTACCTTAGGATGTTTTTTTTGGAACGAGCGAGCAAAGGTTCGAGAGGAAAAAAATGCGTTTAAGTGACCTACAAGTGTCTAAATATGTCTATTTGTAGACGATAACTTTAGTACTGCCGTGCGGCTCGTCATGAAATTTTGCAGACAAGTACAAATACAAATACAATTTTAAATTAGAATTTGAGGAGAATTTATGGAGAGGAGGGGAAGTTAAAAGAATCGTGACTTGACAATAAGGACTTTATTCACACTTCTTGTAAAGTTCATACTTCAAACGAAACGCTTCCATAAATCTAAAAAAATAAATTGCGTCCTCTGACAAATGCACGCTAAGCCCAACAAAAATAACATTTCAATGGACTAAGAAGGTGGTTTTCTTTATTATTACTTTTTTTTTAATTTGAGTCTTGTTTTTGACCGCCGAGATGGCGGACGCGCTTATAGTAAATAGGTGGTGGGTCTACGATGGAGCACGCTTGCTAAAACTAGATGAGTCATACGGTGAGTCAAGAGAATTTGATCATACCACATCTTACAGGTACGAGACCAAAACAATCGAGTGAAAAAAGTATTTCAAATAACTGTTTTGAAATATAATTCTACTCGTAATGTATTTCCTTCAAAGCGCGTCGGGTTTAAACAAGAAATTTTAGGATTTTTTTTGATATTTTTTTGTTTTTTTTTTTCTATTATTTCTTATTTAAACCCAACATGACTTGAAAGTGGAAATACACTAGAAATAAAGAAAACAGTTATTTGAAGATTAACTTCCGCGAAGTAACGCCTGGTACAATAAATTAAATAAAAAAATACTTTTTGATGTTCCCATTTTGCGAGAGTCCTTAGATCTTTCCAGGAGATTGTATGTATCTCTATCTACCTTCCGAAATCTAGACCTATTTGTATGTATGTGTAGTTGCATAACCGATAGGCTAGACTTGCTGGCGGGGCAGTGAGCCAAGTCCGACCCTCGTGCTGCTGGCATGCTGGGAACATTCGGAAATTATTATATTGTCGGGAATTATTGGCATGTGACCGAGGCAGATGTCGTACAGGAGCGAGGCCTATAGCCAGTAGTGGGTAAGAGACTGCTGCTGGATGATGACGACGGCGACAATAATTATGATAGGAACGAACAAATTTTGTAAGCACTACTTTATTCAAAAGACTTTATTAAAATTCCATCTACTGTAAACTGGATATTTTGTCTCACAATAAATATGAGTTCCACTCGTAGCATATTTTAGAAAATCAAAATAGTAAGGGTCACTTCAAAGCACCTACTAACTCTGTAACTTAATAATAAAAGCCGATCCTTTGATGTTACTGATATTGAAAATGGCATTCATTCGCTCAATCGCATAAAAGCAATTCACTGCGGTCCATATTGCTAGTCTCACCAATCGGAGTCCTGCCTTTGACGAACTGTTCCACCGTACCAATTTATCAAAATAGAAATCTCTCGAACTAACTGACTGCAACACTTTGATAGCAACATTGGTTTTTGCTACACGGTCTGACTTCCCAAAAACTACTTTTGGGAAGCTTTCCGCCAATGTTTTCGCTTCAAATTTTTAACATTTCAGCATGATAATATTTTTTTTAACAACCCAGTTATCACGTTCATGACATTGTTTATTAGATTCGGAAATTGGCAAAAGGCCCAGCTATGGTGGTCACTGCACGCTAGAACTACGGATTGCAGTGGTTACATACGAGTAGCTGCTATACCTACCTAGATTTTTTGAAGGTGATTAGAAATTGCATTAAGTAAATCCTCTGCTACTCATTTTAGCTCAGTCGGCCTGTTTAGCTCAGCGGTAGTGTATCCGCCTTATAAGCTAGAGGTCCCGGGTTCGATTCCCGGCCGGGCATATGTTTGAATGATGAATTTAAATATCTGTTCTGGGTCTGGGTGTTAGTTGTCCTTGTCTTTGTGTGTGGTCCATGGCATCCCCGACACAGGATTTATTAAAAGCTATGAGTGTGAAACGTTTATTTATTTATTATTTATTTATTTATAAATATAATTATATCTTGCTAAAGTTATAAATGTGCAAGTTTATACGTTTAAATGTGGATGGAAACGGTTCTGAATGAAATTAAAATGAATGTGCCACCTATTGCATAGAAAATAATAAAAATAAAATGGAAATTTGATATGGAGATAGCCTGGAGGTATCACTGGTTTCTAATCTCGAAAACATTAACATCCCTAGCAAGTAGCGTGAGAAACCTCAGAGCGTGGCTAGTAAAGCAATATATCGGTTGCACTGAAAGAACTGTTTTAATTTAGAACGAGCAAAGGCACAAAAAAACAACATCATATTGGTTGAAATACTAAAACTCGTACGAAACGCTTTCATTCTATTTTTATTGCGCAAATGGCTAGACTGTGGAAAACTCTGCCAGGCTAGATGTTTCCCGATAGATAAAATCTTGGTGTCTCAAAATCGAGAGTGAATCGGTTTCTTCTAAGCAAGCGTTTTCCATCGTAAACCGCATCATTGCTTACAATCAGGCAAAATCATGGTCAAACAAAGGCACATAATAGAAATTTTATATGAAAGAAAATAGATGGAAAAAATAGGTAAATTGAAAAATATAGATATTATTTACGTATTCAGGGCAAGTAAATATCTAAAACCAGGTCACGTCCAGCGCTTGTTAATTATTATTCGGAAACTGATCAGGGTGTTAGTTACCATATCACTGAGGTATAATAAATGAGCATCTTAGCAACCTGAGCTGAGGGGGCTACCAAGGTAACTGTCGACTTGGTTGGCTCAGCGGTAGTATATCCGCCTTATAAGTCAGTGGTCCCGGGCTCGATTCCCGGCCGGGCAAATGTTTAAATGATTAATTTAAATATTTGTTTTAGGTCCTGGTGTTAGTTGTCCTTGTCTTTGCGTGTGTTCCATGGCATCCCCGACATAGGGCATCCTAGTGGGGAGCTATGAGTGTGAAACGTTTTTTTTTTCTACTGTATTTTAACTTGTATTTTACGTAGAAACTATTATCTAAGTTTTAAAGCTGTTTAAAGTTAACTGACATTAGTTAGTACTGCACAATACAAGTAAAAAGACATTTATCAAGGTATGTACCTAATGATTTATAAACAAGGTCCTTAAATTTAGCACTCTTTTAGCAGTCTTAAAAGAGCTGAAATATTATTTATATTATTATTTATCAATCTACAATTCATTAATTGATCTAACTTTATTTTATTTTTTTGTATTTCTGCTTTAGTGTATAATGTACAATGTATAACCAAAAAAACAAAAACTCGAAAATTGTTTGATTTTTTTTATACGTATTCCTCTATACGGGTTTAGGAAAAAAAACAGGTGATACCGCAGAACGCAGGTAGTCATTCAACAAACTTGTTAGCAAGGTTAGTCTTTGGATTGATGACAGATTTCTCAATTTCTCATTTATTTTCTTACCTGTGATAATGTTCTACGACATATCATCTACGAGTACGTCTCCGTAACCCTTCCGTAGTACCGCCCTGCTACGAGCGGCTAGCTACGGCGTAGGAGTCCACAATTTATCTACGAAGTCTTCTGTAGGCGCCGTTTCCATACAATTTTTTTCTTTGCTAATATTACAATATTTCAATAACCTCGATATATAGTCAAATTACTTTATTGGATTTGTTCTATTTTATTTGTCTGTTGAACAACTAGATAACATATTCTTATTAAAAAAACGTAACAAGACCAACTTTTTACTAGTTCAGTTGTTATTAAGTCAATAATACATACTGACAGACATATTTATTTACGACAGTACAATCGCAGCAGTAGAGACGCGCGTGGAAACGGCTCTGTAATGTAATTAGAGAGCAGACGCCGTTATCTTGCACTTTGTGTAATGAAAATACGAGTTCGTTATAACGAAGTTGTATAAAGCGTTCTACTTTATAACGACCGTTATTCTTGGCTAAGCATCTTGTGCAACTATGTCAAGATGTAGTTCCAACCGGCATGTTAGTCACACGCCAAGAAAATAATGTGAAAACCCTTTTGGACGAAACCACGGTTTTAACGGCGAAAAGAGTCAATTTCGTATTTCATTCCGAGTCGTCGACATGAAATAATAATTGCTTTCTCATATACCTACACGTAACTCATTTCGATATTTAGAGTCCGAAGCTCAAAGGTTCAGAGTGAATTCTCAACGAGTGTCAACAACATTTTTTAAAGAATTAAAAAAAAATTAAAAAAAATTGAATCGAAATGTCTATGCATGCACAAAAAGTCGGCAGTCCTCGGCAGTCGGGTAAAATAGAAACAATTTTTGACAAAATAATGACATGTCATCATTTATTATATTAATAAATAAATGAGTGAATTATAGAGAATAGGTATTTCCTAGACCCCGCGTAGGTGGGATAAGATAAGGGTAAGAAGATGATGAGGTATTTCCTAGGCAAGCGAGCTACATCTTCGACCACATCGAAACGCATGCCAAATTCGATGTAAAGAAAAAATGTATATTAAAGAAAGCTTCATATTTATTACAAAATATAGATTCACCTCAAATAGATTCTATATCCGAAAGCTCGACCGCAACGCTTACTATTCCGGCCGCGGTCCAATGTTTTGCTGACCTGTCGCAGAGGTCCTTCCGGTTCCTGAATGTAAACCCGGCGCGTGATCCGCATGCGGCTTCCGGTTTGTTTACATCTTCAAATCGATGGATCTTCCGGGGCAAGATTACACGATGACGATGAGATGATTGCTATTGCTATGTTGGAAATCGAATAGTTCATCCGACTACGGCGAAGCAAAAGGGGAGGTTATGTTCTGGAACTTCGCTGTTTACATATTTACATTTGCAGACATTGTAGTTATGAGAAAACAGACGAATTGAGAACCGTCTCCTTTTTTCAAGTTAGTATGTTTAATTTTTAAACTATTGCATAGCTTCTATCGCGGGCCTTGAGCGTGGAGGCCGAATCCAGAAATTCCGTAACGAAAATAACCTAAGGCACAGCGGTGATACTTTTTAGTTTTGCCATCTATCGATGAATAGCAGAACTTTTAATGACTTTTTGAAATATCACGCTTGTCTCTTTATACAGCAACTCGCCTCTAGGTTGGCATTGGTTAATGAAATAATTATAATTGCATCTATATATATATATAAAAATGAAACCCGTTTTCCTTGGTCACGGCCTCACGCGTGAATGGCTGGGCCGATTTCACTAATTCTTTTTTTGTTATATTTGTTATTATTAGGAGAAGGTTCTTACGGAAAAAAATATTAAGAAAATCTCTCAGAAATATTGAAAAACCCTAAAAACAGCCCTTTTATTTTTCCCATACAAACGTTTTCTAACTAAAACGAGCTTTATTGCTATTGTATAAAGTTCATATTGAATTACAAGCACTCACTGTTGTTTAAGCAATGTAGGTATGTTCCTAACGTCCAAGAGTCAATTTGCACTTTATTACCTCTGTACAAAGTTCAAATTCAATCATATCTATCAAAACAGTGTGCGTTTTATATTGATAATTTTTACTATAAATTGACAAGTTAGCATCAACAAACTACGGTTGATATAGTTACGCAATAGCATGAGAATAGAGGTTATAACAAAGAGTTCCTATAATTATTCTCAACACCTTTGGTCACGCCATCACGCGTGAACGACTGGACCGATTTCAATTTACTCTACGTTTATCCCAAAGTCTACCCGTGCGAAGCCGGGACGGGCCGCTAGTAAGTTGATAAAAAATTCTATGCAATAGCTTTACCGCAGCAGTCCCCGAGTGCCATTTTTTTAATTTTCTACCGTGTTTCAGTGTATTTTCAAACAATTGCCTTTAAACCCCACAAAATTCAAAAAAATACGTTAATTATTATTTTCCATATAAACTAGCAAACAGATTAATCCCTTCTCAACAAAGTTAAATTTTTCGAGCCTAATTACGTACATTGTCTAGATTTTCGAGCCCGAGAACAAAACTCAAGTACACAGTATGATTAGACAGCAATCCAAGCTTTACAGGGTATATACAGGGTTTTTCATAAAGGGTAGGTATGCTAAGCCGAAAAGATAGTCCTCATCATTATGAACAATGGGACCAACCCAAAATTCACAGAAAAAAATCAGCTGTTCCATAGAAAAATGTCAATGACACTCGACAAAATGTATGGAACAGCTGATTTTTTTCGCGAATTTCGGGTTGGTCCCATAGTAAAAGTCGTGCATAATTATGAGCACTATGAGCCCTTTTCGGCTTAGCATACCCTTTTAAATAACCCTATATAGCTATCTAGGTATGTATATTATAATGACAATTGTATTGTGTATTGTATTGTATTGTGTAGCTACAGCTACAACTACAGTGCTAAGCCCAGCGGCGGACACCACCTAATGCGGCCCATCTCGGTCCAGGCACGTTTGTGTGTTTAGTTATTACTGGGTTGTTGTTGTTAGTAATTGCCGCAGACTATACAGGGTTACAAGGGCTCATAGTAGGTACCTACTCATCATTCTGAAACACTTTTACTACGGGACCAAACAGGAAATCGCGAAAAAAAATCAGCGAATTGAGGTTCGGTCCACGGTAAAAGTTGTTTACAATGATGAGTACTAGGAGCCCTTTTCGGCTTAGCATACCTTTTCCTTATAGCCCTGTATAACCCGTTGACAGAATACATCTATTCCTCGCTAACGGAAAGAATACTCTAGAGGCAGCATAAGCTATCTACGATTGGCCGATACTTCGGTCGGGCAATTCTTGCGTGGTAAGGTTTGGGCGTAAAATGACCAATTGCCCATTGGTGACAACCGGGAATCGTTATTAGTCCCAGTTGTCACCAAATGCGAATGCCAAAATATGGCAGACTATCCTTAATATTAGATTTTTTTTAGCTTTTCTTCTCCAGTCTCTCAGTAGATAAACTAACATAATTGAGTAAATCTTCGCTTCATCATCGGTTACCAAACATAACATGGTATCTACTCTGAAACATCGTACGTGTTCAGTATAATTAGCTGAGTCTAATACACCAATCTATGTGCCAATTTGTCCAACAAATCGCTTTCCCATTACAGATTTGCGAGCGATTTAGATCAGTGTCTTGAATATCTGTCAATATAGGGTTATTCATAAAGGGTATGCTAAGCCGAAAAGAGTTCATAGTACTAATCATTATGAACAAGTTTTACTATGTGACCAACTCGAAATTCGCGAAAAAAAAATCAGCTGTTCCATACATTTTGTTGAGTGTCATTGACATTTTTCTATGGAACAGCTAATTTTTTTTTCGCGAACTTCGGGTTGGTCTCTTAATAAAAGTTGTTCATAATGATGAGTACTATGTCAGTAACAGACTTGCGTTTAACCGGCATCTTGCCTGATGGTAAGCCACGATGTGGTCTACGATGGAGCACGCTTGCCTAGAAGAAACCGCTTGTACCTAATGTCGATCTATGACTCGTGGTCCCACTAATTTGACCCACTGGTGGGACAGTGTGTCGATTTAATGGGCTCGTGGTCCCACTGTTTGGTGGGACCATCAGTCAACGTAATGCAGTCGCTCGTGGTCCCACTGATTTGGTCATAAGGGCTATAACACAAATATTTTTGTGAAATGAACAGAAAAGTGGAATTTATTATTAAATTATTTTATTTTATTATTAAAGTTTTTCCGCCTAAGGGGGGGATTCAAAACAGGAATAAGCCGAAAATAAAAAGGCCAGCATAAAAACGTGAAGCAAAATAATTTTTTTTTCTCAACAATGAACTTATTGAACAAAACTTAGAGTTTGTTCTTTGTGTCGGCTTTAAGCATTTGAATAAAGTTTGCCAGTGAAGGTAGCTTATACCCTGAATAAACAAAGAGGTTAGTTTTTATCTCGGAAAATGGTGATAAAACCGCGTGGTCCAGCTAGTTGAAGAAAACAAAGTTTTCTGTAATCTATATGTATAAAAATGTTATGTTGGTTTGTGTACGCTTCAAAAACGCAAAATGTTCTGCACCGATCGAGCTGAAATTTTAGCATGATATAATAATACGCATCAAGGATTTTTTTTTATCCACAGCGAAACGTGGCAGGGAACAGCTAGTATTATATAACAGTACAAAAGGCTAGAGCTTAGGTCTGATCAAAGCGGCAGCAGTTTATACGTCAATCCACACAAAAAACTTCTATTTAGCTGAAAGTATATCTCTCCTACTCTAACGCAAAGATTTGTTGTCCTTTTCATTTCCGCAGAGATTTTTTGCACTCGCAAAACAGTGTAAAGTACAAAGTCAGTGGTAGTAAAACGGGTACCAATCGAGACCTGAATCGCGTTGACTTTTGTCTCACTCTTTTTCTAGCTGAGAGAGCGAGACGAAAGACAGGGCAATCCAGCTTAGGCTTGCGCTCAGAGTCCATGTTACGACCCCAGTGTTAATTCGGCATTTACCAAACATACCGCTCATCAGCTGATTAATTTTAATCAGCCGACCAGTGATTTGCTAACCACTTGATTATTAACATCGAAACATTACGTAACTGAACGTACTAAAATACTTTATTCGAATTGCGCTATAAATACGGATTATTACCATAAAATGGAAACAGGCGGTGCGGGGAAATTACCGGCACATAGGTCAGAGTTCGGCTTGCGGCTATTCCGACCGCGGACGGCGGCGGCGGCGGCGGGTTACTGATTATGCTCTAAATCTATGTTATGTTACTAACACCGAATTCACTTGATCGATGGTTACAAAGAAAATATTCTTGTTCATATCAATGGGCCAATTACAATTGCTGCATTGAAGTGACATTAGTCGATCTATCAACTTTTCTTTCTGGCTTCTGCGATGTTAATACTGCGTGATACAGCTATTAAAAGAGCTGCTAACTTTATTTTTGTGTAGCGTAAAAGTCAAATAACTAATTGTCAATCTTGGCAATGTTTTTAGTTACGTAGATAGTTGAAATAAAAGAATAAAAAAAATATAAACATATATTCTCTTTTTTCTATCTTTCAGAATAGGCTCATCATTGCTTCCCATCAGGCAAGATAGCGGTCAAACGCAAGCCTATCTTGAATTAAAAAAGGCAAAATATTATTTTCACGTTATAAATTTCTAAAAACCGCTTCGTTACATTACTGGCCATAACATTATGGCCCGGTGCTGTAACAAAGCGGTACCGATCCGGCGCGGCGTCACGCGAGGACCGAGTAACGGTTATATTTGGGTTATTGGGTGTCATAGTCGCGCCTCCACCTGCCCACATTTGCCAAATTGTTTACTGTGCTCTATTTATTGACCAATTTCTAGTTTGTTGGGTCAATTGTTATGTTTCCGGTTAAATATTGTCAAAAATACTTTAGTCCTACTGTTACTACTATTAGTCGTACTATCATATCCTAGTTAATGTTATAAGTAAATGTCAAAGTTTGGATGTCTGTATATTTGGATACTCAATCATGCAAAAACGGCTGAACGAATTTTGAAATTTGATAAGGTAGCTTTTTTACCAATTTTTTATGCATTTGAGTATCGAGGCGAGCAAATCGCTCGCTTGATGTCAAACGTCACGTTTGCCCATGGCAGGTCTGCGCCACTTAGAGTTTTGAACTCTTAAAATACAAGACTCTACGTGGCACAGTACTGCGCTCGTCACCCTGAGATAAAAGATGTTTAATCTCCTATTTGCCTTCAAAAACTTCAAAACTTTGTCCTTCAAACTTCAAACTGGAACACAGCTTATACATAGGCTACTTTTTATCAAAAAAACGGTTAATGGTTCTTGTAGTAAAGCGGTTAAAACCGCGGGGCGCAGCTAGTACTTAATTAATGATGTCAATTGATGTCTTTTAATAAGTGTTGTGTATTTAACTATCTAATAAATATTATTATGTGTTGATAACAATACTTTATTTAATGGAACTCGTGAATTCATGATGCTATTAACTATTTAGGTCAAATACCTGTCTCGGTGTTGCATCTATGTTGCAATGGCCGTGCTTAGGAGCTGAATCAATGCGCAATAAATCACTTTACATAATTAATCACATGCGTGTATTTGAGATAATTTTAATGTGACATTATACAATTTGTAGCGGAAAGGTGTAGCAATACTTAAGGGTGATCTTCTACACGTCAAAGTGAATAACTTTTGTGACACAAGTTTGCTAAATTCGAGAAAAAAATATCGAGTCTCCGTACAAAATATTTAGTCACGTTCGAATTTTCGAAATGATGAGAAATGATGATGAATTGTCGAGAATTTTCGAAATTTTCTTTCTCGAATTTAGCAAACATGTGTTCTAGAAGTTGTTCGCTTTGACGTGTAAAAGAACACTCTCAAGTATTACTACACCTTTCCGTTACACCTTGTATAAATGAACCAAATTTTTTTTACGCACAGAAACGAGAACATTTTTAGAGAAGGGATTAGCTTATCGCTTATCGATATATTTCATACAAAAGGGTGAATTTCAGACATAATGCCAAAAAAAGTTCATAACCGCCTACACAAATAAACTTTTTTAACAAAACCTCATTCCAAAAGTCAAGTTAACCTCGATGGTATCGCATAATTTACCGCTTACTTCACCAATCGGAAAGCAATTCTCGCCCTAAATATCGTCATCGCGCCATTAAAACCGCCAATATGGCGCCCCCTAATGAATTATCGGCATATTCGCCATTTTGTTCGGTGTCGGGAATTCTTAGCCATCAATTTTGGTAATGGTACGGAGGGCTCTCTATAAAGGTTGTAAACCCCTGCCCTTGACATTTAGTGAGCTTCGGAGGCACGTTGTCTCTTGGAACTTGGTACTAGTAACTGAGTTACGGCACATTTGCCTATACAAACAGTTTATGAGCTAGCTAATGATATACGAGTACGTTCTAGTACTGCGCACTTCATTATTGTATCGCGAAAAAGTTAAATAATATTTGTCAATCGAACGTTTATGAGTACAGCCGATAGTTTTCTTGTCTGTCACTGATACCTAAAAAGGTGCACTACTAGTCTAAGATCCGGCTGCAGGATTAGTGCGTTCATCGGTTTTTTGCTGAAAACCGAATTTTTATGTATTTTATAATTAGGAGAATATATATTTATCAGGTTGCCTATCAAAATTTGGCCGCCAGTATTTTTAATTAAATTATTATTAATTGATTTTTGGGAAAAAATTTCGTTCACTTGTTTTTTAAATAAAATAACGTCTACATCACGGCAATTTATATAAAGATTCAAAAAAATCACGGTTGCCGTTGCGCACTTGGCCGCACCTCTTCGCAGCCATGTGTAAACAGGTATGATTTCGATACATTTATACGTTCATAACGTTTATTTATGAATTATATATCAAATTAAAGCTAATTTTTTTCTATTTATTATCATATATGGTTGCCTAATTAAATCTACCCGCAAATAAGGGTTGCTGGCTTTTAAAAATTATAAATATTTAAGGTAGAGTGAAAGAGAGTTAGCGCGTAACATCATTTGTCAGACGAGGATAGCGATTGCCGGCTGTGCGACGCTTTTAAGCCATTGCGCATGCGTCGAATGTTAGTGTTCTCAACCACCGAGGAGTAATAGAGACGACTTAATAAATACTCCAAAAAATGTCTTCCTTTTCAAAATGACAAATTTAAAAATTACAAAAAAAAAATTTTGATTGTACTACGTTACCGCGTTTTTCCATAAAAATAAACATAAATATATATTTTTTTAAATTTATTATTTTTATTTAATTATTTTTTTTTTTAAATTAATCAATTATTTTTTTCAAATTATGCGTTGGGTAATTGTTTAAGTTATTAATATTAACTAACTAGCTTCCGCCCACGGCTTCGCCCGCGTGGACTATACCTCGGGAACCGATAATTAATTTAACCCTCCTTTTTTGAGAACATGTAAAAAGCGTCATACAATGGAAGCAGGGACCCCAAAAACCCCCAGATGCCAAAACAGATGCTAAATCAGCCCCCTCGAATCATGTAGAAAAAATAATGGCGGCCATTTTGAATCATTTGGATTTTTGCCACCACCATCAAGTAGCCCTTGCTAACTCCTATGACATCTAGTCAAACACCCACCCATCTTCAACCGTTTCGGAGATAGAGACCCTCAAAGTTTGTATGGCGGCCATATTTTTGAGGCGACCATGTTATTTTTAATGGCTCCAAAAAGGTCAGAGATTTTAGTGACTTTTTAGTCCCAGCGCTTTGGTAAAAATGTTTTTAATTTTCGAGATAATTAGCAGTTCCACCTCGAGGATATGACTTTCGAAGGTTTTGGATTTTTTCCTGATGTTGTTTACCCGCCTTAAGTTTAGTACATCTGTAAAGTTTCATTGATTTAGCATCAAAACAAATTCTTTCTCCGTACTATCTTTACCACGCCATTTCACCCCCACAGGGGTTGATTTTCCAAAAATGTTGAAATAGGTCTTCGTTATTTTGTTAAGCTTCGTATATTTGTAAAGTTTCAATACCGTGACGTCAAAAACAATGCTTCTCCATCCTAACTTTAACACCCTATTTCACCCCTTTAGAGGTAGAATTTCAAAAAATTCTTTATTGGTACACGTTTACTCATCAAGACAAACACACCCTCCACATTTCAAATTTCTACGGCCAGCGGTTTAGGCTGTGCGTTGTCTGTCAGTGAGTCATTACAATTCTCTCTCCGTACTATATTTACTACACCATTTCACCCCTTTAGGGGTTGTTTTTTCAAAAATAATGAAACATGTATCTATTATTTTTTTAACTTAGTACATTTGCAAAGTTAAATAATCGTAGCATTGGGAAAAAAATATTTGTATACAAACTTCAATACTCCATTTCAGCCCTTTAGGGGTTGATATTCAAAAACAAAAATATACTAAGGTGTCTATTATTTTCTTTAGCTTAGTAAATTTGCAAAGTTAAATAATAGTAGCATTAAGAAAAAAATATTTCCATACAAACTTTAATACCTCGTTTCACCCCTTTAAGGGTTGATTGTCCAAAAATAATAAAACAGGAATCTATTATTTTTTTATCTTAGTACATCTGCAAAATTAAATAATCGTAGCATAGGGAAAAAAATAATTTCATACACACTTCAACACTCCATTTAACCCCTTGGGGGGTTGATTTTTCAAAAATGATGAAATAGGTGTCAATTATTTTTTTAACTTTAGTATATTCGCAAAGTTTGATAATAGTAGCATTAAGAAAAATATTTATTTCATACAAACTTAAACACCCCTTTTCACCCCTTTAGGGGTTGAATTGGGCAAATTCCTTTCTTAGTGTGCATCCGCTTTTAAATATAAAACTTTTGTCCAAATTTGACGTTTGTAGCTTATGCGGTTTAGGCTGTGCGTTGAACTGTTGATGTTGATGCGTTGATTCAACACTCTGTTTAACCCTTTTAGGGGTTGATTTTCAAAAAATAATGAAACAGGTATCTAATATTTTTTTTAGCTTAGTACAATTGCAAAGTTGAATAATCGTAGTATTAGAAAAAAAGAAATTTCATGCAAACTTCAACACTCCGTTTAACCCCTTTAGGGGTTGATTTTCAAAAAACAAGAAAATAAGTGTCAATTATTTTTTTTAGCTTAGTATATTTGCCAAGTTTCGGAATCACAGCAGCAAAAAAAAATTCTCCATACAAACTTCAATACTCCGTTTCACCCCTTTAGGGGTTGATTTTCAAAAAACAAAAAAATAAGTGTCTATTATTTTCTTTAGTTCAGTATATTTGCAAAGTTTCATAATCACAGCATTAAAAAAAAAATCTTCATACAAACTTCCTTGCTCGGTTTCACCCCTTTAGGGGTTGATTTTTCAAAAATGATGAAATAGGAGTCGATTATTTTTTTAACTTTAGTATATTCGCAAAGTTTGATAATTGTAGCATTAAGAAAAATATTTTTTTCATACAAACTTAAACACCCCTTTTCACCCTCTTAGGGGTTGAATTGGGCAAATTCCTTTCTTAGTGTGCGTCCGCTTTTGATATTAAACTTTTGTCCAAATTTGAAGTTTGTAGCTTAAGCGGTTTAGGCTGTGCGTTGATCTGTCAGTCAGTCACGACCTTCACTTTTATATAATTATATATTGATTAATAAAAAAAAACATTAAATTTTAAATTAAATTAAAAATAAATTAATTTAAAAATAATAAATAAAATATATTAATATTTATTTTTATGGAAAAACGCGGTAACGTAGTACAATCTAAAATTTTTGTTTTGTGATTTTTAAATTTGTCATTTTGAAAAGGAAGACATATTTTTTGGAGTATTTATTAGTCGTCTCTATTACTCCTCGGTGGTTGAGAACACTAACATTCGACGCATGCGCAATGGCTTAAAAACGTCGCACAGCCGGCAATCGCTATCCTCGTCTGACAAATGATGTTACGCGCTAACTCTCTTTCACTCTACCTTAAATATTTATAATTTTTAAAAGCCAGCAACCCTTATTTGCGGGTAGATTTAATTAGGCAACCATATATGATAATAAATAGAAAAAAATTAGCTTTAATTTGATATATAATTCATAAATAAACGTTATGAACGTATAAATGTATCGAAATCATACCTGTTTACACATGGCTGCGAAGAGGTGCGGCCAAGTGCGCAACGGCAACCGTGATTTTTTTGAATCTTTATATAAATTGCCGTGATGTAGACGTTATTTTATTTAAAAAACAAGTGAACGAAATTTTTTCCCAAAAATCAATTAAAAATAATTTAATTAAAAATACTGGCGGCCAAATTTTGATAGGCAACCTGATAAATATATATTCTCCTAATTATAAATATACATAAAAAATCGGTTTTCAGCAAAAAAGCGATGAACGCACTAATCCTGCAGCCGGATCTCGTACTATACATTCATCCTTTCACTGTAGACCCTCATTGTCTTACAGCAAGTAAACAAGAACATTATTTTTACAAAACAAAAAAGAAAAACCGACTTCAAAAGACCGACTATTGAGTTATTCATCTATTTGTCGCGCACGTACTTAATGCAAATTTAAGACTTATATGGTTTTCTCATGGATACCATTATCAGAACTGGACTAAATTGAAATGGGACCAAATGGGAAGCGTCAGATTTCTAATAAAAAAAGAATCATCAAAATCGATTCGCCCAGTCAAAAGTTATGAGGTAACAAACATAAAAAATAAAAATAAAAATATAAAAAACATACAGACGAATTGATAACCTCCTCCTTTTTTGAAGTCGGTTAAGAAGCGGGGGGTGCTAAGGTCTATCTGCCTCACACGCTCGTTTTCTCCATCAAACACGAGCTTCGTCACAGTCTTTTTTTTTTTTTTGGGGGGGTGGGAAATCATCAAATGACCCCTCCCACTCTTGGGCAGAGCGGAAGGGAGTGTCAGACTTCTACTGACCAAAAACCACCCATGTTCCTTCTACGCCCTTGTGACGCCGAGGCCGCGGTAACTTCTACCCGCAGCCCCGACGGGCATGGGCCCTTTCGGGCCCCTTCCATGTTGCTGACATCTCTTTGAGGCGCGCGTGGAACACGAACGCGCCGTCGACACGACCTGTGTCGTCATAAGACGGACGGACAGCGAGCTAGCCCAATAGCTCACCGTCCACAGGCCCGCGTCTACGGTGGCCGGAGGTCGTCACGTGACCCCCGACGCCCGGCGCGGCTAATAAGATATATTTAGCTAGGTATGTGATTATATGAGGACATCTTATGTTTTATAACTTTTTTTTAATAATAAAAGCAGTTAAATGATAAAAGTATGCAGTAGGTATAGTAAATTACTCTTGTCAGCGCAACTCTTGTTTTAATTTAAGAAGCTAAAACAAAATGGCTGGCCACAATCAAGCGGTGTTAACTGATACGGAAGGTAGCATTCAAAGGGAAATTCTAACAAACCACCTCATAGACCTTATATTCTTCCATAACTCACCCAGCTACTCTCCTTGGAAGCCATTGTTGGTAACAAAAGATCACTTTACATAGAACACTATATATCGGAACTAAGTATTTACCTCGACTAGTTGGCTTTCAGGCTGAGTTTCACGATCTCTTGGTAAATTATCTAAGGGATATAGCTACAAGTAAGAAAAAACTGAGCTGTTTTGGACAGAGTAGGTATAATTCCTAAGTAAAATAGGTAAAAATCAACCAAATACAATTTCGTAGTCTTCTACAGTTACGAATTAGTCGTTTCCATTGAGGAAAGGCGGACCTCATTTCACCACTCTACATATCTTATATTTCTTAACATCAAGCAAATCAGATATTAGAATTGTTGAAAAATCACGGCATTCGTAAAGAAATGTGCAACTCCATTTTTTTTTATTGTTAAGTTATTAAAAATTTGGCTTGAGAAACTCATTAAAAACGTCGAAGCAACTCGCGCGAACATTTATGTTCATTTCTCATTACATTTCGTAAAAAGGCCGAGTTTCTAAAATCTAGGAGATTACGTAACCCTCGTGGAACTGTGCGTTAGTGGTTAGGTAATGCCCACATTCAGTAGGTACCCGAACCCTGAGATAAATCTTATCAAGTGTCGGCGCAGGCTCGACACCCGATAGCCAAAGGGCTAATTCCAGCGACACCAAATTTATGCGGCCGCCAGTTACCGTACCGGACCGAGTAACTTGATTTAAGTATGTTTGAATCACTTTTTTTGTGGTAAAATAAAAATGAAATAAAAGCTCGATTATGATTTGTACTTACTTTGAAGGCAAATTATACCAAACCAAAAGAATAACTAAGTAAGGTATTGATGAATGAAATCAATCCAAGAATTATGATAATTATGATGATGTTATTGATGATGATGAATTATTATGCTTCTAGAGTTTTGGATTTAGAAACTAGTTTCTATTAATACTTAAGCTCTTATAAAATCCGCACAGAATCCTTCGCTATCACGTAATTCTATGTAAATTATACAAGCGCTTGCACACATCTAGTAAAGCACCTGTAGTTTTGCGCTCTTCGCAGCTGTCTGTATGGAAATGTTTCAATAGAAATATCACGAGAACAAAGACAGACGTGGTATTTCTTACCAGCCTCCACGAATTTCATATTATCATTGAAATACCGGTATAACACCGTGAAACATCTACCATTTTCGGTCCTCCATCCTCGCTGAACCGACCCGGGTAAGGCCCTTCACAGGGACAGGACAGGAAACGTTGATTGCTCTGTCAACGCCATTTGTTCGATCAGATCGGGTATGTAGGACTGTAGGTACTTGTAGGTACGGACCAGCTTAATGGACCGTTGATTGAAATTCACTCTGGGCATTGAAGTAACTATTTTAGGTACGAAAATAGTGCTCTAATCTGTAAACTAAATTATTTGATTAATCACTTATTTCTCGATGTATTTTTTTTTTTTAATAATACTATATAAACTAACTCGGCTCTCTGTCGAAAACGCACAGTCTAAGTTACTTTGAATAAAGATAAATAATTCAAAAATAAAAAAATTGATAATTACATGACTTTAAAGTCAATAAGTTTCTCAAACAGCTGTTTGTCCATCACACAGCTTCTTTGTTTGCATATTTTTATGTGGAAAGTCATAATTTACGGTTCCTTTGTTATCGTAAAACCTGGATTGTTCATTTGTTCGACAAGTCACTAACGTGAAATTAAAAGACCCATAAACTTAATTATTCAACTCATAAAATGCCGTCTCACAGACATAAATCCTGGCGTTTTAGTTCTACGAGTATTAGGTACGTCTAGAGAGCTGGGATCGCAGACTCCGACTCCAACTTCATCATAAAGGAAATTGTTTAATTGCTTAGCAGAATTAGTTTATGAGCATCAAAATGTCTAATCTATTTCAAAAGGTTTAATATTACTCGTTAAGTTCCCAAACCAAAATCGGATAGACAATACGGTAGAAGATAGAGAGGTAGAATTACTCGCCACAGAAGGGGATCAGATCGGCAGCACACTAGTCAATAATTCACAAAATAGAACAGTAACAAGAAGCATTTCACTTGTGTATCTAGTAAGTATTCGCTAACAATATGTCACTCTATTCTGCTCTGCATCGGTGGAAAATGCAATTTTTCACTGAGAAAGGGAAATACGTTTGCTTGGAAACTTTACGTTTGTATCACCTGCAATTCGAAATCTTCGTTTTTTATTTTTATTTTATTCTAGTTTTTTTATTTTACTTCTGCCACAGAAATCACAAATTCTAGTTATAGTTTGCATGTTCAGTGTGCAGTTAGTATTTTAGTAGTAGTTTAGTAGGATATCAAAAAAGTGAGTGAGTAAGTTTTTCGATGCGCAATTAAATATTTTGCATAATGTAGTGGGTGAAATACTGCGAGACTTCCCTCTTTGAAGGCATTTGCCTAATAAACCTGGGGAAGTTTCGAGAATGCATATAATTTATATTTGAGGCGCCTTTAGCTACGTGACATCGAAGCTTTTGTCAACGGATCTTTTGGTATTAAACGACAAGAGGAAAAGCGGAAATTATGCTAAAATTATAAATGCGAAAGTTTGTAAGTGAGCGAGAGGGCATCTACAATGTATATACGGGCTGACTGGTTAGACACTTGACATATCCTAGGTTATTATAGTACTCATCATTATGAACAACTTTTACTATGGGACCAACCCGAAATTCGCGAAAAAAAAATCAGCTGTTCCATAGAAAAATGTCAATGACACTTGACAAAATGTATGGAACAGCTGATTTTTTTTTCGCGAATTTCGGGTTGGTCCCATAGTAAAATTTGTTCATAATAATGAGTACTATGATAACCTAGAATATGTCAAGTGTCTAACCAGTCAGCCGGTATATGTGTTATGTTATAGTATAATAAAATGTTTGTAACTCCTTCATGCTGTATGGTATCGGGTAAAACCGCAAGACGCGGAATGTAGAGTCAAACATGTAGAGCTCTGTTTACACTGTACAGTAATGCAAATGTACATTGCATATACAGACAGAGTATGAAAAAAAAACAGTTTCGTTCGCTCACCCACTATCCCACAAGAACTATAAACATAAATAAAATATCGTTTCACACTCATAGCTTCCCACTAAGATACCCTGTATCGGGGATACCATGGAACACACACAAAGACAAGGACAATACCCAGACTCAGAGTAGATATTTAAATATACCATTTAAAATGTGCCCGGCCGGAAATCGAACCCGGGACCTCTGGCTTAAAAGGCAGATATACTACCGCTGAGCCAACACAAGTATTAAGTAACCGGGATACACAAGTAGCTTATTTGTAAATTCAGTATACAAGCTATATTCGTACCTTTTGTTATACCAGAAAATCCAGTTCTAGACTTACTTAATAGCCTTGCCTCTCTATACAGGATATTTCAGCTAAACAAATCTCCGCGCGGTTTTCATGGTTATTGTAGAGGTGCCCTAAAAGGCTTCAAGGGTATAATAAAGGGCTCATGGTGTTGGGAGGTATGCCGGCGCGGCATTACCCGGGAGATGCCAGGGATTACCAGCGTCTGGGTTACTCTCTTGACCTACTTCATAATGTTTTTGTTTATCTTTTCCGGGAAAAGAGGTTACATTTTTGGTGAAATATGTGAGAAGTGTGCGAACTACGAAGATAAACATACAACACATGGACATAGTAAGTTTATAAGTTTACTAGCTGCCCCCGGCGGTTTCACCCGCTGTTTTTTTTTTTACTTTTAAACCTTCCCTGTATTAGAGCAAACAAAACAAAAAAAAATCCAACAAAGCAGACCAAAAGGATCGGACCAATTTCTGAACACACCTATAAATATTTGACAACCAAGTGACACTATTTTTAAAAAGTCAAAAGAGATCGGACATCCCGAGTTTACCGTACCGATAGGACGAACTGCAAATGTTTCACAGGTAGGAACAGTTTGTATGTATTGGAAAATTAAATTGTTGATTTTAATATTTTTCTTTACTTATTATTATTAATGTTTCTCACCGTTTAAACCTTCCCTGAACTTTTACAAATATTTCAAGATCAATATTAGCGAAATCAGTCCAGCCGTTCTCGAGTTTTAGCGAGACTAACGAACAACGATTCATTTTTATATATAAGAAGAAGAAAGAAAGAAGAAAGAAGAAGATAGGTCTATGAAAAGGTCGAAACGGTTTCAGGGTTGGGCCAATAGTCAAAAATGTTCATGATAAGTTATGTTCCCCTTTTTGGTTTAGCATATTTTTACTTTATAACCCTGTATTTACCCTTTACCTAATAACTCTGTATTATTTGGCTAACTACGCCCCGTTGTTTTATTATTTTGAACTAGCTGACCCGGCAGACTTCGTACTGCCATACGTTTGTATGGAAAAAGAAAAGGGCAGTTTTTAGGGTTTTTCAATATTTCTGAGAGATTTTCTTAATATTTTTTTCCGTAAGAACCTTCTCCTAATAATAACAAATACAACAAAAAAAGAATTAGTGAAATCGGTCCAGCCATTCACGCGTGATGCCGTGACCAAGGAAAACGGGTTTCATTTTTATATATATAGATTTATTACGATCATCTTTTTCCATTGACTTGTGACAATGCTACGAATAAAATTTCATTTCATTTTATTACCCGCTTCAGGAACCGTATATTTTGTGGGTTAAAAAGTGGCTTTTATTCAGTAATAGGCTTGCATTTGACCGCCATCTTGCCTGATTTTAAGCAACGATACGGCCTACATTGGAATTTACATTCCATTTTAGTTTAGCCTATGTTTCCAGACTTTACATGATCTATTTCACTCAAAACTCTTGAGCCCTTTTTGCGTCATACAATAACACTAACAGGCATTCATACATCTAAATATCCAAACATTAGTTGTCTATTGTGTAAGTTTCTAATTCAATGGACCCTACATTGAATTAGGAAGCTAAGGTCGGATCGAACTTCGTTTCTTGGGAATATTTTCGACTGTTGTAAATAAAACAATAAATTGTAGTATTGGGGATACTTACTACATAGGTACAGACCACCTGAAGGCCTCTAGCCTATCAACTAAGGTCAACTAAGATGGTAATTATAACTTTTTCCGGTCAATAAAAGTTTCTACCTGTCTAAATATGGATTATGGACACCAAAATTACGATTTATACAGGGTTATTCATAAAAGGAATGCTAAGCCGAAAAGGGCATATAGTACTCATCATTATGAACAACTTTTACTAGGAGACAAAATCCAAATTCGCGAAAAAAAATCAGCTATTCCATAGAAAAATGTCAATGACACTAGACAAAATGTATGGAACAGCTGATTTTTTTCGCGAATTTCGGGATGGTCCCATAGTAAAAGTTGTTCATAATGATGAGTACTATGAGCCTTTTTCGGCTTAGCATACCCTTTCTGAATAACCCTGTATAGAGAAAAGAAAGTAAAGATAACAAAAGTAAATAAACGCTCCATCAAATAAAAGCTTTATTGCAAACAATTCTTCATACAAAGACTTATGCAATACAATAAAGGGCAGCTCACGCCATTCAACGTTGCGTAACGCGCCATAGCATAGGTAACAGTATCACCATACTGAAACCCATAGAAACTGCTGCATGATCTGTGACACACCATAGAACAGCCGCCCCGTGTTCTTGGATGCATACGTCATGGGATTTGAAATGACGGAGAAATCAAAACACATTCACATATTGAACCAATATTGGACGCTGATGATATTATTATGTTTTCGTTTCGTGATAAGAAAGATATCTATCAGCTGCTCCATAGAAAAAGGTCAATGACACTCGACAAAGTGTATGGAACAGCTGATTTTTTCTGAATGAATTTTGGGTGCCATAGTAACTGTTCATAACGCCCTTTTCGGCTATGTACTATGAGCTCTTTTCGGCTTAGCTTTCCCTTTCCTTATAACGCTGTATAAGATGGAAGATATAAAGTGATGACTCGGCAACAGAAAGTATGATCGAATTGATAACATAATTTGATAATGTAGGGCCAAAGTTGACTCTCTGGGAAATATTCATTATCTTCGCACCTTTTAGTGCCTACTTAGTGGTTTATCCTAGTTACCCGACTTTTTTCTAGACTAAACGGTCTGAGGGCTGGTCTCACGACTCTAGGGAACAGTTAGTAGCGTGTCCAGTAATGTATACGTCAAATTCGTCGCCCATGGCCCTTAGGGAGCCACCCTGCGACCCACTTCCTTCGGCCGTTGACCCCTGTTACTACTATGGTGCATTCTGTGACGCAAGGTCGTCAGCTGATCGATGGCATCATTCTGTCTCCGATGAGGGCTGTTTGGAATGGCAGGAAGTTCTAGTTTATGGGGTTTGGGTTGAGGTTTCATGGTATCACTTAATCTTGGACATCAAACATATTGAAAATAATCGTGCATATGAACTTTAGCCAAATCTTATACATGAAAATGAATCGCTGTTCGTTTGGCTCGCTATAACTCGAGAACGGTTGGACCGATTTCTCTAATTTTGATATTGAAATATTTGTGGAAGTTCAGAAAAGGTTTAAAAGTTAAGAAAAAAAATAAAAACAGCGGGTGAAACCGCCGGATGGTAGCTAGTAATATTATAAATGTCAATGTGTGTGTGTTTCAATGATTTTATTACACAAGCAGGCTAACACGGCTGAACAGATTTAGAAATTCGGTATACAGGTAACTTATACCCACCGAAGTTGGACTTACATACTAGATCGATGCTTATACCCTAGATTGACATAAAACCTATACCAGGTCTATCTCACTCCGCGTGTAGGTAGTAGGTATCGAACACGTAAGTACCCACGGCGGGGCGAGTACAGACCCAGTACTCGGCCGCGGGCACTGTCTCCTCACTGTAGGTACTCGTTACGTGTAATCAGCCCATTAGATAGAAGGTTACACAGGACTAAGACTGCCGCAGGTATTTCTGGAACATGCATTAATTTCCAGTCCAATTATCACTTTTAGGTCAACAAATAGGAGATTAAACATCTTATATCTCAGAGTGACGAGCGCAGTGCTGTGCCGCGTAGGGTCTTAAATTCTTAGAATTCAAATTCTGGGTGGCGCAGACCTGTTATGGGCAAACGTGACGCTTTATATCAGGCGAGTGATTTGCTCGTCTCGTCACTCAATAGCATAAAAAAACCAATCGATTGTTTTGCAATTAACTTCCAATCGCTAAGATAATAACTAGTAATATTGTACACGAAAGCATGTCCTTTTGGCTCTCGGCCAAAGGCGTCGCCGCTGTGTCCCGGATCGCGGAGAATGGAGCAATTATTGTTTAACCAATATTTACACGGCATGTTTGGAGAGTGGTGCCGGTTAGATTTTAGCGTTATTTTGTTATTCAGTTGATATCTTTGTTATAATATAAAACCGGAATATAAACATAACTTATTCTAATGAACATTTTATTCATATTTAAAGGTAACAGTTAGGTAAATGCAACATGAAAGAGTGGTAGATATATATTATTTTATTACCTACATTATTTTTATTTTGTAAATATTAATTTTGTAATTCAAAGAATGCGACTTAGAAATACTCCATCACCGTCGTATATTTCTGAGTTATTTGGAAGCGTAGGGTTTATCATCAGGCATCTATAAAAGCGACTTACAATTGTATAAAGAAACCTAAATAAATAAAACTGAAGGCCAGCACGGACCGCTCATAAAATTACTCGTAAATATTTAAGACTAGTTGTTCCTGGAGATTACAGACATACAAACTTTACCTCTATACGATATTAGTGAAGATTAATGCCAGTTATTAACTGAGAGATGGACTGTAAGCGATACTAAGTGAAATCACTCTATCAGTGGTCCTAGGCTACTAGGCTAGCCTTTTCTTGTAGGATCACTGAGTTGACCGGCAATTCACCTTTGTCCTAATCCCAGAGCCAGACAAAAACCGGCAACGACTACTAATCCAGTGTGCAGCAGACGCCCGTGAAACCTTATTTTTGAGGCTTACATTAACAGCATAAACCAATGTAGAATACATACCTACTGAGCCACTGAAAATAATAGAATACTGTTTTCTTTTCAGACAGAAGTTTATGAACATTTAATTAAGTTACTTATTATATTTTAAAGGTTTGGTCAGACATCATCGCGCGGCAGCTTAGCGTAGCGTTTATATTATATTTATGTTTGTAGCAAAATGAGCATGATATAAATGTACAAACTCAAGTAGCGAGCGTAACGCGTAGCAATCTAATCACTGCTCACGCGCTACGTCGCCCTTGTCGTTGCTGTCGCGCTCACTGTTTGACCTCACTTTTATGGTGTATATTTATATACTTCTGCGACCCGTGATTTTACCCGCTATCCTTACAGAAGTCGTAATTTTTCGGGATAAAAAGTAGCCTATATCTTTTCCAGGATACAAGCTACCTTCATACCTTTTCCAAATCTGTTCAGACGTTTTTGCGTGAGTGAGCAACAAACACCCAAACATTGACATTTATAAATATCAGTAAGATTACAAGCACAAAGCAATAGGACATAATTCAGAACTCTCAGCAATATCTACAATTACAAGAAGCCAGAACCCAAAGCAATAAACATTCAGTAGTGGCCACTTTCAAAGTTCTACAAATCGCCTAACTCGGTTTCGTAGGCACTCAACCAAACCTACAAGTAATGTAATAAAACATAAATTCTTGTACCTAAGCTACAAAACATTCCTATTTCGCTGTAACCAGCGAGAAATAACAGAAATACGTATTGAACAAAACACTAACGACTTTCCCTATAATCAAAAGCCAATCAAGAGCTTTCTCGGAAAACTCAGCGCTACTGCAAACAACGGTACGTGTGGCGCCATCTAGTACGAGATTAGGAACTGAATACTGATGTTTCTAGAAAATACAGGGCGTTTTACAAAGGCAGGGTACAGAACTTGTCTGGGTACGTCTCTACATTTTAATGTTAGCATTTCGCGAGTTAATAACTTTAAAAAATATCCGAACATGAAAATTGTGGGTCGTATCTTCAAGTTTTGTAAGTACGTAGCAATTATCATTTATTGTTCTTGAACCTTTTGCTTTCCCGAACTTACCTACTTACCGATCTACGTGAAGTACGAGTAGGTACTTACATACTATTTTTGTCTCATAAGTCTTTGTTTCTAGATCGTTCCTGTTACAACAAACGCGACGTAAGTAAACCTACAAGGAGGGCAAGAAAATGTTACCTCTTGGCAACATTTTCTGGTCGTATCTCGAGAAATCCAATAAATTCCTATCTGGGACTTAGGGATGTCTAACTTATTTTTAGATACCAATAAATCAATAGGGAAAACTGGAAGAATTGGGGAGAACTTTGCTCAGCAGTGAAACGGTAGGTATAGGTAAATTGAAAAATAAAGTCTAAAAAGAAATAAGAAAATATTCATTTGATACGAAAAAAAGGTAGGTACATGATAAAATTTTCTGTAAATGGCGACCTTATTGCTTAACCTTTTTTACCGACAAAATCAGAATACTTTTGAGAACACTGGCAAATAATTATATCTATGCCAAAAACCGCACAAAACATTATAATATCAGTTTTAATTTATTTTTTATTTATAAACCAGTCGCAATAATTTAATATCCTCAGAAAACAAATATGTAGGTAGATACAACTACTTTATGCTACAAAACTGGTCCACCTAAACATGGTTAACAGTAGAGCTAGTGATAAAAATAAAGGCCCAGGCCCAGCCCCAATCGCAAGCCTTACAAGTCTAGATGGCAGGTATTGAATGGTCGTATTGCGCAGTCTCGGGGCGGCCGGTACTCGACGCTTCCCAGAACCGATCTGTGATCCTAGGGAGATTTGCGGCAATTCTCTAGACTTAGGAATAAATAGGAGAAACTTGTATATTGCTAAGTAACGTTTAAGTTTTTTGTTACTGTCTTGAACATCGAATTGTTTGTTGAGAACTATGGTGTCTAATCATTCACTGAGAAAAATGACCCATCTTAAGTGTGATTAATTCACTCAAGTACGGAGCATACTGAATTATTGATATTACCAAAAAGTACCTTGATAAGGAACAGGCATAAACTGGTGCTAATCATCGTACTTTCTGTTAATATCAGTATGCTCCGTACTTTGGGTGAATTCATCATTCTTTTAGCATAATTATTATTTAGATGGCATTTTCTCAGTGTTGAAAAACAAAGCGGAGACACATGGTAGACATTCATTTAGGTAAGTAAATTGAATTCATCACACTTTGCGTATTTCAAATTGTTTGTAATAGGCAATTCAAAATGATCAGCGATTGATAGGATTTACTACAGATCGTTTAATAGGTATAAGAACACAAAAAAGGATTCGGAAACTTTACTATGTCCCGTTGTCTCTATAGGCACCTACCAATGGCGCTAACAATTTCTACCAATAGCCCAAATATCCTAATCCCAAAAAAATATTATAAATGCGAAAGTGATGTAGTCTAATCTTTCACGCCTTAACTACGAGTACTCAACCGACCATGAAATTTGGATCCACATCGTCACGGGGACAGAAAAGGACATGCACCACTTTTGAACGCCGCTTTTCAGCACCGCGCGGCTAAAACCGCGGATCACAGCTGGCAATATCTACCTCTAAATTAGCGCTCAGGTCGCCTACCTGCAGTGCTTACCTACAACTACCTAGGTACTACCTAGCTAGGCACCGAGGTCATTGGCACACTGCTGCTATGCGGATCGCCGGTCGATTTTTATATTTTCGTTGAATTTGTGCCAGGAACTTATCCTGGAATTGAAATGCGGTGATTTAACTGCAATGAAGTATTGAGCTGGTTTTATGGGGAAACTAGCAACGTCTGTGGTTTCGCTCGCTATCGTATATACAGAAATTATGTTCTTTTTTAGATTGTAAGTAATCCATTTAACACATCCAGAGTACCTATAAGCTACCTTCATTACAATTTTAGCCGACTTCAAAAAGAAGACGTTTCTCAATTTGAATGATTGTTTTTTTTGTACGAGTATGTAGGTATATTACGCGATTTCACCGTCAATTATGATTATGAACTGATTTTGATTATTCATACTTTCTTCATCTTTCATACATCATTTTGGTCATACTTAAAAGGTCATAAGGTGTCATATAAATTATTTTAATAATTTAGCGCTTTTTGAAAAATATATATATATTTTTTTTAAATTTAATATAACAAAGACTTAATTTTTACGTGAGTATTCCCGTGTTTAATTATAACAAAAATAGATTTTTATTAAGAGAGATTATATCATTAAAGCCCGGGTCCCACGGTGCGTTTGTATAGCGGGCCAGTCCGCGCCGCGCCGGACCGACGGGCCGTGGGAACGGTCGCATACGATGAAGCCTGTTGTAGCCTGTTGTCGCCCGTCCGATCCGTCGGGAGTCGGTAATTTCAAAGGCGCGGCGCGGCGCGGCGCGACGGTGCCCGCCGTGGCCTGTGCGGGCGCGTCTGCGTCGGTTTTAACTCATTCAAATTTTCAAATGTTCTACTAGGTTCCCGTGTAAAATCACTCAGCATATCAGTTGCATTATATCTGTAAGCAATAACGAAAAATATGTTTCTATTGCTGGAGAATACAAATAATCGGGTTTAGTTAGTTTAAATTACCTTGATTGGCTCTTGTTGAACGACGACACCCACCAGCGTCGTTTCTTCTGCTTTTTTTTTTGCTTGATTTATCAAATGTTGACCACTGACTAAAACCACAGCAGCTGCACATGCAGCCATGCGCTCCGTATCACTGAACATGTTGGACTGGTAGTAACGACAGGCCGGTACAGGCCGACACACACCATGGGAACGGCACGGCGCGGCGCGAGACGCAATCAGGCGCACGGGTATCAACAGGCGTGGTACGATCCGGTCTGGCCTGTGATAACACGGACCGTGGGACCCCACCTTAAGAGAGATAGAAATTTAAGAGCCGTGGTAGCTCAGTGGGAGAACCGCCGCTTCGCACTCTTGAGGTGGCGGGTTCAAACCCCGACTCGTACCAATGAGTTCTTTAGGACTTATGTACGAATTTACATACCACTGGCTTTTCGGTGAAGGAAAACATCGTGAGGAAACCTGCATATGTAGTTCACACAAAAAGGGCCGATTACCTACCGGCCTAGTTGCGGAAAAAGAGCCCGCTCTTTATAACAAAAACGTTTCGGTTTGTTTTGTCTCTTTGTAGAGCGTTTTTCAGTGTGAACATCTATAACGCTCGCGATACGAAACGACTAAGGACCATAACAAGCACACAAACGTTTTTGTCGCAGTGTCGTTGCTTTAGACAAAAAATGTCGTTGCACTTACAAAACAACACAAAACAATTTTGACACTGCGACAAACTTGGTTTTATGTGTAAGTACCTCCTTTTTTTACCCATTCCCTGTGGCCAGTCTTAAAACATATAAAACCTCTTTACTTGATCAAACTGTGATTTCCTTCGTCAAGCCAAGACGTTTTCTTATCAGTTTCACTGACAGTCTCGAGGGGTTGACGCGGAGATTGATGGCTGTCCGTTCTGCGATGTAATCTATCATCTTAATCTTAATAGGTATATATAAATCTCGTGTCACAATGTTTGTCCTCAATGGACTCCTAAACCACTTAACCGATTATAATAAAATTCGCACACCATGTGCAGTTCGATCCAACTTGAGAGATAGGATAGTTTAAATCTCAAATTATAGTCGCAATTTTAATTTATTGCAAATTATATATATACTGATAATTTTTACTATAAATTGACAAGTTAGCATCAACATACTACGGTTGCTATAGTTACGCAATGGCTTTTGACAGGACAACGTCTGTCGAGTCAGCTAGTATATATCTAAGTATAGATAGGTTCACCTTTATGTAGGTTTTTATATTTAAGTTATTCTTGTTTGCTTTTGGTTATCAGTCCAGTAGGAAAATATGTAGGTACTTATGTTAAGGTAGATACAGACTACCTCATACCTATCTGTAAGTAGTTAAGTACATAGAGCGCGTCAGAGTGCCTAGTGCGAGTTTTTTTCATTATTCGACAGCGTAAACGTAAATTACAATTTATATGAATAATAACACTTAATGTTCATAATATAAACTACAACTAGTTCCAGTACATAAGCACTCAGATGATGGAATTTAGATTTCAATCATTTCAAAAGAATGACTGTCAAGTGGTGGCAGTACTGGTAAATTACGATGGTATATGCTAATGCGACGACTAAAATTATCTGCGTCTCATTTCATTACAATATGCGAGAAAAAGGATGGCAACCATTTCAGACCCGACAAGTTTAGTTTAGGTACAAGTTACAAGGTTAAATAGAAAAAAACATACAGTCGAATTGAGAACCTCCTCCTTTTTTGAAGTCGGTTGAAAATGGTATAGCCTAAATGTCACCAGTACAATAGTACTTATATGTAGTAGTAAATAACTTTTACAAATGTTAGACACCTCACCATTCCATAAACTGTAAACTCGAATTGTCACACGTATTTTTACTAATTTTCATAGACCCTAACCCAGAAAACACCACTGCCCATACTGCCCAACCAACGGCCCGTATCCTATTTTCTCCGGAAAATCGATAAAAACCGGCAAATCGCAAGACGCACAGTGGAAGGATACTTTTTGTCCTTGAATACCGATCCAAGATAAAGTAAATAAATAAATAAATAAATTAGGGCTGCGACAGTCGGGGTCGTAGGCGTAACGTCCTATGGTTAAATCGCTCATAAAAAACTCCTAACAAATGCGTAGGTTACTTTTGGAAAGTAGCCAAGATACGATTAACCTTGAACTTTGGATAAACATAAGGCATTCCCAAGACTTTAATACCTAATAAAAAATTTTGTTTTGCTACGTGTTTATTTAAGTTCCCGTAAGTATTTACTAAAGATATTATATAATGAGGTGAAATCTAGCCATTTACATCAATTTCAGAAGCGTATTTCTAGCATTATCACAAATCGCTTACTTACCTCTAAGTATCAACCTACTTAGAGCTAAATAAGATAAATAATATAGTTTTCTTGGATAAAATAAATAAGATAGACAAGGTACTTAAATAATCATGCTGCAAACTGCGAACTTTGAGTTGGATAGCATCTTTACTAGACCGGCTGGTATTTTGGTGCTCTTTTGGTACCTATTCGAGATTATTCTTTATCATTTGGTTTGGTTAATCTTGCCATTAAGATTATGCATACTACGACTTTTCTTCCTTTTCTGTTACTTTCGGTTTCTTCTAACAACGTATTCGATAATTCTTCATTAAATTAGTTTTGAATTTTCGCGCCACCGCGTTGCCGTGCCATAGACAAAAGAAAACCGGTGATTTCCGATGAATTTCCATATCTCAAATAGATTATTTTTTACTATTGGCAACATTAACTTTTTTTTAAGTTTGCTTGCTCACTCAATCTGCCTGCAATCAAATGTCACAATTTGACACAAGACAAAATGTCATAGAAGCATTAGTTTAGTCAAAAAAATTTATTTTCCAAAAAATAATATTTTGCAAAGTTTAATTATTAGTACGTGTTCCTATTTCGCATTATTTTGACTTAATTAAGACACAAATACAGAGATTATTATGCTACATGAATGTCGCTCAACAAGGTTTTTATACGTGTTAAATGCGGGGTCTCCATTACTGTGAAAGATGTCTCATTTCGGCTGTGCGTACAACAGAACAAAACGAAAGTAACCAGAAGTTGACTGTGCAATATTCCGTACTTTAATTTGAACGCTCAGCTTTTTAACAAAAAATGGCGCAGACTGTGAGGCGTCCTATCGCGGGGCGCTACCCTTCATGCTACATACCAAGTAGGATAAAAGAACGACGGGCCAAGGCGAGACAATTGAGGTAAAACACCACGCTAATTATCACAATTATCGTCTCCGACGCTAGAACCTTTTTATTCCCACAGCCCAAGACCATTGTTTATCGATTTGGAGTGGCACGCCTCGGTCGGCGCACTGTAAACATTGTTTATGTACACGTTGCGAATCCGTGTTCCTCATATTATTTAGCCTCCAAGGCTTCCTTAGGCAATTAAAAGATTAGATTAAGTTTTTTGGGTTAATAATTAAGTAGATTTAACTACCTTATTGACACATTTACATTTTATATATATGAAGCCAAAATCAATATAAAAGTGGTCTCAAAATAACTGTACCTAAAGGACCATCATAAAGATCTTGAAATGGTGTGTGAAAACTAGAAATTCATGTTGTATCTGTAGGTCATGTTAAGACGGCTGCCTTGTCAGCGGAGGTCATTACCCTTTTTCGATACTTGTTTGTTTTTACTGATTTCAAATTTTTAAATTTATATTTTTTGGAGATAAAATTTTAGGTACAGAATTAATAGTTGTAATGTTAAAGTATTGTAGTAAGTATCTTACATTAAAAACTATTAACAGACATCTATTTAAGAAACTATTTACTGTGGTTTTGATTTAATATCTTGAGCTTGATTAGTATATTCAAAATCGTTGCTTACTATTAGGCGAGTTGGTGGTCAAAGATGGATATATGTGTTAAAAAAAATAGTTAGACCTACTCTAAAACTCCTAAACGAATTTTGAAAATTTTACTCTCACCCAAAATATTTGTGGTAGCTGAGATCCTCCACTTAGTGTGTATTGATCTAGAAAATCTACAAGCTATGATTGGAGCATCCAACCTATCATCAAATAAATAAATAAACATCATAAACCATTTCAGGCTAGAGCAACAAAGAAAGCAAGAGAAACCGGAGGACTTTGTGTGCTACTCCGACAGTGACAGCGAAGAGGAGACTCCCACGCAACAGCACAAGATCCTCTCTACCTCATACAATTTTGTAGACTATGTGCGATCCAGGGAGATACAAGCTCCAGAGGTAATTCTTTTATGTTACTATTCTTATTTGGAATGGGGGCAATAGGTCCCGAACTAGCGTCCAGCAGCACACAATGCACCCTGCATTGTGTGTTTTAGTTTTATGTTACTAGCTGCTTGTAGGTCTTAACAAGTACAAGTAGATGATTGGGGAGAAATTACAAGCAAGCTATGTGTTTTACTTTAAAATGAATTATCTTGTATGGTGAAATCATATACGAGTATTATAGGACCCTTTAACTAATAGCCCTATATAAAAAGAGAAAGTAGTTACTAGAATAAAATATTTCGGGTGTGTATGTGTGTACTTTGTTGTACATTTTGAAGGATATCTCTATCAGATACCACTATCACGTGAGGTAGTGAAATTGATGTCGAAAAAGCAGAGTGAAACCTTATCACGCTGTTATTTAATAAACGTGAAAGTTGTGATAATCATCATGACTCATGCAAAAACTCTAGAAGTTGTATATGTTCGAAAAAGACCCTTTGCAGTGGAATCTAAAAATAAGCCCCACCAAGATTTTATACCCCTCTGTTTTATACTTCACACTTTCAAGCTTTTAAAATGGTGTCATCCTTTTTTTAAAACATTAAAGGAAAGAGACTCAAATAATTTAAATGCGGTCAGGTTAGCTATGTTTAGAAAATATTGCAGAATTTGCAGAATAGTATGAAAACTTAGATCCAGCCTTATTTTCCACCACTGAGTATAGGTCTCCTCAGCTCACTATCTTTTCCGGTCCTGTGTCAGTCTTTAAAGAGAGGAAACACATCAATCATTCCAGAAATATTATTCAAAATTCAAAATTTATGAGGCTTGTCAGTGAGCTATTTCCTAGGGTAATATCTAGTTGTACTGGGGACGTAGGGGGTGACAACTGGGAATCACCCATTTCCTGGCTTGACAATTTTCTGCTAGAGGTTTTACCTCCAAAATATCATATTTTAGGAGACCTTCATTGGTAGTTGGTGAAAAGTAAAACACTTATTTCCCCCAGGCTAGATCGGTGGACGAGTCATACGCGACGCGGCACATGCTCACACACGACATGTTCCGAGAGACCCCCATCAACCTCGGTAACATGAACAAGGTGTTTTGCTCGCAGTGGCTCTCCGACAGACAGGTTGTGTTCGGGACCAAGTGTAATAAGGTGAGGAAGAACTATAAGTAGTATTAACATGATAGATTTTGTTTAGACAGCAAAAGTTATACTGGTAGACAAATAACCAGAGTTAGTTAAACTTCAGTCACTTCAAACTTTATGAGAATAGACAATAGAACACAATACACATATATTTATGTTGGACGATAATTCTGTGCTGCAAAAACCATACAATTATTATAATACACCAATTAAAATAAACAAAAAAATAAAAAAAAAACAAATTAAAAGGAAAAACAAATATAACACACTGCATATGTACATGCAGTGTGCGAGTACAATTGTACAAGCTCACATTCCTTGCTAGCATCGAAGTAGTTAATTTTATATGTATGCAAAAGGTGCATTCTTATATTAAGTCTCTTTGGACTATCATTATCATTTACTCTTTGTACCAAATATCTTGGCCCATGACACAAAAGATAGCCACATCTAAACTGCCACCAAATCCAACACCTAAGCCATTTTTTGCGACATTAGTATTTAGTTTTTTTGAATTCCCCGCTCCCCAGCTGATGGTGTACGACGTCCGCACGCGCACGCTGGACTCGATCCCCACGCTGCGCGCGCGCGCCGCCTGGCCCGCCGACCACCACCAGACCGGGATACATGCGCTGCAGATCAACCCCAGCAGGTGACTATACCACAACAATACTGACACCTCGTTTCAGGTGTACTGTACATTCCCCATTCGTTTAATCATCGATCAAAACACCTATAAAATTCTGTCCTGTTTCTTTAAAGCTGCATAAATTCAGAAAGTCACAAAAATCAATATCCTTCACTGAATCATTAATTCAATGTATCAATTTATAGTCTTCTGCTATTGTTTTATATCCTTGTACGACATGACACCTGCCTTATTTTTAACTTTTTCTAAATGAAACTCCTCACTGCGTTGTTCCAGAACGTTGTTAGCGACAGGCGCTAGAAATTCGTGCGAGCTCGCGATATACAGTTTGCCAACATTTGACCCGGTTTGCGTCGGAGAAGCTCATAAAGATTGGGTGAGTTTCTAAACGATACCTATACGTTAAACGTGTCGTCAGATGTCTGTAAGAATTATCAGAGCCTAAGTAATCCTAAGTAAGCCTAATCGATCGTTGCGTAGATCCTGTAATCGGTATCCCACTTCAAACGTGCGGTTTCTGGCTTAGATCCCGTATTCCGTATCCCAGTTGTGAAGGTGTGGTCTGCCCTCCGCCCGCAGATCCTGGACATGTGCTGGCTGGACGACGAGTTCCTGGTGACGGGGTCCCGCGACTCCAAGCTGGCGCTGTGGCGCGCGCCGGGCGCCGCGCCGCGCCCGCCCGCGCTGGACTACCGCGCCGCCGTGGCGCTGCGGGACTGCCGCTCCGGTACCGGTCGCTCGCTGGTCGCTAGCACTCGAACCTGACCTGCTCTCTACTGTCTTATTAACCACTTGCGTGGCCGTGGATACAAAAATATCCAAATAAATGGAGTCTTACGTCCGTGGATACTTTAGTACCCTTAATAAGCAAGTGCTCCAGTTAATTTTTTTTTTAGCAAATATGACATCAGACACGATTTAGGTTTGAATTGATTTTCTAGATCTAGTTGTCAATGTAAAAGGAACAGTTTTTTTTTTCTATTGTCCGTCTGATTTGTGTCGAGCAATCAATAATTAACCTTATGTCCCCCCCCCCCAGGAGTGAAAGTCCGAGCGTTAACATTCAACTCGAAATGGCGCGAGATCGCCGCCCTCACTCTGAACGGCTACATCCACGTGTTCAACGCGGAGACCTTCCGCCAGACGCTGAGCCGGAAACTGCCGTCCTGTCAGGACCTCGTCTGCTTGGCTACGCAGGTACGAACAACTTTTTCTTTCAGAAGTAGGATTATGTAGGGGTTTTACCAAGTTTAAAAAATGGTGCGGTTGTAATTTTTTTATTATTTTATGGTTGATGCTATTTTACCCAAAGATTAATAATAAAATTGTAAAAAATGTTCCTGGTGAATGATATATTATGAGACTTCAAAAAAGAGTATTGAAGAGAATTGGAATATCACTAGGCGTTTGATTTTAACTCATGGATTAATTCTTCTTTTTTGGATAATATCAATAAACGCTGATATCGCATCAGAAGACCATGCAACTCAGGTATGCTATAGCTCGATTTTAGCTTCAGTTGTCACTTCATCAGAAAAAATCTTCGGAATTTTTACAGTGGTTTCAAAGATTTTTCTTCAACCTAACAATAAAACTAAAAGGAAATAATTAAGCACTTGTCTAGCTTGGCACGCTTGCGTGATCCGTCATACGAGTACTTGGTACTTGGTGAGCGGGCTCTTTTCCGCAACTAGGCCGTAAATCGGCCCTTTTTGCGTGAGCGGGTGACGGCAGCTACTCCAGCCACGTCATACGAGTAGATGGACCGCATCATTGCTTGCTATCGGCAAGATTGCGGTCAAACGCTACAAGCTACACGCATTGAATTTTCATTTTCATAATGTATGTCCAGGAAAGCGGTATATACGCGATCGGCTGCAAGTCGTACACGCTGCTGCTGGACTGCCGCACGCTGCAGTCCGTGAAGAAGATCACGTCGCGGTACAACGGCTGCGGCATCCGGTCGGCCAGCTTCCGGGGAGACATGCTCACCATCGGGACCGGGCTCGGTGCGGGCACTCACTACTACCTTACACGAACTTACTATTTTACCGGGATTTTTTTATTAATTTTTTATTGGATGTTATATTTTTTATTGTGTTTTATTTCAACTTTTTATCCAGGATCAAATAAAACTTCGACTGCTGCTTCGTACAGTATCGAAGAAAAATCAAGATTTTTTTTCATTGTACCAATTATATGAATTATGAATATTTAAGAAAACAAATAATTACAAAAATGGACTTCTTATGCTCGTTAAATCATTGTTTATGCCGATTTAGGCGGACTAAAACGGCTTTTTATTCTCTAGGTCTAGTGTTGAAAAGCATACTTTCTGAATAAAAAAAACTTTTATGCCCTAGTGCATACAAGTCCACTTTTAAGCCCTAGGGCAAAAAATGAAAATTTTTATTTTGTGACACAACATAAAGCCCTTATTTGAACACGAAGTTTCCCTGCAGGGCTGCTGATGTTCTACGACCTCCGCGCCGGCAAGTACCTCGAGAGCAACATCCACGCCTCCAAGACTGTCACGCTGAAGGCCTCTAAAGGATACGTGGTGAGTATGTGATTCGTGGCCAAGAGGAACTGACTCTACTGTGAAACTAACGCGGTTTTACATGTTTGTTTTGTTTTACATGCTACCAGAAACGATTTTTTTTTCATGTAAATTTTTTTGGAGGAACTTCTGTTTGTTTATATTTTAATCTTTTTGGTTACGATATATTTGACACCAAGGAAAAGTGAAACGGTCGTCAACTGTGTTTATCGGACATTTTAACGACTTGAATCACTTGAGTCGGAATTAAAAATCATGTTTAATAATTTAAAATAATGTTTTAAAAAAAATTACTGGAACATCAATATCGCTTAAATTACAATTTTTTGTTTTAATAAGCTTGTACAAGTGTGATAAAATCGATGTGATTTTGACATAAGGGGGCTTTCATTTTTATGAAAAGCGTTTACAGAGAGAAAGAGATCGAGCCAATTGCCACCCAATCTCACGTGGGGAGGGAGGGTCGGAAATTCGCCAAAATCATCTCACGTAGTTTAAAAAAGGTTGTGTCTATTACCACCCCCTTTAATAAAATCATACGTGAGTTGAGTAGTCTCGTGTGTTTATACCGAGTGTGTTTGTCCCCAGTTCCCCGACGAGGAGGCGGAAGGCTTCAACCACGTGAAGCACGTCCCCGCGATCTACACGCACTGTTACGACGCGTCCGGCACGCGCGTGTTCGCGGCCGGCGGCCCGCTGCCCGCGCCGCTCGTCGGGAACTACGCGGGCCTGTGGCAGTGACGGCGGCGGTGCTGCGGGGACGGGGGACACGTGACGGTGCTGCGGGGACGGGGGGACACGTGACGGTGCTGGCAACATATGGTCTGCGAGTGACGCTACTGGGAGAACGTAGCGGTAGTAGTGACTCTTGAGATGCTAGTGACGGTACTGGGGGAACGTGACGGTATTAGCGACACGTGGACTTCTAGGGGCAGAGCTAAAGACACTAGGGTTGCAAGTGGCGACACTTGAAGTGCAAGTGACGGTACTGACGACACTGGGGCTTCAAGTGGAGGCACTCACAACTAGGGTTGCTAGTATAGCATAGCGTCTGGTACGCGTTTAATGCTCTTTTGGCATGGTCCAGCGCGGGTTCTAGCTGTGACACGGTTTAAACTACCTCATGACGTCTCTGCGAGTTTTATAATCTTCGCACATCGCTCGACTTGACTTAAACCAAAACATATCCTAGGTTGAGTGTTCAAATGTCAACTTATGTAATTTTTCAGCGGTGTGTGGGGACCATTAACCGCCCTTTGAGACAGCCCCTAACGAAATAAGCGAGCTCGTTGCGACAATATGGGGACTCGTTTGTAAGTCTGTGTTCGTTGTACGAAAATGAAACGTTTTGTTTCATTTTCATGATTAATTTGATTGGTCGTTCCTTCACACCTTCACTTTCACACGGTTTCACATAGTAGCAGTCGGAATGATTTTGTTGTGGCACGCATCTCAGACTAGAGCCCCTATTTTTGCGCGCTCGAAATTATATCTTTCATGAATTTCATATGAGCAAATATGGACATTTAATGGAGTCTGTTCTAAGGAACCCAAAAAATAATGCTAAGGGTCGTACCTGATAAATTAGTTTGAATCAGTACAACGTTTTTAATGCTGTCACAACAAATTGAGAATTTTGCAATAAAACCATGCTGAAATTACTCGTATCCACTTAGAGCAGCTTACACCGGTGAGTCCTAAAGTAACTTTGTGCTTGGAAAGAAAATTCTGTGAGTGAGATAATTTCAAGCGCCAAAATAAGATTCTAAAGGAATTACTGATCAGAATCATTGGGCCGAAATACTGCATCCACATTTTACACTACGTAAAACTGTAAGCTATAGTTTTAAACAGCTTTCTAATTTTAATATAACAGCAAGTTAGTTTTGTATATAAGTTAAGCTAAATATATTTTGTGAATACACTCAGTAGAGGATATTTAAACAGTAACCCGTTTTACCACACGATCTCTGTATGTTAACACGTCGATTTATTTTAAATTTCTTGTGTTTGTAGGGTAGTTGAGTTTTTTTTAAGTTTACTATAATAGGTTTTTTTTATGTCTCTGTTGCTACCATGTTACTATAGAGCTGTTATAGCGAAGAAATAACAGTTAATAGACAATAATAATTAATGTTCACCGCAAAAGCAGTCTGTGCTATCATTGCTTCCATGGATGATTTATGCTATTGATTTATTTCTTCGTTAAAAGGACATTGGGCAAAAGGGTATACAGTTTGGTCTAACTGTCCTCGACTAAACATGCACTGTGGATTATGTAGGTACAAGTCAATATTTTATACACCAAGTAATCAATTATTTTGTACTTATCCATTAAGGAGTAGCTTTTTGCTAACAGGCTCTTTTTACTGCCGTCACATACATGATTTGGCTATGCACGTCTATAACAGACAATTTCCGCAATATCTATGGGTCATAGTAGTATAGACTAACAAGAGTAAGTTACAAGAGTACCCAAATCTTATTAGTGGTAGACAGTTAGACCGCATATTTACCCGCTCTCCTTTATTTCATAAAAAAGTCAGATTAGAATAGACATGTAACACTGTATGTGTTATTTCATTTTAATTTGGGAAAAAAACTGAATAAAACGTCTGTTTATTTATGTTATTTTGATTTATACATTTGTTTTTATATCTATTTACTGCTAGAAATTCGTTTCGTACATTTAACCACTTCAATACAATTAAATAATTAACTAAATGAGTAAACTACAGGAATGAAAGTTAAATTAAAGCAATAAATTGTACAAAATCTACTGAGAAGTAAGTAAAAGTAAAATAAAAGGTTAATTCTTTTTTTAAGTGTATACATACTATACATACCATGTTTGTTGGTTTGCTTTTGAACTTGTCAGCAGGGCCAAAAATAGACAATCGATTGAAACAATATTCAATTACCAAGTTAAAATAAACATTTGAGTGTTAAACTCACATGTTTTTACTTTACAAAATTCGAATAATTACTGTATCAGCTAGAGATTTTTGTTTATGGATTTATTTATACACATTTTGATGTTGTATGATAATGAATACGCGCACTAGTAGACTTAAAGCTGCTGACTTAGATTCTGTTGTACCACTTAAAGCTAAAATTAAAACTTAAAGCTAAACAATTTGACGAGAATAAAAATATTCTCTATCTCTTCATTTCCATATGTAAAAAAAAAACAATTTTAGAGCTGTCGAATTTAGTGATGGTGCAAAAGAATCCAAGTCAATAATTCAATCGCAATAGTAAAGCTATGGGCATCGCATATTTCAATACCTTTACACCAGTCGTCTAAATAAGAATCGAATAATAGAAATCGAAATTCGCGAAAAAAAAAACAGCTTTTCCATAGAAAAATGTCAATGACACTAGACAAAGTGTATGGAACAGCTGATATTTTTTTCGCGAATTTCGTTTTGGTGCCATAGTAAAAGTTGTTCATAATGATAAGTACTATGAGCCCTTTTCGGCTTAGCATACCCTTTATGAATAACCCTGTAAAAGAAACTATATTTGAGCTTACATTTCAATGGTTTGCTTTTACTCGACGCAGTAAAGAGCTGACGATGTGCGATGGCCACAATAAGCGTTCCTTAATGTAAATTTAATGTATAATTAGTTTACAAGATAAGTTATAATTTAATTTTTAGTGTAAACTGCAAATTACTTATGAATAGTATAAATATTGATGTTTTTACGATTTCTTACCGAATGCCTAAATACATAAATGACGAAGAATAAAAAGACTAAGAAAGCCCAAGTGTATGTTTGATTTAGTCCTATTATTTTTTCCACAAAAGTAGGTGGTGTTGTATACGATAATAAGGTTGCCTGGAAGAGATCGCTCTTAGCGATAAGGCCGCCAGTTGTTGCACTAGTTTTTAGGTGTTATAATCCTTCTGTTCGTAATTTATGGTGTGAACAATAAAGAGTTTATCTATCTATCTATCTATGGGTGTTAAGGCTGGTTTACACTTTGATTAGTGCGAGCGCAGGTGATTAGTGCAGGTGCTTAGTGACTAGGTGTGGACAGCGACTGATTAGTGCAAGTGATTAGTTGGCTGTGTAGTAAAGTGAATAGAAACGTGTTCTAGTTTTTTGCGAGTGGACTGCGAGTAGCCACGTCCCGCGCGCCCTCCCTTCCCCCTCACTCGCTGCGTGCCTGCCACTAAACACGTCTGGACACTCGCACTAATCACCTGCACTCGCAGTGAATTGGACACTACTCGCACTACACACCTGTACTCGCACTAATCACCTGCACTCACACTCATCAAAGTGTAAACCAGCCTTTAGAGTATGTTGTTTCGCGAAGATTAATGTTATTTATACATTGTCAAGTAAAACGCACAATGCACCCTTTGCAGGACGCCAGTGCAGGCTCTATCGCCTCTATTCCGAATAATTGTCAAGTGGTGTTGGTAAAGCACGCTTTCACTGTTCCAACATCAGTACTAGCTCAATTTCCGCTGAGTATAGTCGCGTTCCGCGACTTCCGCGATCGCGTAAACTGCAGAAAGTGCAAACTCACCACAACAACGGTCGTCGCGGCCGAACCGCGATGACCCAGTTTATCATTGCGTAAGGCTGACCAGTGACGGCGAATGTTATTGTTAAGGCGAAGCCTGCTTTAATAATGGATTCAAAAGAAAAAACTGAGAAGACAATAACATACATGGTTAAAACAGAAACCGAGCGCCTGTTGCACGATGCTCTTCTCCGCGAACAAGCAAACAGCGCAAAATTGTTATATCTCGTAGAGGATCTTAAAAGCCAGATCAAACTTTTACAAGAGCAAGTTCAATGTCTTGCTAACCCAAAACAAGCTGAGGCGGGTGCCATGGACACCTCCCACCCCCGCACAGAATCTCAACCGCAATATAACACGGACGAGGAAGAACTGGCCTATGAAACTGAGTGGATTCGGACGAAGTCCAGAAAAAAAAGGAAATTGAATACGACTCCCACCCAGGACGGGCCTACTCCAGAAAAGCCTAAAAAAGCCATACAACCGCCTCCAATAATAGTAGATGGAATAAAAAACTACCAAACATTCTACGATTTTTTAGCCAAAGATCGTCAGGATAGTGATTTTACCATGAAAATGATGAGTGGTGAATCTGTTAAAGTCAACGCTTCAAACGATGAAACGTACAGAGCGTTAACCGAAGCTTTAACACAAAACAACTGCCTTTGGCACTCTTACGAAAACAAACAAGAGAGGCCAATAAGAGTTGTTGTAAAAAAATTGCATTACACCTGCAGGCCAGATAGAATTGTGAACGACTTAAAACACAAAGGGTTCAAAATTGTAGAAGCCGTGAGCAAATTAAGCTGGAAAACTAAAGAACCGCTGAATATGTTCATGCTTACGTTTGAAAATTCTGAAGACATCAACAAAATCTTCAAAATTCAAACAGTGTTGGGTTTCAAAGTTGATGTACAGGCTCTTAAAACCAACAAGCTAGTACCTCAGTGCAAAAGGTGCCAAGCCTATGGCCATACACAAAAGTATTGCGCCAAAGAGCCCAGGTGCGTGAAGTGCACCGGAAAACATTATTCTAAAGACTGCTCAAAACGAGCAGAAGATAAGCCGAAATGTATTCATTGTGGAGGCTCTCACCCTGCTAACTACAGGGGGTGTGCTATAGCAAAAGAAATACAATTAATTCGAAATAAAAATAGGACAAAACCTGCTGTAGTGCGTCATCACAGTACAGGTACAGCGAAACCAAATGGTCCAGCCGAAAAGCCAAATATGAACGTGACAGAGAGCATTGCAACAAAAAATGTATCATACGCCCAGGCAGCTGCAAAAAACCTTAAAAAGTCAGCTCAGCTACCTACATCTGAAAACCATAACAAAAAGTTGGATGACATATTAAAGCTTATGTTATCCTTCGACGAGCGACTTAAAAAGATTGAAAGTAGTACCAACAATACTACAAAGTATAAACCAAAGTTATGAATAGAACACTTAAAATCATGATTTGGAACGCCAATGGATTAGCAAATCATGAAAATGAATTACAGCTAATCCTAGAAACAAAAAATATAGATGTGTGTTTAGTGTCTGAAACACACTTCACTAAACAATCATTTATACAATTCAGAGGGTATAAAACTTACCATGCTCTTCACCCAGACAACAAAGCTAAAGCTGGAAGTGCAGTTATCGTAAAAGAAACCTTACAACACCATGAGGAAATTAAATACGAAGAAAAGGAAATACAAGCTGTTGCCATAGAAATAAAAACAAAAAGGTTTCCTTTAAAAATATCATCCGTGTACTGTCCACCTCGACATAATCTGAAAAAAGAACAATATATAAGTCTTTTGGAAAGTCTTGGTGATAGATTTGTAATCGGCGGAGACTTCAATGCTAAAAATACATATTGGGGCTCCAGACTTACAAACACTAAAGGTAAAGAACTACTCACTGCAATAAAAGAGACAAAATCTGATGCAATATCAGCAGGAAAACCAACTTACTGGCCATCAGACACTGCAAAGATTCCAGATCTAATAGATTTTTTCATTTATAAAAACTTATGTCCTAGCCATCTCCAAGCTGAACAAAGCTTTGATATGAGCTCGGATCACTCTCCAGTTTGTTTAGAAATAAGCGAGAGTGTTTTATATAAAGAGAAATCTCCAACTCTAGTAAATAAACTTACAGACTGGGAGAGCTTTAAAATAGAGGTAGATAGCTACATAGACCTCAAAGTTCCACTGAAAACAAAAGAACACTTAGACGTTGAACTAGAGCAATTTATAAAGCACATACAGCGAGCAGCATGGAACAATACACCAGACGTAAATAAAACTACTAAGGGAAAAGTCTACCCCTTAAACATAAAACGGCTTCTATCTGAAAAACGACGGCAGAGAAGAGTTTGGCAACAATCAAGAAGTCCAGAAGATAAAAGAAAACTCAATAATATGACAAAAGAATTGAGTAACATGATCAAAAATTTCAACAATGCTTCAATGAATAGATACCTTCAGACACTAACTAGTGATAGCAGTACCGGCTATTCTCTATGGAAAGCTACAAAAAATCTAAAAAGACCCATAACCTACACTCCGCCAATAAAAATTGGTCCAGGGGCATGGGCAAAAAACAACGAGCAAAAAGCTAAAAGATTTGCAGAACACTTAGAAGCTATATTCCAACCAAATGAGTGCGAGTCAAATGAAACTCCAACTTTGAATGATGACAACAACATAACAGAGGAAGAAAAAATCAAACTAGTAACCCCACGGGAAGTGATTAATGAAATCAGACGAAATATCAACTCACGAAAATCACCTGGATATGATCTAATCTCAGGAGAAATTCTCAAAAATCTCCCTAAGAAGGCTTTAGTTAAATTAACAACCTTAATTAACGCCGCGTTAAGGTTAAAGCATGTACCAGATTCATGGAAGATTGCAGAGGTAATCATGATAGCAAAACCAGGGAAACCGCCTCATGAAACTTCATCATACAGACCTATATCCCTGCTGCCAATAATGTCAAAGCTTTTTGAAAAGTTATTTCTCAAAAGGTTAAAGCCAGTTATAGAGAGACTAAATCTTATACCGGAACACCAGTTCGGTTTCCGAGAAAAGCATTCGACTATCGATCAAGTGCATAGAATAACAAATATGATAGAAAAAAGTCTCGAAGATAAAAAAGTGTGCTCTACTGTTTTTCTAGACGTAGCACAAGCTTTTGATAAGGTATGGCATAAAGGCTTGTTAATTAAACTAAGAAATATGCTCCCCAGACATTATGTGGATATACTAGAGTCTTATATTACCAACAGACTATTCAGAGTTAGGCAAGAAGACTCCTACTCAGAATTGAAAGAAATAAAAGCTGGAGTACCACAAGGAAGTGTTTTAGGGCCGGTCCTGTACCTATTATACACCTGCGACATTCCAGAGCTAGAAAACAACACCATTGCTACCTTTGCTGACGACACTGCCATAATGGCCATAGGAAATAGCCATGAAGAAGCAGTTGAAAAGGTTCAAATGGCTGTAAACCAAGTCTATGAATGGACAAAAAAATGGAAGATTAAGTTAAATGAAACAAAATCCATCCACATAGACTTCAGTAATAAGCAGCACAGGTATTCTCAGATTTTTATTAATAATCAAGTAATACCTTATGAGAATACAGCCAAATATCTAGGCATGACTCTTGACGCCAAACTTCGATGGAAAGCCCACGTCAAGAAGAAAAGAGATGAGCTGAACCTTAGGTATAAGCAAATGTACTGGCTACTTGGAAGAAACTCCTCGCTGTCACTACAGAATAAACTATTAATATATAAACAAGTCCTAATGCCAGTCTGGACTTATGGTATCCAGCTATGGGGTTGTACCGCACAGAGCAATGTACTGATCATACAAAGGTATCAAAATAAAGTACTGAGGGACATAACGAATGCACCATGGTACGTAAGAAACATAGATCTCCACCGGGACCTTCAAGTAGAGTTTGTAGACAAAGTCATACAAAGATATGCAGAAGCTCACGAAAACAGACTTCACCACCATGTGAATGTCGAGGCCATCCAGCTCCTCGATCACACAGATATAGTTAGAAGACTTAAGAGAACAAAACCGTTCGAGCTAGTGTAGTGTTAGTCATAAGTAGTGATTATAGTCAAAGTGTAAAGTGTAGAGAACACGTGAACATTGTGTCTTCGCCTTAATAGAAACAATAAGAAAAGTGTTAATGGACACATTCTTAGTAATTAGTTACCTAGAAATTTAAGTTAGATTTAAATTACTTATTAGCCTGAGGCTAGATTGTAATTTTATTAAGAAATGTTCTTTTGACACTTCTTAAATAATAGAAAAAAAAAAAAAAACTGTTCCAACAGAAAACCAGGCTTAAAAATGTCAATCGTCTTCGTCTTCTGAAACCCGCTCCCTTTTCTTAAAGTCGATACAAAAACTTTGAACTGAAATAGGTAAGATACACACAAATGAAAATGCATTTTCATATCAAAACATTTTTATTGAAAAGCTTTTATAAATGCAATACATATTGCGTTAAATACACATTATTTGAAGCGTTTCGCAAAAGGCTTCTTACAAACACAAATAGATTTAGTAAAATGCTTGTCTCATTGACACATCAAAATTAAACCAATATGGTGACACTATCAAAATAAGTTAAAACTAAGTTTACACATGCGACGTAGTGCGGCGTTGTATGCTATAATGTTACACAAAGCATCTGTATTACTAACTCTACCCGTGTAAGATTGCATTTTGTTAACATCCTTTAGGATCAGGTTATATTGTTAGCAGGACGGCATGTTTACGAGTTGTTTTGCGTTTAAGACGTTCTTATAGGTAGGTTTAGGACATTTAGCTTTCGTGACCATAATTATCATACAAATCCCTAATTAAAGATCATTTAATTCAATCACAATAAGAATTAAGTAACAGAATATAGCTTTTTTGCTCACCAAACAAAGATTTGGATGACTTATTGGCGTTTTTATCATTATAATTTCTATTTTGAATTTCACCAAATACTAAAAAGTACTCAAAATTATTACTATGGCACTAATGACCATGCGGCGATCTAGCACATCGCCGCACGGTATCGCCTTTGAGATTTCAGCAAGATCACAAGCCGTGCTGATCACACATGGGTGCAGAAAATAATTATAAAAATAATCTCTGGGTCCAGGCCATCCGTGAACTCTCCACTTTAGTATAGGGCAGGATAACTCATGTCTTCGCAGTAGGCGGCACCCAGCCTATGGGAATAGAAGAGCCTTCGGCATTCAGGTACTGGTCCCATTGAGATCTGCAATAAAAGCGTCTACTTATTAGTATCTATGGCAGCTATAAAATCAGCTGTTTATTACAAAAACTTCGGACTTTCAACAAAATGTATGGAACAGCTGAATTTTTGTTTGCGATTTCAGGGTTGGTGCCATAATAAAAGTTGTTCCTAATGATGAGTACTATAAAATCCTAAAATATTCTTTGTTGTTTGAAGAAACAGCGTGTTACATGAAATTATTATAATAGAATAGAAAATGTATTCATTCCTCTCACAATATTTTAAAGAAGATGTCAGACACATTTTTATTTTTAGTTCACCTACTTATACTTTTCCTCTCAAATATTGACAAGAAGACATCGTACCTGACAGCCAGAAATCTGTAAGCATCTCCACCAAAGTCCACCTGAGGCAGCACCTCGCCGAACAACACATCCTTCCACCTCTCTAAGTTGCCTTTAACTTCCTTCTCTGTTTCATTTCCATTGGTTATCTCTCCAGAGTCCTGCTGCAGTTTTGCACGTAGCTCAGATTCTTCTTTTTCGTAAATTACAAGCCGTTGGGACCACATGGATGTTAGTTTCTCTGAAAAAAAAAATATATTAATAATATTGTATAATTATTAATATTGGATATTTTATTGATCTACGCCCCAGCACTGCCAAGAAGCAAGCAAAGTGGCAGAAAAATTATACCAAGAGTAAGATCTCACACGATTAAGGGGGTCCGAGAGCTGAAAACGGGCCCTTTGTAAGACGAGTGTAGACTAAAGTATGCAAATGACGACCTTAAAAAAAATAATTGAATATCTTGATCATATATTTGATTATTATATAAAACTCAAAACGCGATTACGATAACTTTGTTCGATAGAAAAAAATCACAAAGTAAGGTCCAAGCTCAAATTGTAATTCAACAATGTGTGTTTTTAAACACATAAGTTGTTTAACAATTTTGGAAATAAATTTATAAAATTAATTGACGTAATAAAACATATTCTGATGTTTCATTTCTACAAAGGGATTTTAAAATGAATGTCTTGTTCAATTATAATAAATTAATTTAAAACATATCTCGCAAAAATCGCATGAATTCGTATCGCTGCGGTATCGCGTCATAGCGTTTCTCGCTCATTTCTATGCTGAGAGACAGTGACCGCTGATGCGGCTTGCCTGTCGGACGTGTGTCGCTCCGTCATTCAATAATTACAAAAATATAAAGTGACATTTCGTTGTGATTCTCATAATTTATGTGATTGTGTTTTTGCTAAGAGTGTACCTACCTCCCTCTCTGTCAATTCAGTGAAAAAGATTTGCTTCTACAAATAACTTTTATACGAGAAGTATTGTACGGGTTGTACAGATGTGAGAAACGAAAAATGGGCAATAAACAAGCATCAAAACGGCGGCTTGCCGCCAAGAAATGTAATCAGAAGAAACAAAGACAAATGATAGAAGTTATAAGGTAAGAACCTAGTATGCAGTAAGTACGTTATCTACCTACTCCTTTTTCTGTAAGTATTTTGTTTGTAATATACCTACCTAGGTACCTACCAATATTTGGATTTGGTAGTACCTACCTTACAGAGTTTGATTTCTTATATTTATTAACACGTAACTTTATAAATACTTTGCCGTATAGATCGGATCATACTAGAATAGTTTGAAAATAATGTAACACCCTATGACGGTAGAAATAGAGTCTATTTTTGAGAGCACTAAGTGCAAATAGAGTGTGGTAGTATATTATTATGGCAATCTGTGGTAGTATATGCAAAAAAATCAAACAATTCATTGTGTACTCATCTCATATCAATAATAAATTAATAGTTTTAAGTTTTTGATATCAAATAAGAAAATGAAATAACGAAAATGCGTTTTAAATAGAAAAATATTATACAGGGTTATTCATAAAGGGTATGCTAAGCCGAAAAAGGGTTCGTAGTACTCATCATTATGAACAACTTTTACTATGAGACCGACTCGAAATTCGCGAAAAGAAAAACAGCTGTTCCATACATTTTGTCGAGTGTCATTGACATTTTTTTTTTGAACAGCTGATTTTTTTTTCGCGAATTTCGGGTTGCTCCCGTAGTAAAAGTTGTTCATAAAAATGAGTACTATGAGCCCTTTTCGGCTTAGCATACCCTTTATGAATAACCCTGTATAAACGGAGGAGTGCGTATAAAAACTTGTTTTTTTTTAGACAAACTTACTTACTACTTTTAACTTACTTATTTCAGGTCAAAGAAGCGCAAACTTGATATAGATGTTGCCCAACCTGGCACCTCTGCAGAGCCAGTAGATAGAGAGTAAGTATATCTCTTGGCAAACCTTATTAACAAATGATATGACTAAATATTCATATCATATAAATATATAATACATTATCTATCGACTCTCGAAACGTGCTCTGGGTGTGGCATAGTAAAAGAAAAGTCACCCAGCAATGGGATAAATAAGGCTGTCGATGATGATGATGACTTATTTTATTCAAAAACAAGTCAGATGCGCGATCGAGAAAAAACACTATGAGGGGCAATGATTACCTTTTTATGCCACGCACTAATTGTGTAATATATAATATGAGAAAAGCACCTTTATCAGTGCTATTAGCATTTACAATTTGTTACCAAAAAATATAACAGACATACCATGTAATAAACAGTTCAAGATTAATCTGAAGAAGTGGCTATTAAATAACGTATTTTATGACATGAATGAATTTGTAAATAGAGATAGATCTACGGAAATTACATTATTAAATAGACAATTTAAAATTTGACATTTCTGGAATTGACATTATATTATCTTAATTGAATACTATTGACATTGAATTAAAATTATTTGACATATTATGCATAGAATTTAAAGTAGAATTGAAAATTGTTAATTATTATTATTTTTAATTACTACTAAAACTATTTGACTGTGTACGTATTGAATGCCCGATGTAGATAAACTGACAATTTCAACTAATGGACTAACATCCAGCTTATAAATTACAATGTATCAGTTATTCAATAAATATTTCTGAATCTGAGTCTGTGATATTTTGTATAATACAAATGTTTAACCGACTTCTAAAAAGGGGTTATCAATTCGACAGTTATATTGTTAAAATTGACTGATTTTTGTATACATATTATGTTTGTTAGTCTATACCAGCTTTTTTTTATGCCATAGGTGGCAGACAAGCAAACGGGCCGCCTGATGGTAAGCGATCACCGACGCCTATGGATACCTGTAACACTGGAGGCATCACAGATACGATGCCGACCTTCTAAACACGTACGTCAAAATTCATTGGGCGAAATTCACCAAATTCACGCTTTAGTGATTATTGCGTACAACAAAAACGAAGTCTGAAATTGTAATTAAATGTCCAACTAATAAATTGTAAAAAATGTACAAGATAATTAAATTTGATTGAAATGAGACGTACCTATTTGTTTTATTATGATTTATAATTTTCGCATAATATTGTAGGTTATTTTTTTATCTAACCTATGCTGTCCCACTGCTGGGCAAAGGTCTCCCCCATTTTTTTTCCATATGTTTTTAATGTTCTTATTTTTGTATTACTAAAATAAAGCAAGGCACTTGAGAAGCGGCCTTGGATGGATTCAAGAAATATTATCGAATATTTATTTTTATTTAGAACCGGTTGGTATGCCGGGATAAAAAGTAGCCTCCAGGACTTAATCTATTTATACAAGGTGTCACGGAAAGGTGCAGTAATACTTAAGGGTGTTCTTCTACACGTCAAAGTGAACAACTTTTGTGAAACAAGTTTGATAAAATTCGAGAAAAAAAAATATCGAGTCACCATACAAAATATTTAGTCACGTGATCAATTTTCCATGGAGATTCATTATTTACTTTCTCGAATTTAGCAAACTTGTGTTCTAGAAGTTGTTCACTTTGACGTGTAGAAGAACACCCTTAAGTATTACTGCACCTTTCCGTGACACCTTGTATACCAAACTCAAAATTAGGTCAGCCGTTTTAGCGGAAGAAGTTACAAACATACACACTAACATTCAACTTTATAATGATGGTAAGATAAGATTAAATCAATCTTCATTCTGTATTTCATCGAAAAAACTGTTTACTGCGCAAAAATTAAACAGATACACTTTGTATTCGAAACTTTGCTTAGTTAGGGGTCAGTTGACCGTGTATGCAGTAATATAATGTAAACACGTTCGTTTCTAATCGTAGAGTACGTGATTTATCTGAATGTAAAGCATATACTGTGCTTAGCGCCACGCATAATGACCTTCGGTGAGCGTGGTTCGTGCAGTTGCCGCGCCGCCGCCGGGAGCGTAAATAAATACGTCGCGCGCTCAAATGCGGGGGCTGAGGTAGCGCGAAATACCTAAACTTCTTGGATAAGCCCGCCTTAATAAATTTTATTGAAAAAGTTAAAAGTTATGGTATCTACAGAATTAGCCACATATTCTTACCACTACTCATTTCAAACACCTCAGCTTCTTTTACAGATACACTTTCGCCTCGACCTTTGGCTGTGTTCATTCTTGCTTTCCGTAACTTTATGAGTGCTTCGAGTTTTGTAATGTACTTCTTGGCATCTTGCTTTTTGCGAATGGTTTCTTTTAGTATTGCATCAGCTTTGAGTTTGGCTTCCTCTTCCTGTGAAAGATTTTTAAATCATTAAAATAATGAAAAATAAAGCTACTTAAAAAAATCGCGTTAAAAACAATTCTGGCTAAGGCTAATGGGCTACAATCTTGATACCTCTAGCAATAGTAATCAGAACTCAGATTTATTTTCACTCTTTTACAGCAGTCTGTCACCATCTGACTTACTGTATTGGTCTATTGTATTTTAAGAGCAATACAAATAGTTTTAGAATACAATGGCTCTGAATTATTTTAGTAAAAATATTGCATAATAATAGAAAAACATTGTATGGCAAACGAACTATAGGACAAGCCACTTATATATATAGGAATCTTTAGCTTTTATTTACCTGTTTTGCTTTATTAATGTCATCTTGAAATTTTTTCAAGTATTCATCAATTTTACGAGACTTTTCTTCATTGTTTTTTTTCAACTCTTCTTTTTGTTTGCTCTTCTCAATGCGCTGCCGTTTCTGCCTGGCTCTTTTTGACGATCTCTTTACTAACAATTTCCTTAGAATGTCCGTATTCAAATTGTTTATATTTGAAAGGATTTTGGAAATGGTGGCTTTGTGTTCTTCTACTTGTTTTAAGTGTGTGCTCCATTCGTCATCCGAGAGATCGTTAATCTTTTCAGAAAGCAATTTTTGTTTGGATTTAATTTCAGTTAAAGCCAAAGCAAGGTTACGTATCTGATCATGAACTTCGGAGATTGATATTGACTTTTGTGACTTTACTTGGTGAACTTTAGGTATTTTGTTCTCAAATTGTTTGATAATTTCTTTGTCAGTTATTTCTGAAGGCCGTTGTTGTACTGAGAAATACTGAGATGGATGTGGTGGAGGTGATACAAACAACGGGGGATTTTGGAATGTACCTCTCCCTCGAAATTTATGATACAAATTACTATTATAAGACATGATTATGATAGATTAAAATTAATAGTAAATAATATTATTTAAATATTAGTATTATGTAGCGACAGGTTCCAGCTGAAGTTCCGCTTCTTTGAGCACTTGCTCTGCTGCCGTGTACTCCTGGGTTTCCTTCAGATCTTGCTCCGTTTCTAACACACTTTTGAGGTCAGCAAATGCTTTCTGCAGCCTGTAAAAAACTGTGTTTTAACAGGCTTGTTTGTCAATAGTGAAAATAAATAAAGTGAATAAAGTGTTGTGAAATATGATAAGTGAAATGAGTTCAGGACAAGTACGACTGTAATAAATATATACTCCACCATTTGGACAACCTTAACTGCCCTGGGTACTGCTATGGAAGCCTCTTAATTGAATGTTTTTACAATACAATGACAAGAAACTATGCAGTCCCAGTACCATTTTGTTTTTAGTGACTCATCTTCGCGATATATTTTAAGTTCTCATTGTTCTATACTTTCAACCTCAACAAAGAAAAACGCCGCATGATTCATAAACAACTAACCTATCACACCTGTGAATTTATGGAGCTATATCATTGGAAATACAGCTATTAAGTACTATATTATTGTTGAAATTCAATTTTAAAATCGTAAATATCACATTGAGAGGGCAACCTACCTTCTTTGACAGTCAGGGACCATCATCAGCGACTCTTGCAGTACTTCCTCTTGCTTCCTAATGTTGTGTTCGTCTTGACCTTCGTCTTTTATCTTCTGTACCCTATTTTTCTGCTGCTCAGCCTCCTTCTCGTAAACAACCTTCTCTTTAGCAATTCGCTTCACAACGCCGGTTTTTATTTTTATCTGCCTAATTCGGGGATCTGCCATTGTTGAGATTTTCTTCAGATTTTTTATTTTCTTCTTCTCACGACCTGCCGATACTTCACTCACCTCACTGACACTGACTCACTCACGTCAACCACAACCGTCAAGTCAATTTTTTATCTTCAATTTTGGCACTACACACTCAATGTATTTAGCCAGTGTCAAAAGTTTTATTGCAAGGCTTATAAGATCTTCTTAGAAGTTCATAATGACTAGGCCTTCTCCAATATTATACGGAGTTATGGCGACAAACAACAAACAAAACAAGCTCCCACTGCTTTATTGAAGCATGACAAAACCTTTATTTTGGATATTGAATTTGAAACCTTATTCCTTTACTTCCCTGTTCACAACCGTAACGGTACACAGCACGACGGGTTACAGTAAAAAAACACCCCTATTTCACCTAAATGTACCCCAAAAATATGCATGTTCATTTTGTAGTTTTTGTTTTTATGCTACTTGCTGCGCTATCCTAAAAACCGTATTTTTTCGGGGATAAAGATGCCCGATGTGCACGATAGACAACCGCCCACTGTTGACTGTTTATGACGATACTTCGTTGACGTTGGGTCCGACACCAACAGGTAAAGAAATTCTTATTTGGTTTATCGATGAAGTTATTTTTAACTAAACCGACTCCCCACGTAATGTTTGACGAGCGAGGCTGCTGCGTTTTCAATGTTACCTAAGTAGTGAGTTTGTTCTCAACAACTCTAACGCCTGAACAGATTCAAGTGGAAGGCGTGGAGGTGGTAGTTTTAATTATTGTTGTAGATATTGCCACTGAGTACCGTAATAGCTATAGGATTTGCACTTCACAGAATGCTATTAATTGATAAATGCTATTAATTCCACGAAATTACTGAGTAGAAAAGAGAACTTGAACAACTTCCCAATACATAATCTTGATTGAATTAAATCAGGCGTTATTTCGCAGAAAAATAGAATATTTTAATGAAATGAAATTAGTTATGTAAGTGCAGTACATATATCTCTATTTTAGGTAAATACAATATTGTAATAAAAAGTTAAATAAAGTTAAAGTAGTTGTAAAATCATAAAAAGTTTTTTATATCATTATTGGTAAAATTACAACTAACAGGGTAATTTTATTTTGATTAAATTAGGTGAAAGTAAAAACTTAATCCCACTTTCCTTATATTATAAGAAAACATGTGATATTGTAACGGAAAAACACTAGAGATTAGATTTAAAAACAAAAAGCAACATAAGATTATGTAGTAACTAAGTAAATGTCATCTTAAAAAGTTAATAAAGAAAAACAAACTACTTCATGAAACCTATCTTATCCGATACCGGTATCTCAGGAGAGGAACTCGACCAAAGATAAGATGACGGACTTGGATAAGTAAGAGTACTACAGGCACAAAATATCTATAGGTACCTACGTAACTTTTATTCTCAGTATCGGGTACCAACATAGGTGCTTGCCTCTCCTCCTTCCTCAGTGCCATCTTAGATGGATTACTCAATAATCTGGCTTTTACACTAAAAAAGGCTGATAGTTTTCCAAGTTTTGTATTTTCTAAATCCTACTATCCTACTAATCCTATATTATAAACGCGAAAGTTTGTAAGAATTTTTGGATGTTACTTTGTTACTCTTTCACGCAAAGACGGCTGAACAGATTCACATGAAATTTGGAATTAAGGTAGTTCATGGTCTGGATTAGGCAACATAGTCATAGGCTACTTTTTATCCCAAAAACGAGGGTCAAAGCTAGTACTTACCTACTAAAAGCTCGTAAACATATTAAGTATAAGAAAGTAGAGGCAGGGTACTTTGGACTACTCAAACCCGTCCCGATTCCTCTGAAACCTATGCTACACATTATAATTATGTACCTACTTACCAGGTAAATCCAGAAGTAACTGAAGTTAGTTTGCGGTGGGAAGTGCCTAAATTGCTACCTAAAGTATAGTACATATAGGAATACGCACGACTTTAGGTAACTTCTAAGGTTTACTACGGTAGGTAAGTACTTTGATTTTTAAACGTTTTTAACGTTACTGGGACAGATGGCTAGATATATGCTGATTGGGGCGTGACATCTGCCCCTGCACTACACGTGAGCGATCAAGCGAAACGGGACCAGATGGTAAAATAATTAGTTACGAGGTCAATGCGTTTCGACTTTGGAATTGTTGAATATATTTTTAAAATTGTCTACTTAAAAATACTCTGTTTGCACTAAAATGAAGTTGAGACCGCTCACACATAAATACCACGATCGCTCTGTCAAGAGTGTTGAGCGACGAAAAAGAAGAATCAAAATCGAAAACGAATAACATCCTGTACAAAATGGCTGCCATATCGCCGCCTCCGTTGGGGATTTGACGAAAGATTTATCTGACAAGTGGAAGTAGATAAATGATATGAGAAGTAATAAAATGTAAGCGAAGAGAGACACGCGCGCAGTGTGTGAGCAGGATGCAGTGGCTGGTGTTATTAGCAGGTAGGAAGTACCAGAGTGAATAGGTTTCTTCTAGGCAAGCAGGCATCATTGATATCCATCAGAAGAGGTGGCGGTCAAACGCAAGTATAAAACGGTGGGAACACATACTGGACTGTTAGTACGGGAGCAGGCGCATATTCAGAATTTTGCTTAAGGGAGCAATTTTCGCAGATCCATAGCCAAAAGATTTTGAAATACTCTTGGTCAAAATAAAGTGCTCCGGCCTTGGTTCAGGAGAGAGGGGAGGGGGGTGCAATTGCACCCATTGCGCTTATTTGTTTGTATCATATATCGAGATGGAAAGCGGTAATCATGTCATGTGTCATGACCTTCACGCATGAATTATTACGACAAGCGACTCAAAACTACCACTGTCGGGGCTTTCTTTATGGGGCACCGGAACCTAGGATGAAGGTAAGCAATTTATTGGTAAATACTTAAGTTTAAGTACTGGTAAGTAGGTACAAGTTTTATAGTTATCATCTCCCCCAGGTGTGTCGGTGGCGTTATGCGCGGTGCCGCGTGCGCCGGCGAAGCGGGACTTCCTGGTGGACAGGCACGATGACGGCGGCTACTCCATCTCTGTTGTCGGACGTGAGTATCTATCATGTTATTCTTACTATTGTAAATGTCCTCCTAACTTATGTCTTTGGGGTTCGTATTTACTTTGTGTAGAAATATTCAAGTCGATCCGCGAACAGATCTACTGGCAAACTAGGCTATAGGTTCTGACAACTCAAACAGCAGTCAGAACCTTATATAGAAAAGAACTTGGATTTGCTTGTATTTATCATTCGAGAATGGCAACCAAATCCTAGCCTATTGAAAAGAATAAGAAAACAAAGTTAATGTTACAGCAAGATAAGGTGACAAAGTTCTTGCATCTTGTACTATATTGAGATAAAAAAATACGTAGTTAGTCAATGAAGACCTTTTTATCAATAGATACGAGTATCTATTATATCTAATTATCTATAGATAATAATACTTAAATATCTAGCAAAACCGTTACCTTGTACAGTGTTTATTTTATCTGACATACACCTGAAAAAATAAAATGGCGCTATTAATACAATGTCTCTTGTCTACTTAAATTCCATATTATTATTTTCTCAACAGCATCCGGCTCAGAGTTCCTAGGTCATATCGGGCGCAAGGTCACGGCTGATGACCTCGAGTCAGACGTCTCATTCGAGGTCAGCTCCATGCACGATGAAGCCAGCGACGGATACAAGCTGACCATCAGCTGGGATGGGCCAGCCGACAAGATCTTCGAGGATTGTTTCGATTTTGGTGAGTAGTTCTCACTAAATTAGGTTGGATATTGTGTGTTTGAACGCCACGAGGCAAAAGTCGATAAATTTCTATTGCTATGTGGTTCAAGGACGCGTACCTACTCATAACAGACTAAGTAACGTGAACTAAATATCCTGCCCTTTCCTACAGGTGACAAACAATGGTACGGAGGCCCAGAGCAAAAGAGGCAGTACTGGCCTATCCAGAACGGCCACTTGAGCAAATACTCCATCGTGTCTAAGGAAGAAGACAACTCGGCCGTTTCTGAGCGCTATTGGCTTAACTCCGCTGGACAATACATCTACATTCAACCCGAGGCACCACTCTTCGTTGACCACCACAACATCTTAAACAATCACATTTGTTTCGTAGCTGAAGTTACCGATCCCTACTCCAAGAGTCGCACCCACAACGTCCTCAAATACGATATCTGGTTCTTTGAAAACGCCAAGGTCGCTCAGCAGCACGCTATTGATACCTATCTAGGAAAACCCTCAGGGGTCCCCGATTACAGAATGATTCAGTACCCGGTTTGGTCTACTTGGGCGAGGTATTCCAGAGAAATTGACCAGGAAAGTTTGTGGACTTTCGCGAATGAGATTAAGGATTCTGGCTTTCCCAACGCCCAATTTGAGATCGATGATCTTTGGGAGATCTGCTACGGTTCGCTGACGGTCGATGAGAGGAAGCTTCCTGATTTAAAGCAGCTGGTGCAGGATATCAAGGGTCTGGGCTTCAGGGTCACCATCTGGATGCACCCGTTTATTAACAAAGACTGCGAACCGTGGTACTCTGAAGCTTTAGAAAAAGGGTAAGATTTTTCTGTTGTAACTCAGAACCTATTATTTTGTACTTTTAATTGGTTTTTTATCTTAGATAGCAAAACGAGATAAGAATAGATACGTTGACACAACAGTGAAATTGACAAATTAGTATCGATTCTAAGCACTGATAATTATATCATTATCATTTTTCTATGTATCTGCTTTCTTTTTGTGGTGTCAACAAAGTTTTATAAATAACATACAATAAAATGCCTTTCAACCTTTGAGTCATTATGGAGTAAGCTTTAATTAACACAGTCAGGTTAGACTGTATATGGTTTAAGGACAAAAATGCTTTCAGATCTAGTTGCCATTATCACAGAATGTCCTTTTTTACAGCTACCTAGTCCTAAACGAAGAAGGAAGCCCAGACACGAGCTGGTGGAACAACAACGGCTCCGTTCCAGCCTACATCGACTTTACCAACCCGGAGGCCTCTACTTGGTTCACGGACCGAGCGCGGGCGATCATCGATACTTACGACATTGACTCCATCAAATTTGATGCTGGGGAATCTAGCTGGTCTCCTCAGGTAAATCCAAAACCAACCCCTTTGCTTATAACTACATCTTCTATAAACGTTTTACAAGGAGCGAGATTTTGTGATAGTGAACGAGTAACCAAGAAAAAGACCAAACCAAATCATCATATGCCTTCCTCTTTTTACACGCTTTTTCTTAGCTTCGCTTGTACCTATGTTTGTAACCGACTCCTTTGGGCGCGATTTTAACCCACTTTAAACGGCCAGAATTCGTTCAAACTTTGTAGATATACTCGTATCGAGGACCGATAACAATAAACTAAACAAAGCGTGTTTTTTAGTTTTTTTGAACTATTAATTATTGAAACACCCCAACCAGCAAAGTAGTCCTAGAATGCGATTTTATAATGCTATGTGGACTTATATAGCTCCGATGATGGTTTTGGTATTTGCTACTACGTTTATAACAGCATTAATGAATGCCGTTTTTACTTCAGTACGATTAATCCTATAATTTGAACTTATATCGGTATATAGGATCATATTTCGTGGCCACTACTGGATTAAGACTCCTATAAAAGCTAGGAACAAAACTAATTGCACTCAGGAGTAATTAATCCGGTAACTCAGACTTATATGCGCCTATAAGATAACATCTTAGGAGCGTTTAAATCTTAAGACTCCTCGAGAAGCATGTACCAGGAATATATACACTGAGGCGCAATTACTCTTGTTATTTATACTTATAACCTCATATAAGCTAATATTTTATGGCCAATATAAGTAAATTCAAGTTAAACTACTGAAAAGCATTTATATTTCTTGTCTGGTTTTACATTACCTTAGAAGTGTATTTTATATCCGCGTTTCAAAGATAATAAAATCACTAAGATTATAACAACACGCAGTAGGATAAAATGTTCTCTATATAGGTTTATCGCATCCCATTATAAGCTTAGATACACTTATATAGGCATTCCATAGTAGTGTTATAGTCTAAGTAATCTCAAACAATCCTGGTCAAAACTCTCATAAGGTCACTTTTGCTTGAAACTACCAATATAGGCTAAAACACGCTTTATATAGTTTTGCTAATTCTATTATAGGATTTGATATCAGCCATTAATATTGCAACTGGTTTTTTAACTGGTGAAGGGCGCATCGCGAATTCTGGTGAGGGTTCCGGACAAGATAACTGTAACTTTAGATGGAAGAGGTTCGGGCTACGAAAGTTGTAATGAAAAATCATTGAGCGATTCTGAAAGCGATAATGAGGCAGAACTTTCAGATTACAACAAAAGAACTGCGTTATTCTATTAAAAACTGGGCTTTGAACTTCAATATTTCTCATGCTGCATTAAACTCTTTACTTGAAGTTATAAATGTGAGAATAAACGATGTTTTGCCTTAAGATGCACGAACACTATTACGAGTAAATACAAAAAAAGAAAACCTACACATTACTATTTCGCCCCCAGGGCACTATTGGTACAATGGTCTGATCAAATGTTTGAAAAGAATTTTTGAAAAATGTTCCCTGTCTACCAGTTGAGGTTTCTCTGAATATTATATTGATTGATATATTGATGGATTACCAGTCTTCGGCAGTTCGTGATACCAGTTTTGGTTATATTATGTACCATCTTCGAAATACCAAATTTGGCACCGTTTGTTGTGGGTAAGTAAAAATAAATGAAACATGAATAATATACCTAAAGTTACCTGCTTCATGACCAAGTAGTCTAATATGTATGTTGTTTTTTTTACCTATTTGAATTTTGTGCCAGTTAAGTAAGTACACTGTCTTATAACCTTAATTTTTTTATGACAATAAAATATGCATTTTTATTTTCAACAGGAATCTATGGTGGAGATGGAAAACCATCAGATCTTGATGCTTTTCTAGGGCCTTTAGTGACAGAAATGAAGCAACTTGAAGAAGGATTAATACTCAATAATGCTACTGATTTAAATGATGAAAAAGTAGTGCATGTAAAACTAAGAGCTTTCATTTGTGATTCACCAGCTAGGGCAATGATAAATCGATCGATATCAAGGAATATCACCATACTTTTATTTCGATCGTTGGCAACCTGAATATAATAATTAGATATTAATTATAACATAACCATTAAATTAAATAAAAACAATGTTTAAACTAATGTTTAACCTAGCACGCACAACAAACCCTTACAATATTCCTAAAGCATGCTAATCTATGAATATCAATAGAGTTTGTTTTTATCTGGGCACTGTGGAACCCTAATTGGTAACAATATGGCGAATCTTCGGTTTTAGCACTTGCCAATATAGAACCAGTATTACTTATATTGGCGCTAAGTCACACTTGGCAATGCTCACCGAAAAAATGGTAACTGTTCATGATATTTTCATAATAAAATATTAAATATTAAAATGTAAATACGTAAATTACAAGAAGCGCTTTAAAATTTTAATTAAAACCATGATAGGTTTTTCAGTAAATTCACATTCCCCTACGAATACACACCAGAATAACAACAATAAGCTTTCGATTTTCTACATTTATTATCATTCTACATTTATATTCTTGACATTTATTATTATTAAATTAAACTCAAGTAATGTTCACACAAACAATTTCTTGACCGACAGATAACCATTCGACTGTTCACTAAATGTGAGCTTAAAGAAGAATTGCGAGGCGCGTATTCATCTCAAATTTTCCTATAATTTACTTAAATTGGCATTTGCAGGACTAATTGCATTGACGTAATTCTATTACAGGAGCAATATAGGCGTAAACGGCATTGAAGCGGTCTATTATAAACACGATATAAGTAAAAGTTTACTTATAAAGTGGGCCCTTTTCCGGACTTATAAGCGGATATAAGTCTTATATAGTCCTAGGGAAATGCTCTCCTGGAGATAGTTTAAAAACCACTTTTTGCTAGTTGGGACATTACCTCCTCAAGAAGTCCTCAGACTTTGAAACTGAGAAAATTATCTGTAGGATAAAGCTTCTGAAATGAAACCACGGTTGTACTTGGTTACAGATCCCGGTACAGAATGGCGATATTGATCTGCACCCCGGCAACGTCGTGCAGGATTACGTGAGGGCTGTCTCGCAGTTCGGACCCATGATCGAAGTCAGATCAGGCATGAGGTAGCACACAACAAACGTTACTAAATAGGTACCTACTTAAAAGACCCCTGACCGCAAATTAGTTGAGAGAAACGGGTAACAGGTACTCTCTTCTTAATTTCCAATCAATAAACGCATTACGTTTAGGTCGGCAGTCGCCACTAACAACAAAAGAAAATGTGAAACATTTCCGTGATTCATTGCGACAATGCCTTTAGAATAGAATAGAATAGAATAAAATTTATTGCATAAAACTGTGTAGGTACATAAAGGTCTTAATAAAATAAAGTCTCAACAGTAATATCCATTGTGGACGTACAATAACTAATAACAAGAATAATTTCTATAATATTAGGTTAGGAGCTTTGACACACTTCACAAAGTGTTTCAATAAAAATTGCCTAGCATTTAGCATTTTAATTCAAAAAATTCTTTAACGGAGTAAAAATTATATTGCAGCAGCCATTTAAAGACTTGATTCCGAAATCTAAAATATGACAGTTCTTTAAATGTTTCTGGAATATGATTATAAATTTTTATAGCCATTACATAGCAGTTTCTGTGAAAGAGAACATTGTTACATTGGGGTAATAGTAATCGGTTAGGATATCTAGAGTAATGACTACAATTGTCTTTAATTTTCTTAAAGTGTTCAGGGTGTTTTTTTACAAAAGTACATATTTCGAAAATATACATAGATGGAAGCGTAAGGACCTTTAATTCTTTAAAAAGCGGCTGACAAGACTCTAGAGGATTGGCACAGCATATAGCACAGATGCATCTCTTTTGTGCTATAAAGGCTCGATTGAACTCTACTGAGTTTCCCCATATTAAAACGGCGCTTACATAACCATGGTAGGCCATGAGTGATGTTTTTCTTGATGCCACTAATGATAACCTACGAAGTGCATAGACAAAACTACTGAGTTTTGAGCATACTTTGCCTATAATGAGCTTTCCAGTCACAGTGCTGGTCAATAATAATGCCAAGAAACGTTGCTGAACTAGTTTCATTTATTTTATTATTTTGGTATTGTAAGTTAAGATTTAGAGGTTTAGATCGAATATTATAAAATTGCATGAAGTTTGTTTTACCTATATTTACTTTCAAATTGTTACTGTTAAGCCAATCTATCACATGTGTAATTGTTTTATTAATTTCTACTTCAAAATCTTTTATTTTATCTTTAGCGATTATTGTGGATATATCATCGGCAAAGAGAACGCATTTATGAGGGGTTATATTGGGAAGGTCGTTTATGTATAGAAGGAACAGAAGTGGTCCTAATACACTACCTTGTGGTACGCCGAATTTGTTGTGTACAAAATTAGATTTAAAGCTAGTCATCACATTATTATTGTTGATTTTATTAATTTCGACACACTGTTTTCTGTTGTTAAGATAACTCTGTATCCAATCGTGAGCAAGTCCTCGAATACCATATAGCTCCAGTTTTGATAATAAGTTTTTGTGACAAACAAAATCGAAGGCTTTACTCATATCGAAATAAATAACAGATAGCGGAGTTTTTTCATTTATATGTTCTGTAATACTTTTGACTAACAAAAAATTAGCCAGTGTGGTTGATTTATTTTTTTGGAAACCATTTTGTTCGGATTTAAGGATGTTGTGCTTCAATATAAAACTATACAGCCTCTGGTGCATAGCTTTTTCAAATATTTTGGATAATATTGGTATCAAGGTAATAGGTCTATAATTATTAATATCTAATTTATCATCTTTTTTGTATAAAGGTTTTACAATTGAACATTTTAAAGCATCTGGAAAAGTGCCTTCTTCAAAAGATAAATTGATAAGATGACAAATTATTTCAGAACATTCGTTGCTACAAAGTTTTAGTATGTGTGTGGTTATTTCATCGTATCCTACGGATTTGGTATTATTGAGCGAGCTTATAAGTTTTTTAACTTCATTAAAATCTGTAGGTTTCAAGAAAATGCTTGAAATATTATTACCAATAGTTTTGTTATATTCCAAGGATTTAGTTTGCCTGTGTATGTTATATGTGTTAGTTGTATTTATAAAGTTGCTGTTAAATTGATTTGTTAATTCTGTTGGATCCTCGAAATATTTGTCACTGATTTTAACTTTTCCAATATTATTATTCATATTTGAATTTTCGTTGTTTTTTATAATATCCCATGTAGCTCTACATTTATTTTTTGAGTTGGATATAATGCGATTATTGAGGTGTTTTTGGGATAGCCGTATAGATGTTTTAAGATAATTTGCATACTTTCTATAGTTATGTTTGGTATAAATGTTTTTATTTTTATAGTATTTAAATCTCAGGCGTCTTTTTGTAGCACATGATATTTTTATACCTTTCGTGATCCATTTTACTGTTTTAACCGTATTAGTGATTCGTACCCTGACAATTGGGAAGCATAATTTATATAGTACGACGAAAGTGTCATGAAACTGTGTAAATGCTGTATTCAAATTTGAACTCTCATATACTTCGTAAAAAGATAGACTTTGGAGGTGATTTTGAAATTTTTCGATGTTGTCCTGTCCGTAGTCTCTTCTCTCTTTATAAAAGTATTTAGAACGAGTTTTAACTTTATGTGTTACGAAACTTAGTGTTTGTCCCGTATGATCTGACAAACCAGTGTAGTGTACATTACCAATGGCTTCTGAGACATTGCTGATTATATTATCAATACACGTCTTTATTCTAGTTGGTTCATTAATATGTATTTTAAATCCGTAATTTGTTACGATTTCTTTAAATTCTTTAGTAGTTTTGTTAATTTTTAATATATCAATATTAAAATCCCCAACAATAATGATTTTTTTTTTTAGTTCTTTTATATAGTTTATGTAGTACTGTTTGAAATTTTTCCGTAAATATATTTGTGTTTGAAGTAGGTGTGCGGTAAATGCATATAATAAAACATTTATAAGCTGGTAGATCTACTCCACAACATTCAAAGCTTTGTTCAACTGAAAGTTGATCAAGGAAGGATAATTCTTTGTATTCAATCTCATTTTTGAGAAGAATGCAAACGCCTCCACGTTTTTGATGTTTCCTGAAACATTTTGTAGCTAGCTTATAGCCTTTAAGTTTTATATTATTTTCATCTCCAGATTTGACAAATGCCTCTGATATACATATAGCATTTAATAATTTGTCATTTTCAGCAAAGTCTAGAACACTAACTTGGAGTAAATCAAGTTTACCGAGTAACCCTGCAATATTTTGGTGTAGTATAGTAAACATTGGCTCTTCTTTATTGTGAGAGACGAAAAAATGTTTTCGGTTCGGTGTTATTTTTCTGGATATTATTTATTGTTCGTTGAAAATAAAAAGGTATGGTTCCTGGTTTTGGGGTGAATTTTGGGTTTTTGTCGGTTGAGTTTCGTGAGGTTGAGTTAGTTGTTGCTTGTGACAATTTTTTGATCATCAATGTTTCGTTCATTTTGTGAAATAAATATGGTATCGTGCCGGGTTTGAGGTTAGTTTGCCGGTTGGTTTTTATATGCTTTGTAATATTTTTGCCTAAATAAGCAGATTTGTAGTCTTCTGTATTTATTAGATTATTAATAATCTTATACAAGTGTACCTTTGATTGCATGTCATTTGATGTGGCAAGAAAGCAATTTTTTGAGTTTTTGACTATGGTTTTAAGTCCTTGGTTTAGTTTCTCCTCATTTAGGTGTATATTGTTGTTAACGCCAGTTATAATTATTTGTGGTTTTTTAATGTTTTTTAGGATTATTTAGGATTAGGATTATTATTTATTATTTATTTAGGATTGCACACATTTTGGAATTTGAATCATAGCTGTTCTTAGATAACCGCCTTATCTTCAAGTGAAACATATTTTAGGTAAGTAACAACCTTAACACAGCAGGTGATTAAATGCCTCTAACCATAGATAGGTACATAATAACTTTGAAACTAGATAATGAATTAACCAATGACCGTACCAAATCTGAATAATTATGTACTTAGTTAAAACCCAAACTTAGCTTGTTTGGCTTATTGAATAAGTCAGAAACAAGCTCTAAAATGCATCCCTGTCGCAGGACGCAGGACCTGCCCGTGTTCATCCGCATGGTGGACAAGGACACGCTGTGGGACTTCGACAACGGACTCGCCACACTCGTCACCACGCTGCTGCAGATGAACATTCAGGGTGAGTCAGTAGCTGATCCAGGGACTGAGGGACTTGAGCCCTCCCAAAAACATTTGGGTCCATTACTGAATAATCTATAGTTCCCTACCTCCAGCTGCTTCAAGCTCAAGCCCCTATTAAATCAAAATCTTTGATCCGCCACTAGGGTTTAGATAACGCGGACTCGTATTTGCAAGGAGCTTTTAAAAACTCTGCAAGAGTAATGGGGACAGAGGGACATTCTATACATCCTACAAAGCAATTCATCTACAAATATTGAAGGAGCAAATCTTATAGCAAAAAAGGACACAATTTTGCTTCCAGTTTTACTGTCCATGCTTGTCCTTGATATTTTATTAATTCGTTAGCTTGTTAGTGTTTATGTCAGTTGAAGTAGGTACCTAAAAGGGTACCTAGTAGGTATCTAAAGTAAATTTCCTTCTCCAATTTAACATTTGACCAAATATAACTCTAAATAATGATCTAGGTATAAACTATAAATCTAGAATAATATTCCGTTTGTCCTCGCAGGCTACACGCTCGTGCTCCCCGACATGATCGGCGGGAACGGCTACAACGAGAGCCCCAGCAAGGAGCTGTTCATCAGGTGGCTGCAGGCCAACGTGTTCATGCCCTCGCTGCAGTACTCCTTCGTGCCCTGGGACCATGACGACGAGGTAATTATTCTTCTTGTTCCACTCTCAGAGACGTTTGAAGGTTGGCAGTCGGTATTTTTCAAGTTTCCTTGTCCAGTGCGAGTCTAAATAATATATTTTTGAAATATCCAGCTCCTTTGTGTTGCAGACTTGCAGTTAATGACAAGTTAATGTTTATTAGTATATGGTTGCTGACGTAAGATAGAAATACGTAGCTTAATATATTTATTTGGGTTTATCATAACCCAAAAGTCTTAGACCATGATCATGACCACCATTATCTACCGTTTTCCACTCACTGCTGAGTATAGGTCTCCTCTTCAAGGTACTGATTGAAAACCGATTAAAGGTCTCCCCAAATAACCAACTAAGTATTGCGTCTGAGTTAAAGCACCGGGATCTTCAGAAGAACGCACATAGCACTTTTCTCAAAGCAAAACTTCCGGAAAATACTAGAGCATTTTTACTGAACATTATTATTATTTTATTATTCCTACCTTTAATCTTTCCACTGCTGCGACACCACGCTGGCCAAATGCGGATTGGTGAATTCACATGCGTCATTGCATTTCTTTTCCGAACTTAGGCAATTATGCAGGTTTCCTCACAATGTTTTCCTTCACCGCCAGCCAGCTAGTCAGTGATACCACTGACTAGTAAATTCGTATATAAGTTTGAAAGAACTTATTGGTACGAGTCGACCTGCATGCACATCTACCATCGTAAAATTTTCAAAAAATAGGAAAATTATAGGTAATAAGTAAACAGGTACTCAATATTTAAGTAGGTACAGTACAGGTACAGGTAGTTGGTAAGTCCGAACTTTGATCTTGTGTGCCTACCAAAGTTGCACCTTGCTCAATCTTTTGTAAAACTAATTAAGAATAAAACATTAGTAATCATTCCGGATCTGTTGGTAATCTTATCTTCTTATCTATAATTAGCGCAATCTTTTTAGAGCTAAACAATTACCAACGAATTCTTTGAAGATTATTCATTGCTTATTGACTAATCTGTACGTCATCGTGTTAAAAATAAGCTGTGACATGCATGATTTTTATTGCGGACACATTGAGCAGAAGTACATTAAGCAAATCTAGATTACTTATAATTTAAAACTAGCTTATCACGCTGACAGCGGTGAATGTATCTGATAATACTTTAACGATAATCTCGTCAATGCAAACAAAGAAACATCCAACAATAAAAATAAACGTTTTCACTAAATCTAATGAATGCTAAAGTTGGTAAATAACAGCTGCGTAATAGCCATGGTAGCCATGAGCCGTGGTAGCTCAGTGGGAGAACAGCCGCTTCGTATTCTTGAGGTGGCGGGTTCAAACCCCGACTCGTACCAATGAGTTCTTTGGGACTTATGTACGAATTTATAAACCACTGGCTTTTCGGTGAAGGAAAACATCGTGAGGAAACCTGCATATGTCCGGAGAAGAAATTCAATGGCGTATGTGAATCCTCCAACCCGCACTTGGCCAGCGTGGTGGAATATGGCCTAATCACCCTTCGAGGGTAGACCTGTATCCCAGCAGTGGGAGGATTAAAGGTTACATATGAATAGCCATGGCTAGAAGCAAATTATGTCACTAAGAGAGCTTTTCTGAAGTTTTCTACAAAGCTGAATCAGTAGATGTGGTTTGCGGTGAAACATTTTCAATGCTAAATTGCTCTACTGTCTTTGCCAAAATTTAAATTTAAATTGACGACCTGTTTGTTTAAAACTCTTGGTTTCGTCATGCGGCAGACCGCTAGATTTCGAGACAGGAACGCTATTGTAACTTTATTCTACTCATTTGTACGCAGCAAGCTCGAGTACAATTCCATAGTCTGGGATCCACATGAGAAAAACTATGGGCTTATGTTGGAGCGGGTACAAAGAGAATTTTTGCGATATTTGTACAAAAAAATATATGGATATTATCCTTTGCTATATCCGTCTTTGTTTGTTGCTGGAATGGTAGGCATTAATATGCTTGAGTTAAGGCGGAAGTGTGCGTTATTAGTGCACTATCATCAGTCAGCTGCTCAATGGGCGGATTGATAATTCTTGTTCTCTGGCTCGCTGCTCGCTGGCCGTGCCGGACCGGGTGCGTCAGTCGCGCGCGTGCTGCGTGCGGAAACTCTTCCGGACTCCGCGCGTACGTACTGCCACAGCTCAGTATGCTCCTACGAATCAGGCCATTAATCTGCTCAACGATCTGATTGGTCAGGAACCAGACCTAGATTTGTTTTGTACCCGTTACAATCGTTTTATTGAAGCATGTATTCGTTTTTTTAGTAATTTTAATGTTAACACCTAGTTTAAGATTTGTTATTGTGGCTTGCTGTGCGCGTTGGCTTTGCTGTAAGCATAGCAAGCATTTGAAAGTAAATAAATAAAGCGGTAGTTCGTCCACCGTATGAGCAAGAGGTCCCGGGTTAACTAACGCCCAGACCGAGACTGTTCTCGGTCTGGGCGTTAGTTAACCCGGGACCTCTTGCTCATACGGTGAACTCTTGAGGTTGAAGTATCTGTATACTTCAACCTAATCTTTATCTTCTTCTGGTTTTTTAATTCTTGCTTATTTATCGATATTCCCAGGCGGTAGAAATCTGCCGGAAGTACACACAGCTCCACGCGGACTATGCTGACGAGATCGTGGCGGCCATGCAGGCCTCCGTGGAGCGGGGAGCGCCCGTCAACCCGCCCATCTGGTGGCTCGACCCTGAGGACGAAGTCGCTCTTGCTGTTTGGGACGGTAAGTCAATATAGAAACCACTTGGGGCAAGAAATTGGAGCTATTTGAAACGTTAAAAAAGGGGAAGTCTTATAGTTTACTTTTTATTCACGTGGGGAAATCTAACAAGATATCCAGTTGTGTTGAGCTGCAATCAGGTAATCAGTGCTCTATTACAACTCCTCGATGGCCCGTCTTGTTTTTGGTTTTGTTTTTGGTGGGCCTCGGGTTCCCAGAGGTTCAAGTATAAAATAAAGTAGTCTACAATCGGTTCCTCAATTCTGATCGTGGTCACTGGAACCCCTAACACGGACAATCGGCCGTCATCGATTCCGTTCCGAAGTAGCCCTCAGCGCCTGGTAGAATTTAGAACAGGAGGTGGCTTCTTTTACTTGGTCAGACCATCGTGTAGCGACCAGCCTCGAATCGAAATAAAACTGACTTACCACTATTTAACAACAAGCCAAGATACTGCTACAAATATTTTATTATTTCAAGATTATGTGTGCTGGTTGTTAAATGCTTCGATTTTGTTTCTACCTCTATAAAAGGCTTCACACACAGCAGCTATAATGTAAAGATGTACATTATAGCACGATACATCTCATTACATCTTTCCATAGAAATCGTCAGGATGTAAAAATATACATTATAGCTGTCGTGTGTGGTCTCCTGACGATTTCTATGGAAAGATGTAATGAGATGTATCGTGCTATAATGTAGGTACATCTTTACATTATAGCTGCTGTGTGTGAAGCCCTTAATACTGTACAGCTGTTATAATTACTCGTAGGTACAGGGTGTCATTGACATAGATGACAATTTTTTTTTTTAAATTAGTGTGTGTAGGTACCTACTTATGTACACGCGTTAGAAGTTATACTTTTTTGGCGTATGGAAAAATAAATTATACATACCGACAATTAACCTCAAATCTATAAATGCACTCAAAACAGTTTATTCAAATCAGTTTTATCACTAATATTCAATATATTTTATTATATAGATATACTAATAAATAATAAATTATTAGTAAATACTATCACCGTCGTCCTATATGAAATTGATTTATTAAAAATACCAAAATAATATTTATTTATTCACACTGTTTAATTATACTCGTACGAAACGCGTGTTCTAAATATTATAAAAATACTAGAATATACAACTTGAACATAATGCAGTTATCAATTTTCATGACACCTAGAACTAACTTCACGATTTAGAATTTAGTTGTCGGTGTGCGCGCGCATCGTGCCGCCTACAACTAACTTCACGGTGTAGAATTTAGGTGTTGCGCATCGTAAAAATTCACTCTCATTATTTTTCTCTATCGCGCCATAAGAAGTATAACTTCAATAAAGATTAAAAAAACAACTCCATTTCAGAATTCCTGCTAGGTGAGAAGATTCTCGCAGCCCCCGTGCTGGAACGCGGCGCAGTGTCCCGCGACATCTACCTCCCCCGCGGCGCGTGGCGGGACGCGGCCGGCGCCGCCCACTCCGGCCCGGTGTGGCTGCGAGACTACCCCGCGCCGCTCGACACGCTGCCTTACTTTACTCTGCAGGATTAAATAGACTGCTGTGGGGTTTCTTTTTCGGGATACAGAAAGAAGTCAAACCTACAGCATCAGGACCTTGCTCTTGAGATCTTTATTTTTTTCTTTCACCCACGAAGCCAAGGTTCACGATCAGGAATGAGTCGTCTTTCACTCAGTAAATCATATTAGAAATAAAACTTTTTTTGTCTAACTCTTCTTACAGGATACAACAAACTTTATTTAATTTCCAAAAAAAAACAAATGTTATAAGATTTTAAGCGAATGAGAATGTTTGTAATTTATTGGTGTGTAAATAAAATATTTGATAACTAAGTATAAATGTGTACTTTATTTTTAACCCTCGATGCAAACCGATGTATGTATTTAGTCCCCAAACGGCTGTACCGATTTAAATTTTGTTTATTTGAAAGGTGACTTTGATCGAGAGTGTTTTTAGATAAGACCGGAAAATGAGTTGAACGATTCTGAAACTTACTTCTTTAGCAGATTGAAGATTACTTATCCGCTTATTTTGGTCAGGGGTTCTTCGAATTAGATTACTTGAACGGAAAAAGATAAATTAGTGATGGTAAGTAAGTCATCATTACAAAGCCAGAATGAAAAGTGTTCTCTAGCCTATGTCACTGCAAAAAATCACGTCAGAATATTCCTTGCTGATAAAAGCAGAATAAACAAATAATCACACTTTATTATTTATTAAAACCGGCCAAGTGCGAGTCGGACTCGCACACCGAGGGTTTCGTACAAACCTGTAGGTTTATAAGTAAAAGTTATGATGTATGTTTTTTTATTCTTTTCGCAATTTTTCCTTTATCTGTGCTATAAGACGTTGCTTCGTACCAAATTTCAAGATTCTGAGTTCACGGGAAGTACTTACCGTAAGGTTTTGATTCCCTTGCGAGTGTCGCTTTGCGTCTTATACGGCTGTATCTTCTGATTCCGCTGGTTTAGAAGTTTGATTTGTTTCACAGCTCCAAGGGACAGTTAAGTAGACTTGAGTATTTCATATTAATTCAGGTTGAAAACCTTCACGCGTTCCTGAGAAAAAGGGTCTTGACAGACAGACGGACAACAAAGTGATCCTACAAGTATTATTTTTTTTCTTTTGAGGTACGGAACCCTAAAAATTAGTAGAAATATTACAGGAAATCTGTATAAAACTGACATTTACAAAAAATCGTAATATCCTATTGTATATATCCAAAAGTCATCCAAAATATCGTAACAATAACTGTATCAAGACCGGTTTAGTATCTACCCAACGGTGGTCTATGATAAGAATGATAACAAATAATCACACACGCACACAAACTTTCGCATTTATTTATAATATTAGCCTGAATATGTCACCAGATAGTACGGCTCCTTAGCTCGAAAAAACCGGGTTTTCGGTCCCATCTGGCAGAAAGCACGAAACTTGGCATGCAAGTAGCTTTGATATATGTAATTAAATCTCGAAGTAGAAACACCTCAGAAGACCATTGTTTCCCTCCCTCCCCCTCCCCTTTTTGTGTCCCATAATATGGTTTTTTGAGATTTTCTCGAAAACGGTTCAAGTTACGAGAAAACTGTTTAAGACAAGTATGTTTTCTATAACATTTTCTACAATATTGCTCTTTGATGCATGATAGCACCTATGGTTTTCAAGATATGCTGATATTCATTTCAGGCCAAACCAAAAAATGACAATTTCTCTTAAGAGGCCTCGGTGAGCAGTAGATGATATCATAAGTTTATAAATAAGTTTTCCCAAAGTTTTCAACATCGCTTAATCCGACAACCTCAAGAAACATTTTGTCAATGACGCCTTGTGTCTCAAATCAGATAAATGATGATGATGGCTGACGAAAAAAAAAATCTAACTTTTGAAATGTAGATCAAGTACGGACTTTTCTAGGAAAATGATTAAAAAAGATGGCCGCCATACAAATAAACACAAAAAAAGGAAATGCTCATAGCTGTGGAACCGCTGTAGATAGATGGAGTGTGCTTGAACAAATATCATAAAGGTTTATAAGGACAATCGAGATTTAGTAACAAAAATCCAAGATGGCGGATTTCATATTTTCGTCAAATTTCGATGGATCTTCCAAATTTTAAAGTTTTCCTAGGATGGTGATATTATGGTGATTTGGGGGGCTCATAAGGTCTTTAAATTCATTCCTGAAATATTTTCAAAGCACACTCCATCCATCTACAGCAGTTCCACAGCTATGAGCATTTCCTTTTTTTTGTTTATTTGTATGACTGTCCAACTTTTTTGTATGGCGGCTATCTTTTTTTATCATTTCCCCAAAAAGGTCCATACTTGAGCTATATTTCAGAAGTCTAATGTATTCCTCTATCTCTTATCGTTCCCGAGATATGAGAGATTAAATTTTTCGTCAGCCATCATCATCATTTATCCGATTTGAGCCACAAGGAGTCAGTTTTCAAAAAGTTTCTTGAAATTTTCGGATTTAACGATGTTGAAAACTTTTGGAAAACTTATTTACAAACTTGTGATATGAGGCCTACTGCTCGCCGAGGCCTCTTAAGAGAAATTGTGATTTTTTTGGCCTGGTCTGAAATGAATATCCAACATATCTCGAAAACCATGAGTCCTATCAACATGCATCGGAAAACAATACTGTAGAGAATGTTATAGAGAACATACTTGTCTTGAACAGTTTCCTAGTAGCTTGAACTGTTTTTGAGAAAATCGTGAAAAACCCGTTTTGGTGACCTTCTTTCTACCCGGAGTAAAATTTTTTGCACGTATCGGATCGATGAGGACTTTTTAGGTTTCATTTATGATGGTGTTTTAAACAATCCTACCAATTTTCAGCTGGGTGGGAATTACTGTACCCTCGAATGTCTAAATTGTCCCGGCTATACGAGAAATTGAACTTTTTTGGTTTGGCTTGAAATTAATATCAGCGTATCTCGAAAACCATAAGTGCTATCAAAATGCATCTGAGAGCAATATTGTAGAAAATATTATAGAGAACATACTTGTCTTGAAAAGTTTCCTCGTAACTTGAACGGTTTTCGAGAAAATCTTAAAAAACATATTTTGGGACACAAAAAAGGGGGGAGGGAGGGAAACAATCGTCTCTCGAGGTGTTTCTACTTCGGGATTTAATTACACATACAAAAGCTACCAGCATGCCAAGTTTCGTGCTTTCTGCTAGATGGGACCGAACATTTTGCTAAGAAACTGGACTAAGACGTACCAGCATCGTCTATAAAAACCGGTAAAAAACATACTTCAGCATTCAAAAATGCCCAAAATGATCAGAAATCGTAACACATTGTAGATATTTAAACATACTTTATTCCAATTTTATCAGATATGAAGACAAATCCAAATTTTAGCAATCGATACCAGATAAGGAAACAGATAACTGATAAATAAGACAAGTTATCTGACATATATATAATTATACCAACGTAGTTTTTTATTCATTGCCACTTATAATTTGGCCACGATCGATGGCGGCTTTGGGTACATTTTTAGGTAAGAAAACAATGTTCTATGGTTCGTTAAAAACATCCCAGTGGTATACCCAGGTGTCTCAGGTGAACTTAATTAATGGACCACGGAAGAGGCTTAGTCATAAGTTACTTAAAAACATTTTACACCTACTAACTTATAACTAAGTACGTGCTTTTATTATTTTTACGGTACATTATTTTATCTAGATTCAGTGGTTATTTTGCTCATCGCCACAGGAATGAGCCACGGGTAACGTGCCCGCGGAACTACAGCCACACAGGCTGCTGCCCCGTGAATTTTTTCGAAGCAAAAATCGTAACACCAAAAGAGAAACACTTTACTAATTTAATTACCGTTTATTTCAAGCACTATTGACACTTGCTGCGCACGCACAATCAGCGAGTTTCGCTTCGACGCACAATGAGCGATCCGATGGCGCAGGCGCCTCCAGGGTCAGCCTGGAGCCCACCGCCGGAGGCGTCGAAGTGGTCGTTCTTGAAGGTGAGTTCGTTAATTCCGCCCCATTAACTTATATGCAGAGTTGAAGAACAAACATTATAAAGTATTATAAATTCAAGAAAAAAAAATTGTCGCTTCTGATAAGCGCTCAGTATCACCACAATGACGGTAGGGTTTAAGTTAGGTATTCACCTAAACCACAAGTGATTTCCACAGCCGTTTCTAGCATAGCGCCAGTAATGCCCACTCAGGCAACCTCTATCTATTTCGGAATTCTCCTTCTTTGTCCTTTAATGATTGTGTGAACTGTGAACAATGAACATATTAACAATTTTCAACGTTGCATTTTCGCAGACAACGAACGAAAAGTGGTTGGTCAAATCTGTAGTACCCAATTGTCCGCCTACACCGTGGAAGACACAGAGAGTGGAGTAGAGGTCCAAATGGAAGGAGGCACCCTGTCCATTCAAACTGGTTACGATGATCAACGAAATAGAAGATTAATATTTGTAGGAGTACGCCTTAACACCACAAACTCAGGCAGAGTAGAGAGCTTTATTGAATTGGGTGAGTACAACACACACAGACACACACACACACACACACACAGTACAGTTGGGTTTGGGTTATATTTCAATGAACCTAGTTTTACCCTATTGAGGACTTCTTCACTTTTGAAACTAAACTCTATTGAAATCAACCATTTTTACTTTATTTTTGCCTTTATGTATGTTTGCCAAGGAAAGCCGAAAACAACCTATGCTAAGGCAATAACAGTAAGTCTTTTTATGTAAAATCTTTTTTTAGAGGAATGGAATTGGTATGGAGGTCGAATGAGAGCCAACCAAGTCTACCCGATCCAAAATATAAATCTGCCTTACGATTCATACTACACCAAGGAACACGATAATGGAGCAATAGCCGAGCGATACTGGTTGAACTCCAATGGACAATACCTATACGTGTATCCCGAATCGCCTCTGTTTGTGGATTACAACAATGCTACCAGTACCAACTTTACTCTCAATCCGGGCAACCGACTCCGCCTTGCAGCTTATATCGACGAACCTTATTCTTGGAGAAGGCATGAAATCGTACAAGAATACCACCAGTGGTGGTGGCTCGATCCAAAACAAGCGCATAAGCACGCTGTTGAGAACTACTTAGGTAAACCGTCCGGAGTGCCCGACTTCCGCATGGTTCAGCACCCTATCTGGTCTACTAGGGATCAATATTCTAGAGATATCGACGAGAATAAAGTTCTAGAGTTCGCAAGTCAGATCAGAGCCTACGGTTTCAAGGACTCCCAGTTTGAAATCGACGATATGTGGGAAAGCTGCTACGGGTCTTTGACTGTTGACCAGCAGAAATTCCCTAATTTCGCTAAGACAGTAGGGGATTTAAAGTCAATGGGGTACAGAGTAACACTCTGGGTACACCCCTTCATTAACAGAGACTGCGAGCCTATTTATTCAGAAGCTTTGCGGAATGGGTAAGTTCCTGATGTTTTATGAAAGACAAATGTTTAAAAGTTTAGACTTTAAAGAAAATATTTCATGCTAGGTGGATCAAAATTAATTTTATTAATATGTCACTGTTTTCTTCAGATACTTAGTTCTCAATGAAGAAGGCAGTCCAGACACTACCTGGTGGAATGACAACGGCTCCCCGGCGGGCTACATCGACTTCACCAAGCCCGTTGCTGCCGAGTGGTTCGCCAATCGACTAAGGAACTTCATGATATACTATGGCATTGATAGCTTCAAGTTCGACGCTGGTGAAAGTAGTTTCGCCCCTAAGGTTTGTGGCAAAAACTAGTGTCCGATCGAAACAGGTTTTTCGCGAAGTTGGCCGATAATTCACGAACACTCGAATTTCGGCACGGCTGAAAGTTTCGGTCATTTTTGTCCAAAGCCGAAACTAAAGCCGAAACTAGATTTCTTGGCCGAAACTTGCAGAAACCGAACGTTCGGTCGGTCACCAGAAAAAAAAACAAATTATCATTGTTTTCTACTTTCTGGTATTATGCTTTTTTGTCGATAAACCTGTATTAATGTACTAATTGTTAAGCTCTCAGAAAACTTTTAAAATTCTTACTTAGTTTCTGTTACTCCACAGATTGCTGTTCAGACTGGTGATATTGAATACCAGCCGCACCATATCGTCCAAAGTTACGTGAGGACCGCCGCGAGGTTCGGCGACATGGTTGGAGTGCGCACTGGTTTCATGTAAGAATCCATATTATCATGAGCACTAGAAAATATCCGACTTTACTTCGTTACCGTAAAACGAGGTGGCTTTAATTAATTTTATAATTAAAACAGGTGTATTTGTTACAAAATTAACTTTTAAAATGTATAAAAAACACTGTAAGTATTAGCGACTGCTTAAAAACTTTAAGTGCGTTTTTTTGAAAAAAATCGTCGACTTTTCGTTATTACATTAAAAAAAACTGCTCTATAAATTTTAAATTGAAAATGGGACCACTTTGATGCTACCTGTTTTTTTCATTGATATTGATAATCACCCCGACGAAGAATATATTTTTTGCTAAAATTTGGCATTAACTTGCAAATTTATATTTTAATAGTTTAAACTATATATTCACGTCTCGACGCTATGAAAAAATATGGCTGATATTCTTGTAGTGCCAACGTGACAAAAAAATGAAACCGATGTGTTCACATTTCGGAGAAAAAATAAGAAATGTAAAATTTTTGAGTACCTAATCATCAAAGTCGCCCTTGATCTCAAAGCCACCCGTTTTACGGTATATTAAAACAATGTCACACAATTTCAAAATATTTAACGTAAAAGTCATTTTAGAACTTATTTCTACATTTCAGGACCCAAGATCTCCCAATTTTCGTCCGCATGCTAGACCGACATTCCACGTGGGGTATGAACAATGGCTTACCCACAGTTATCACGACGACCTTCCAAATGAACCTGGCCGGATATACCCTGGTCCTGCCTGCTACGATTGGAGGAAGTGGGTACAGCCTTAATCATAATCAGGCTGATTTGCCGAGTAAGGAACTGTTCATCAGATGGGTTCAGGCCAATACCTTCCTGCCGGCCATGCAGTACTCATATGCTCCGTGGAATTTTGATATTGAGGTACTCTCAACTTCAATTTTAGATTTAATGTTTTGCCTAAAAACTTAAAAATATTGTAAGTTTTACGAATGGGTAAGCTAGCATATTCAAAAGGTACGTAGGACCAAATAATAGTTGGTTCCATTTCGAATTTATTGCAAAATATGTGGAATATCGAGTGAACCCGACAATTCTAATACCTGCTGTGTTACTACTCACTAGAATAACAGTAACTTAAAATACATTCTTGAAATCTGATTCACACTTATCTACTAGAATGATTTCAATTGATTGGTTGAACTTAAAGCTCTATGAGTAAACTATAACTGTTCGTCATTTCAGACGGTAGCAATAAGCAAGAAATACACGGAGCTTCACGCAGCGTATGCCGAACAGATCTACGCCGCGATGCAGGCCTCCGTGGCCGACGGGGCGCCCGTCAACCCGCCGCTCTGGTGGCTCGACCCCACTGACGAGAACTGTCTAGTCATCTCGGATGGTAATTATTATATGAATACTGGATATCTGATATCAGGGTATTAGTAATCTGACGGGATAGTACAAATTACAACTAATTTTGATACCATACAACTTTCCGTACGACTGATAATTTTTCGGAGCTTAAATTAAATATAACATACAGAAATAAGTCCTTTTGGAAGAATATTATAATATTTTGTTGAATTAATCTACTTTTAGCAAAATCGACATACCTACCTACTTGTAAAACATAAAAATTGCCAATTTTTCACATTTTTCAGAATATGTTCTTGGTGAGAATATCATCGTAGCGCCGGTGTTGGTAGAGGGAGCCAGAGCCCGAGACATATACCTCCCCAACGGCACGTGGTGGGAAGAGGACGACCCTGAGAGGGCTCACGAGGGGCCCACGTGGCTTCGCAACCACCCGGTGCCTTTGGCCTATCTGCCGTACTTCGTGCGAGAGAGGGAATTGGAAAATGCGGCGGTAGCTCCTAGCGTTGCTGCTGTCCTAGTACTTTGCGGAATAGTAGCCAATTTTATTAATGGTTTCATATTTTGATTCTTTGATTATTTTTGGTAAAACTTTGTGTAACTCATGAAAAATAACTGTCTTCTTCGTTTGTATTTAAAGTTTAAAAATAAGTAGTTGATTAAAAAACTTTGTATTAAGTTGTATCTACGAATAAAGATTGCAATTAAAATCAGGTGACCTTAATTTTTAGACATCTTTCAATTTAATTAATCCTATAATTATCGATTACTAACCTAATTGTTTGTGTGGCTATCAGGCTACAACTGTACGTGTACATTCAAAGTGCTAGTCGGAATAATTATACCTATATATAAAACTGCGATTTTTAGGAAACAGTAAAAGAGAATAAGAGTGAAGATAATATGCTGGCCTCTATCTCGCCCAAAGGGTGAGTGAGCATCGCTATGCAACGTGGTAATGGGGCCAGCATTTTGGGAACAATTCCCGCAGGCAGCGGCCTTTTAGATTAGTTTAGTTTTATTGGTTTAGTTTTTTAATTTAATTATGTTTTAATATTCAAATGTATTTTCATAATTTAAGTCTCTGTGAATAAATTATTTATTTCAGTTTTTTTTTCTATTTTTTAAGAAGTGTCAAAAGACCATTTCTTAATAAAATTACAATCTAGCCTCAGGCTAATAAGTAATTTAAATCTAACTTAAATTTCTAGGTAACTAATTACTAAGAATGTGTCCAATAACACTTTTCTTATTGTTCACGAAGACACAATGTTCACGTGTTCTCTACACTTTACAATTTCACTATAATCACCACTTATGACTAACACTACACTAGCTCGAACGGTTTTGTTCTCTTAAGTCTTCTAACTAAATCTGTGTGATCGAGGAGCTGGATGACCTCGACATTCACGTGGTGGTGAAGTTTGTTTTCATGAGCTTCTGCATACTTTTGTATAACTTTGTCTATAAACTCTACTTGAAGGTCCCGGTGGAGATCTGTGTTTCTTACGTACCATGGTGCATTCGTTATGTCCCTCAGTACTTTATTTTGAAACCTTTGTATGATCAGTACATTGCTCTGTGCGGTACAACCCCATAGCTGGATACCATAAGTCCAGACTGGCACTAGGACTTGTTTATATATTAATAGTTTGTTCTGTAGTGACAGCGAGGAGTTTCTTCCAAGTAGCCAGTACATTTGCTTATACCTAAGGTTCAGCTCATCTCTTTTCTTCTTGACGTGAGTTTTCCAGCGAAGTTTGGCGTCAAGAGTCATGCCTAGATATTTGGCTGTATTCTCGTAAGGTATTACTTGATTATTGATAAAAATGTGAGAATACCTGTGCTGTTTATTACTGAAGTCTATGTGGATGGATTTTGTTTCATTTAACTTAATCTTCCATTTTTTTTGTCCATTCATAGACGTGGTTCACAGCCATTTGAACCTTTTCAACTGCTTCTTCGTGGCTATTTCCTATGGCCATTATGGCAGTGTCGTCAGCAAAGGTAGCAATGGTGTTGTTTTCTAGCTCTGGAATGTCGCAGGTGTATAATAGGTACAGCTTTTATTTCTTTCAATTCTGAGTAGGAATCTTCTTGTCTAACTCTGAATAGTCTGTTGGTTATATAAGACTCTAGTATATCCACATAATGTCTGGGGAGCATATTTCTTAGTTTAATTATCAAGCCTTTATGCCATACCTTATCAAAAGCTTGTGCTACGTCTATTATCGAGACGGCTTACGGCCGTCATTACACTATTATTCGAGACGGTTCGAGGCCTTCGTCACAGTATCGTAACACATTGTAGGTAAAAAAACAATGTATTCTTAGCATAGAAACGCAAGAAAAGGGGCGTGGTCAGCTGTCTTCACGTCGCAGCTACCTTCAGAGTGGTTAATTACGAGCAAGCAGAGCGCCAACGTCACCTCGTTCACTCTTGCTCAGGGCTTCAGGTATAGACAGACGTTGCATAATTGCGCTTCATTGGCTTACCCACATTTTGTTTTAATTATTGACAATTGTTATTTTTATTTAGTTTCAATTCCATTTTTTTTATTTACATATATTTACTTACATCTTAAATTTAAATTAAGCTAAAATAAAAAAACTAAAATAACTAGAACCAAGAAATTTACAAAACTAAAAATCAAAAAGTAGGTTTTGCCCGTGTGGCAAAGTACCAAGAACACTGGCTGCATTTTTAATTACATTTTGTTTGTTAAATACTTCTGGTTTTCCTTTCTAAAAGTAGTTTAATCTCATGATCTCATCGATCGTCAATTCCAATTTTCAATTATTTTTTAGCTATCGAAACCAGATAAGATAACTGAACTGATAAGTAAATAATCTAACTTACATATAATTTCGCCTGATTGTTAGGTACTCATTGCAACATGATAATTTGGCCACGATCGATGGCGGCGTTGTGTACATTTTTAGGTGAGATAACAATGTTCTATGTTTCGTTAGAAAACATTTCAGTGGTCCACCCAGGTAAATCGACATAATCGACCACGAAATAGGCTCAGTTATAAGACTTTTACACCTACCAAATCATTATTAAGGTCGTGCTTGCTATCGGTATATTCATGTGTATGAATATGAATAGACCAAACCTTAATATACCTACTGAATGAGTCAATAGTCAGTTTGTTCAGCGCTACAGGGATGAGCCACGGGTCACGTCGCCGCGGAACTATAGCCAAGGCTACTGCTCCGTTAATTTTTTTCGAAGTTAAACCGTAGCACTAAAAGATAAAAGCTTTACTAATTACCCTTTGTTTCAAGTACTCTTGACACTTGCTGCGCACGCGCACTCAGCGAGTAGCGCTTTGACGCACAACGAGCGGTCCAATGGCGTGGGCGCCGCCAGGGTCAGCCTGGAGCCCAACCCCGCCGGAGGCTTCGAAGTGGTCGTTCTTGAAGGTGAGTTAAATATTTTCGGTCCATCATCTTATCTGCAGAGTTTAAGAGCAAACATTAATAAACCATCACTTATTCACTCTTTGAAAATTTGTCGCTTCATTTGCCAAACTTTACAAATGGTTGTTTTATACTTCTACTCAGTGTACCCACAATGACGGTACGGTTCAAGGTAGACCTAACCACCTAACATATATTAATTCTCAAGCGAAGCTGCAAAAAACTCTCTATTGTTGTATTATAAAGTCGCATTGTAATTAGTAACTAAACTAACAGATGAGCCTAGAGAGCGCCGTCACTAAGTTAATCTATCACAAGCGCAACCACTAGCGATTCCCACAACCGTCTTGAGAATGTCTAGCGCCAGTAGCACCTACTCGGGTACCCTCTAGCTATTTTATCAATTCTTCTTTAAGGCGATCCTTTTTTCCTCTTGCTTTCTTCTTTATTGTTCTTCAATAATTGCGAAAATATAAATGATCAATTTTCAATATTACATTTTCGCAGGCAACGAACGAAAAGAGATTGGTCATATCGGTAGTTCCCGATTGACCGCCTACACCATGGAAGACACAGAGAGTGGAGTAGAGGTCCGAATGGAAGGAGCCACCCTATCCGTTCAAACTGGTTACGATGATCAACGAAGTACTACAATACAACTTATATCTGTATCGTGGAACGTTTCAAACAGCGCCGGGCTTAGGATATGGGATTATTTTAATTTTGGTGAGTTACCCTATTAAGATACCCTATTGAGGTCATTTTCACTCATAAAAATGTAAACGGAATCAACTAAACCAAAAGTTGAAATTAATTCTTTAAATTTTCTTTTGCAATGAGAAGACATAAAAAAATGCCTATTTCAGAAGTGGCTCTTTTTGTGCCAACAAAAGCCAAAAGCAACTGCTATGGCAGTAATTCTATTTCAATAAAACTTTTTTTTTAGAGGAATGGAATTGGTATGGAGGTGGAATCAAAGCCAACCAACTCTACCCGATCCAAAATATAAATCAGCCTTACGATCCCTACTACTCCAAGGAACAGGATAATGGAGCAATAGCCGAGCGATACTGGTTAAACTCCAATGGACAATACATCTATGTTTTACCCGAGGCACCTCTGTTTGTGGATTACAACAATGCTAGGGCAAACCACCTCACCTTGTCAGTTTATGTTGAAGAACCTTTTTCTTCAAGAAGGAATCGCATCATATACGAATACCACATTTGGTTTCGGAACAATGTAAAACAAGCGCACAATCACGCTGTTGAGAACTACTTAGGTAAACCTTCCGGAGTGCCCGACTTCCGCATGGTTCAGCACCCTATCTGGTCTACTTGGGCTCAATATTCTAGAGATATCGACGAGAATAAAGTTCTAGAGTTCGCAAATGAGATCAGAGCCTACGGTTTCAATGACTCCCAGTTTGAAATCGATGATATGTGGGAAAGCTGCTACGGGTCTTTGACTGTTGACCAGCAGAAATTCCCTGATTTCGGTAAGACAGTACGGGATTTAAAGTCAATGGGGTACCGAGTGACACTCTGGGTACACCCCTTCATTAACAGAGACTGCGAGCCTATTTATTCCGAAGCTTTGCGGAATGGGTAAGTTCAAATTTCTATGACAAGAAAACTTAAAAGTTTAGACTTTAAAGCAAACCTTTCATGCTCTATGGGTTAGAATTAGTTCTAACATGTCACTGTTTTGTTCAGATACTTAGTTCTCAATGAAGAAGGCAGTCCAGACACCACCTGGTGGAACGACAACGGCTCCCCGGCGGGCTACATCGACTTTACCAAAATTGAAGCTGCCGAGTGGTTCGCCAGTCGACTCAGAAACCTCATGACCAATTATGACATCGATAGCTTCAAGTTCGATGCTGGTGAAAGTAGTTTTACGCCTCAGGTTAGTCCGATATCCGATAAACCTGTGTTAGTCTAAGACTATTAGAGTTTTAATTTTTTTTTACTTAGTTTCTGTTATTCCACAGATTGCCGTTCAGACTGGTGATATTCAATCCCAGCCGCACCTTATCGTCCAAAGTTACGTGAGGACAGCCGCGAAGTTCGGAGACATGGTTGGAGTGCGCGCTGGTTTCATGTAAGAATTATATCATGAGCTCTAGAAAATATCCGACTTTACTACGTTACATTAAACAATATCATACAATTTCAAAATATTGAACGTAAAAGTCATTTTAGAACTTATTTCTACATTCCAGGACCCAAGATCTCCCAATTTTCGTCCGCATGCTAGACCGAGATTCCACATGGGGTGTGAACAATGGCTTACCCACAGTTATCACGACGACCTTCCAAATGAACCTGGCCGGATATACCCTGGTCCTGCCTGCTACGATTGGAGGAAGTGGGTACAGCCTTAATCATAATCAGGCTGATTTGCCGAGTAAGGAACTGTTCATCAGATGGGTTCAGGCCAATACCTTCCTGCCGGCCATGCAGTACTCATTTGCTCCGTGGAATTTTGATATTGAGGTACAGCTGGAATATTTAGGTTTTCTTTTATTAACAACCCATTGTAAAAAGATTAGGTTGCTTGCGAATTGGTAAGCTATGGATATTCAAAGGGTAGGACCAGATAATAGTTAGTTTTATTTCGAAGTTGATTAAGTATTACAAAATATGTATAATTGAGAAGACAGCGGATTTTGAGTGAACCCCAAAAAATATACTGTGTTTATATTCACTATAGAATAACAATTACTAACAGTACAGTCTTGAAATCTGCTTCACACTTATCTACTAGAATGATCTCAGTTGATTGGTTTAACTTAAAGCTCTGTAAGTTAACTATAACTGTTCGTCATTTCAGACGGTAGGAATAAGCAAGAAATACACGGAGCTTCACGCAGCGTATGCCGAACAGATCTACGCCGCGATGCAGGCCTCCGTGGCCGACGGGGCGCCCGTCAACCCGCCGCTCTGGTGGCTTGACCCCACTGACGAGAACTGTCTAGTCATCTCGGATGGTAAACATTATGAGAATATACCTATATCTGAAATCAAGGCATCAGTAATCTGAAGTACACCCTAATAAAAAAACCACACAAATAATATACTAGCGACCTGCCCCGGCTTTGCACGGGTATGAAATATAGCTTATGTTACTCAGGAATAATGTTGCTAATGATTATGTTGCTATTAATGGTGAAAGAATTTTTGAAATCGGTCCAGTAGTTTTTGAGTTTAATCGTTTAAAACATAAAAATCCAAAAATACAAATCGTTCCTCCTATAAGTATTATACTATATTATTATAAGTATAGATTTATAAAAGTACCCGCAACCGACGAGCTTGTATGAAAACACTTATGAAAGTAGAAGAAGCGAAAGACATATGTCAGGATCGTAGCAAGTGGAGGGATGTAGTCTCTGCCTACCCCAATGGGAAAGAGGCGTGATAATATGTATGTATGTATGTATGTAGATTTATAATATCAACTCAATCATGATCACAAAACCCGACCACACTTACCTAGTATTACTCGTACTTTGCCTCCTTAACTGTAATGATAAAATATATTCTAATAAAATCCAAAACGAAAGACACAAGACAAATGGTGGTGCAAATTGTATCTAATGTTAATACCATTCAACCACAAAACAGAGCCACAATCTGTACGACCAACAACTTTTATAATGCCTTTAATTATAGATTTTTAGAAGGACCTCTTAAAATATTTATTTTAAATTTATATTTGAAGATAAAAAATTGTTCAATCAATATACTTATTTAGCATGTTTGTAGAATTTAAGAAATACAAGTTCTTAACAAAAAAAAACTAAAATGCCTTTTCAGAATATCTTCTTGGGGACAATATCATTGTTGCGCCGGTGTTGGTAGAAGGAGCTAGAGCCAGAGACATATACCTTCCCGTCGGCACGTGGTGGGAAGAGGACGACCCTGAGAGGGCTTACCAGGGGCCCACGTGGCTTCGCAACCACACGGCGCCTTTGGATTACCTGCCATACTTCGTGAAACAGAAGGAACCAGAACCGGAACTGGAACCGGAACTGGAACCAGAACCCCAACCCGAACCGGAACCATCAGAACCGAATGGGAGTGTGGCGATAGTTCCTAGCGTTGCTGCTGTCTTGATACTCTATGGGATATTAGCTAATATAATTCAGCATTTATAAATGAATAAAAATTTAAAAAATAACGTTGGAAATACCTTTCATCTAATACCCCACATGGCAACATTGCTTGACTTTAAAATTGTAGGTCTCCGTTTCAGGACCCAATTCTTAGGTAAAGAAATACCTTTTTCTTAACATGATTTTTTATACGAATAGGCATGACGACAGTATCAAAAAATCGCCGATTCAATGCTTTCAGGGGACTAGTCAGATTAAAAAAATTTAAAACACATGTTTAGTTTTATTTTTAAAAAACAGATTACTAAGATTTTCAATAAATTAAAACATTAAAATACAGCAATCGGCCATCTTGCCAGAAACAACAATCACAGCGTATGACGTCACGCCAAAGTGAACTCAGGTCATCCGCTGCTCATCACGCATAGACACAATGACATGACACAATGCCGTGACGTCAAATCGATGCCATGACACAAGCAAGCTGTTTTCGGGCACTGTTGAAAAAATATGTGAAAAATGGCTTCAAACTTCGTTAAACTTAAGTTTATTACCGAAATAAAGGCTTTTTTGTAAATAGTAAATGTGTACTCACATTATGGAAGAGGATTTTAAAATCTTTCGTCACGCCTATTGTAGTGGTTACCGTCGTCGTCTAGCGTCATGCCGAATTTCAGGCCGTTGGCTTTTATAGTTCCTGAGATAATTGGCTGTAATGTAACATACAGACAGACAGTCACCGAAGTCTCGTCCCCGAGGGAGTTTCAGAGCCCTAAAAAGGTAGTCAGAAAAATAAGAAAGAGGGGTTCTGACAAAGAAGAGGTGTGACAAAGAGAATGATCCAGAGAAGGGGCTCGGTGCTCTAGGTGTTTGAACTAGTTATCTCTAAACAATGAAGGTTGCTCGATATTTATGATAAAGTAATGATAATACTCCGGTATCTAGTATCTGTCCGTCATGTCGATAATGTGTGTTATTCGTCGTCTTGTTTTATAAGTAAAGGGTGTCGTATTACTTTGACAAGCTTTTTATTAGCTTGCAATGTATGTACGACTCGTACCTACATACATTGCAAGTTAATAAAGAAAAGAAGAAGAACAAACATAGTTCCTTAAATACCTACTCGTACAGCACGAGTATGTATGGAACTATGTTTGTTCGGGTGGAATCTTGTAACTCAATTTTGAACCACTTCCCGATGTCCGATTGAGCTAAAATTTGTTACACGTGTAACGCTGACAATGCAATAAAAACTTGTTTTAAAAATATTTTTAAAATTAACTTACCTATTAATTATTACCTATACGTTCTGTTTTCAACTTTGCGCTGAAAATAAAAACTATTATTATTAGGCTAGATTTTGAATCTAGTATTTTTAGAATACTTACTATGAAAACTAACGTAGTTTGACATATTTTGTTATAATTAAATATGTAGGTACCCCGATATGCAGGCCAAAATCAGAAAGTACAAAATATCTCCTTTTTGCTTCAGGTAAAAAAAAGTCGGAGAACGATTTTGGTGCAATGCATACAGGGGCTCAAAAATGCAGTTTACACTACATGACATTTTTTATGACACTCTTTGATTCTACTGCTGCCAAACGTTAAACTTGAAGACCATCAAAAAGCTTTATCCGAAACACAGTGCGGTCACAGTTTTCTATTCAAGGACAAATTAATAGGCTGAATCAGCAATACCTACGTTGCAACTTAAAGATAAGTACGGATAGGTGTAGGTACCAATACGAGCGCGTTCGTTAAATAAAAGTAATTTGTGTACATTCGGCAATTTGAAACTGATCAAATATTTATAAGAAACTAGCTGACTCGACAGACGTTGTCCTGTCAAAAGCCATTGCGTAAATAAAGCAACCGTAGTATGTTGATGCTAACTTGTCAATTTATAGTAAAAATTATCAGTATATATATAATTTGCAATAAATTAAAATTGCGACTATAATTTGAGATTTAAACTATCCTATCTCTCAAGTTGGATCGAACTGCACATGGTGTGCGAATTTTATTATAATCGGTTAAGTGGTTTAGGAGACCATTGAGGACAAACATTGTGACACGAGATTTATATATATTAAGATTATATATATTAAGATTATATGCACTAATAATAATTTATTCCATACGTTTGTGCTAGGTGTACCTTAGTATTTCACGAGAGAAACTGACGACTTGGCATCAATCTGCACGCGAGTGCTGACGACTACTTACTGACAAATCATCGCAAACTATCGCGTCCAAAAAGTGTTGCACGGCTCGACGCTTCATCTACGATGATCCTAGATACAAAAATTAAACGCCTTATAATACTTAAATATTTACCACATTAATACTTAATTAATTCTTAACTTAAATTCCTAAAAGTTTCACTTCCTAAAAGAAGAAGAAGCTTAATTTTTCAAGTTACGGTCTCTGCAGGGGCGGATCTACTTAAAGGCTTTTTGGGCTGCAGCCCGGGGCCCCGCGAATACAGAGGGCCCCCAACCGAACTGAAACCAATAGACGATATTGTCAATAATAAAAATTATCTAGAATTAAAAAAAATCCGATCATATTAAGGTTGGCAACACTGCGATCAATCAACCCGTGTGCGCATCTATCAAACGGAACGGGGAATTCCCTGTCGCTTGTTTTCGGTCGGTGTATTCCGTGTATTGTCTATTACTGGGGACTTCTTTCCGCTTATCGCCCGACGCAATTTTGTTATTTTTCCGCACTTCTGCTATCGTCGACTATACAGGGTGTTTGGTCTAGGGTTAGACAAACTAAATGGGTGTGTTCGTAGACCCATTTAGAGAATACAAGTTGGCCAAAAAAATCCCAGACGCCTAAATTTTTTTTTAGTGGTCTAGGTGTGTTTTTTTTATTTTTACCGAAATTTAACCTATCACCACAACTTTAAAAAAAACTGTTTTAGACCGTTTCTTTTTATTTGAATTTGGTCTCTGATACATTTTCGTACTGTACAAAGCAAAATTAGAAGCAAATAAGGACTAAATAATTCGTTCAGAGCTCATAGAGTGTAAAAATGAAAGAAAAATTGCCTAAAAGGTCAACTTTGACTCGATCTAAAAAAAAAAACTAAAATTATCCATGAAATTCAAACACTTCTAAAAACATCCCTTGTCATCCCTTATTACAAAAGTATCCTAGAAGTACAAAACTCTATCGCTTTGTTAAAAAAATTGATGTTTGGGAAAATGAAACAAAAATAATAATGCAAAAAAATAATCAGTTTTATTCAAAAACAGCTCCTCTATTCGCAATGCATGCCCGTCATCTTCGTCGGATTTTTACAGTCGTAGTTTTTAATTTCATCTCTTCTTTCATCTTCGCAAAAGCGGCATTGTTTCGCTCAATAAGTTGCTCTTTGGTGCTTATTTGAACTTCGTACACTAATTCTTTGGCACGTCCCCAGACAAAGAAATCAAGTGGTGTAAGGTCTGGGGAACGTGCGGGCACTAGATGGGCACGCCACGTCTTCCGATCCACGTGTTGGGGAATACATTGTCCAGGTACTCGCGTATAGACGCCGAGTATTGCGCCGATAATCTGGCACACCCATTTAGTTTGTCTAACCCTAGACCAAACACCCTGTATTAACGAATTGACTTTGTTATTGCTAGAAATGTGTTTAGTGCGTGTTTAGTTTACTAAGTGATAGATAGTCAAGATTGGGGAGCACTTAATATACTTTTTAAAAATAAAAAACAATTTGATTAATATACTAATTCGTGTTCGATACACCAGAGTTGATTTAAAACTAAACTTAAGACTAACTTAACTATGGCAAGAAGCCTCCTTATCTCTAAGGCACGCCGGACGGCCACCGTGGAGCCAGACGCACGGTCAGCGGAATGTCCGCCTACGCCTGGATGCGTATAGTACCAGTATGGGGACCGACGTGCATAACTCCTCCCTCATTAAGCTCGAAATTATCGGAGGCATTTCGCTGAGTCCGGTAATTTCGGCCTAAACAATTATACATAAAATACATCAAAACTGATACTAAAATTAGATATAAAATTAATGTTCCTGCACTGATATTTTTGTATTTATGACACTTTTATTTTCACTATATTGGCCTGTAACACTTTCACTTTTCATTAATACGTTGGACAGGTGTTGCAAGTCTGTGAGATCCAATCCTTTCAGGTTTACCGGTTGGGGAGAATACGCCATTTCGGATGGAGTTACAGTAGGAAGATTGACAATTGGTACTGCTGCAAAATTCATTTTTCCCGCTTTTCTTAGGTGTCTTTTCAAGATGGTCCCATTAATTACTGCTTCGCAATCATCGTCTGTCGTCACGATGTAGGTACCTTGGACGTGGTGGTAACTGACGTCATCCTTGCAGTTCTGAGTAAGGATGAGAATGGATTTAGAGAAAAGCATCCATCTGTTGCCTTGAATTTTCTCCACCTTTAAGTCTTCCAATTCTACCAAAACTGGGTGACACTGCGTTGTGTCTGCGGCAAAGTTAATAAGGTTGGCGACGCAGACATCTTTAGCTCGTGTGGGTGAGTAGTCTTCTTCGCAGAGGAATAAGGACTCTTCAACTTCCTTACATGGGCGTGAGAATGACGCTGTTTTTGACCTTTTCGCTAATAGGTAAGGAAATCTGGGTAAAATGAGGTGAGTTTGGTTAAGGGTATTAGTAATAGGTAAAGGGATGATTTTATAATAGGTGTACACATCGTTTTCTACAAGGGGTACATCCAAAATGAAAGTTATTTGATTTTCCTTTGCATACACTTTTACCTCAATACACTGTTCTATCTTAATTAGATTGTCTGGGTTTACAGGAAACATTAGTTTATTTCCTATTTCTATGTCTTTTAGCATAGACAACAGTTCTTTCGGGTTCGTTAATGATTGATGCAAAACTCCTAGTTTACTAAATGCTACGGTGTTCTCGATTTCGTCCAGTATTGTATAAAGCGTTTGGAAGTTATGTAAAAATAAATGGTAAGTGTTAGTAATTTTAAAAATGTTTCTAGTACTGTTGGTATCATTTAATTGTTTTCGGATCTCCCAAATTGCTTTATCTAACTGAATGAAATTGTATTTAGAGCTATTGGTAATATTCATTAAGGACTTAATTATTTCGACGACAATTGTTACCTTTTTGTTTTCTGCATTTTGTTTCGTTTTTATATCCTTCAAAAGTGTATCGTATTTAATGGCGTCGTCGTTGTCCAAATTTCCAGAAATTATCTTGATTATAGAACCTAGAGGGTTTAAAACGCCACGTTTGCTTCGTCTAGTTGGCAGCAATTGGTTTAACTTTTGCTCTGTAATATTTTTAATAAAATCTGTCTGAGTTTTAATGTCGTTGATTTCGGTATCCATTGGTTTCTTGCCAAAATAATTAGTTATGTGCTTATTTAGGTTTACATATCTATTTATATTAAAATCTAAGTCATCTCTAACTAAACTTAAATCTAAGGTCTTAATAATAGACCACTTATCACTACTTATAAGGGCTTGGCCTTCTCTAATAGGTAATATCCCGGGGTTATCCTTGATCCGCTGAAGTAGGAGGGCCTGGGCAGCTGCCGCCTGCATCAGGATCAGGGCGCACCTGTGAAGGACGTTTTAAATCCTTTATTGGCGCTTTTGTCTCGCGGCCTTTGGTCTTAATCGGCACTATGTTCCTAACTATTTTTCCTACTACTTCCGCTTTTTCGTATCGAGGTTTATCTTTTCCTCTTCTTTCGTTCACACCTTTGATGTATACGGTATCTCCTTCGTGTATTCGAAACTCTTTCTCGCCGCCCTGTTTTTCTTTAATTTTAACTTTATTTTCGATTGATTTGTTAGTTAAGTGTTCGTATAGGAATTTAATTCGTTTCTGATGGTCTTGGACCAATTTTTGAGTATATTGTTTATTAAATTCAACATTAAAGGAGTTTGTGGAGTCAGTATTACCAAACACTACTTCGAATGGGGTAAGGCCAGTACTTGAGTGGATAGATTCGTTGTAAGACATAAGTGCATAAGTAATTATGGATGCCGCGTCAGTCATTTTCTGTTCATATTTAGCCAGTCGGTAAATTTCAATGAGGGTCGAGTGAAATCGCTCAACAATCCCCATTGAATTTGGGTTATGAGGGGTACCTATGTGTAGGTCTATCTTGTAGAAACTTAAGGTTTCCTTTAACAAAACGTTGTTAAACTCTGAACCAGAGTCAGCACTAATTCTAGTCGGAACTCCGTACATAGAAAAGTACTTTAAAAGGGCTCTAATTATTTCCGGTGTTGTTTTATTATTTATTTCTATGGCTTGACCAAGTTTGCTAAATGCGTCTACTATTGTTAGGTATGATTTTCCTTCTATACTGAAAACGTCGATAAAAATCTCTTGAAAGGGTTTCGTTTGTGTTTGTGTAAGTTGTAGTTCGGGTTTTAATGGTTTTCGATCATATTTCATAGTTTTACAGCCTGCACATGAATTTATGGTAGTGGCTACGGTTATATCCATATTAGTCCAATAATAAGTTCGCTTTAAACGCATAAGCGTTTCTTTAATTCCTCTATGACTGGTTTTTCCAATATGATATTTTGTTACTATTTCTTTTTGCTCATCTTCATTTTCTACGTAAATTACTCTCTCTGTGCATTCTAGAATTTTGACGGTATTTTTCTTAAAAAGGAAAATTACTGCTGCCGCGAACTGTTTTCTGTGAGTTTCGTGTTCAAAATAAATGAAGTATTTAATTTTCGGCTTTATATACTCTTTTAAAAATGTCTTTATTAATTCCGGTTTGTTTAAAGGTAAATGTACTTCTAATATTTTTTGCCTAGGTCTAGACAAGTCTTTTACGGATAGTTCTTCCCTAAACCATGTATGTACTAAAATTTGGTTTGGTTTAGTGTCAATTGCTTCGTTTAAAATAGGAATCTCTGCTGAGTCTGTTTCGAAAACTGAGTGTTCTGTTTCTGAAGTTTCGGATACTGTAATAGTACCGCTAGATGGGGATGGAATAGAATAGGGTGATCTAGGATCACGCAATGGAATGGATAGAGTTTTTTCGGAGTCAGATGATAGTATTATAGTGTCTACGTTGACTTGCATAGATGCATCGTCTTTTTCTATGGCATTTACTTTAATCCGGGAAAGTGCGTCTGCAACGCAGTTTTGTTTACCGTTTTTATAAATTATGTCGTAATCGAACTCTGCGAGTCGCAGTTTCCATCTCGTGAGTTTACTATTGTAATCTTTTATGTTGTTCAGCCAAGCAAGGGGCCTATGGTCTGTATATATAATGAATCGTCTACCATAGAGGTAGGGTCTGAAGTGTTTTACGGCCCAAACTATTGCTAGTAACTCTTTTTCAATTGTACTGTACCTAGTTTCCGCGTCGTTTAGGGTCCGACTAGCGTATGCTATAGGCTTATCGGAACCTATAGGACCTTGGGATAACACTGCGCCTATGGCATAGTCAGAAGCATCTGTGGTAAGCACAAAGGGCTTTGTAAAATCCGGGTATTGTAGAATTGGGGCGTTAACCAGCAATTCCTTACATCTCTCGAAAGCTCCTCTAAACTCGTCCGTTAGTTCAATCTTATTACGTTTCTTCAAACAGTTTGTAAGAGGCCTAGTAATTTTAGCAAAATCCTTAATAAATTTACGGTAGTATCCTACTAATCCTAGGAAACTTTTAATTTGTGTAGTAGTTGTCGGAATTGGGAAATCTATAACGGCCTGGATTTTATCATTATTGGGTTTAAGACCCTCTTTCGTTATCAAATGGCCAAGATAGAGTACTTCCTTCCGGAAAAACTCACACTTGTCTAATGTCACTTTTAGGTTGGTTGCTCTAAGTCGTTCGAAGACTAAGCGTAGTTTTTCTATGTGTTCTTGTAGGCTAGATGAGTATACTATTATATCATCTAGGTACACAAGGCAATGCAGACCTTGTAGACCTCTAAGCACGTTATCCATCGCACGTTGAAAGGTGGCTGGGGCTGTTTTCAGCCCGAACGGCATACGGGTAAACTCGTAATGTCCTGCTTGCGTGGAAAATGCTGTTTTAAGCCTATCTTCTTCTCTTACTTCTACCTGATGGTATCCGCTAGCCAAATCGATGGTACTAAAATACACAGATTTACCTAATTTGTCAAAAAGGTCGGCTATGTTGGGCAAGGGATATTTGTCGTCAGTTGTTATTTCGTTGAGACGTCTATAGTCTATTACCATTCTGAATTTTCTTTCGCCTGAAGCATCGGCCTTTTTAGGCACTAGATGAACCGGCGCACTCCACGGGGAGTGTGATTCTCTAATTACGTCATTTTCAAGAAGCTGAGTGACTTGTTTTTGAATTTCTTCGTTAAAAACCGGCGGATGTCTATACGGTCGGATAAATATAGGATCTTCATTTTTAGTCCTGATTTCATGTTTTACGTTATTTGTAAAGGAGAGTGGAATTCCGTCACAATGAAAAATGTCTCGATATTCGTAGCATAATTTTTCAATGGCGTCACGCTCTTCTTTATTCGTGTGATCTAAACGAAGTCTATTCAAATTTTCTTTCAGTAGTTCATCAATATCCCATTCATTCATAGTTGCATTTACTCTACATTCGTCTCTTTCATACTTTGTAACTTTCAGTGGTTTTGCGAATGACATTGAAACTACGTCTTCAGAAGCGTTTTGAATTATAGTGTATGCAAATGAGTCTATGCACGTAACAAGTGCACCTGGCATTCTTACACCTTTTCCAAAATCTGTAAACTCTACTATAGCTTCTCCGTTTTTAAGATCGGTGGGTATCTTAACTCGCGTGTCTGTCCTTGGTTCTAAAGTGATTTCATGGGGTGGATTGTACAAAATCGGTATATTTGCATTAGGTGTCTGTAGAATTTGGTTTTTCATATCAATTCTAGCTTCTAAAAGTGTTAAGAGGTCGCTGCCTATTAAACCGTCGTAACGACTATCTACGTCGTACACGTAAAATTTATGTTTCCCTGAACATCCAAAAGTTTTTAACATTGGTATGCAAATGGCTTCGTTGTGTTGACTACAAGCGTGGGTACTAATTACCTCAAAAGGCTCATAGAGTATGAAAGCTGAAAAGTATTCATTTGCCTTTGCAGGGCTAATGAATGACCGCGTACTTCCGGTATCTATCATGAAACGTGATTTAATTTCAGGAATCTCTATGTGGGGTAGTCTTAAAAGAGAGTCACAGTTTAACTCTATTACTTCGGGTGAAAACTCTGTTAAATCGGGGGAAAATTGGAGGCCTGTGCATGAAAATTTTCAATATCGCTTGGCTCTTGGTATTGGTAGTCACAAGCGTCATTAACTGCGTCATAATTTTGGGGGTCAAACGTTTCCAAATTGTAACAATTATTTTCATCGTTATATTCCTGTTCCGGTGAAGCCTCAACAAGTTCGTTATTGTAAAACAGGTTTTCGTTCTCAGCTTGAGCATTTAACATATTTTGTCTCAATGGGCGTGCCGTGCGCATTGAGATATCGGTGTTTTCCAACGGCTTTGGTCGTTGCAAATGCTGGTTTGGAATGCCGAATTTGAAATTTGGTTGCGCTTGTCCAAATGGTAGCGCTGGTAGTGGTCTGGAAAAGTTAGGGTTGAATGGGGGTCTAAAGGATTGACCTTGTTGGGGTGTGCTTGGATTGAATCCTTGTTGTTGGCGTGGAATCCCAAATTTAAAGTTCTGGGGGCCAGAATTTTGGTTGAATCTGAATCCAGATGGAGAGTTTTGGGGTTGATTGCCAAACCTAAAACCTTGGGGTTGGTTTCCGAATCTGAAACCTTGTTGCTGTTGGGGTAAGCCAAATCTAGCATTTTGGCTATTCATTGTCGGTGTATTTTGGGGGTTCGTTTGGAAATTTCCAAATTTAAAATTATTATTAGGGGTAGTATTAAACGTGGGGTGTACTCTATTAGGAGCTATAGCCTGTCGCTGTTTATGCTTTGCGTTGAATTGACTCATAAAATTAACCTCTTCTGTAACTATACTAAGGGCTGCTTCTAAGTTAGTGCACCCTTTTAGTCGCACAATACGGATTAAATCTTCAGTCAGATTATATAAAAATACATTCAGAGCCATGTTATTGTAAACTATCATTTTTGCGGCTTTTACACCCTCATCGGCAAGTAAATTTACTTTTGCGAAAAGCGTGCTACGCATGTGTTGTATACGGTGACAAAACTCTATATACGATTCACTTGAATTTATTTTCATTTGCTCTAATTCAATTGCTATACACTCTTCAGAACGCGGGTCACCAAAATGTTGTACAAGGACTTCCTTAAGGGCGGTCCACGAGTTTATATCTTCTCGCTCGCTAAGTAGAGCGGCTGCTCTACCATGTAGCCTACTAGTAATGGCGTGAAACACGTACGCCTGTTGTACAGCATTGTTAAGGGTTGCATACCCATTATAAATATATGGACCTTTTTTTAAAAATAAGTTTAACAAATTTTGTTCCCCTTCAAATTTTGGTATAAGACACAGAAGGTCTTTGGGGACAATTCTTAAAGTTTGCTCCATTGCAATTAATACTTAATTAACACACACAGTAGAATAAACGACGATTTAAGTTCGTTTAAACAAAATAAAACACACAATAAAGTAAACGACGATATAAGTTCGTTTAAATAAAATAAAACACACAATAAAATAAACGACGATAGAGGTTCGTTTAAAGGAAAATCAAATAATTATTTTCTAACCAACAAAATTAGATGGGAGAGGTGGAATGCGAAAAGGTCTACTCACAGTACACTCGTCCGCATCCTTCTGCTGTAGTTAGGTGTTCTTGTCTTTTTATAAAAGCTTTTCAGGCACCAACGAGACTTATTTCTTTGGTTCGAGGATTGCCGTAGAAACGCGTTCACAGATTTTAGTAAAACGAGTTACTTTGTACGTCCGAACAGCACTTAAACTTTGGCGGACGTAACACAGCAATCCTGCCGGCTGCGCCAGTCAAGATTGGGGAGCACTTAATATACTTTTTAAAAATAAAAAAACAATTTGATTAATATACTAATTCGTGTTCGATACACCAGAGTTGATTTAAAACTAAACTTAAGACTAACTTAACTATGGCAAGAAGCCTCCTTATCTCTAAGGCACGCCGGACGGCCACCGTGGAGCCAGACGCACGGTCAGCGGAATGTCCGCCTACGCCTGGATGCGTATAGTACCAGTATGGGGACCGACGTGCATAACTAGATAACTTAAAAGTTATTTATTTTGCAATAAATAATGTTTTAATAAGTAAATAAAATATTTTGTTTTCCTATTTTCTTCCTGTACTTAACATATTTTACATATACCTACATCACTACAGAAAACAGTTTCTTGTCAAAATGGCAATTAGTTGAGTAATTAGGTAGGGCCCCTAAGCAGTATTAGCCCAGGGCCCCACAAATTCAAGATCCGCCCCTGGGTCTCTGAATTAATTTAATTCTTAATTTCTACAACAGCCTGTTTATATTTACTAGCAGAGGCAACCATTGATTGCCAAAGTTCTTATTGTACTCATAAGTACGAGTACAATATATCAAAAATAACAGATGAGTCAATACAGTTGTTTATCTGATAACGGAAATTCGATAAAATCTTTTATCACATCTCGTTCGAGATCGAATATTATGTGGTTTTTTTACCATTCCTTGGTGATAACTTGGCCGCGATGGCGGTTTTGGGTATATTTTTCGGTAAGTTACGTAAGAAAACAGAAATTAGAATTCTGGTGTAGTAAAATAAATACAAGTTTTCAAGGTGATTTTCAAAGTATTTCATTAGAATAAACAAAGCAGCGCAAACTGTAAAAGCAAAGGTTGCGCAATATAAATATACCTACTGCGCTGCGCTTTCATCTCACCATACAATGTGTAGTCTGACTTCATGAGATCAATTGACGTCGCCAGACACACATTTCTATTTTGGTAAATGTCGAGTTGAGACATATTTTTGATCACATCTTCGACATGACAAGAGCTTTAAATCACAATTTTTCGACGTGTTGCTAATAAGGCCATTTGCTTTGGCACTTTGCTTTGGCACTTTGCCACTCACTAATTGATGTTAGCATTTCAATAGAAAACAATAATTATCTTTACTTGACCTTGTTTTTCAGCGCTCTTGACACTAGCTGCGCGTGCGCACCCGGCTAGTATTGGACTGACGCGCAACACGCGCCAAGATGGCGTCACGCTCAACTTGGAGCCCCAGCTTACTGGTGGCTTCCAAATGACACTGGTTGAAGGTAGGTTAATAATTTACACCTTTAGTTTTTATAGACCTACTGGTAAGCAAAAGATTTACCATGTATCACATTTTTTTTAACGATAAGTTAAACCAAAATCTGTAACCATTTTAGAAAATTAAAAACAAGCCCTCTGCCTAGAGCCCGCCCGTGTTATTATTAAACTTCGAATAATGTAATGCATAATGTATTGCATAAAGAAACTTTTAAACTTTAAATATTGTTGTAGATGACGAACGCAAAGTGGTTGGCCACATTGGGCGCACTCTTCTGAGCCCCTACACAATGGAGAACGTGGAAGGTGGAGTGGAGGTCCAAATAGGGGCAGCTAATCTATCAGTCCGCACCGTCTACGATGATCAACGAAGTGCTAGAGCGAGGGGAATCCAGATCAGGTGGACTGCTGCGACAGTCCTAAGGCTTGAAGACTGTCATGATTTTGGTGAGTGTCACACTTAAAATAAAACTAAATCAAATGAATTCCCCGGAATCAGTTTTTCAGGCCAACTTTACTGTACTTTTATCTTCCGAAAAAGTTACCGATTTGAAAAATTATGTATCATATAAATTCTCTATTAAACCCACACGGTTACAAGTTATTTTAAAATGTGTTCTTATTTCTAGGCGAATGGAATTGGTATGGAGGTCGAATGAAAGTGGACCAAGTGTATCCGATCCAAAGTATAGTTCAGCCTTATTCTCCATATTACTCAAAGGAAGACGATAATGGAGCAATTGTTGAGCGATACTGGCTGAACTCTAATGGACAATACATCTACGTATATCCCGAAGCGCCTTTATTCGTAGACTACAATAGCGTTCGACCCAATAATATTTGCTTTGGAGCCCAAATCGCGGATCCTTTCTCTTGGGAAAGAGATCTAATCATATTTGAATACCACATTTGGTGGTTGGACAATGTAAAAGAAGCACACATGCATGCTGTTGAAAATTACTTGGGAAAGCCTTCTGGAGTGCCCGACTTCCGCATGGTTCAGCACCCTATCTGGTCTACTTGGGCTCAATATTCTAGAGATATCGACGAGAATAAAGTTTTAGAGTTTGCAAATGAGATCAGAGCCCACGGTTTCAATGACTCCCAGTTTGAAATCGATGACCATTGGGAAACTTGCTACGGATCTCTAACGGTTGACCAGCAGAAATTCCCTGATTTCGCTAAGACAGTACGAGATTTGAAGTCATTGGGGTACCGAGTGACACTCTGGGTACACCCCTTCATTAACATAGACTGCGAGCCATTTTATTCGGAAGCTTTGCAGAATGGGTAAGGAATTTTCATGACGGTAAAAGATTTCAGACTTCAAGAAAAGCAAGGTCATAAACTTTACGTAGCAGAATCAATTCAAAAGGTCATGGTTATTTTCAGATACTTGGTTCTCAATGAAGAAGGCAGTCCAGACACTACCTGGTGGAACGACAACGGCTCCCCGGCGGGCTACATAGACTTTACCAATGTTAATGCTTCCGATTGGTTCGTCAGTCGAGTCAGGAACCTCACGATAAACTATGACATCGATAGCTTCAAGTTCGACGCTGGTGAAAGTAGTTTTACCCCTCAGGTGATTTAGAGAACAATTTAATTCGTCCTATTATATAGTTTCCTGCTGATTCCTTGGCCTTAACTACAAAAATATCGGAGATACGGAGAATAAATAGATGATTTTGTTGTTCATAAAACCTTCCGCACTAATAGAGTTATTAAAATTTCTTGTGAATGTTACTTCGCAGATTGCTGTCCAGACAGGTGACATTAATATTCAGCCGCACCTCATCGTCGATAGCTACGTCAGGACAGTCGCGAGGTTCGGCGACATGATTGAAGTGCGCGCTGCCTTCATGTAAGAATCCGTATCTTATCGTATTATCTCAAGGAAATCCAGTAGCCCTAGAATACTTCCTATATTTCCTGCGATGCTTCAAGCAGACCAGAAAAACGATTCTTAAATGAATCACAACAGTAAAGAACACAATAATTATCTTCGACTTCGCCTTCGCTGTTCTCGATTTTAGATCTTATTTCTACATTCCAGGACACAAGAACTCCCAATCTTCGTCCGCATGGTAGACCGAGATTCCATCTGGGGCATGAACAATGGTCTGCCCACCATTATTACAACGACCTTCCAAATGAACCTAGCCGGATATACCCTGGTCCTGCCTGATATGATCGGAGGGAATGGTTACAACCTGGACCATGATCAGGCTGATCTACCGACCAAGGAGCTGTTTATCAGATGGGTTCAGGCGAACACCTTCCTGCCGGCCATGCAATATTCGTTTGCACCATGGAATTTTGATAATGAGGTATTTGAAACTAGATTAAATTAATTTCATAGTCATTAAATCGACCGACTTCCACCCATTGCTGAACATAGGTCTCCTCTTTAACGCGCCGTCTTTCCCAGTCTTAAGCCAATTAGTTTACCTAGTTTCGGGTAAAAAATGAGATCCAGAAACATTTTGATAAGATAAACCATCAGTAGCATTGAGTTGTATTTTATAGTAAAAGATACATTTTTCATCTCAATCTTTGACTAACGCCTTTGAACGTTCTTTGATAAGATAAATATGTAAGTAGTATTTGACAGAGTATTTTTCATAGTCAAGTGGTTTGTCACTTCTGTTTTGTAACCCAATACAGACTTTACAGACTCGATAAGACCTGACGCTCTATTAAGATTGTTGTAGGTCTTATGTAACAATCGTCATTGTTTATTCAATTAAAAATCTGCATAATCAATTAGTTGAATTGAATTGTTCTAGATTAAATACTGAGTTTTTTACACAGACAATAATGACAATTGCAACATATATGCGCAATGCATGTAGAATTACCCAAGCTGTTGTTAATAAAAATAATTTCTATTGATTTCAAATAATATTTAGAAAAAAATCTGATTTCTCCCAGTCATTGCAAGAAGTATTTAATTATTTATATATTCATGAGTAACATGACTGAAGGTGGCTTTAAAACTCTCACACAAAAGATTCACGTCACGAAATTGCTATCGCAGAATTTCGTGAGACTCTACGTTTGGAATAACCTTAAAACATCTAAGTTCAAAATCGAATAGCATAATAAACGAAAGAACTAGTAACCAGTGTGATAATTATGGAAGGCTAGAAGAAGAGATTGAATTGAAGTTTTTTACATATTTATAACTGTTCGTCATTTCAGACAGTAGAAATAAGCAAGAAATACACGGAGCTTCACGCAGCGTATGCCGAACAGATCTACGCCGCGATGCAGGCCTCCGTGGCCGACGGGGCGCCCGTCAACCCGCCGCTCTGGTGGCTCGACCCCACTGACGAGAACTGTCTAGTCATCTCGGATGGTAAGCATGATTATTATTAATCCTTTCTGCATACACTTCCAAAGCAATATTTAGCAAGCTGGTGTAAATGACCCAATACAAATTTAAACATCGAGCAAATACAACAACTTACTTCACTTTTCAGAATATCTATTAGGAGAGAATATCATCGTAGCGCCGGTGTTGGTAGAGGGAGCCAGAGCTAGAGACATATACCTCCCCAACGGCACGTGGTGGGAAGAGGACGACCCTGAGAGGGCTCACGAGGGGCCCACGTGGCTTCGCAACCACCCGGCGCCTTTGGACTACCTGCCGTACTTCGTGCGAGAGAGGGATTCGGAATCGGCTCCTGGTGCGGCGGTAGCTCCTAGCGTTGCTGCTGCCCTAGTACTTTGCGGAATAGTAGCCAATTTTATCATCGGTTTATAATTTACATTTTTTGGATTACTTTTGTTGTAATTAATTAATGTAAGTTTTATTGAGTGGAATAATTAATATAAGTATTTGACTAATACAGGTTTAATTATAAAGGGTATGCTAAGCCAAAAAGGGCTCATTATAGTACTCATCATTATGAACAACTTTTACTATGGGACCAACCCGAAATTTGCGAACTTTAGCATATACCCTTTATAAATAATCCTGTTTTAGTATGCCCAAAATGCGTCCTGTACTTATTGGAGAACTCAAAAAGTTCACATTTAGAACTTTTGTAAATATTTTTGAAATATTAGTTAATATTGTTAATTATGTGACAAAATAATTTTAATTAAGATTTTTGGGTAATTTTAATAAGGATAAGAATGAATAAAGATTGCAATAACGTTACGGCTTATCTTTTCTTAGATTTGAATTCTATGAATCCCTAAAGTGACAGGAATTTTCACTAAAGTGTAGGTAAATCACAGTTGTTTTGTTAGGTTTTTCCTACATAGTCAAATGAAGTGTCGATTCGAGTAGTTTTTTTGTAGAACTCCTTCAGAGTTGTTTACAAGCCCTCAAGTCAGTAGTAGGTAAGTACTCCGGGCTAGATTGTCGGGCGGTTTTTATAACCTATTGTTGTTCTACTATCATACTTATGATTATGACGCATAAGTTAAGGGACCTTTCACATTTGGTTTAATACATTTCATAATATTATTTAAAACTTTTATAAGGAGCTTTATTTTGTTTTTTTTTTTAGTTCCCTACGTAACGTAATATACATTGATGGGGAATCCAATGGGGACGTTAGGAGTGATGGAACAGTGGTCCTTCGAGACTCAGTTATTTAAATTTAAACCATGAAACGTAATGTCAGTTTTATTTTATTTTTTGTGATAAGTAGAACAATTTAACACAGCGGTGGTTATTCCATATTGGCTAGTTTTAGCTATAAAAAACTGCCTCCACCTTCGGAAATCTTGGCTGCTTCAAGCTAAGGGTGAATCCTTATGCAGAGGTAGGCACCGTATTGAAGATGCGTTGGGTATTGGAGATGACCACTTACCATTGAAAGGCCCGTCGCTTGTTTGCGATATATCTAATCTATCTTTCTTATAAAAATTCTTAAAAATTCTCTTGTTATTCTTGCTAAAACTCAGCTTTACCAATTCTTTTATTTTTTTGTTCTATTGCAAAGAAAAAAGAGTGGGTGAAACCACGGGGCGCAGCTAGTTTTTTATTTAAAAAATAAACTGCGCTTTCCTGGGAGTGCATGTTTTGTATTACACATAACATATCACAACAACGTTTAAATATTCACAATAACAAGCCGAGTGTGTAATCGCTGTTAAATTGCTGCTATTACTATAAAACAGCACTACAAAGATAGAGAGCAATTAGAGTAGAAGAGCTCTGTTCGAAGGCGCCAGTAGTGACGGGAAGCCCGCCGGGATGGCTGTCTTACTAGGTGAGTCTATCTAGTAATCACTAATAGGCACTGTACCCTTCGTACGAGTTTTGATAGTTTTCGAAACGTAGGTAAAGCTCCATACATTATAATAGTTCCTTCACGTTTCCGCCAGGGGCGCTTTACTGTAATGTAACCTTACGAAACGAAAAAGATCAACTTTTTCGAAAACTATCAAAACTCATACTAAGGGTACAGAGCTAAAAGGATAGGGTATACTGAAGAGGATACCGGCGACTGGGACTGCAGTCAAGTGGAATTAAGTGGAATTCGCCAATATCCTCAAACTGAGCCGAAAAAGGCTCATAGTACCTAATCATTATTGTGAACAACTTTTACTATGAGACTAACTCTAAAATCGTGAAAAAATATCAGCTGTTCTATAAAAAATGTTAATGGCTCTTGACAAAGTAAATGGAACAGCTGAGTTTTTCGCAATTTCCCTAGTAGTGGGGTCAAATTAGACCAAAAAATAGATGTGACCTCACATTAATTCCCACCCGGCTGAAAATTGGTAGGATTGTTTAAAACACCATCTTAAATTAAATTTAAAAAGTCCTCATCGGTCCGGTACGTGCAAAAAAATTTACTCCGGGTAGAAAGGTCACCACAACGGGTTTTTCGCGATTTTCTCAAAAATGGTTCAAGCTACTAGGAAACAGTTCAAGACAAGTATGTTTTCTATAACATTCTCTACAGTAGGTATTGCTTTTAGATGCATGTTGATAGGACTCATGGTTTTCGAGATAAGTTGATATTCATTTCAGACCAGGCCAAAAAAATTATAATTTCTGAAGCCTCGGTCAGCAGTAGATCATATCACAAGTTTGTAAAGGAGTTTTCCTGAAGTTTTAGATTTTATTTATGATGATGTTAATGAGTAAGTTAAGTTTGTAAATGAGTTTTCCTTAAGTTTTAGATGTCATTTATGATGGTGTTTCAAACAATCTTACCAATTTTCAGTTGGGTGGGAATTACTGTACCCTCGAATGTTTAAATTGTCCCGACTATAGTGCTAATAGTGCCCATTTCACCCTTTAATAATGTGTATGAGGAAAATAACAATATTTACAACCTTCAAATCGGTGAGATGAAATAAAAACATTTTAGCCTTCAAATACAGTCTCAGTCAGTAATAATAGGTAAAACAAATACACCAATCACTCCCTACCGAGAGGAAAACGGCAGGAGGAGTAGGGAAGTTACCGAGTGGTGGCCGAAGCTAGGCAGCTGAAGTGTTGGTCGTCCGGCGGCGAGATGGGCCGACGACATTTTCAAAGTCGAGGGTCGAACCTGGAGTCGATTGGCGCAGGACCGAGGCAGATGGTACAGTGAGAGAGAAGCCTATACCCAGCAGTGGGATAAAGAAGGCTGTGGATGGATGATGGATGAGAGGAAAACTGGCTTCATTGGCATCAAGTCGTGATAAAGTAGCAAAGTAAGAAACTTAACGACATATGAAAATCTTATAGCGACGTGTACACATAGGGTCTTATTTTATAAAGCCTGTTTAAAGATAGTCAGTGTTTAAAATGCTCTGACAACTTTTCGCTGACGTAAAATATCACGTGCGAAAACACCCGATTGCGGACAAGCGGTCAGTTGGCAGACCACCAGCCCGATGGGTCGACGACATCAGACCCATCGCGGGCCACACGTGGATGAGATTGGCCCAAGACAGGGAAAAATGGCACAAGGGATAGGAGGCGTATACCCAACAGTGGGTCGATGCGGGCTGACGATGATAATGATGATGAAAACACGAAAAACTTTGAATAACTTTAAGCAGGTTTTATAAGACCCTTACCGTTTTTAAAAGTTTCTAAAAATATTAAGTTTTAATTTTAATTGTAACAAGCGTGAATCCAGGATTTCGCTGTTTGCTTTGTGTCGTTTTATGATTTTGATCCTGAAACTTGGTTAAAACAAAAGTAGTGCTAAACGATTCTGAAATGTCAAATAGATAGCACTTATTTAATCCTTTACACACATACTAGATCGATGTTTACACATTATTTTCTAAAAGTTCCCAACCATGCCGCATTATATAAAACTCAAGTAAAATCGACACGCCAGGCGGGTTCACGGCATGGTGATAGCAATTGGTGAGGATGCGCTAGTCGTCTTGTCACCGAAATGAGTTAAGAGCATTAAGTTTTCTTTAGCCAGGGTTTGGATAGCAAGGCTACCCCCTACCCCCTGCATTGCGAGTTGTCACATCCGCGTGCGATTCGTTCTTGTATTATACCTATAGATATATTTGTCAGTTTCAGTTCAGCCTGCTCTTCAATAATTATCTATTGGCCATAACCAATAATTAAAACGACTCAGAAAAAACCTACAACAAACTAACATATTATCTTGTACCGGAACTAAACCAGCTTCTAGACTAGATATTCTCAGATTTGTAATTGATGCATTGTCTTAGTTAAATCGCTGCCAGCTGATTACGGAAAATAAACGCATACAAAACTATTAAGTCAAGTACGTAGGCACAGAATAAGTAATAGTTGCTATAGGTCTTATTAGATTCTAAGCTGTAGGATAGGCTATTATATAGATTACTTTTCTTATGTATAAGGACACGCTATGTCAATAAATTTTTCATTTTTAGGGTTACGTACTGGTTTGCTGTCTGTTAGTCTTTTATCAGAGTACTAGCTGACCCGTGCCCACTTCGTTGGGCATAATGTTAATTAAACCCGAAGCCATCGCGCGCCGTCCGGACCGTTTTTTCTCCGATTCACTTTGCAAAACGGACTACCACGTAAAAGCCTTTTTAATTTTCGATTTTTTATATAACCTATGACACTCAGCAATAATGTGGCTTTCTATTAGTGAAAGAATTTTTAAAATCGGTTCAGTAGATCCCGAGATTACCCCTTACAATTTAACAAATATACAAACACACAAACTTTACTTCTTTATAGGTAATATTAGTATAGATTTATTTAGGTATTGTAAGAATACTTACTTTTATAGTTATGGTTTATGGTATATACAAGGTGTCACGGAAAGGTGCAGTAATACTTAAGGGTTGTTCTTCTACACGTCAAAGTGAACAACTTTTGTGAAACAAGTTTGATAAAATTCGAGAAAAAAAATATCGAGTCACCATACAAAATATTTAGTCACGTGATCAATTTTCCATGGAGATTCATTATTTACTTTCTCGAATTTAGCAAACTTGTGTTCTAGAAGTTGTTCACTTTGACGTGTAGAAGAACACCCTTAAGTATTACTGCACCTTTCCGTGACACCTTGTAGATACTTTTAGTAACTTCGTATACAGGGCTATACAGAAAGTGTAAGCCGAAAAAGGCTCATAGTACTCATCATTATGAACTACTTTTACTACTATGTTTTTCCCGCAGTCAAAGTGTTAAACTATATTATTTTACAGTGATTTTGGCGGCGCTAGCTGCGTGCGCGCAGGCCACTGACATCAAGATCCTGGACGCGAATAGCGTGAAGATGAAACTTCAGGACAACCCTAATGGAGGACTCAATATTCTCCTGGATAGACGTAAGCATTCAGTCTTGATGTAAATTGGATTTAGTCTAAGCTAAAAATAAAGATAGCTTGCTAAATGTAGAAAAAGTGGCCTGAAATGCTGGAAAACAGTTGGGTGAGATATGGTCCTATGTCAGTTTTATCGTTTGTTTTATATCCCTAACCCCACACACAAACTAACAATACCATAGGTACTCCTCCGAAACGGCTTGACCGATTTTTATGAAATTTTATATGCATATTCAAGTAGGTCTGAGAATCGGCTACTATATATTTTTCAAACCCCTAAGTGATAAGGGTTTTGCACCCCTAACATTTATTTTTATTTTTTGGACAATTTTTTTATTATTTTATATTGTGGCATTAAAAAATACACAGCGGGTGACCCGCCGGGGGTCAGCTAGTAATATTATAAATGTGAATGTAAGATTGATTGTTACGCTTTCACGCGAAAACTACTCTACCGATCATCATGAAACTCTGTATCTACACATATTCTACGAGGTATTAGAAGTAACATAGGACTTTTTATTTTAAAAAAATCAATGCGAGCGAAGCCGCTGGTATACTAATATTTAATATTTTTCTCAGGGGGCCTCTCAGAAGTAATCTCCGTTATCGGCCGACGTACATCAAAGATCAAAGACATAGTCCAGGATGGAGATGTAGTGATCCAGTTCACAGACGACACCACCGTGAGGATCAACGTGGAGGAGGTGGCCGGCGTCAGGAGTGGGCTGGTCGTCACGCTCACTTGGGAGGCGCCGAAGAGCCAGAGGCTGGAGGACTGCATTAATTTGGGTAACATTCGAGACTCAGGGTTCATAAAAAGACAAGTTAGTTAGAAATCAGTGTAAGTTTTTCTGAGACAGGAAAATTATTGGAGTTAAGTAGTCAGTGCATATTTTTTCTTTGAAGGGTTACCGGATAGATGCAGAAGAATTGTATAATATATGTACCTACTCGTATATTATATAGACCTAAAGTTTTATAACTGTGACAAATAATTACATCCTATAGATTGTGGGTTAACTTTCCAAATTATTTTATATTTTATATATCTAAATATTGTATCTATATATAAATATTTTATATATTTATATTTTTATAATTACCTACAGGCTAAATCTATTCATTTCCAAAACAAGACAACAACCCAATTATTTAATCCACACAGGTTCCGCCCACTGGTACGGAGGCCCGCAGCAGAAGCGCCAATACTGGCCAATCGAGAAGCTGGTCCTCCCCAACTACTCCTACATCACCAAAGAGGCTGACAACTGCGGAGTAGCTGAGCCTTACTGGCTAAGTTCCGAAGGCATCTTCTACTACTTCGACAAGAAAGTTCCTCTGTTCGTAGACCAAAACGACCTGGAAAAGAACGCCGCCTGCTTCATCGCTCAAGTGAAACCTCCCTACTCGAACAAAAGGACCAAAAACAACTTGATTTACGCGATCGGGATCTTTGACGACGTGAGGAAAGCTCATGAATACGCCGTTGAAAGATACCTGGAGAAGCCTTCGGGGTATCCAGACGAACGAATGATCACGCACCCTATTTGGTCCACTTGGGCACGGTACAAGACTGATGTTAACCATGACGTCGTCTTAGAATTCGCAGATGAAGTCCTGAAAAACGGTTTCAATAACAGTCAGCTAGAGATCGACGATCTCTGGGAGATCTGCTACGGCTCTCAAACGGTGGACGTGCAAAGATTCCCCGATATGAAGAATACGGTCAACCTGTTGAAGGGAAAGGGATTTAGGGTGACGATATGGACGCATCCTTTCTTGAATAAGGGATGTGAGCCGTGGTATTCGGCAGCCAAAGCAAAAGGGTGCGTTTCTTACCTGTTATCCGATACGCCATATCTTACGCTCTTATACCTATACTTATAAACGTTATAGTTCTGCGTCCCAGACTTTAACAGTTACGACACTTCATTGTTTGATGTGAGACGCATACCTTCCCAGACAAATAAATTGTTCATCGCATTTGTTACAGCTATCTAGTTGAATCCGAGTCTGGGTCCGTGGAGACGAGCTGGTGGAACGACAACAGCACCACGACGTCGTACATCGACTTCACCAAGCCGGCAGCCAGGAAGTGGTACACGGACAGAGTCCAGAAGCTGCAAGATGACTACGGAATTGACAGCTTCAAGTTCGATGGAGGGGAAGCTAGCTGGTCGCCGCAGGTATACAATTATACATACTAATCATTCAAGTAGACATACTTGAAGTAGGCATCCAATATCTCATCAATATTACTGCCTTTTTGGTTTAACTGGCGCATACGTATAGGTTCTCTCTCCGCCACCTGTTTTAGTCCTAAGGTCCAAGTTTGAGTCACGATGTGACTATATCATCGACATTGATATCAAATTCAAATATTTTATTTTGGATAAAAATACATACTTACAAAATCTATAGTAAGTAAGTATTTAGGTACCTGTGGTATTACATAATGAATTACAATTAAATTTAAAATCAAAATCAATTAAAACATACAATTGAAAACATAGAAATTAAAAATTAAAATCATAATCAAATAAAATCCACGTTCAAGTCAATAATAAAAAAGAATTAGATAAAATAAATCACACAAAAACAGTCACAAATTAAATATTTAAGGACATTAACAACAACGCAGACATACATTATCTGAGGCAGTGACACCAAGGCAGCACGTGGGTCTATAATAGATGGTGCATCATGTTGGAACAAACATCATTGGTAACTAAAAAAAGAAAATTGTCCCGGAAATTCACTATTGCTTCTTTATGTTTGGTTTCGATTTAGACAAATACTTACTTATGCAACTTTTTAGGTTTTTTTTTATTATGAATAAATCGGCATTTGACCACCAACTCGCCTGTTGGAAAGTCACGATGCGGTCGAAGATGAAGCACGCAGATTTAGAAGATACCTATTTACTCTGACCTTGAAAAGTAAAAGATTTTATCTCTCTGGGAACAAGGAAGCCGGAAGTCTGTTCCATTCCCGGGCTGTACGGATTAGGAACGTGGACTCGAACCGTCGATTTTAGGATTGAATTTTAGGATGGATTGAATCATGTAGTTTACCCTTAAGTACTTTATAAAGCACATTAATTATTATAATGAAAATTAAACCTTATTGGTTTTCTTACGATCAAATCTTTTTAGATGATAATGACATAATTAAGATTAATTTGACGTAAAAAACGAATTCATTGAGATTGGCACTTGTTTTTCTCACCTATATAATACAATGAGCTAGGTATCCTTTAATTCAATTTTAAATAAAAACAACATTAACATAAATAATACTTGTATTTAATAGCAATGTCGTGTAAATCATGCGGTAACACGGACCATTCAAGAAGATCGTCTACTAAATGTTTGAATTATTTACGAAAAAGGAACATTACAATGAACATTACACGTCTCAGGCTTGTTCCAACTGCAACCAAAAAACGGGAATTTTCAACAAAATCAAAATGTATCATATTTTACGCTGGGGGGTTTGCCAAAACTGCAACAGTGAATTCGATAGAGATTATAACGCTGCGAAAAATATACTGATAAACTATAAAAGGTCGACCATAATTATGTCGGCCATGATATTCCAATGATGGAATATCGTAACCTTCCATTTGAAATTGGTGCGTCTCGTATGCAATAAGGTTGAATTTTACAGTTCAAACAATTGTAGTGTGGGACTTGGGAGGTTACTTCTGTATTCTTGAACAGATTCCAGTTCTACAAGGAGACATCAGAGACCAGCCTGGAGTCATCACGGCGGACTATGTCAGATCAGTGGCCACGTTTGGACCAATGGCTGAAGTGAGATCCGCTTACAGGTAAAGCCTTTCAGACATTCACAATACGAACTCTGTTTCTGGCTTTTTCCAGGAATCAGTAGAATACTGTTAAAAAAAATTATGCTATTGAGTGAAGAGATGTGCGAATCGCTCGCCTGATGTTAAACGTCACGTTTGCACATAACAGGTCTGTATCACCCAGAATTTTGAACTCATACAATTTAAAACCCTGCGCAGCACAGCGCTTTGCTCGTCACCCTGAGATATAAGATGTTTAATCTCCTGTTTGCCCAGAAATTTCACTGGCAACAATGAGCTTCCAAATGTTTTTAGCTAGTTCAGATCTGTCAAATAAAGCCTTTTAACTTGGACCCAATGTTAACCAGTAAGTATCTACAGTTCCTATAAAAAACAATCATGTTAGTAAAATATTAGTAGGACGAATAATTTTGGCCTCAACTATCAAACTACCAGGGATGCAAACACTGCAAGGGTGGCGGCAGTCACTGTAAAGACCAAAATAGAATAAATTAAAGCTATTTTGTACACCAAATAGACTACAAGAAAAAAAGTAGGTACATTGTACATTTAGTAGCACAATGGGGTGAGGGCTTTATTGCCTGAAACGATTTCTTTCAGGCAACTTAGTAGGTAGATACTAGAGGTATGACAAAAAATAAAAACATAAGTTTTATTTGTGTCATGCGATTTTAGGATTTCCGCGCTCGTATAAAATGCGGTATAGTTCAGAACCCTCGACATAAGAGTTTTAGAGAGATAATTTTTTCTTAATGATGATACGGTCTACGATGAAGCACGCTTGCTTAGAAGGAACCGATTCACTCGCGACTTGAAGACACCCAGACTATATCTATGAAGTATAGATATAGTCTGGGTGTACCGTATCATTACTTACCATCAGGCAAAATGGCGGACAAATGCGAGTCCAGAATTTTTTTTATTTTTATTTTTGAATAAAAAAAGTATCTACGTTCCAGAACCCAAGACCTCCCGATATTCGTCCGCATGGTCGACAAGGACACGTACTGGACATTCGAGAACGGCCTCCCCACGCTCATCACCACACTGCTGCAGATGAACATGAACGGCTACCCCCTGGTGCTCCCCGACATGATCGGCGGGAACGGGTACAACGAGCCGCCCAGCAAGGAGCTGTTCATCAGGTGGCTGCAGGCCAATGTGTTCATGCCGAGCTTGCAGTTCTCTTATGTACCCTGGGATTTTGATAATGAGGTAGGTTGACGATGGTCATAATAATATCACATCGTATGACAACGAACAGTGTAAAACTTTGTTTTATGGCAAAAATGTTGGGTTAATACATGTTAATGAATTCTACTTGTTTTTGTTATTAACTAGCTGTTTTTTTTACTTTTAAACCTTTCCTGAACTTCTACAAATATTTCAAGATCGAAATTAGCGAAATCGGTCCAACCATTCTCAAGTTTTAGCCAGACAAACGAACAGCGATTTTTTTTTATGTATAAGAGATTAGAGGTGCTGGACCTTAGTGTGTACGAAGCGCTTTGAAGCCACGTTTGCACTAGGGGACACGTTTGCACTAGGGATTCTACTCGTATAGTGCGCACTGCCAGAGTATGGAATACTTTGCCCGAGTGGGTGTTTCCCGATAGATATACATAATTTGGGTGTCTTAAAGTTGCGAGTTAATCGCGACTTGAAGACACCCAACCAAATTTCAAAATCTATCTTTCCAGACGATCGCAATAAGCAAGAAGTTCGTGGACCTGCACGCGCAGTACTCCCCGCAGATCATCGAGGCCTGCAAGCAGGCGGTGGCGGCCGGCAGCCCCGTCAATGCGCCGGTCTGGTGGATCGCGCCCAACGATACCACTACGCATGACATCTGGGACGGTGAGTTCGCTTTACCAGCTGCGGTCAGCGGCTGAGCTCGAATATAAGGTTATTCATAGGGTATGCTCAGCCGAAAAGGGCTCATAGTACTCATCATTATCAACCACTTTTACTATGGGACCAACAAGAAATTCGCTGTTCCATAGAAAAATGTCAATGACACTCGATAAAATGTATGGAACAGCCGATTTTTTTTTTCGCGAATTCTGGGTTGGTCCCATAGTAAAAGTTGTTCATAATGATGAGTACTATGAGCCCTTTTCGGCTGAGCATACCCTTTATGAATAACCCTGTATACAGTTTTTGCACTAAGACGTACTTTGATATTAATATGGCACTGCTATGAAGCTCAGAGCTCCAGCATTAGCTGTAATTTTCACCGGTGAGCTACTGAGGCGGATTCGCACGCATTTGCCAGAATGAAAAGTAGCCTTGTGGCCTGAAGGGAAGCTAATTGAAGCTATCCATACCAAAGCTAATTCAGTTCCGTTCAGTCGTTTTTGATTGAGCAACAAACATACAAACTTTGACATTTATAATATCAGAGGATTAATAATTTATTCTACATTCAAGAGCATCGCTTTTCGATGGAGTACCAAATTTCCAGGCCTGGCGGTTGTCAGATAAAAAAAAACATCTAAACATCGAACTTGGAAAATAATTTCGTTATATAAAATACCACATTTGAAAAACGACATTTTATTTCATCATTTTCATTTGAAGAATTGAAATATCTGCTCTGGGTCTGGGTGTTAGTTGTCCTTGTCTTTGTGTGTGTTCCATGGCATCCGACACAGGATTTATCCTAGTGGGTCGCTATGCGTGTGAAACGCAACGTTATTTAAAATAACTTTCTTATTCCCCAGAATTCCTCCTAGGCGACAGTATCCTAGTCGCCCCGGTAGTGGAGAGAACCGCTCGCTCCCGGGACGTCTACCTCCCCGCCGGGAGCTGGCTGGAGAAGGGAGACAGCAACAAGAAGATAGAGGGAGGCGAGTGGATACGGAACTACCCTGCGCCGCTCGACGAACTACCCTTCTTCGTTAAAGTTTGAATTTAGAACCGTTTATATATGTAGTTTGTTTTTGGAATAAAACTTTTGAATTGATTTAAAAGGTTGTTTTACTTTGTGTTACGATAAGTACATGAATTAGGTTTGTCAATGTTCTATTCTACATATAAAAGCCATTCAAGGCTCAGATCAAGTAGAAAGAAGATATAGTGCTGCCTTAGATCCAGGTGAAGCCAAAAAACTACCCTTCTGCCCGTGTACCTAATTATTCTTTCGTCTGGCGAGACATCCATAATTTACAAACCTTTCCGAAAGATTCGGCTGGCATGTGTTAGGATAACTGCTTTTTGTAATGTTGTGTAAGTTAAGTGTACCTACTAGACTGGTGAATAGTAGGTATGGTATGACGCCTGTAGTAGAAAGTATGATCGGTACTGTATGTACTTAAAGTGTCTATTTTCCACTGTGATTTAATTTCTATTACTGAGTCAGCGTATATAAAGATAAGATAAGATAACTTTTAAGGTGGGAGTCGTAGAACTCTTGTGGTTTAGATGCGTCTTGTAAAAGATTTTCAGAGTTTTAAAGTTACACTGGTTCATAACAGGCATGAGTCATGCCGCATGATCTTATCGATCATTTAGTTGCCTTAAATGAATGAAAAGTTCAATGTAAAAATTATATACATATTTTGTACTTTGGCAAATATGATTATCGTCTCTTATAGCCGATTCCAGAAACATCTTCTATCCCAGGAGTAGTTAAAACTTTAGTTCGATGCCAGTATTAACATTTACAATCACATAGCGAAGACTAAACCAGATAATGAATGAAAGTAATCATAAAAATAAAGCCACAAAGTCTCTGATTCAAATCCATGGAGTCACACAAACAAAATATAGGTATACAATTAAGTACGTACCAAGACTACCAAGGTCTGCGGTCGCGTTCACCTTTAAAGCCCTATCCACACTCGCGCGCGGATCGCGCGCGAAGCCGCGAACTTCCCGCGAACCGTGAGTGTAGATTGGATTCGCATATTCTTCGCGGGTTCGCGCCTCGTTCCCCGAAAATGTGAAAATGTGAAAATGTTCCCCTAGCGTGAATGTGTAGCCGACGTCGTACGCGCGAGATTTCGCGCACGAATCACGGCGCGACTTCACGCCGTGAATCTCGCGGGAGTCTGGAGGCCGCATATGGGCTACGCCGGGGCGCCTCCAGAACCTATAGACAAGTTAATATGCGAATGATGAAGTCTGTATGTCACAGCCAATTATTTTAAAAGGCTATGTCAATAACTGACATTGCTATTTCACTAATGACTAAAGATAGTATACGTGCTAACTAAATACCTAATTTTCTTAAGCACATTCTACTGTAAATTTACATCACTATCTCTACAGGGTTATTCATAAAGGTTATGTTAAGCCGAAAAGGGCTCATAGTACTCATCATTATGAACAACTTTTGATATGGGACCAACCCGAAATTCGCGAAAAAAAATTCAAAATGAGCTGTTCCATAGAATAATTTGTCAATGACACTAGACAAAATGTTATGCAACGGCTGATTTTTTGTTTGCGAATTCTCGGTACTATGAGCCCTTTTCGGCAAATCATACCCTTTATGAATAACCCTGTATAACCAAAGGATAATATCACTTAAAACTAGTTCTTATCCGCGCCGTAGTTCGTAGCCGCCTTATCGCTAAGAGCAATCTCTTTCAGGCAACTTTACATACAGAGTTAGTTGTCATAAACTATATATTTTTATGTTAGAGGGGGATAAAAAGTAGTCCATAACCGGCCACAATTATAGTAGATTGGATGATAAGGAAGCTGAATAATATTTTTACAGCAATGGCGTTAAAAAGAGTGCGTTCCTAGTGGAGCGTAGGATTATAAAGTAGGATTCTGATTGCAGTGAGAAATTCAATATCACTCGAGCAAAAATACTGTTTTACTTCTAAAATTACTTCCCATTTCGTAAAGTTCCTGTTTATGCCCAGTATGCGGATTAAAACGGCTTTTTAGACTCTAGTGCATAAAAGTCTACTTTTAAGTAAGTATAGGTACTAGTGCACAAAATTGTTGTTACTTTATGTAATTACTAGGTGCGCCGCGTGGTTTACCCGCCTTTTTCGGGATAAAAAGTAGGCTACTTATATAATTTAATCCTGGGTATAAGCTACTTTAATATTAAATTTAATACGAATCCGTTCAGCCGTTTTAATGTAATTTATATTGAATGTCAGAAGTTTGCTCGGGTCTTTAATAATTAATACATAGCATACCTACATAGGTATACATATAGTTCGTTACCGTTGTCTTTTAAATATTAGGATTTTATGAAAGATCCAAAAACAATTTCTAAAAATAATAATGCAGTGTTTGAAAGAAAAAATGTTGTTTATTATTAACATTTTTTTGTTAATAATATAATTATAATTTCTTGGTTTAACATTTATTCTTTCGTCTGGCGAGACATCCATATTTTACAAACCTTTCCGAAGGATTCGGCTGGCATGTGTTAGGATAACTGCTTTTTGTAATGTTGTGTAAGTTAAGTGTACCTACTTGACTGGTGAACAGTGCGGGTTATGACGCCTGTAGTAGAAAGTATGAGCGGTACTGTCCTTAAAGTGTCTATTTTCCACTGTGATTTAATTTCTATTACTGAGTCAGCGTATTTAAAGTTTTTATCGGTGTATGTAGCAGCAATTTGTAGTTGTAGGGCACTTTTGCAGAGCCCACCTGAAGAAGTACGTGGTACTATCACCAGTCATTCCACCGCCAAGCAGTAATGTGCAAACATTACTGTGTTCCGGTTGGAAGGGCAACGTTTCCAGTAAAATTTCAGGGCAAATAGGAGATTAAACATCTTATGTCTCAGGGTGATGAGCGCAGTGCTGTGCCGAGAGTGTCACTACAGATGTGCGCGGCTAGATCACCAGTAGACTACATTTCACACAATTCATCAAAATTCCGATGGATTCACCTAAAGTACGGAGCATACTGATACTTGTCAACAGAAAGTACGATGATTAGCACGTTTTTACGGTGACAACCATCATAATATATGATTGTCATCCTAAAAACTGGTGCTAGTACTAGTTTTTAGGGTGACAACCATATATCATAATACTTGTCACCGTAAAAACTGGTGCTAGTACTAGTTTTTTTTAGGGTGGTGACAACCATATATCATAATACTTGTCACCGTAAAAACTGGTGCTAATCATCGTACTTTTTGGTGAATATTTTTTAGGTCGGTTAAAGCTGTTTGAATCCTACGTCGTGGTCAGGATTCTACTGTAGAATGCTTCGCTCCACCCTGGATTCAAAATGGCTTCCTCGCCGAATAAATATTACCTATTTAGCTCTTTTGTCATACAATCTACTATTGATTGAGACATAGGCAACTACAACAAACAACAAATCGTACAAGTTATGCCTAATTGGAGGTAGCGGGTATTAAAAAACAGTTTTGTAAAGAAATAATCATTTATTTATCATAAATACATTTTCTAAACCAGGCTAAGAAACGTCTAATAATAGCAGTAAAAAATAAATGTAAAATATGAAACTTGAATATCTTAGTTACTTTTTAGATGAAAGAATTAAATTAAAAATGCTACAGAAGAATAAAATTAGTATCTAGTCGAAATGCGACAATGAAATATTTAGAAATTGTTTTTAATTTAATTCAGCGGTGAAACGTTTTCTCAGTGTGACTTTTGCATAAAAGATAAGTTAATGACGTCTTAAATGGCTTTGTCGCCTAATTTTCACTTTTTCGAACTTCTAAGAGCTTTAACGTCAAGGTTGTCAACTTTCACTTCTGCTACACCTGGTACTGTCACACCTGTATCAGAGTAATAATATTATGTATACTTATTTTTACTTTAGTAAGACTTACAAAGACAACTCCAAAACACTCAATACTTTGTACAAGCAGCTTCTATACATTGAATTCATTCCATATTGTTGAACCAAACAACTTTAGTTCTACGATAACTATTCGTAAAAATTCGTAAAAAAAAAAGTTAGATTTTAAAACTGAAGTTGTTTGTTTTTATGTAAGCGAGTTGCGTGTAAAAGTTCTTCAGTGTTATAGAGTTGATATGTTTGTGAATTAATAAACGTTTCACACTCATAGCTCCCTACTAGGATACCCTGTGTCGGGGATGCCAACTACCGCTAAGCCAAACGGGTCGTCAAATGTCAATCAATGTCAAATGTATAGGATATGAGTCATGTCGTTAGTTTCCTTATTTAATTAAAATGTAAGTATTAATACGAGGGTGTTTCTAGAACTATATAGCTACAACGATAAACGTACTTACTAAAGTTTTAAAAAAAATATCTGTTCCATAGAAAAATGTCAATGACACTCGACAAAATGTATGGAACAGCTGATTTTTTTTTCGCGAATTTCGAGTTGGTCCCATAGTAAAAGTTGTTCATAATGATGAGTACTATGAGCCCTTTTCAGCTTAGCATACCCTTTATGAATAACCCTGTATATACGTATACGTACTATATAATTCTAGAAACACCCTCGTATTTAAGGTGTAGTTTAAACTACGGCACAAAACTAGTTTTTAACATTTACAATCACATAGCAAACACTTAACTTATTAAACTATACGAGTAGGTAGTTAATGCGAGTAAACACAAAAATAAAGCAACGAAAATTAATTGAAATAATTGAGTCAGGAACAAAACGTACAATTAAATACATACCCAAGTTTTCAAGATCTACTTGTAGCCCATCAACGGTGGGATCTATAAAAATGTTAATACGCTAATAAGTACATTATTTTTATTATTATAATTATATTGTCAGTGTTACAGTATGTTACTATACTATGTAAAAACGGTGGAATATCTTACTCTGAATCTGTTGCGCACTCTGTGAAAGAAATAAATACTATTAATCTTCCTAAAACATTCTAGAGGTAATACTACAGCTTATAAATTCACCATCTTAAGGCCAGAACTGTTCTTAGCGCAGTTCGGGTGTAGTAATATATAGGGTTATTCATAAAGGGTATACTAAGCCGAGAAGGGCTCATAGTACTCATCATTATGAACAACTTTTACTATGGGACCAACCCGGAAATTCGTGAAAAAAAAAATCAGCTGATCCATACATTTTGTTGAGTATCATTGACATTTTTCTATGGAACAGCTGATTTTTTTTCGCTAATATCGAGTTAGTCCCATAGTAAAAGATGTTCACATTGATGAGTACTATAGCCTTTTTCGGCTTAGCATACCCTTTATGAATAACCCTGTAGTAGGTAGGTTCTTACGTTGCTGATCAGCATGGTGGCCACGACGAGGACGAGGAAGAACTTGAACATTTTGTATTGTAATCTGTGAGGTGTTTGCAAACGAAGAGCTGGAGCTAATGTTGTGTTGAGCAAGGAGGCCGCACGTATTTATACCCAAAAAATGGTCTAATTAGACATTTACATTTATTATCCGTATCTAATGTAATTATGTCTAAAAAAACAGGTGCAAAAAGAGCAAAGAAAAAGAGATAGATAAGGAAAGTATGCGTTGAAAGTTTAGTATGTTTCGTCTCCTTGTTCCATCTGTGCAGTTTATTTGGAAACTATAGGTACTCGTAGTTAACTTTTAATGCTTTTTTTGTAAACTGTTTAAATTTAATTTCTAGATATATTTTAATATTTTTGACTCCACCCATTTTGAGTATTGCATCCATTTCTGAGTACCCATTTTGTCCCGCCACTGCTGAGTAGCTGTACATGCCTATCTATTTTAAAATCCCAATATTCAGAAAAAACACGATTTCTACGCCATATAATGACAAACAAGAAAACTGGCCACCTGATGGTAAGCGATCCCCGTCGCCTATACCTGAGATTCCTGTAACACCGTACAGGCATCCATATTACATGGCTCTATCACACGTTGAACGTTGAATGTACAGAATTACGGACAGACCCTAAATAATGTTATTATGTAGGACTAAAACTAAAAGTAATGAATATTAACATAATTAGTTTAAAAAATACAAAACAGCGTACTTATAGGTAATCTAATTTGTCTAGTTTTGTATTAAATGCTAATAATTAACGTCGTTATCTCACAAATGACTGTAAATGTAGTAATTAGAGCTCTGCCTAACCTTAATAAGGTAAAGGTATATAATATTACCACCTTCTGGTTTTCTACTAAATTTGAGATATTTAAAAAATGGCAAGATTCAATGATAAACTATGTTCACACTATATTTTTTAAATAAATTTACTGTCATAATTTTGACATTTCATAATTTCAGGTGCGAATGCTCTGCGAAAAAACTGTTCCTTACATTTAGCCAAGAGTCATCAACATTTTCTTTGGAACAGCTGATTTTTTTCTTGATTTCGACGTTGGATCATAGTAAAAGTTGTTCATGTTTTTTTTTATCGTATGCTAAGTATTGAGTGACGAGACGAGCAAATCGCTCGCCTGATGTTAAAAGTCACGTTTTCTGCACAACCCAGAATTTTGAACTCCTACAATTCAATACCCGGCGCGGCACAGAACTGCGCTCGTCACCCTGAGATATAAGTTATTTAATCTTCTATTTGCCCTGAAATTTCACTGGAAACAATGCCCTTCCAACCGGAACACAGTAATGTTTGCACATAACTGCTTGGCGGTGGAATAACTGGCAAAATTACCCTTCCCCTAACCCTGTATAATAAATAAAACTCATGCAATTATTACTCATTCAAGTATAATTCTAGTCGATAATTATCTGTATTTACAAGTGAACGGTGACCGAGCTCACTAGTCCTCGGCCGAGCAGCTTGAAGTCTTCCACGAGGGCCGCCGTGTTCACGAGGTACTTAGTGCAGCCGGCCGCGGAGACTGCGGTCAGGGCGTTGGCTGATAGTAGCTGGGGACAAATATATTTTAGTCTTAGTATTTTCATAGAACTGGTAAAAAAATAATTAATCAAAATAAATCGTCTACAATACTAAAATCAAATAAAACAAGATAAAAATTGCAGCTGAATAAGAATGAGCTGATTTGTACTTTTTGACATTTTCATTGTAATTAACCTTTTTCCACGGAACAGCTGATTTTTTTCGCGAATTCAGGATTGGTCCTATAGTAAAAGTTGTTCATAATGATGAGGACTATAAGTCCTTGTCAGCTTAGCATCCTTTCCTTATATTAACCCTGTATAAGTATGTAATTTTTATATTTTTATTTTTAACGGAACTTTTTGTTTTTTTAGCAGTAGTGTAGGTATGAAGCTTTGTCGATTAACAAACGTACGTTTAACCACAAATCGCAAAAATGTCACGTTTTGTTGTAAAAATATCACTCTTATAATTCTCACCTGGAAATCTCTGTACTCCTTGATGTCTGGTTTCCACAGCACGGCTATCGTGTCGCCGCCATATTGATCGTGGAAGAACACAGCGAAATCACTGTATGCACTCTGCAACAACAAAAAATAAAAAAAACTTCACAATTAATTGGCTGACCTTTTTTCCAGTCACTTTAATTAAAAAAACCCAAACTACTGACACAAAAACGAATTGACAACCTCCTCCATTTTTAAAGTCGGTTTATTAATTAAATGAAACACATTTAGACTCCCATAATAATCGACAGCTCACATAATTTTCCAACCTACCCTCAATTCTTCCAAATATCTGTCAACCGGGTTGAACTGCACCACGGGTATGACGTCACCGGGCGTCACTTCCGGCGCGGGGCGAAGCGCTGGCTTCCGGTCGAGACGCTCCGCGGAGTGCGGGGCCAGGGCGGGATGCAGGTGGATCGTGACGTCATATCCGACCAGGGAAGGGACGAACGCGCCCTGAAAAAGACATGTTTTCTGTGAACTGTTGTGTAGTGTTCTGTTTTGTGTTTTTATTGTTTATGTTTTTGTCTTTACTAATGTATAAAAAACAGGTGCTTTCTAGACTTCTCTTTCTAAAACTCACCAATATATTTTCATTCATATTCTCCAGCTCCTTCTCTATATACTTCAGCGTGGACCCCGCTAGCTTCCTCGCCCTCCCTAACACGTGCGCGGTGGGCGCGGCGCGCGACCAGAGGCCGGGGGAGGACCCGTCGTAGGGGGTCACCAGGCAGAGCGGGGGGCGGCCGGGGGCGGAGGAGAGCTGCTGGGTTATTTGGGTTATTTCTTCACCTGGAAGTAAATAAGATCAAGATTGGATAAGCCGAGTGGCCTGGCGTAGTGGTGTAGTCCTGGTGTCGGAGTTTTTAGGCTCCCTGAAGACCTTTGATACAACTTGGTGATTTATTTTGCAACAGAAATAGAGTGATGAGACGAGTAAGTCGCTCGCTTGATGTAAAATGTCTGGTTGCCCGTTACGGAACTGTGGTTGTTGTTATAGGACATTTAAAGTGAAAATGTTAGTGATTTTGAAAATACTCATCAAATTAATTGTTTTTAAGGTATGAGTGTGTGTTTTCTTGTTACGACTAAAAAGTTGAATCGGTGTTGATAAAATTTAGAAACAGAAAATTATGTGACATGAGGATGGATTTTTTGGGGTTTTGTCAATAATGACAATCACATTGCATTTGGCAAGCGGCATTTCAATTTTTTTTTCAACTAGGAATTCAACCATAGCTTACTTGCTAACTTGCTATGAAACGGTTCGGTCAAAAATAGTAACAATCTAAAAACCAAACTTACGATCCATATCATCACCAAAGTCCAGCACCACTACTTCGGTTCCCCACTCCGTGTTGACCAGACTCTCTAGCACCCTCACCAGCCCAGCGGTGGGACTCGCCGGCGGGACCAGCGGGTGGGGCTGCGTGTACACTCGCGCGCAGAGCAGCTCGGCCACGGTGGGGGGGACGTGTGGGGGGGACAGCAGGTGGGAGGACAGCCAGCGCTTGAAGAGGCAGACTGTGGGGCCGAAGGAGGGGTGTTTTGTGTGGACGCTGGAACGAAACACATCATATTCAGAAAATCCTAGTGCGGAGCTATGAGCGTGATTTTTTTTTTATTTCATTACATTCTGTAAACAAAATTACCGTGTTTGACCACAGTTCATTTCATATTAAGGGAGAGACTGGTTCAGGATAATGCTCGAGTTTCCTTTTTAAGCACAGAAGTGGGATCATCCGATCCTTCAATTTTCAAAAGCGAAATTCTGCTTGTTTATTTGTTTCTCAATCACACAAAAACGGCTGAACAAATTTTAATAAAATTTGGAGAATAGTTAGTTTAAAATCTGGAATAATGTTTGGGTTACTTTTTGTCCTGGGAAAATGTATGGTTCGTTTAGGATAGCTAGTAAATCAATTAAATCGTATTAAAACCCCAACCGTTAAGCTAGGGAAATTTTGTGCATTTAAGCATAATATCTTACCCATGTAAAGCGCCCCTGAGTCGCGGCATCAGCACCGTGTCGCACTGCAACCTGACACTCTCCGCCGTGTCCCGGAACTTGGCCACTCCATTCTCCATCACCTTCCTCGCTAGCGTTATCTCTTTCGGATGCGCTATGCTCAGCCGGAAGACTAGGCCGTTTTTGAGCACGTCTATGTGCGTGGGATAGGCTTGCGTGGGAAGCGAGTATTGTTTGTTGAGGCGGTCAGCTATTTGCAGGTGGAAGGCGGCTTTGAGGCAGCGGAAGGCTTCGATGTCGCCCGGCCATTTGCCGCTGTGACCTGGGAAAAGAAAGTATATATTTCATAATCATATTGTCTTGTCTATACATATTACTTTTTATGTATCCGAGTGACAAAAACAAACAATAAACTGAAAATGTAGTGTTTCTGGCAAGAACGAGATAAAACATACTGGATGACAATAATTGGAAATTTTCGTAATAGAATCATGGTTTTTATAACTTTCTCCAAAAATAATCGTACAAGAAGCTACCATTCCTTGAGCCCAGTGACCGGTTACCTGGTTGGCAAATTAAGACTGATTATAACTAGGAATTATAGGAAGTGGCCCTAAATTAAAACTGGCACCAAAAAAACTCCTCTTAACCTCTGACATCCCGACGTCGCGATATCGCGTCTTCTGAAAAATGTCCTCTACATCCCGGTGACTCGATATCGCGTCTTAAGTTACCGCACGAGTTTTTGCCGAATTCTCATAGGATTAAGGTTTATTTTCATTTAAAGATATACGAATGGCGGGAGAAAGAACCAAGCTTTCCATTAATGTCATTTACTCATCGCTGATTGGTCTAAATTTAATACCAGAGACGGTTGAAATCCGTTGAAAATTTGTATGAAGTTGTAGGCGTTGGCGCCATTTTCTTATATAGAGCGTGGGTTTTTTAAATCGGAGTGACATAGAACGCGTTTCGTCGGCGTCGCGTGTTGAACTCTTCAGCAGTAATATTTATATTATTTAAAAGTTCTGAGTGATTATTTGGTAAGTAACTGTTTTATATATCAAAAAATTATTAAAAGCAAAAAATAATGGCAAAAAAATAAAGTCAAGAACAAAAATATACATAGTAAAAATTAAAATGTCAAAAATTGATTACATTATAACAAATTGAATAAAACTAAAATATGTTCAAATAACACTTATATGACAAACAAAATTAAAAATTTAAATTGAAAGAGAAAAAAAAATAAATTAACTGTTAACATAATTTCATCATCCCGTATATAGCATAAATTAGCGCAATTAGTACCTCTGACTCCCGCGGACGCGATATCGCGTCCGCTGCGGGGAAGTACGCGGGATGAGCGGTAATGATGCAATAACAGACTCCGGTATGTCAGAGGTTAAGTTACAAAAACCTAAACCATAGAAATACCCCTGTAAGCCATTAAATAATGTACAATGAAGAATTCTTACCCAGCTCAATAACAGCCTCACAGACAGGCGTGTACTCAGGCAGCGAAGTTATCCCGTCGGGCCGGGTGACGGACTTCAGCAGGCAGGCGGCGCCGCGCTGCCAGGGCCGGCGGGGGGGCGGCCGCGGCAGGGGGGGCAGGGGGCACGAGTAGCTGAACACCGGGGACACGCCTGCGGGGGGCAGGGGGAGACTTTAGCGACAGACTTCAAAATATTTAATGTCCAGTCGCCGCATAGCAGCTAGGCCTATCGATACGTACGTATCTTACACCACAGTTGCTTTTTGTAGAACAATGTTTCCAAGTGTTACTGAACAACATCCGATAGCAAAAAGATAGTACACCTCAAAAGTTACAGATAGTTACAACCCGGTCACAATATCTGTGCACCTGACCTCGTGACGTCATATGTCTAAACTTAACAATAAATATTAAAAAACAAAACAACAACAAAGCGAAAATATCAAAATTATCGAGACGTGTATCGGCAACGAAGATGCTAACCGTACTGTCGCACCGCATTCCAGCGAGGTGCACAGATATTGTGACCGTGTTATACCTAATGTTACCGTGTTATACCTAATGTTACCGTGTTATACCTAATGTTACCGTGTTATACCTAATGTTACCGTGTTATACCTAATGTTACCGTGTTGCACAGTGCTGCTCCACAAAAGTTAACTGCGGTGTGGATGCACGGAAACACTCGCTACGTATTTTTTTCCAGAATTTATGCTAGAACAGATTGGTTGATCATTCTCCCTCTCTCTTTCTTTACTTAACATCTTTTCAAACAAAACTGGAAAATTCGAATTCCTTGAAACGGCTACTTGCCCTAAAACGTACCATTGAGCGCTTAGCTATTGTTATTCGTCTTGAGGGTAGTAAAATAACTTTGTAGCTAGACATGTGTTTGAATTTATCATTTCTTCTCGTGATTGTAATATTTTTAGTTATAAAATAACTTATTTTATTGCAGTGTTGGACAGTTGAGGGTTAGATATTTAAGATTTGAGCCCTAATTACAGGCATATACAATATTTAACATAAACACTGCTAAAAGTTGCAAAATTGCAAAGTTGCATTATAAAATTGCAATTTTCTTTGAAACTAACTTTCAGACGTGGGATATCTTGTTATCTTGCTTTCGTTAAAACACTTATATTGCTGTGTTTGTAAACTCACCGTAAACAGCGCTGACATCGAGCGGCAACTGCGTCAGCTGCCGCAAATCTTTCCTGAGCGAGTCGAACGCTTGCAGCGCTTCAAGCGAACTTTCTTCGACATAAATCAGGCCGTCTTTGGAGTACTGCTTGCGAGCGGTCAGGCTGTCCAGCTGGTTGTGGATGTGGAAGAGCTCGGAGGCCGGGATACCTGGACATAAATATGAGTAACCTAGTAGCGAGCTGCTTAGAGGAGCTATTTTACAGAAACTGCTAATTATAAAGGTTAAAGAAGTAACAAATACACACACAAATTTACAAACATATGACATTAGTTTGAAAAATGTGGTAAATAATTTGGAACGATTGCGTCTTCGCACCTGCTTCTATAACCTTTTTTTTTGCCTTTTGAAAATATGCTTTACAACCATCCAAAAACTTTTTCTCTTTGTGTGTGCTAAAATACATAATTATATATCTCAAAAGCTAACCTACCTAGCTACCTTTAGAAAAAACAACTATGGAACTGATTCTCCTTATCCAAACACTAACGTTAAACTTACCATATTTGAGTTGGACGAGGTAGTCAACGATCTGTTTGGCGATGGTCCTCCGCTCGGCGGCGGCGTCTCCGCCCCACACGCAGGCTTCCGTGATGGAGCCGTCTTGGAACCGGCGCAGCTCAGACTTGTCTCCCCAGAAGGCTCTGTTAAATAGGCATAGCCATTACAAACAAGCGAATGTGTCTATCCTTGTCTTATAAACCGAAACGAAAAAGACATATATAGGGTTATTCATAAAGGGTATGCTAAGCCGAAAAGGGGCTCATAGTACTCATCATTATGAACAACTTTTACTATGGGACCATCCCGAAATTCGCGAAAAAAAATCAGCTGTTCCATAGAAAAATGTCAATGACACTCAACAAAATGTATGGAACAGCTGATATTTTTTTCGCGAATTTCGAGTTGGTCCCATATTAAAAGTAGTTCATAATGATGAGTACTATGAGCCCCTTTTCGGCTTGGCATACCCTTTATGAATAACCCTGTATGTATTATGTAAACTTGTTTGATAAGCCAAAATTAACAAGACAGCTATATTAATAAAGCTCTGACCGACGATTTTGCCCTGCTTTCAGTAAAGAAGTGATGCATCTTAACATATCTAAACGTATCTTATGATACGGGTTCACGCCTTTTGGGTCTTTGGTCCAAAGCTAGCAAGCATGAGCATTTGTTAACAAAAGCTAACATGAAAAATTAAAAGAAAACTTTAAGACGAAATTTTAAATATTTAAACATGTCTCCATGTTATTACAAAGGATTCAAAAGTAAACTAAAAGGTTACCTGAACTGCTCTGCTTCAGGCAAGTTAGCTGGAGGTCCTTTCTCAACAACATTCATTGCATTGTCTACATTCAATATTAGACCAAAGGACAGCTTCTCTTGAAATCTGCAACATGAAAAAAACAATGATTAAACAAAGCGGATGCATTTCAGATATTTTTTTTTTTTTTTTTTTTTTTAAGTAATTGAGTGACGAGACGAGTAAATCGCTCGCCTGATGTTAAACGTCACGTTTGCCCATAACAGGTCTGCGCTACCCAGAATTTTGAACTCACAGAATTCAAGACCCTGCGCGGTACAGCACTGCTCGTCACCCTGAGATATAAGTTGTTTAATCTCCCATTTGCCCTGTAATTATAGATGGATAAATTAAAGTTTTTGGCTTTAAATACCGAGACACTACTACCATCATTATTAGGCATAGGCATCTTACTATGTAGTCTGCCTTTGTCCAGGATGCAATCTGGTCCAGGCTAGATGAAGCTATCTGCTTTAAACTTGTAATCACCCAATGCAGAGCATAGGCCTCTTTTCTAGTGAGAAGGAAGAGAAGCCCTGGAACAGATCGGTCTTAGCGATAATGCCGCCAGTTATTGCACTATTTAAGTGCGGTTATTATCCATTTTGTTTGTAATTTTTGGTGCGAACAATAAGGAGTTTATCTATCTATCTTGCACACTAATCATCCTGGTCCTGTGCCAATCTTATTTCATCATATCTTACCCTTCAGTGACCTTTTCCGGAGTCTTCTTAATTGTCCAAGAAAAGTCTGCCTCTACCATCTGCAGCACCAGCTCTACTCTATCCCCGAGCCCCTTCACTAAGAGGGCGTGGAGTGTGTCCGTGACCAGGGTGAGCTGGTCCACTCCGTAGTTAACTCTGGCCTCTTTGGGGACTCGGGATAGGATGGCCTCTTTGAGGGAGTCGAGGTTTTTGAACCTAGAATGTGGAAGCCATTAAGTGTAATGCATTTATCATGGTTAGCTTGTTTTGACTAGGCCTTGTCTCACATGTATTATCTCAATAGGTACATAATTATTTTTGTGAAGGTGCATTCACAAGCAAAATATAATTTATGTATGTGCCATTATTACATATTATATCCATTATGTGTATTCTGTTAAAACTAAATGTCTTGTATAATTGCCCATTTCACACATTTGTTTATGACACAGTTTTTACTCACTCAAGATCTAAGAAACCACCAAACACTTCTAAATACATACTTTTAGTGTAAATGTGTATAATATTCATATGTAGTGTAATTAGTGTCCAAACTTACTTTATGATGTGATCGAATTGCAATAACGGTTTAACTGGTACCATGAACAGCGGTATAAAGCTGTTTATCTTCCCGTTGTCCAACATTTCAACTGCCAACGACGCCTCTCTCTTCAACCCGTCATACGTTCCTTTACACATGTCCCAGCAAACATTGTAATAGCCCGTGCAGTCGAGGAGTACTACAGGGAAGTGGTTGTGGAACTCATCTATTGAGGGTGTGTCTGTGCCTTTGTGGAGAGAGATGCCTTTTTTGTCAAGCTCGGATGTTTCTGGAATGAGCAGGTAGAATTAATCAAATTCAGATTTTAATTGACCTTTTAACATCAATCAGTTATGCCCGCCTTCCACTAAAAAAGGGTAATGAGCGGAAACTGAGCTGATTATCTGAGCGGACCGGAGTAAAAATAGTTGTACACTTCCACTAAGAAAGAGTTTCAGATTTTGCCTTCCACTGCCAGAGGGCTTTGCGGAGCGAGTGAGGCGGGAAATGAGCGGGGTCGGATGAGCGAGTTGTTTGCCTTCCATTGCCAGCGGCGCGGCGATGAGCGAGGAGCGTTCTGAACTGACACTGACAGACGAAAGCGGGCAAGGAAAGGGGAAGGGGTGGCGACGGGGGGCGGAGGTGAGCTGAGTCCGTTCAAAACTCGCGTGCGACGCCATGACGCAGCGGACCCATTTTAACTCGCTCAGTCCGTTCCGCTTACTCGCTCGCAGTGGAAGCATTTGTATGAAATTTTGCGTTGCGAGTTGAACGGAGTCCGTACGGAGTCCGTTGGAAATCCGCTCAACTCTGCGACCAATTTTGAAACTCTTTGTACTCTTTTGATCCGCTCAGTCCGCTCATTCACAGTGGAAGCACTTCTATGAAAAAAGCCGTTGCGAGTTAAACGGAGTCCGTACGGAGCCCGCTCCGCTCGCAGTGGAAGGCGGGCATTATATTAGGTAAGTCAAATACATGTAAGTACGAATAAACTATAGTAGACAAAAATTATACTATTAGACTGTAATACTTGACTTACGTCACTGCCGCCACATACGGCTGAAAAAAATTGACTAACACAATTCACGTTAAAAAAACCTGCTGAAATAATTATGCTAGAGAATGGCTCAAAAGGTCAGATATATGTATAAATGGATGGCTAAATATACTCACTCAAAGCAATCCAAATGTTCCTCACTATCTGATAACTGCTCATAATATTATTGATCCTCTTTATTTGCACAAAATACACCACAAGCAAGCTTACGAGATGTCCTGATACTTGAAGATTTCTTTGTTGCAGCCAAATCTTTAGCAACACTATTGCTTGCTTTAAATTCTCACTTTTTGATAGGACATTGTTTAGTAATGCTTGGTTTGATGATGCGGTTAAGTCTTTTAGCACTCCACTGTTGTAGTACGGAGTAGGCGGACCTACATCGTTTGTGGTATTACTTTCTTCCGATGACAGAAGCCAGGATTCACGTAAGTTATTTCTTGATGGGCTAAATCTGTGAAACTTATATGCTTCTGGTTCACAGATGAGGTTAATTCGGACTGTCAATTGGTTGCCTAATTTTCCAGCTGGTTTCAGATCTAATATTGGATGAGTTTTGCTTTGATGTACCCAGGAATACTTGACATCTTCTACAGAATCGCTTTTGCTTACATGTGACGATATGTACGCTAAATAAGCAGCGCGTTTCTGATGATACTTGTAATTGACCGAGTCATTCTTTGTGTAAGTCTCTGCTGGTACCGTTATCTGCAAGTCAACTTTCAATTTGGAACTTATTGAACATCCTAAACTGTAGGAACCAACCACTTCAACATCTTTAAACTTGTGAAACTTAAACATGCATTTTGTCTTCTTCAATTCACTGCTGATAGGTAGTTTAACTTTCAACTTCTTAATTAGAGTTTTTTCAGTCAGGTCATACTCATTATCATCCTCAGGTATGGCTAGCAAATGAGTTTTGAAGTTAGCGAACCATTCTGTGAATCTTTTCTCCGTTTTCTCTTTAACTTTAACCTCTTGAAGTATTTCGTCTACTTGTAAGCGGAATAAGTTGGAGTTGAAGAGGCTCTCGGTTTCCTGAAGCCTGTTCAGCTCTTGGGCAGTCGGCTGACGGTACAAGCCGAAAGTTTTCTGTTTCTTTTTACCATCTTTGTCTTGTTCCTCTGTGGTGCGTTTGCCATTCTGGTTAATAAGCAGTTGAGGCTTACCGTCTCCCTCTAATATCGAGGTTTTTAAATCCTGAAATAGATTGATAAAGAAAACAAATTGAATGGTTAAAACTTGCAGTAACTTTTGTGGGAGAGGAATGATATTTATATACAAGAACATCGGACTTACCCCTTCTACCATTCTTATTTTATTGGTTTTTATAAGTTATCCACAAAAACATAGATATGAACGGAATTTTAATTCAAGATTGTTCCGTTGGTTGTGTTTATTAATCTTTCTCTACATTTTTAGGTTACAAAAATGAAAACAACGTGCGATATTTACTGTCAGTGTCAACTGTTCAAACTTACGTTTGTCAAATGTAATTTGACAAATAAATAAAAAAGTAAGTTTTTTTTGCTTTTGCGATTTGGGCACGCTAAGGCCATAAAGGCCATACCATCCTTAAACCATTTATAATTCTCATACAACCAACCAAGTTGGTGTGGTTGGTGTTAAATTAAACGTGTTTTGTTGGTTGAACCAACAAAACACGTTTAATTTACACGTCTTTAGTAGGTACATAGAATGGAGAGTTCAAAGAGGCAATCAAGAAAAGCGGGAAAAGAGCCAGTAGTGGTTTTTCAATTGTTGGCACCCAGAAAGGTATTCTCTATCATGCGTTATTGCCTACCAGAAAGAAAGACAGGCCCATACTGAGGGAATATCCTATCCTCATCGAAATTAAAACTATTTTTGGTAGGTATAATTTTATTACAAAGTCAATGGGCAACAGTGTTGTACTTCATGAGATTTTTATGATAATTAAATAATACATAAAACGTAACAATGTGCATTGTTTATAACATAATAATAACTATTCTAAAGGGACACATTTTATGGGTAGTTAGGTAACGATAATCTCAGTTTCGAGATATAAAATACTTTATTGCTTGGCAATACTGTTATAATAATTTAGTAACGATCTACTTAACTTAGACCATCTAAGCTTTGGTGGCGTGTCGGTGCAGTTAGCACAAATCCCTCCTATATATCAAATGCATTACGTATCTCTCCACGTGAATGCTGAGTTCACGGCTTCACGAAAGAAGTCCCGTGCAGCTTCGAGTACTTACTACCGTGCGACCAACTTTTCCGAAAAATATAATCTTTTTGTGCTAAGTTACACTGTAACTTTTGATCCGTGGCCCTCAATATCGATTCTACGATAGTTCAGAGCGTACACTTTCACAATTTCTAAGAAAAATCTGATATACTTTCACTATCTTAATATAATATACAATTACACCGTTCTTTTTGAAGGTTGAAAGCGTCGCGCTTTCATTAAAAAAAATATTTGGCCGCACTATTTCAAAACTTTTTATATATGCCCTGCACCCGGAACTACTTTCGTGAAGCATTATAATTCGAGGTTTGGCAAAGGTAGTTTCTGCCATTCAGCCTATAGTTTGGAAATGATCGCGTTGGTGTACTCGCTGCATTTCCCCTTGCCGCCGAGGTCGCCGGTGAGCGACTTGCCCTCCTTGAGCACGGCGTGGCACGCGTGCTGCACTCGGTCGGCGTACTCCGGGAGCTGCAGGTGACGCAGCATCATGATGGCGGACAGGAGGAGGGCGGTGGGGTTGGCCAAGTCCTTGCCGGCGAGGTCGGGGGCTGTGCCGTGCACCTGGCAACATTACAAGTTTAAACGTCAAACTAAGACTATGGAGGTCGCTCTTAGCGATAAGGCCAGTTTACCATTGGGCATAAAATTTCTGTTGCAAAAAAGAAAAAAAAAGTACAGCTATTTCATATATTTAAACAAGGTTATGAGAAATGGGTATGCTAAATCAAAAAGGGATCATAACGAATAACTGTGGGCCTAGCACAACTTTGACGTAAAAATACGTAGCGAGTATTCGATAGAAAAGTGTACGCCATTTACACCCGTCAGGAGCACACTTGACAGTCGTAAATGGCGTACACTTTTCTATCGAAAACTCGCTACGTATTTTTACGTCAAAGTTGTGCTAGCCCCACTGTTACTATAGGACCAGCCCTAAATTCGCGAGAAAATCAGCTGTTCCGTAGAAAAATGTTAATTACATACATTCAATAAAATGTATGAAACAGAAGATTATTTTTCGCGATTTCAGGATTGTTCAATGCAAGTGTACAATATTACTTTGAATTTAGCATTTGAAAATTACCTTTAATTGTTCGCACAATCATGTAGTGAAGATAAAGCTATAAAAACGTTAAAATCAAACGAATAACACAATCTTCAATGTCGCACTTCTTTATTAGGCTATATTGTCATCAAACATTTAAAATTAAATTAATTTAAACAGCTACTCATGTACTTGCATATAATAATGTTCTACGATTCAGATTACATCCGAAGCGATCTTATAATACAAATGCAACGTGAATTATTCGAAGTATTGCTCGTAATCGAAAATCGATTTATTTTAAACAGCCTGCATCAATGATGTGTAAAACAAGACTAAATTGTATTATAGTCAAACCACTAATTAAATAATCATAACTAGTTGTTTAAATGTTTTGTAGTAAGAAACCAAACGCCGCGCCGCGACGACCACAAAAACCCCACACAGGCATGATAATGGTAAGGGCACACATGATGTGTGCTTTATGTAGTATGCACTTTTTACACATTGGTGTCGAGTTCATACGATGTGCGACGACCACATCCGTGTTTAACACATCATCGCGACAATGGCGTAGCAATTTCACACAAAAACAAGAAAGCGATCACACCTGTTTTATTAAACTAACGTAAACATACTGAAAGTACAGATATTCAATTCATAGGTTGTAGAGTGCTGTGCGAAAGCACTTTACACTAATCATTCATTTAAGCTTGTTATATTGTTCATTCAAAAAAACCTCATGTTGTCTCTATTTCTTCTCATGTACGTGTCTGCCTCAAGTTTATTTAAAAAAATTGCGCCTAATTTTTTACTGTCACGTTTGCACACGTGTGGCGACCGATAACCAACTCAGTCGGCCTGCGACTGAATCCAGACTGGTGAGCTCTATACAAGCACAGTAGTATAACCTCATGCAGTTTTTTATATACAATACAGTAAATTAAAAAATTGATATTCACATATTGGACTACGCTATCGGTGTTATAATATAAAATACAATACTGCCCCAGGTTTATTCAAAATCCGGTTATAACGACATAGTTGGCAGTAGATCTACGCTATAACAGATCATACTGTACCCTTTGTCAAAATACTGATTTAAAATAAAATCACATAGTAATCACAAATAAAATAAAGGAACTATCGAATCACAATTAATTAAATTCATAAATCTCGTTACTTATCGACAATACTTCGTGTTATTAAATCATAATACTGTGTACAATCTTAAAAAAAAGAAAACCTAGTTCATATATTTGTATTACCTGTTTTAGATTATTTTTAGGTATTTTGCACTTAAAGCAACATACAAGTTTTGCACACCATACTGACATAAACCAAATGATAAAAAAAAACATCAGGTTTCCGTACAAAAAGAGTTTGAACTCTTCCCAATAAAATTAACTGGTAGAAGCCACTTTTTTATAGCAAATGGATTTATTTATTGGCAACAGTAGCTCTTATATTTTTTTTATTCTCAGTGCAGTCGATAAGGTGTACGAAATATATAATAAAGGTCGTTGTCCATTGAGCGTCTCAGCACCGGATCAGCGCCGCCGCACCTCACAACAGACCGGTGCGTATCAAATTTGCTGGCACTGGGTTGAGGCTGAACTTTTTATCAGACTAGTGATCTGGAGCTAGTCGGGTGCTGAGGCGTTAAATGGACGACGACCTTAATGGTAACAATATTAATAACTACGGAATGTTAAATTCATACTTTTGCGGCGTCGTATCATAGATCAATAATGTTGTAGATACGTCATAAGTTAGCGTCCATGCGTTATTTTATCAACTCATATTGGCTCGTGTATTTAGCTTTACCTTGTAAATTTACATGAGGAAGAGTAACGCAAGATCTATATTGCATTATTAAGAAATTTCTGGGAACAGAATTTGCATTTTTTCGTCTTAGTGACGAGCGCAGTGCCTTGGAATTGCCACTTGCAACTGTTGTAGTTCATAATTCTGATTGGTGCTGAATTTTTATGGAAACCGTGGCGCTTGCTATCAGGCGACCGATTTGCTGATCTTACATGTGTTATCGTAGAAAACATCGTTAACACTCATGACGTATCTAATAAACTATTTGCGTAATGGCAGATCTTCGAGTAAAGAATATCCAAGCATCCAATACTTCTTTGGCAATAGACCATTGTTAAATAATACAAAAAAAAACGAATTTTATTCGCGATCACAATAAATAAATAGCTTTAGATTGGTTAACTAAAACTTAGGGCCACAGCAGACGGCGGACTTTAGTCAAAAGATCCTACCTCTCGCTCTAAATAACGCATTTTTACTCTCACTCTCAGCTTTTACGGATTGGCACACTTGCAGTGTTCATACATCTTCTGCTTAAAGGTCTTGCGTCTGCAACGGCCTTAAGGACTAAGTAATTGCTTACCTACTAAATTGTTTACACAGTTTATAATCGAACAAATTGATCTAATTAATTGAAATAATATTAGCGAGGTTGAAGGGTTTTGGTCGTACTTTTAAGAATATTAATCATGCTATCATGTATTATTTTCAGTGATGTAAGGTCAGCGTAATTATAGCATCGCTAAAGTAGCGTGTGTTGTTAGCTTATAGAAGAACGGGCCGAGGTTTCCTAGATCGATCTGAAACTACCCTTGATATTTTTAAAGTCGGGGCTGTTTAGTAACTTATTCGTAAAACACTGTTTTTTCTCGGTACGCCGTGTACAGAACCGCTTTATTTTAATAAGCGCTCACTGATCAGCGTGGTATAAGCAAGAGAACGTATTCGCACTGAAAAATGGAGGAACGGTCTAACTAAGTTCTGATCTTAAATCTGACATGTTCATAAATTGAATAATGCCACTGGAGTTTGTACCAGCGGCCCAGAGCTTCGGTCTGGTATTTTAAAAAGCTCGGGTGACCGCTGGAGGGGAACCTCTAAAGAGCGGGCTCTTTTTCCGCAACTAGGCCAGTAATCGGCCCTTTTTGCGTGACATATGCGGGTTTTCCTCACGATGTTTTCCTTCACCGAAAAGCCAGTGGTATGTAAATTCGTACATAAGTCCTAAAGAACTCATTGGTACGAGTCGGGGTTTGAACCCGCCACCTCAAGAATGCGAAGCGTCGGTTCTCCCACTGAGCTACCACGGCTCTCCGCTGGAGGGGAAATATACAACGCAGTATTTACGGGACTTGTCGCCTCCATATCCAATAAGAAAAGAAGTTATCGTGTTCATTGCCAATGTAATGTTCAAGAACATTCCCTACAGTTGCATACCTAAATAATTCACTTTCCCTATCAATCAATTCCGACACTCCGATAAGATTTTACATGCAGACTGATAGACGACATCGAATTCGTGTATTATTGGATATTTTAACATATCTCGGCTTATCTATGCAACTACAATACAATTGTACATGATCCATTATTACAGGTATCAAATTGATACCATCTGTAATATATCGATTGAATCCCAAGATTATTTTTTGGGGCATTATTTGATAATTGATGATTATACAGGTTTATCCAGAAAGGGTATGCTAAGCCGAAAAGGGCTCATAGTAGGTACTCATCATTACGAACTACTTTTACTACGGGACCGACCGGGAATTCGCGAAAACAAAACAGCTGTTCCATAAAAAATGTAACTGACACTTGACAAAATGTATGGAAAAGCTGATTTTTTTTCGCGAATTCCGAGTTGGTCCTTTAGTAAAAGTTGTTTATAATGATGAGTACTATGATCCTTTTTCGGCTTAGCATACCCTTTCTGAATAACCCCGTGTAACAGCGAACTATATTCATCAGAACATTGCAGCTAGTTTGAAGGACCTCTAACAGATCTAAACTTAGGAATAGTGTCGACACTCGTGTCATATCTAATAGGCTGCAATGACAAAGACAGAGTTACTTTAGATCTGTGGGCCTAGCACAACTTTGACGTAAAAATACGTAGCGAGTATTTGATAGAAAAGTGTACGCCATTTACACCCGTCAGAAGCACACTTGACAGGCGTAAATGGCGTACACTTTTCTATCGAAAACTCGCTACGTATTTTTACGTCAAAGTTGTGTTAGCCCCACTGAACACTAATGCCTGCAGAATTATGATAATTGTTTAGAGATTGCCGCGCCATCTAGTGTTCGATGATAGAAACTGGATGTAAAGACGTGTCAAAAAGGAAAACGGCTCATTCCTGACAACAAAATTGCACAACCAAACAATTCTTCCATGAGCACCTAACAAACTTGTAATATTCATAATCTAAATCTACAGAACCTATGACTCGTAATATCGCATTGAGACTCGTTATATTCCCAATCAGATTTCATAGTATAGCTAGGATTTTATCTACAAAATTCAAGCTTATTCAATCAAGTCTTAGTACTGACCAAAACCCTCTCTGACCCCTCTATTCCATATTTTTAATTATTTCCGCGGTGTACAGGGAACAGGTGCTTTTCCCGCCTAAATCTTCAGTTAGCACTGTGCCTTCTTTGAGGACTTTGAAGCAGGCAGTTTCGATCTTATTCGCGTGGTCTTTAAGTTGCAAATGGCGGAGCATCATGACGCCGGAGAGCAGGAGGGCTGTAGGGTTGGCCTTGTCTTGCCCGGCTATCGCTGGCGCCGTGCCGTGCACCTGAAATGAGGGTAGATCACAATTTTATTATCGGTTTCGATCAAACCGTATCAACACTCGAACTCGGGGTAGAGCATTGAAGTCTGGACTTTATTTCGTGTAGTTACGCTATATTTTTGAAGTTGCAAATTAAAATTTGCGTCGATATAAATTCTGCTTTAGTTTCTATTTCAATGCTTTGCTTCGAGTTTGGAGTAGTTGGTACGGTGTGCGATGACCATCCACACTGGTTAGGTTCGGATGCGATGGGTTAGGTTAGCGATAAAACATTTATTTAGTTTTTTTGCTGGTACAAAGTATTAGGGCGTAAATCAAGATTGCTTGTATGCAGAGACCCGATCCTTGGAGGTCGAGTTTATCTCGGTCACTTTCACTGCCATGACGTTTGTAATGTCAGCGACAGTAACCGAGATAATATCACCAGAATAGTCTCAGGTCCAGTCGATCGCCAAAAATATTATTTTTGAAAAAAAAAATCTGTATTTTTGAACTTTAGTTTTTTTATCATGCTGGTTTTTAATATCCGTAACCAAATTATGAAACTTGCTTTGGATTCAAATGTTTTTTATTTATGAAACAAATATAATTAACCAATGACTTGGAAATGTAGTGTCGTTATCATTTCGAAGCGATTACTTGGTACAGATTTTTATGAAAAGGATAAAGGATAATTCGTACCGAATATTTTTTTAGGTATAAGTTAAATCAGTTTATGAGCAATTTCTTACTGAATTGGCTACACATAGTTATTTTGCAAATTAAAGCCAATAAATTTCCTAAATCAAAACAAAAAAACTAACAACTGAAACAAATTTCTGAATGTGGAGACGAATTCCACTAGAATATTACTAGTGGCAACCGTTATAATAAAATACGACTAACCAAAATGTCAATAGATTTTTTTTTTAATCTCTTCCCTAATAACGCCGAATAAACTAAATGGTCCTATCAGTTGCATTCATCATTCCCAACAATGCACTTATACATATAGCATAAACTCATTTGTCATTTGATCCGGCGTTGGCAGATAGCACATGGCTCAACCAAAACCGAAACCGAGCAATTGATATACCGGCTGACTGGTTAGACACTTGACATATTCTAGGTTATCATAGTACTCATTATTATGAACAACTTTTACTATGGGACCAACCCGAAATTCGTGAAAAAAAAAAACAGCTGTTCCATACATTTTGTCAAGTGTCATTGACATTTTTCTATGGAACAGCTGATTTTTTTTTCGCGAATTTCGGGTTGGTCCCATAGTAAAAAAGTTGTTCATAATAATGAGTACTATGATAACCTAGAATATGTCAAGTGTCTAACCAGTCAGCCGGTATATTGCAGCTATTTATAGCAAAAGTGTTTTATTTGCATTTTATTTTATTAATCAAAATATACTTTAGTGTGAAAGATGATATGAAAAAGAAGGGAGGGAGTGTATTCAGATATGACGAGTGAAAGAGATGAATGGAAGAAGTGTACATACTGTACCGACCCCACGTAGGTGGGACAAGGGTAGGCAGATGATGAATCAAAATATACTTTAGTGTTCAGTATACTTCAAATTTTGAAAAAAAAAGATAATTATGTGTTTACTAAAAATATCCGAAATAAAAGGCTAAAATGGCATAAGTTTTTGGTAACCTGTTACATTTAGGCTACAGGTGCTGCAAGCTAAATTGGGTATTATAGATATGAGTTTAAGTTTAAATTAGTTTACCGATATTTCTAAAATTCTAAATCAGCATCTATTGGCTCAATAATCATGTACTCCAATCTATATGATTTCTTCTTCAATTATGTCTGTATGCATTTATTAAACATATTATTTTCCTATAAGCTAAGTGTTAAGTACAATGTACAAACATTTACAACAAACCACAAATGTATCTATTCCATGCAGTTTCCAGTTAATTTCATTCTCAAATGGTATTTGTTTAGTGTGACAAACGAAACCCACACCGGCGAAACTTATGTCAAGTACGATTCACACACGTCATAAGAGTAGGACGGAGATATCATATTGTCCTTTACATTATAGCAAAGCGAGCCAAAGTGAGGCGATCGTAACTGGATCGTTACGTTAGGTATTATTATTCCACGGATGAGCGCATTTTTAACCGACTTCAAAAAAGGAGGAGGTTATCAATTCGTCTGTATGTTTTTTTTTATGTTTGTTACCTCATAACTTTTGACTGGGTGAATCGATTTTGATGATTCTTTTTTTATTAGAAAGCTGACGCTTCCCATTTGGTCCCATTTCAATTTAGTCCAGTTCTGATAATGGCATCCATGAGAAAACCATATAAGTCTTAAATTTGCATGAAATACGTGCGCGACAAATAGATGAATAACTCAATAGTCGGTCTTTTGAAGTCGGTTTTTGGTTTTTGTTTTGTAAAAATAATGTTCTTGTTATATAGAAAAGGTATGCTAAGCCGAAAAAAGCTCATAGTACATTATGAACCACTTTTACTACGGAGTCAAACCTGAAATCAAGAAAACAATATCAACTGTTCCATAGAACAATGTCAATGACACTTGTGAAATTGTATGACATAGCTGATATTTTCCGCGATTTCAGGATCGGTCCCAAAGAAAATATTCATAAGTGATGAATACTACAAGTCCTTTTCGACTTAGCATTTTCTTTCCTTATAGCCTTGTTCAAATACACTTTACAGTGGTATCGATTCTATTATACCCCTCACATATTCGACGGGACTAATATTATCCGCGCCTGCATCTGCATGTGAATCGTGCTTTAGCTTCGCTGTTAGTCAGACTTATATTCTTGAGAATAGACTTACATATCGCTTGTAAAGATAATCTTTCACGCAACACAGTAAGGTTTTTGAGTCGGGCAATTTTTGAGTACACAATGCAGCTAATTCTGAAGGCTTTAGTTGATAGATCTAAATTAACTGAAGTGTTGATGTCCTCGTCTAATAGACCGTAATGACAAAGACAGCTGTATTTTTGGTAAGTTTAGATCTGTTAACAAAAGCCTTCAGAATTGGCTATAGAGTGGCCAAAATGGCCAAAATTCGCGTCCGGGTGTTTTGTTGCCCGTTGCTTTTTTTTGTATCTTGTCCAGTTTTTTTATTTCGTATATTTATAACCCGGTCACAATGTCTGTGCACCTCGCTGGGATGCGGCGCCTCTCCCGCTTCCCCTGTCACCTCTCCGCGCACCCCCCCCCCCGGTGCGACAGTACGGTTAGCATCTTCGTTGCCGATACACGTCCCGATAATTTTGAGATATTTTCGCTTAATATTTATTGTTAAGTTTAGACATATGACGTCACGAGGTCAGGTGCACAGATATTGTGACCGGGTTGTATGTAGCTGTTCTTCCACAAAAAAGATAAGTCAAATCGTGTAAGGCATAAACACTCTATTAGCGAATCTGCTTTGTAAGTAATGTTTGTTGTGCTGTTGTTCCTTCTTCACGCTAAAACTGTGAAACGAATTTCGACGAATTTTATTACGGAGGTAGTTCCGATAAAACACAGTGTGACTGGTTTAGATTTTTCCCAACATGTCACTGTTACATTGCGAGTTACTTGTTGGGAATCTTTTTGGAAAAAGAGTTGCAACCAGTAACAGTGTAGACTGATGGGAAAAAACCTCAAAATAGTAAGTGAGACTCGCTTGTTGTCACTAGTTGAGAACACAACATTTATAACATCTGAATTGACATATAGGGGGTTTTTTTTGTCGAAAAATGTACGGTTTACGACCGGTTCCATGTAACTCCGTAAAATATCTATTTTTTACCTCCATCCTTGGAAAATTGCTAAATAGTACTTAGGTGAAATAGGCCACCACCGGCCACTTCTTCCACAGGTCGTCTTCGTCAGTCACTATACAGGATTATAAGAAAAGAATATGCTAAGCCGAAAAGGGCTCATGGCACTCACCATTATAAACAACTTTTACTATGGGACCAACCCGGAAATCGAGAAAAAAAAATCAGCTGTTCCATACATTTTGTAGTGTTGTTGACATTTTTCTATGGAACAGCTGATATTTTTTTCGCGAATTTCAGTTTGGTCTCAAAGTAAAAGTTGTTAGAAATGATGAGTACCATGAGACTTTTTCGGCTTAGCATTCTCTTTTCCTATAGCTCTGTAGAGTTGTTTTTTTTAACGCGAATAAGTCTGCGTTAAAAACAAGGTAAGGTAGATAATGTAGGTAAGGTAGACAGCTACTCACCGACTCGAACAGCGCCCCGTTCTTGCCGATGTTCCCGGAGGGCGTGAGCCCCAGCCCGCCCACCAGGCCGGAGCACATGTCCGACATGATGTCACCGTACAAGTTGGGCATCACCTGGAATTACAGACGAAGAACTTATCTATAAGATGAACAAGATAGATTTGTTTCGATGCTACGTCAATGGTACTTTATAGATGTATTAAACTGAAGGTAAACACATTTTCGAGGTGGGGTGTGTTTGACCAAATGTTATAGGGATTTACGAGGGCTATAATAGTGATGACAAAAATCAAAGATGGCGGATTCAAAAGGGCCGCCATTTTTCAAAATGGTCCGAGGGGGCTGATTTATTGCATCCGGGTGTTTTGGGGTTCATGATTCCATTATATGACGTTATTTACATGCTTTCAAAAAAGGAGGGTAACTTAATTTTATCCCGGAAAAATTAATGTTTCCTGAGGAATAGTTCACGCGGGCGAAGCCGTGGGTAAAAGCTAAATAAATAAATTTGTAGCGGTATGAGGTTTAGGTCGATTACTACGCAATATGCACTCACCAGCACGTCGAACTTGGAGGGGTCCTGCACCATGTTGAGGCACACGGTGTCGAGGTAGCGCTCCTCGAACTTGATGTGCGGGAACTTGGTGGCCAGGTCGCGGCAGCAGCGCAGAAACAGGCCGTCCGACATGCGCCTGCGCAACAAGGGGGATTATTACTCTTATTCTTATTGAGAACTAGCTGCGCCCCGCGGTTAAACCGTCGCTATTATTTTTTTGTTCCATATTTTATTAATCATGGTTAATGTTGTGTATTTGACGCTAACGAGTAAGTAGGTATAGGTAATAGATAGAGTTCTCACTGGAGATTACGAAAAAGAGAATGACCAGACGACCTTTCCGTTAAAAGTGATTTCTTCCTGGCGATGTTACGCAAAAAACATTTTAACATGACTTTACGATTGACACAATTTTTGTATGTCATCTAAGCTATATTTCGCAGTCAGGTTTTCTATTTTGCGTTTAACTGCAATATTGTTTAGAAATTTAGTTTTCTTTAATTAATGACGCATCCTCGTGGATAGTGATATCAAAATCATGCGAAGTGTTAATGAGGTCAGTAACATCCACGTTTTATCATTACGACTTACAAACGCATCAGAATAATGATAAGATGCACTTACATGCACATTTACATGTGACCTACAATCCGCATGTCTCAAGGTCCCTTGCATCTGCCGGGCACGTGACTTCAATTTAGATGAAGTAATGAATAGTGCTTGTTAAAGAGCTTGATCTGTGATATAGTCTATTTCAACTAGAGAGCGAAAAACGTACGTTCACGCCACGGTACCACGAGAGCACCGAAAACAAACGATGCGTATCGTTATCCATACATTTATGTATCGTTTCCCTGTCGCTTACGCATTTACCGTGTTTCGTGGTACCGGGCGAGGCGAGCGACAAGGTCCATCAGATATTGCAAACCTGTTTTGACATTTTTCGGTAAGATATGGCTGGGGCCACATTCCGCTCTGGAATACGCTTGGATTCGGATTGTTTTAGTGTGCTATTTGAATGTTTGGTTGTTAATTGTTATTTTTTGTTGAGTTAAATTAGTTATATCTGTTTTTGTTAGGACATATATTTGTTTTGTGTTGTTTTTTGTTTGTGAGTGATAATGGAATCATCGGAGTCGTCTTCCTCGTCATCAAGACCGTTTAAAAGTTTTAACTCACCTAGAAAGAAGCGCAAGTTATCTCATCTGTCGGAAAATGAAAAAATGATGACAATTAACGTCTATAAATATGTGAAAGAGACGTGTCCTTCAGACAAATATATGTCCAAAACGGAAATGAAAATAAAGACTGCCGATATAATAAGGTAATAATAATTATAAATAGTTTATTTGGCACACACTTAAATCTTAAACTAATTACACCTGCCAATGTCAGATGATTAATTTACTAATGTGTAGGTAGATAGTTACACGAAAAACTTGATCTACAGTTTTGAGTTAAATAGTGATAATAGTAATGTAATGATAATTGTTAGGTAAAAACTGAAAACCTGAATTTTGATAGTGACAAAATAGTTGTTAACTATTAAAACAATTTATTGATGCAAAGAAGGTTGGTCTTCCCTGCGCAACACTAAAAGGTCAATGTCCGTTTTTCGCTCTCTATTTGAAATAGACTATAGCTTGGGTATAATTGGTAGAATAATAGGATTGTATTACGAAAAGTAAAGACCTATTTAGACGTAACCAATATAAGCTACTTTGGGTAGCGAACTCCAAATTAGATCGGCAACTCGATTTTTCATCTTTGAATGCGTATTTTTGTTATTTTTTTTTCTATTTCAAGACGGTTATTACAAATTAAAATGCTTATACGAGCGTTTCAAGATTGATTCCTCTGAATTGGCCCTATTGCAGTTTTGACACGCCCTATTTCTCTGTGAAGCGAAATGCGATTAAATACCACATTCTCGTTCAAAAATTCAGTTGAATTACTGTGGCATAAAATTAAATTAACGAGTAATTTTAAAATTAGAGCTCAAAACAAACAAAAAACATCTCAAGCTATATTGTAAAGTATTGTATAATAGGCAAAATTACAAACTGCCCATATCGTTTGTTCCACTTCATTTACATAAATTGAACAATAGAGAAATAATACCTATTGTGTGTTTGATTGATTTTTCAAGTAGTTTGGCAAATTGTTAGTAGCGCACAAATGGTGCTTAAATAGTCAGTTAGGTATATAATAGATGCGTAGGCCACGTAGATATGTGTCAGTGTGTGTGTGATATGTGCTCAGTGTCTACCAATATCTTTACTTGTCAAGTGAATGCATAATCCTAGCTAATATTATAAATGCGCAAGTTTGTTTGAATTTGAACCTTACTTGTATACCTACTTACCTACTTGAACATATAAATACACAAAATATTGTTATTGTTAAAGACAAGCTTTTATTGCATTGTCATCGGAGTTACAAAGGTAATCTAAATTGCAACCCAATCACATATTCGAGAGCGGTTCAAAATTCAGTTGCACAATTTAATTTTGAACTGAAGTCATTGTATAGGCCAAATTTTGAAAATTTGACTCATCTTTACAAGGAAAGTTGAATAAAAGCCTGTTAAGACAAGTTTAAAAGTACTCACATAATATTGGCCTTGTGTACCGCCGTGACCTTCTTCCTCTTGTTCTCGGTGGCGAACTGGAAGGCGAACTCCGCGACCCGCTTGGAGGCCTCCTCTGTGATCAGCTTGATGGACTGCACCACGCCGTCCACGATCTCGTGCTCGATGCCCGAGTACTCGCCCTCCGTGTTCTCGCGGATCGTCACTACGTCTACGTTGTCGTACAGGGTTTTGATGCTGTGGGAGAGGATAACAATAAGTCGGTTAAAAATGATGCAGAAGGCAGTGGTGGGCCTCGACACGGCACGAATCGTCCGGAGGTTCCTGTCGCTGCAGCCCTAACCACCGGTAGTAGCTTGGGCCCTGCCCCGCTGCCGGCGGCAGCCTAGTTTTTAAGTTTTTTTATAATATAGTATTGTTTTTTAGTTTGTATTGTAAAAAAATTAAAAACTAAGACCCTTAATACACATGAATAATAAAATAGTATCGTGATAGTCCACCGGTCCCTACGCCGGGCAGTGCTCGTCGACATCACCGTCCCACATGACGAGAACCTCGTGAAGGCCGAGAAGGACAAACTCAGCAAGTACCTTGACTTGGCTCACGAGGTTACCGCTATGTGGGACGTTCATTCGACGATCTTTGTCATGTTTTTAGGTTTTTATATCAAAATAATGTAAAAAAAATTATTTAAATAGTCAATAAAAAAGTGCTACCTATAATAAAATATAAATAGGGAATATGCATGTATTTTTTTTTAATTTTTAATTCACTTCTTACATCGTTATAAAATAGTAAAAAATATAAATACTGTTGGAAACGCTCTAATTATTTTTTAAAATGATATATAAAACATCGCTAAAATTTGATCTGTTTGAACGCCGCCATTTTTTGCGGGCCTTGAATGACGTCACATACCACTACCGTGTTTGTTGACTATAAGTTTGATAGTTACTTTTGGTTGTTTTATACAGATTTTTCAATTTTAAAAGCTATTCACACCATGGAAAAAGCTAAAAAACCATTTTATAGATATTGTCTTGTACCAATGTGCAAAAACACTATCCTACTACTATTATAAAGGCGAAAGTTTGTAAGTATGGATGTATGTATGGATGTTTGTTACTCTTTCACGCAAAAACGGCTGAACGGATTTACATGAAATTTGGAATGAAGGTTGTTCATGGTCTGGATTAACACATAGGCTACTTTTTATCCCGGAAAACGCGGGTGAAGCCGCGGGGCGCAGCTAGTTACATATAAGTACACCTGAAATAGTTATTTGATAAACAAGAGTGCAAAGTTGCTTTTTAACCGCGTGTTCAATTTTGATGACCGAGCAAGCGAAGGATTCTAAAATTGAATCACGAGCGCAGCGAGTGATTCAATTTTAGAATCCTGAGCGTTAGCGAGGGAATCAAAAGAGCACGAGCTGAAAAATCTTAGCACTCGAGTGCAACACGTAACTTTTCATTCCACCTCAGCGAGGAAAGAGTATTTTTAATCTTCAATATCTGAGTGGAAAAGCTCATTTGCGCATTATTAACAGTTTCAGTCAATTCTGTTGGCGTCAAACAAACTTCCTCGTCGCTAGAATCACTCATTTTAGTTTTTTCACTTGTTTTCAACAACAATGACGTGAAAAAATGCCGCGTAAAGAACCGCGTACAAAGCAAATTGAAAAAAGAACACCAAGTAGGTTCCGAGTCTGAGTTTTTAACATATTTAAAAAAAGTTGTATGATATATTCGGCACCATAGAGGTAGCAGTAAATAGGTTTAATGTTTTTTTTAATTCAAAAACTTAGTGCACACGATGTTTTAAATTCAATTTACTTTATCCTCTAGAGAATAAAAACGGCTTTTCCACTCAGATATTGAAGATTAAAAATACTCTTTCCGAGATGGTGGGATGAAAAAGTGTTTTTTCGTTCCAAAAGATGCGAAAATACGAAAACAATGGTGTAAGGTTATGAGAAGAGAATATTGTATCTTCATTATCGTGTTTGCATTGTTGTGAAGATAACTTTAACGTAAGTATATTATAATTATTTGGATAGTTAGCATGGTTAGAATTGATCCGAAGTAGGTTTTGCATATTTCGAAAATCAAGCAGAAGGTCCAATAAAACTTTTGTTTAAAGAACTATACATGTCTGACCCGTCTTTTAATTGGGATTTTACTGAATTTTGAATTTATTTAATTTATTTTTCGTCCTAGATGATTTAATGCTACCAGAAGTTGCACTAGCTAAATTAGCTAATGAAAAACACTACAGCAACACAAATAAAAACACTTTTTCTTTCAGACACCATATAAAAAGCAACGTCTATAAATCCGATAACATGGTATGTGACGTCACGTTTCGGTTCGACCAATGGTGATGCGTTTCGCAAATACCAATTTCACGCGCTTATTTTGCATTTTTTAATTAATATTTTTTGCAATTAAAAACATACTAAATAAGAAAATAATGGTTCAGATACAGTTTTAGGACAATATGGATTAAGGGAAAAAAAAATCAATTCAATTTAAACCAAATGCATATTCCCTATTAAAACCAGCTTTTATTGTCATTCGAGTTATGTGTAGAAAAAATGATAACAGGTGGGGTAGATGGGTTGTAGATTAGAGAGTACAGTTAAGGAAACGTAGAGCAGGGCGAATACGGCCAAGTGGAGCAACGACTTGCGTAAGGCAGAAGATCGTACCTTGGCGTTCCTTGGGATAGGACTACGTCAAACAAAAGACACATGTCTTAAACATGACAAATGACAAAAAAGTAATGAAGATGATGATTATAATAAGTGAATGATGTTTTACTTTCCAGTTCATTAGGTCAATGGGGATTTGATTCTGAGACCTACCACAATTTGTTTTTGCCTATCGTGGTTTTTCTCTCGTCCTATCTACGAGTACAGTAGAAAGATATTTCAAAGGATTTTGATATTTTTAATATGTGTCTATTTGGGTTGATTTTATTAAGAGTGGCGGTCTTCCTGAAGCGTCATGACCTTACGACATGACGTAAAAAATCATGGACATTATCTTCAATGACCTTGTCTACGGTTTAACTGATAACGTTTCATACAAAATGAAACATCCTATCAAGCGTGTCTGATTCCGAAACCGGATTATGATATCGGTATTCAGTAAAAATAGATCATCATCATCATCATCAGCCTACCGGATTTTTGTCCACTGCTGGACATAGGCCTCTCCTAAAGAACGCCACAAGGCACGATCTTCTGCTTCACGCATCCACTTGCTACCAGCCGCCTTAAGCTGCTCGTCGCTCCACCAGGCCGCAGGGCGCCCTACTCTACGTTTGCCGATCCGTGGTCTCTACTCTAGAACCCGTCTACCCCAACGGTTGTCAGTTCTCCTACAGATATGGCCAGCCCATTGCCACTTCAGCTCAAAAATAGATCAATCAAGCTGAACTAGCTTTCTGATTTATCTATAGGCTGAATCTACTTGTACGGGTACTGTACGAACAATTTATGATTATTAATACGGTTACCGTACGAACAATTTGTAATTATTAATACGGGTACTGGACGAATAAATTATATTTATTGGCTGAGTCTATTAATACGGGTACTGTACCGAACAATTTATGATTATTAATACGGTTATCATATTTAAAAAAAAAAAAAAACCTAACAACCTAACCGGACACGATTAGTACAATTTTTTGGAAATAACATCAATTTTCTTCAAAATTTTTGCAAACTTTGAAAAATAGTAGCGTCGGTACGACTTTAGAAACGCACCAATAACCTAACTTTTTTCGCTTCCGTAGAAATTAACCTAACGCCTTTGTCCTAAAAAGCGATTGGCTTTCTAGCACTTCGCCGGCCGCTGCCGCGGCACGCTCGCTACGCTCGCTCGGCTCGTGCGTTGTTTTTCATGTTCTAACATAACCTAACCTATTGATCGTTTGCTTCCGTAGAAATTGAACCTTGTCTTCTAAATTTCAAATTGAATTTTTATATTATTTTATTCGTTTTATTCGCGTCGCGCTGCATACTTGGATTCCTATTTTTAAGATTCCTATTATTAGCTTGTTACCATAATTATATTAGCTAATCATCCAATTCATTCTTAATTAAAAAAAAAATTGAATTACTGGACGAATAAATTATATTTATTAATAATTATATATTTTTTTTTTTATGTACCCGTACAAATAGTCACTTCCCTATTAATACGGGTACTGTACTCCAGTGTACCCGTATGAATAAATATAAATTATTCGTCCGGTAGCCGTACAAATAGTCACTTCCTTATCTATTATCTATTATATATATAAAAGAAAGTCGTGTTAGTTACACTACTTATAACTCAAGAACGGCTTTACCAATATGGCTGAAAATTGGTGAGGAGGTAGCTTAGAGCCAGGAAACGCACATAGGATATTATATTATATTTATTCCTATTATACTATTTATTTCTATTAAATAAATTCGATAGCATTCAAGTGTGAATTGACATAAAACATCAGTCACTATCAAACGATGAGGTATAACAAAAAAGAATCAGACTTGGAATAACAAAACGACTTATTATACTCTTTGCGCAAATGACAGCTATTTAATGGACGTATGGATGACAATTTGATTTAACAATTTAACAGCTAAACAGATTTTGACGAAATTTGGTATGAAGGTAGCTTAAGCCCTAGGTAATATGTAGATTAATTTTTACCCCAGAAAATTGAACGGCTTTCCGCTATTCTTGCAGGACAGCGGGTGAAACCGCGGGGCGCAGCTAGTATATTATTAAATTGTCTACTGTACTGTACTATGTGAGACCTACTTAGCTCAGCGGTAATACATCCGCCTTATGAGCAAGACGTCTCGGGTTTGATTCCCGGCCGGGCAGATGATTGAATGATGAATTTAAATATCTGCCCGGGGTCTGGGTGTTACTTGTCTTTGTGTTTGTTCCATGGCATCCCCGACACAGGGTATCCTAGTGGGGCGCTATGAGTGAGAAACGTTAAGCTTATTAGTATTAATTCTCCAACATATAACTCTACTTCCTACTTTTTGTATGGTCTGTAGATTTGTTCATACAATGATTGCCGTTCAGATCTCTCCTGCGTATGTAATTTAAAAAAAAAATAAACAGATTGTTCGTTCACAAAACCCCAGTCTATAATCTGTGAAGGCTATATTATTATATACCACCTAATCTTTAGGTTGGTATTAGAAGCGACTACTAGTTATACTAGTCGGTGTTTTCAATCTAATGAGTGTAAACTTTGACAGACCGTTATCAGGCTGCAGGTTAGCTAATTGAATTAATATTGGTTGTATATTAAAATCTATCAAACTATTTAAATCAGACACAAATATATTTAGTCAAGTTCTTTTCTCCTTCAAAAGAGATTCGATAGAGTAACAAGACTAAAAATCAAGTCTGCAAACGCAAGCCACCACTAGTGGACTGAAAGATGAGATTCGATAGAATTATTATGAGCCTGTCGTGTCCAAAGTGGGGCAAAGGCCTCCCTACCCTCCTTCCATGTCTCTATCCCGTGCTATGATTGGTCAGTCCTCCCGATGTTGAAAAATGACAAGACTTAAAACAAAGACTGCAGCCCCAAGACATCACTAGTGGACTGAAAACCAAGACTGTAGACACAAGACATCACTAGTGTACTGAAAACCAAGACTGCAAACACAAGACATCACTAGTGGACTGAAAACCAAGACTGCAGACACAAGACATCACTAGTGGACTGAAAGATGAGATTCGATAGAATTATTATGATCCTGTCGTGTCCAAAATGGGGCAAAGGCCTCCCTACCCTCCTTCCATGTCTCTATCCCGTGCTATGATTGGCCAGTCCTCCCGATGTTGAAAAATGACAAGACTCAAAACAAAGACGGCAGCCCCAAGACATCACTAGTGGACTGAAAACCAAGACTGTAGACACAAGACATCACTAGTGTACTGAAAACCAAGACTGCAAACACAAGACATCACTAGTGGACTGAAAACCAAGACTGCAGACAGTGCAGACGCAAGACAGTACTAGTGAACCGATAAGCAAGATCAGTCGTATCGCGAAATCGGCATAGTTCTGTTATCCAGATTCTTTGCAAAGTCAATGACATTAATACACGTAACGCGAGCCAGGGTTATCACTTATCAACTGTCGGAAAACCAATCGTACTGATACGAGTGTGAGAGGGCTCACGTACTGATAAGCGGAGGCGCCTATGTTATGCGGAACTTTTGACCGAGGCTGGCGAGAATGGCTTATTAATTATTCATAATGAGCCTTGACAATTGCTAAGATTGGCTAATGTCATTTAACTTGTGCGTAATTCAAAAACCGGCCAAGTGCGAGTTGGACTCGCCCACGAACGTTTGTTTAAAAAGGTCAAAAGATCACGTTCGTTGTATGGGAGCCAACTGAAAAAAAAAAAAAAAATTTGTTTTTTAAGTATTTTTGTTATAGCGGCGGCAACAGAAATACATCATCCGTTAAAATTTCAAATGGCTAACTATCACGTTTCATGAGATACAGCCTGGTGACAGACGGACAGACAGACAGACGGACGGACAGCGGAGTCTTAGTAATAGGGTCCCGTTTTACCCTTGGGTACGGAACCCTAACAATTAGTACTTTATCATTTATCTACCTTTAATAAAATTAATATAATAGTAAATAAATGTGCTACCATTCCAATCAATATATATAAAAGTGAAGGTCGTGACTGACTGACAGATCAACGCACAGCCTAAACCGCTTAAGCTACAAACTTCAAATTTGGACAAAAGTTTAATATCAAAAAGCGGACGCACACTAAGAAAGGAATTTGCCCAATTCAACCCCTAAGAGGGTGAAAAGGGGTGTTTAAGTTTGTATGAAAAAAATATTTTTCTTAATGCTACAATTATCAAACTTTGCGAATATACTAAAGTTAAAAAAATAATCGACTCCTATTTCATCATTTTTGAAAAATCAACCCCTAAAGGGGTGAAACCGAGCAAGGAAGTTTGTATGAAGATTTTTTTTTTAATGCTGTGATTATGAAACTTTGCAAATATACTGAACTAAAGAAAATAATAGACACTTATTTTTTTGTTTTTTGAAAATCAACCCCTAAAGGGGTGAAACGGAGTATTGAAGTTTGTATGGAGAATTTTTTTTTGCTGCTGTGATTCCGAAACTTGGCAAATATACTAAGCTAAAAAAAATAATTGACACTTATTTTTTTGTTTTTTGAAAATCAACCCCTAAAGGGGTTAAACGGAGTGTTGAAGTTTGCATGAAATTTCTTTTTTTCTAATACTACGATTATTCAACTTTGCAATTGTACTAAGCTAAAAAAAATATTAGATACCTGTTTCATTATTTTTTGAAAATCAACCCCTAAATGGGTTAAACGGATAAAAGTGAATGTCGTGACTGACTGACAGATCAACGCACAGCCTAAACCGCTTAAGCTACAAACTTCAAATTTGTACAAAAGTTTTAAACCAAAAAGCGGACGCACAATAAGAAAGGAATTTGCCCAATTCAACCCCTAAGAGGGTGAAAAAGAGTGTTTAAGTTTGTATGAAAAAAATATTTTTCTTAATGCTACAATTATCAAACTTTGCGAATATACTAAAGTTAAAAAAATAATCGACTCCTATTTCATCATTTTTGAAAAATCAACCCCTAAAGGGGTGAAACCGAGCAAGGAAGTTTGTATGAAGATTTTTTTTTTAATGCTGTGATTATGAAACTTTGCAAATATACTGAACTAAAGAAAATAATAGACACTTATTTTTTTGTTTTTTGAAAATCAACCCCTAAAGGGGTGAAACGGAGTATTGAAGTTTGTATGGAGAATTTTTTTTTGCTGCTGTGATTCCGAAACTTGGCAAATATACTAAGCTAAAAAAAATAATTGACACTTATTTTTTTGTTTTTTGAAAATCAACCCCTAAAGGGGTTAAACGGAGTGTTGAAGTTTGCATGAAATTTCTTTTTTTCTAATACTACGATTATTCAACTTTGCAATTGTACTAAGCTAAAAAAAATATTAGATACCTGTTTCATTATTTTTTGAAAATCAACCCCTAAATGGGTTAAACGGATAAAAGTGAATGTCGTGACTGACTGACAGATCAACGCACAGCCTAAACCGCTTAAGCTACAAACTTCAAATTTGTACAAAAGTTTTAAACCAAAAAGCGGACGCACAATAAGAAAGGAATTTGCCCAATTCAACCCCTAAGAGGGTGAAAAAGAGTGTTTAAGTTTGTATGAAAAAAATATTTTTCTTAATGCTACGATTATCAAACTTTGCGAATATACTAAAGTTAAAAAAATAATTGACACCTATTTCACCATTTTTGAAAAATCAACCCCTAAAAGGGTAAAACGGAGTGTTGAAGTTTGTATGAAGATTTTTTTTTGATGCTGTGGTTACGAAACTTTGCAAATATACTAAGCTAAAAAAAATAATAGACACTTATTTTTTTGTTTTTTGAAATCAACCCATAGAGGGGTGAAACGGAGTATTGAAGTTTGTATCGAGATTTTTTTGATACTGTGGTTACGAAACTTTGCAAATATACTAAACTAAAAAAAATACGAGACATTTACTTTTTTGTTTTTTTGAAAATCAACCCCTAAAGGGGTTAAACGGAGTGTTGAAGTTTGTCTGAATATTTTTTTTTTGATGCTGTGGTTATGAAACTTTGCAAATACTTATACTAAGCTTAAGAAAATAATTATTTTTTGGTTTTGGAAAAACAACCCCTAAAGGGGTGAAACGCAGTATTGAAGTTTGTGTTAATTTTTTTTTTGATGCTGTGGTTATGAAACTTTGCAAATACAGGGTTATTCATAAAGGGTATGCTAAGCCGAAAAGGGCTCATAGTGCTCAACATTATGAACCACTTTTATTATGGGACCAACCACAAATTCGCGAAAAAAAAATCAGCTGTTCCATAGAAAAATGTCAATGACACTCGACAAAATGTATGGAGCAGCTGATTTTTTTCGCGTATTCTGGGTTGGTTCCATGGTAAAAGTTGTCCATAATCAATAATCAATATATATAAAAGTGAAGGTCGTGACTGACTGACAGATCAACGCACAGCCTAAACCGCTTAAGCTACAAACTTCAAATTTGGACAAAAGTTTAATATCAAAAAGCGGACGCACACTAAGAAAGGAATTTGCCCAATTCAACCCCTAAGGGGGTGAAAAGCGGTGTTTAAGTTTGTATGAAAAAAATATTTTTCTTAATGCTACGATTATCAAACTTTGCGAATATACTAACGTTAAAAAAATAATCGACACCTATTTCATCATTTTTCAAAAATCAACCCTTAAGAGGGTGAAACGGAGCAATGAATGTTTGTATGAAGATTTTTTTTTTAATGCTGTGGTTACGAAACTTTGCCAATATACTAAAAAAAATATAGAAATAATAGCTAAAAGAAATAATAGACACTTATATTTTTGGTTTTTGAAAATCAACCCTCGAAGGGGAGTGTTGAAGTTTGTATGAAAATATTTTTTCCCAATGCTACGATTATTTAATTTTGCAGATGTACTAAGCTAAAAAAATTATAGATACCTGTTTCATTATTTTTGGAAAATCAACCCTTAAAGTGGGTAAACGGGGTAATAAAGTTTGTATGGAAATATTTTTTTCTTAATGCTACGATTATTTAACTTTCCAAATTTACTAAGCTAAAGAAAATAATAGACACCAATATTTTTGTTTTTGAAAATCAACCCCTAAAGGGCTGAAACGGAGTATTGAAGTTTGTAAAGAAATATATTTTTCCCAGTGTTACTTTTATTATCTTTGCAAATGTACTAAGCTAAAACAAAATAATAGATACCTGTTTCATCATTTTTGGAAAATCAACCCTTAAAGGGGTGAAATGGCGTGGTAAATATAGTACGGAGAGAGAATTGTAAAGACTCACTGACAGACAACGCACAGCCTAAACCGCTGGTCGTAGAAATTTGAAATATGAAGGGTGTGTTTGTCTTGACGAGTAAACGTGTACTAAGAAAGGATTTTTTGAAATTCAACCTCTAAAGGGGTGAAATAGGGTGTTAAAGTTAGTATGGGGAAGCATTGTTTTTTAACGCCACGGTATTGAAACTTTACAAATATACGAAGCTTAAAAAAATAACGAACACCTATTTCACCATTCTTGGAAAATCAACCCCTGTGGGGGTGAAATGACGTGGTAAAGATAGTAACGGAGAAATAATTTGTTTTGATGCTAACTCAATGAAACTTTACAGATGTATTAAACTTAAGGCGGGTAAACAACATCCGGAAAAAATCCAAAACCTTCGAAAAGTCACATACCCGAGGTAGAACTGCTAATTATCTCGAAAACTAAAAACATTTTATCAAAGCGCTGCGACTAAAAAGTCACCAAATCCTCGGACCATTTTGGAGCCATTAAAAATAACATTTTTGAGGGTCTATGATAACTATGATAACTTTGAGGGTCTATATCTCCGAAACGGTTGAAGATGGGTGGGTGTTTGACTAAATGTCATAGAAGTTAGCAACTTTAGCAAGGGCTACTTCATGGTGGTGGCGAAAATCCAAATGATTCAAAATGGCCGCCATTTTTCAAAATGGTTCGAGGGGGCTGACTTATTTCATTCGGGAGTTTTTGGGGTCCCTGCTTCCATTGTATGACGCTTATTACATGCTCTCAAAAAAGAGGGATAAATTAATTTCATCCCGGAAAAATTATTGATTCCCGAGGTATAGTCCACGCGGGCGAAGCCGTGGGCGGAAGCTAGTTAACATTATAATGGTGGCGATAAGAAGTTGCCTACCTAGACTAGAGGTAACCCTGACTGGAATTGAGATAAGTGGCTGCGAGTGGCAACATGTACGATATCAATTAACGAACAAGTGCTAATACTTGCGTTAGATTGTAGTGTAGTAGTACAAGCGTATAACCTGCCCTTAATAGGTGCCTAGGCTTTATATGGCGACTCGCGGAGAGGAAAAGTTCTCTAGGTAATAGAATACAGGGCTATAAGGAATGGGTATGCTAACCCGAAAAGGCTCATAGTACTCATCGTTACGTATTTGATTTTGCTATGGGACCAACCCGGAATTTGCTGATTATTTTTTCGCGAATTCGAAGTGTGTCCCATAGTAAAAGTTGTTCATAATGATGAGCACTATGAGCCCTTTTTTTTACAACACTGTAGACGTAAAGTCAGAACAAAATTATTATTTACTAGATTTCGCGCTAAAAAAGGTAAGTTTGCAGCCATGTCAATGTCCAGGTTGAAAAATTGTCCAATAAAGATTAAAGAATAAAAACAAAATCACATGATTTTATATGTATGGAGAAAATGATGTTGAATGACAGAATCAAAGATAATGATCACGTATGTGTTAAAAATATACTAAAGACTTTCAGTATCGACATAGAACATAAACTAATGGCGCACTTAAGTCTACTAAAGTCTAGGCACAATGCGGCCGCCCACCGCCCACCGCCTACCTTCCGAATCGACAGCCGAATACAAGAACATTATTTTTACAAAACAAAAAACAAATACTTAATGCAAATTTAAGACTTATATGGTTTTCTCATGGATACCATTATCAGAACTGGACTAAATTGAAATGGGACCAAATGGGAAGCGTCAGCTTTCTAATAAAAAAGAATCATCAAAATCGATTCACCCAGTCAAAAGTTATGAGGTAACAAACACAAAAAAAAAAATTGTCGAATTGATAACCTCCTCCTTTTTTGAAGTCTGTTAAAAAAGACGGCCACGTGCGTTGTCCTTTAGGTCTCAATAAATGTGTTACATTGTACATTTTTTTTTTAATGTAATTGAGTGACGAGTCAAGCAAATCGCTCGCCTGATGTTAAACGTCACCTGTTATGGGCAAACGCCCATAACAGGTCTGCACCACCCAGAATTTTGAACTTGCATATTTCAAGACCCTGCGTGGCACAGCACTGCGCTCGTCACCCTGAGATATAAGTTGTTTAATCTCCCATTTGCCCTGTAATTTCACTGGAAACAATGCCCTTCCAACCGGAACACAGTAATGTTTTCACATTACTGCTTGGCGGCCAACATGAATGAGATGCCAGTTGAGTTTTGTTTCGTCCTGATTTTATTGGAGTTGGATTGATATTCGACCACTCTACTCCACTTCACTTGGGCTTTTCAAGGTCAGAGTGAATAGGTATCTTCTAAGTCCGTGTGCTTCATCTTCGACCACGTCGTCGGTTTTCAACAGGCGAGTTGGTGGTCAAACGCGGACGTGGTTATTCGCGATTAAAAAAACATATTTAGCGTAAAACAGTACTTGTCTCTTCGAAGCAGTTCAAGCACAATCTCATGAGGCTTTTGGCCTCCTTCGATGATGGAGAGGGCAAGAGACATTTCCCACATTGCTATCAGATCCAAATAAATTCAAGCCAGTTTCGAATCTAGCTTAGAATTGCCATGTAAGAAATTGGTCCAAAGCCTTTTCTTTTCGGTAGTTTTATTGGCTTAGCACATCTACGAGTATGCATTAAACGCAATAAGAAATCTGGATAAAAGCAGTTAATGTCTAGATCAGACGTTGTCTAGACGCAGTTCTGGTCGCTTATCACTATTTTTATAGTCGACTTGATCTTACTAATGCTGTGTCATTACCAGTATGGTCTGATAAGTAAACTTAGCGGAAACTTAGGTACAAAGCTAAATAAAGTATGATTGTCTTTAAAAAATATCCTTAAGTTTACCGAGATAAATCTTCTTCTTCTACGTCACGTCAATCCTGAGATAAGTCATTTGTAATTTTGTATTAAGACAATTATAGACAATTATCACTTTATTCGAAACGCCACTGTACTCTAATAGGCATATAACTTAAATGACTCTTAAATAGTTTGCTTAAGGTTCAATTTGATATACCTACTTTAAAGATAATCTGGTTTGCTGTGCTAAGTTAAGCGGCAATTAATGTATTCATTATTATGAACTTGTACAATGGGAGTTAATTAACCCGGAAATTGCAAATAAGTGTTACTGACCTTTGTATTTAGAAAAGTATTTGTTTTCGTGATCTTAGGAACAGTGACACTCCCATAGTAGGTAAAAGTTGTTTGTAATAATTAGAAAAATGACCCCTTTTCAGCTTAATATAGTGTTTCGGTCTAACCTTGTAAACTTAAAAAATTAAGGTTTTAGGGACATGTGAAACTTGAACTCTTTTAAAGCGTAAAAGGTCAAAAATGCAGCTGTGTCATAAATAAGGGTTCCCTATCATTTTGTTTGGTATGGAACCTTAAAACTACACTTACCCGTCTAAACTCTTGCAAGGCCTGACGTTAGCATATAAGTCAAACTCCTTACGGAGCGCCAAGTTGAGGGAGCGGTAACCCTTGCCAACGGGAGTCATCAGGGGGCCCTTGAGGCCAATCTTGTTCTCGTTTACAGAGTCTATGGCCTTCTGGGGGATGCCGAATTTGCCATCTGGACCCTAAAACAGAAACAACAACGATGATATAATTTTTTTAAGTAAGATTATCTGGTTTGTTAACTTTTACTACTGCAGCTGATCAATTGGTGAATTTGAATAAGGGTGGAGTTATGTACAATTTTAGTATTAAATAGGAGATCATGGCAAAACATGGCGTATTTGTGATTTGTGAATTTGTGAACGATTATTTTCAGTTTTAGAAACTTTCTTTAATTCATAGAAAAATAGTGAGACTACACTAGGTACATTTTTTATGACACACTAGTTGAACTTTTTGTATTTACATTTTTTTGATAATGGGAAATGAAATAATTAACTACAGCTGTTATGTTCCTACGATAAATCTAGAAATATGTAGACCATAACTCAAGTGTATATTATTTAGACCTCAAAATGGCACAGAAATTAATTATTGCAGACATACTTCTCAGAAAAAGAATTGCAGGTGCAATTATTGAGTTTAAGAGGAAAATACATACTTTTTCCTGTTGCACTCAGCCTGCTTGGTTGAAATTTTTGGTTGGTAGAATTTTATACAATGATAAGCACAGCTGATTCTCATCAAATATTCTAATAAGAATCTAGTAGCTATCAGACTACAATAGGTAGGATGGGTAACTGTCGCTATGCAATAAATAGTCACACTGTTGCTATACAAAAAAAAAAATCCTACAATATGTTTACCTGACTGTACAAACATTTTCACGTAAAAAAACTTGACAGGCATCAAGAAAAAATTATTATTTAATTATTATTATTAAAATTATTATTATTTATTATTATAGTATTCAAGAGACTTACCCGAACAGCTGTGACGTCTACCTCGTCCCATTCAATAGGCACTTTGGCTGCTTCAAATATTTTCTGTACGGCGACGGTGATCTCGGGCCCGATTCCATGACCAGGGATCAGCGTGACCCTCCTCACCCCTGTGCTGTACTGCGCCGCCCCACCTCGAGCCACTGGCACCTGGCCCCAACCAGAAAGAACCGATTAAATAACCTCCAAAGACCACATAAAAATCACAAAATAAAACACCCTAACCTCATTTTTCCCACCCCTAGGCGCCCCAGCACTATCACTCGCACCCGGCTCCAGCCATTTCAGCAGCGATCCCAGCACTTTACTCTCACGAAAAGGTTCCAAAAGCACTTTTATGTAATTCCTCGACATAACTATACTACGTCTATTTTTGGACGGTAGGAATCAAGGAATAAAAGGTAGAAAGGCCTCTGAGTGAGCCAATTATAAGGATATCATGCAATAACACGCAACGCACAATATTACATAACTTTGGGCTACAAACTTACAATTTTCCTGATCATTCTTGAAGCCATTTCAATATTTCGCGAAATTCGTCGACGAGCGATAACTCCGCGGTGAGGGGCGAAGCGGAGGGGGAAGAAGTTGCAAGCGCGGCAACTACGCATGACCGGAAATTAATTTCAAGGTCAAGTAACAATATATTTTATTAATTTGTGCATTAATTATTTATGTATTTAAACACTTATCACACGCTAACACGACATATTTTCATTATTTTGTGATTGATTAAATTTTTCTACTAACACGATGTTTGTTTGATTTGTATTTTCAAACCTAAAAATAGCAACATTAATGCAAATCTACACCGGAAGTTAAACTCATTATGGCTACTCTACAATAAACTGTCAGTGTCAATTAGTTGTTAATGTCAATGTCTTTGTCGACGTTCAGCACTTTCCTAATTACACTGGTAGCGTAATCAGAGCCATCATCCGCTGATGAGAATCAGCGCAGTACTGGGTCATTATGTTTTTCCGTCCACCCCGCGATAGAAAATACGATATCAAGACACAAAATCAGTGTAAATGAGTACATGATTGTACCTGCCATTCCCTCATCTTGCCATACTATGATGTCGCAACGATGTTAGTTCTATTAGGGCTTATGGCGCTATTGATGTAATTCAGACCGCACCGCACCCAACTTGACAGCATGTTAATGTCATTGTCAACGTCATAATGATTTACAAAATCAGCTGTTGCTGTGTTGTTGTCGTTGTTTGCTCTTGTTATTATTTCCAGAAAAATAAAATATTTGAATAGGACACATGGTGATATAATAAATTCAAATTGCCCAGCACCATGGATCACCAGCCGTTACCACTAAAGTTGGCTTCTCTGAGCTTGATATCTCAATGCAAGTTGGAGAGTATTCTATCTCAATGTGGGGACAAAAAAGACCTTATTATTGACCCCTCTCTCATCAAACCCTTGGAAAGAATTTGTGGAGTAAGCTGGTTAAGGTAACATCGAGTTTTTCAGCCTTCCTTTCTTAATAAAATATAACAGGTACAATAAATTATTCATTGCAACTAAAGCTAAACACAACTGACTTTTTGCCATTTGCTTATATTTCAGGCAGTATGGAATCGACAGAATATACAAAATGGACCCCCAACTCGGGCCTACAGCAAACACGAACCGAGTCTACTTCATTCCCGCCTGTATAAACAAATACAAGTGTGTTCTCGACCAGATAGCTTCTGTAATCAGTCAGAATCCCTCTCTCGCTGACCTCAAATGTTTCCATATTATAATCGTGCCTAAAGTCCTTAATTATTACGACTCAATACTAGAAAGTCGAGGTTTGTATGGTGTTGTGCAGCTACACACATTTGCTTGGGAACTTATGGCTTTAGATGAGCAATTGTTGAGTTTAGAACTACCATTCCTGTACAAACAGTTATTTGTTGAACAAAACTATGCTTTATTAGGAAGTGTAGCGATGTCGTTATGGACTCTGTTTCAAGTTACAGGAACACCTAAAGCTGTTTTCTCAGTAGGTAAGTTGTCTGCCAGTGTATTGGACACTATAGAAATCTACAACGAAACCTATGCCAGAGATTTTGTTGACACAAAACCGTCACAAGAAATCGGAGCATTAATCTTGATTGATAGAAACCAGGATTATGCGTCTAGTTTGCTAACTCCAGCCACATACAGCGGTCTCCTTAGTGAGATATTTAACATAAACTGTGGCCATTTAGATCTGCATGTAAAGGAAACTAAATTGAAGAAAGGAAAGTTAGACTTTGGCTTAGAAGAAGAAACCGCCACTAGCAAAAATACGGTTATGATGTTAGATAGCTCCATAGATAACTTGTATGGTGAAATAAAGCACAGACATTTTTCTGAAGTCTTAAGCGTATTGAGCTCTAAGGCGAAGCTTTTAAAAAGTGAGGATATTAAAGCTCTCAACATCCAAGCAATAAAGCATTATGTTGAGACAAAGTTACAGAAAGTAGCTTTGTTCAAGCAGAACCTAGTCAACCATGTGCTCGCTTGTGAGACAATCATCTCTGAAATGAGCAACAAGTTTGAGAATCTCAAAGAGACTGAAACAGAAATGTTGAATAATAGAAATAAGAAGTCCAATTTTGCTTTTGTTGACGAGAACTTTGGTACGGACATCCATATGTATAACAGTCTGCGTCTAATGTGCCTACTGAGCCTTACGCAAGGTCTTTCTTATGAGGAATACAATTCTTTGGTCAGCAAATATTTATTAGCTTTCGGATACAAGTTTTTGTACATTTTCCAAAACCTAGTCAACGCAGGTTTGCTGATCCAGCCTTCAAGTTTGAAATTAACCAAATTAAACATGTCGACACTTGGCAATCTTAGTGACCGATTACCCAAATGGCAAAATGAATTCCAAACCACTGCAAATAAATTAAAACAACTGCCGTCTCAACCCGAAAAAGTTGGCAAGTCATCCCCTGGGTACGTCTTCAATGGTGGTTACGTCCCACTTGTTGCTGTCTTATGTAATGTCCTTTTGACATCAGAGACATTCTCTGAAGTTCTAACAAAACTATCCGCATTATCAGACTTAAAAGTCGGTGGTGTCATCAAAGACAAACTCAAAGATGGAATGGAAACGTTAAACGAAAAGCTATCCAATTTAAAACTATCAAATGACTTAGAATTTGGATGTAAAGATATTAAAAGTTTATCTAAGCAAGTGAAAGCCGACCCTAATTTGGGGAATCTCTTTCCCTTGAAACCTAAATCAGTGTTGGTGTACGTAATAGGGGGTGTGACCTTTGCAGAGATAGCAGCTTGCGATGTGGTTCAAACTGCGACCGGATCTAAGATTTTTGTGGCTAGCGACTGCATAGCCAATGGGGGAGATCTGATGGCTGCTAGCATGTAAATTAAAATAAACATAATTATATAGGGTTATAGGGAAAGCGAAACCGGAAAGGGCTCATAGTACTCTTCTTGATGAACAATTTTTACCACGGGATCATGAAACCATAACCCGAAAATCGCGAAAAAAACAGCTGTTTCAAGAAAAGTTGTTTTAGCTGTTCCATAGAAAAATGTCAATGACACTCGACAACATGAATAGATTTTTTTCACAATTTCAGGGTTTGGTCCCATATTAAAAGTTGTTTGTAATGATAATACTATGAGCCTTTATCGGCTGGGGGCTTTTTCAGAAAGGATGTGTTATTACCTTATAACCCTATTTTTAAAGAATTGTATATCCTAGGACTTGGCCATAAAAGGAAAAGGACTACGGCACGGCTTTGAAGTGCTTTGTTGCAGTGTTGTTAGCAGCCACATGCTCGGTTCACATATAGGACTGGGTAATACATGTGGCCTTGCCTATTCTCTCTGATGAATACTCTAGCTATTGTAGTTTATTCAATCACTTATTACCTCATATTTACTAAATTAAGAATTAAAGATTAAGGATTTTTATAAGATCTAAATATTGACATAGATTTTTTATCTCTAATGTTTAAGTTATAACTTTGAAATTCTATATTATGTAATGTTATTGCTTATGAAGTACATCCTAATCTAGTTAGTTATCTTATGTTTTTTTAAATAAAAGTACAATAAAATTTGTTTATTAAAATATTTTATTTAATTACAAATTTCCAATATCACAGTACAAAATTGAATTTATGTATTTACACAATGTGTAGACTTGAACGGTAACATATGCAAATCATAAAACACCTAGAACATATACAAATACATAGAGAAATACAGACAAAATTAACAGTAAAGAACACCAGTTCTAAAGCTAATTCAGAAGAATTATAGACTTTTACTATTTATTCTACAGAATATATTATTCATTACGTGGAACCTTTCCCAGAAAAATTATGTTCAAATCCACACATTGTGCAGTACATATTTCACATGCGTAAAAAAGCTACAATTTTAATGTTTACATACTTTTTACATGCCAAAAAAGATATTTTGGAATAATAGAAAAATGAAAAATAAATGGCTAAGGCGCTAGCATACAACTATGTATTTGAAAACAAGAAACTATTCAATTAATCATTTAAATCGGTCCAGCCGTTTCGCTAAAATAATACATAGGGCCTCCAATTTCAAATTCATAATGTACTAAAAAATACCAGTTGTGTAATTATAAATTAGCAATTGTAACTAGTTACCAAGATAGTTAGTATAAGCTACAGTTACAATAGTAAAACATTCTAGCCTTTATTTACTTAAGAAACTAGTTGCAATCCAACAAGGTGTATTGAAAACAACTTACAGTACGAATAAGGCCGGAACATGTACTTTTTGTCATATTGTAACAGTGACACCGGCACAGTGAGCAAAAGACTAAATATAATAACGGAATAAAAGTTGCATTGGTTGGCTCAATTTAAAATTACAGCAGATCCCAATTATTTTTTTTCACATTTTTGTATATTGTAGAGGAGCCATCATTGCATTTCATGAGACTGGTAGGTACTCGCCTCAACGAGTAACCCGTTAAAACTAAGTGTAATTTATTTTTTGGTGATTCTCCAACTTGACCGCACTGTGCACTGCGTTACGCTACAAACGACACTTCTCCAGTGGCACAAATAACAGTAATCCGTCGGCCCTCCGTTCCCCGGGACAGACGCCGCTCACTTTCTCCAGTACTGCGCAAACTTGTGGAACTGCTCCACCAGTACAGCCATGACGGCTGTCGCCGACATGTCCAGAAGGTTTTGTAGGTAGTGGACTGCCTCTTCGTCGCCGAGGTCCAATCTGAGAGAGGAGAAAATATTTGCACCATCGAATATGTCACATATATAATATTATTATTATACTAGTGTGCCCCGCGTTTAAAAGGTTAACATGAGTTTTCCGGGTTAAAAAGTAGCCTACGTGTTAATCCAACCAGATAATTAGGTACCAAACATTTCTTCCAAATGTTATCTAAGTCAACCGGTAAATGGTAAATGGTCACCTCAGCTTGTCCTGCACCTTCTTGACGGCCTTGTCGGGCTCCAGCGCGATGTCGGGCACCGACGCGTCCACCATCAGAGAGAACAGGTTCAGCATCAGGTTGGCGTGTCTGCGGGGAATGTGCGATAAGTGAACGGGCAAGGTATCAAATCCATTGCAGGTATCTGTTTTTTTTTTTGTTGTTTGATGGGTTCGAATCCGTGATCACTTAACTTTATTTTGGTGCAAACATAATATTTTTGTCAGAGTGGCTTCCGATTGCGGACAAGCGTTCAGAGCAGTTGCCAGAGCATCAGCCCGATGGGTCGACGACATCAGACTCATCGCGGGCCACGCGTGGATGAGATTGGCCGAACAGTGGGTCGATACAAAAGTAAAAGTCGGTTAAAGTTTGTATTTATTATTTTTAAGAAATATTCAACCTTACTATATAAAACCAGCCACAGGATTAGTACAGAACCGGGATGAGTGGCGTACAAGTGGTGGCCTATGCACAGAAGTGCTATAACAGGCTGATGATGATGATAAGATTGAACTGACCTCCTAAGATGCAAAGCTATATGGCACTGCTTCCGGAGAAGTTTCAATAATCCTGCTGCAGAATCCTCAAAGCAACTCACCTCCTAAGATGCAAGAAGGCCGTATAGCACTGTTTCCGGAACTGGTGGTACAGCTCCGAGTGCATCCCGCCCATGGCCTCCACCATTTCCTTGCTGAGCTTCATGGGCGGCGGCAGCGGCTTGGGGTCGCGGCCCAGGATGTAGCCGAAGTCGATGTGGAACAGCGCGCCCGCCTTCGTGAGGAGGAGGTTGTCGAGGTGGCGGTCGCCTACACCTGGGAAGGTGAGGTTGATTTGATTAGATCTGACTATTATTGGTTGGATGTGGTTCCTTTGAAGTACAATATTATCAAACAAATATTTTGTCCATATAACATGGATAACAATACAGGATTATAAGGAAAAGAAGGAAAGGCGCAAAGTACTCATCATTATGAACAATTTTTACTATGGGTCAACCCAGATATTGCGAAAAAAACATCTGTTCCATAAATTTTGTCGAGGGTCGTTGACATTTTTCTATGGAACAGCTGATTTATTATTTCAGGGTTACACCCATACTAAAAAAAAAAAATGATGAGTAGGTTCTATGTGCCCTTTTCGTCGCATGCCGTTTTCGTATAACATGGGTAACAATACTTACACCCAAATCTGCAAAGCTCACAAGAAATAAACTAACAAAATTTCGTATTCAGCTTTGTTTGGAATAAGGTGAAAGTTATGAATCGCCACAAATAAATGGTGAATGAGTTATCTTCAGGACCCTTTGTTATAGAGATAATTCTATGGTCTTCAGTAAAGTAACAGTAAAAAGCCGATAGCAGACACTGAGGGGCATAGCTAGCAAAGCATATTTGAAACAAATTAAGAATTAACAAGTATACAAAAATCAACTTACCAAGCAAATAAGTGATGACACAGTACCCAGCACAGCTCCTCAGATACGTATCCATTGTTTCCGGCTTGATGCCGTACGGAGCCCCTTCGCACGGATTATACTTCCTGAAGAAATTCTGGATACTGCCTTCAGTTGCTAACGCTTCCGCCACAGTTACAGACTCTATAAACTGCAGGAAACCGTGTTTGGAACTCGTTGCTAGGACTTTGTATGGCGTGAGTTTAAGGTCCAAATTCTCTCTACGCAACAACTTATCCATCAACGTTATCATCTGTAAAATTAACTGGTCCTGACGCAAATCGTCGCCGTGTTTGAAAATAGCTTCGTATTCGACCCCTTCGGTGGTCAGGAAAGTCAGTTTCGAAGGCATTAGGGCCGATTTGAATAGGCTAGCTTTTTTGGCGACGATGCCTTTGATTGTCACGTTGGGGTCGAGAGGGAAGGGCATGGGTTCGAAGTTGGTGAAGTTGAATTTGAAGGCGTCAGGGTCGGCGAGGAGCTGTTGAAGTCGTTCGGCTTTTTTGTTGCGGTTGCCGCTTTCCCGGGCGACGGTCTTGACGAGTTTGACGAGCTTGTCTATGAAGACTTGTTGGCGGGCGAGGAAGGAGCGCGTGCGTTGGTGGTCCGTGTTGCCTGTAGAGGGAAATTAGTATTATGTCATTAAGACCTAACTTGAGCAATGAGCATGCACCTTCCACTCACGACTGTTAGGTCGTCAGTCAGGCAAGGAGAATAGGGAGGCCTTTGCCTAGTAGTGGGCCGGAAAAGATTCTAAATAAATAATAATAAGCACTTAGGAACCTGTGTAGGTGGACGAGTTCACCACCATAATTTCTCGTTCTAACTCCTGCCTTTGGCCAGCGTGTGCGAAAAAGACTTCACTCCGTCTCCCTCCCCTCTACCTCTGGCCAGCATGAGCGAGAGAAGGTCTGCACTCCAGCGAGCTACACGCTGTCCCGCTTCCCCGCAACTCGGGCCAGCGTATGCGCGAAGGTCCCACCACTCCGTCCTGCTTCCCCCTACTTCTAGCCAGCGTGTGCTAGCAAGTCCGCACGCCGCCGGCGAGACATCCGCCCCTCTCCCTCCCCCCTACCTCTGGCCAGCGTGTGCGAGAAGGTCCGCATGACGGCGAGGTACATGCGGCGCGCGGCCGGGTCCTGCGCCGCCTCCCGGGGCCCGCACTCTGTCCCGCTCCCCCCTACCTCTGGCCAGCGTGTGCGAGAAGGTCCGCATGACGGCGAGGTACATGCGGCGCGCGGCCGGGTCCTGCGCCGCCTCCCGGGGCCCGCACTCTGTCCCGCTCCCCCCTACCTCTGGCCAGCGTGTGCGAGAAGGTCCGCATGACGGCGAGGTACATGCGGCGCGCGGCCGGGTCCTGCGCCGCCTCCTGGTCCTCGCACTCGATGAGCAGGTACCAGTACAGGTAGTTGGCGAGCAGCGCGCTGCGGCTCGCGCGGGAGATCAGGAACGAGGCCAGGCTCAGCGGCTCCGAGCCGGGGTCGCCGGCCTCTCTGGAAGGAGACGTGCTTCAATCAAATACAAGGAAGTAGAAATAAGAAGAGGAATGCGCATGAGCTGTGTCATTGTGAGGCCACAGAAGAGACCAGAGTCGCCATTGGGTTGCACAAGGTGGCTTTGGCATCATCATCACAACAGCTTGACTGTAGCGCATCATTAACCACACCATCTTTGCCCCTGGACCAGTTGTGTCTGACTGGGTTGGTTTGGGTGATCGCTGGCAATTGAAGGGAGAAATCAACAATGCACCTTTTGCGGGATACCAGTGCGGGACCGATCGCCGCCGTATGGAATAGGAATAAGAAGCAGAATGCGGTGGAGCGACAATCTATTATACGTAAGGACGTAAGGTGGATGCGGAAGGCAGAAGATGGTACCATGTGGGGTTCTCTAGAAGAGGTCCATGTCTAGCAGTCTGTCTACTGCTAGACATGGTCTGATAGACTGATGATGATGATGATGATGAAGAAGAGGAATGAGAAAAAAGGCAAAAGAACAGAAATTAGTGAACTGGATATGTAAGATAGTCTATCTATCTCTCTGTGAAGCAACGACGGACCACATGATGGAGAGGTAACCACCGGTCGTGGACATCTCTAATATCCGAGGTATGAATGAAAAGTGAAGCAATAATAACACAAGTCTGCGTATTGGTCTCGATTTAACTTAAACAATTTGGATTAACGCCTAAATTTACAGTCATCCATTGCGAACAACCTTACATACCATTGTCACATAAATATCAGAGGCCAAAAAAAAACGAGGTCGCTTTCCGTAAAAAAAAACAAAACTGCATGTCTATCATCCGGGATAATGTAAGGATCCTATCAATACCACACATCGAAATACCTTCAGGCGTTTCGAAGTTATGATAGTTGTACAGAGCTCTCGCATTAAAAATACTCCAAAAACGTTTTGAAAAATTAAAAAAAAGTCCAAAAATGCTCCAGGTGAGGCTCGAACTCACAACCCCGGCATCGCTCACGGCTACTGCCTTATAAGTACCGTGCGCTAACCAATTGCGCCACTGGAGCGACCACTCGCCCAGACTAAATTACACGTCAGTTGACTGGCATAGTAATGGCTTATCACGTGACGTCACTATTGTAGTTAGGTAGACAAACATGTGTATAATAATGACTTAGGTAATTAACAGAATGCGAATAATTAAGTGTAGCTATGCAAAAGTGGAATGATAGATAATTCTTTTAGGTACTAATTTTTGTAAATATAAAAGTGGCTCTGTCGGTTTATCGCCTGTCCACAAATAATCTGCTGAACTAACTGTGATGAAATTTGGTGAAAAAGTAGTGTGCATCATAAGAAAGGATATGACATACTTTCATTTAGCACTTTAACTGCTGAAAACACATACCTTGTGTTTTCCTTTGTACAACGCGAATGCGGCTACAGACGCCAGGCGCGTAAAACACGACGCATTTGATTATTAGCCGCAGTTAAAGTGTTAAAAATTATATGATTAAAGTAGAACAAAAAACGCGAGAAGAACAGAACGTGGTACAAGTCGAGTAAAACAAGAACATTATTTTTACAAAACAAAAACCTACTTCAAGAGACCGACTATTGAGTTATTCATCTATTTGTCGCGCACGTACATAATGCAAATTTAAGACTTATATGGTTTTCTCATGGATACCATTATCAGAACTGGACTAAATTGAAATGGGACCAAATGGGAAGCGTCAGCTTTCTAATAAAAAAAGAATCATCAAAATCGATTCACCCAGTCAAAAGTTATGAGGTAACAAACATAAATTAAAAAAAACTAAAAAAACACGCTTTTTATAAAAAACCGAACTAAAAAAATAGAAAATAAAATTTTATAAATTTAAATTAAGAATAGGGTTGAAAATTTCAATAAATATAAATTAATAATAGTGTAAATAAATAAATATATGTATTTTATTTTTAAAAAGCGTGGGGTGCATGGGTCAATAGATATTATATATTTTGTAGATACATTTTGTATTGACAGACATGAGTAGAGTGATTAGCATTTTGATAATATCTTAGAAAGCACCCCACGCTTTTTAAAAAATAAAATACATATATTTATTTATTTACACTATTATTAATTTATATTTATTGAAATTTTCAACCCTATTCTTAATTTAAATTTATAAAATTTTATTTTCTATTTTTTTAGTTCGGTTTTTTATAAAAAGCGTGTTTTTTTAGTTTTTTTTAACTATTATTTATTTTTCGCTTTTTAGTTCGATTTGCTAACTATTAACCATTATTAATATGTACAAATGTGTTGGTGTTATCCGATTTTGGCCGTCTGCTCAAGCAAATTAAAAATAAAATTGATGCATAACAAAAAATATTGAGCAAAAAGATTTGTAGCCGCGTGGTTTCGATCCTCAGACCTCATAAAATAAAATTGATGCGTAACAAAAAATTATTGAGCAAAAAGATTTCAAGCGCGTGGTTTCGATCCAGGGACCTCTGGGTTATGAGCCCAGCACGCTTCCACTGCGCCACTCTGTTCTCTGACACGAATGACGAAATTACCATTTGTAAGTTAAACGGTATTAAAAGTTAAAGAAACTTTATAGAAAAAGCGTGTTAAACAAATTAATAGTTAAAAAAACTAAAAAACACGATTTGTTTAGTGTATTGTCATCGGTCCTCGATATATCTACAAAGTTTGAAAGAAATCTGACCGTTTAAAGTGGGTCAAAAACGCGCTCAAAGGAGTCGGTTACATACAAACAAACATACAAACATACAAACATACAAACATACAAACATACAGGTGAAGCTAATAAAAGCGTGTTAAAAAAAACATACAGTCGAATTGATAACCTCCTCCTTTTTTGAAGTCGGTTAATTAATGATAGGTAGGTAGTTGTGCAAAACTGAGTGAAATTATGACGAGCTTTAGAAAATAGGAAGTGAATCAGCAAACGTGGTTTAGAATGCTTTGTAGTTGAGTGACGATATAAACTTGATAAAGGTATGTTTAACATTGATAAGATATGTAAGTAAAAAAAAAATAAAGAAAATTGTGGTAACAAAAACACTCCGCGGCTCCCTTCGCTCCTTTGTGCGATCTATCCCAAGTGAACTACGTCTCACAATTTACAACACACTTGTGAAACCGCACCTTCTGTACCTTATTGAAATCTGGGGAAGTGCAGCCAAAACTAAAATAACTGAATAGGCTATTTGACTGATTTTGAAAAACTGTTTTAAATTATTCGTTGGCATATGATTAATACACCACATGTACATATATTTCTGCGAAATTTGCAGTATTTTACGAAAAATACTGTGTTAAAATTTAAATTACAATATTCGCGCTAAAAACGCTGTTTCGGTAATGGCGGACGATATGTATTGTGATTTGCGTGACGTCACAGGCAAGTAAGCAAACTTTATTCTTTGACAAACGTCAAACTTGTACCAAAGTGTACATTATAAAATCACACAAAGTGTCTTAGCATTAAACAATGTTTACTTGCGTGTGACGTCACGCGAGGCGTAGCCAATCACAGAGCGTTCTTGTGGCTGAAGAATTTAAAAAAATAATTTGAATTTATTTTGTTTATTTTGAAAAATCTATAAATATTTTTGGATAAAACAGAGATAAATATGTTTTTTTATGTTATTACCTAATAGAATGACCACATTTCGTAGCATATTTTTAATAGTGTCAAATAGCCTATTGCAAACTTTACAAAATAAAATTATAAAAACAATATTTAATTACCACTACTTAACACCAACAAAAAAGGGTTTATGACGACACAAAATTAATGAACATAAAACAATTATATGTCTACAACTGCTGCATCTTTATACGAAAAACAATAAATAAAAATATTCACACAGATTTGCTCTTTAGCAAACGCAAACAAAATGTTTCATACCCCTGCACTCGTCGTTGTAGCTTCATTGTTCTACCCAGGATACGAACTAACTACGGCAAAACCATGATAACTTTTGAGGGTGCGCGCCTTTTACAAAACAAAATACCCTCCGACATAAAAAAACATAGAAAAATGTCAATGACACTCGACAAAATATATGGAACAGCTGATTTTTTTTTTGCGAATTTCGAGTTGGTCCCATAGCAAAAGTTGTTGTTTATGATGTTAGGTATCTAGACCTGCGAGGTTGCTGGTGTTTTTGAAATAACCCTGTATAGAAGAAGAAGAAACTAATAACTCACTCGTTGTTATTGTCTATGGGTGCGTCTATGTCTTGCTCGGAAGTTGTTGCCGTGTTGCTGGGAGCCTCGTCTATGGAGCGGCGGCTGATGGTCGATGACGTCATCTCGCTGGCTGTTAACACTGAAACAAAAATTAAAAACAAGCTTTTATTGCATTGTCATTGGAGTTACAAAGGTATGCCCATATTTCAGCTCAATCGGAAATCGGGAAGCTGTTCAAAATTTTATTGCCAGATTTGACTTAATAAATCAGACTTAACATACATGGCAAGATAAATAAAAGCTTCCAAAAAATAGTATTTCCGAACTAAACTAACGAACTTCAAAATGTTTTTTTTTTTTTTGTTAAAGCTTTGTGATTATTCTTAGCAACTGAACCGATTGCGATTTTTTAAAGTATAAATATTCAGTAATTTGAAAGGTTCAAAAATGTTAAAATGTGCAAGCTAAATAGGGGCCGTCCATTAATCACGTGATGTTTTTAGAAACTTTTCCACCCCCCTCTCCTCCCTGGTAATATACAGTGAGCTTATAAATTACCTCCCCTCCCCCATCAATATCACGTGTATTTTTTGGCACAATTAGTCATCAAAATTTTCAGAATTTAACGAAAAAATAAATATGTACACGTGATATGCCATTAGAACACCCCCCCCCCCTCCCTCCCTTGTGATACGTTCCAAGCCGCCTTCCCCACATCGAGCCTCACGTGATTAATGAACAATCCCACAGCAGCGCATCACATTTTGCCAATTAAGTTCCATTGAAAAAGCGAAGTAACCAGGGCCGTACTGGAGGCGGCCAGCAGACTGGGCTGGCTGCCGCGGGCCCCGCGCGCGCCCCCGTCGCGCTCGCGCTCGGGGAGCGTCGCCACCTCCTTGCCGCACGTGCGCGCGTACTCTGCGACAAACAGACAAACATGGAGTTGCACGGGTGCATTTCATTGTCTTTTGTTTGTGTTGTTTTGTTAACTGTTTGTTTTTATGTACCTGTGCTTATGCGAACAAGAAATAGATACTTCTTAACCGGGGCAATTTAGACATCTGAGCTTACATTAATTCCCACCCAGCTGAAAATTGGTAGGATTGTTCAGAACACCATCATAAATGAAACCTAAAAAGTCCTCATCGATCCGATACGTGCAAAAATTTTTACTCCGGGTAGAAGGTCACCAAAACGGGTATTTCGTGATTTTCTCAAAAACGATACAAGCTACGAGGATACTGTTCAAGACAAGTATGTTCACTATAACATTTTCTACAGTATTGCTCTTAAACGCATGTTGATAGAACTTATGGTTTTCGAGATATGTCGATATTCATTTCAGACCAGACCAAAAAATTGACAATTTCTCTTAAAATGCCTCAGTCAGCAGTAGATCATATAACAAGTTTGTAAATGAGTTTTCACGAAGTTTTAAACATTGTTGAATCCGACAATCTCAAGAAACACTTTGAAAAATGACTCCTTGTATCTCAAATCGGATAAATGATGATGATGGTTGACGGAAAATTGAACCCCTCGTATCTCGGAAACGGAAAGAGATAGAGGGGTACACCTGACTTTTAAAATTTAGATCAAGTATGGACCTTTCTAGGGAAATGATAAAAAAAGGTAGCCGCCATACAAAAAAGTTTGACAGTCATACAAATAAACAAAAAAAAGGAAATGCTCATAGCTGTGGAACCGCTGTAGATGGATGGAGTGTGCTCGAAGAAATATCATAGAGATTCATAACGACAATCGAGATTCAGCAACAAAAATCCAAGATGTCGGATTTCATATTTCCGTCAAATTTCAATGGATCTTCTAAATTTTAAAGTGATCCTAGGCAGGTGTTATTTTGGATCTGGAGGCTCTTAAGGTCCTTAAATCCATTCCTGAAATGATTTTTTTTGTTTGGCCATTTTTCAAAATGGCTGCCATACAAAAGAAAAGGAGTGAAGTTACAATACTTCGCACCCAGCTGAAAATCAGTAGGATTGTTCAAAACATCATCACAAATGAAATCTAAAAAGTCCTCATTGATCCGATACGTGCAAAAAAAATCACGCCGGGTAAAAGGTCACAAAAACTGGTTTTTCACAATTTTCAGAAAAACAGTAAATTTTATCATACAATTAGCCATACCAATTTTTTTTTCCTAAGAGCCACCGTTTTTGAAATATAACGATTCAAAAAGTTGAAAGAGTTGTAATCGGATTTTTTTTGCACGTATCGGATCAATGAGGACTTTTTAGATTTCATTTGTGATGATGTTTTGAACAATCCTACTAATTTTCAGCTGGGTGCGAAGTATTTTACCTTCACTCCTTTTCTTTTGTATGGCAGCCATTTTGAAAAATGGCCGAACCAAAAAAATCATTTCAGCAATGGATTTAAGGACCTTAAGAGCCTCCAGATCCAAAATAACACCTGCCTAGGATCACTTTAAAATTTAGAAGATCCATTGAAATTTGCACGTATCGGATCCATGAGGACTTTTTAGATTTCATTTGTGATGATGTTTTGAACAATCCTACTGATTTTCAGCTGGGTGCGAAGTATTGTAACTTCACTCCTTTTCTTTTGTATGGCAGCCATTTTGAAAAATGGCCGAACCAAAAAAATCATTTCAGCAATGGATTTAAGGACCTTAAGAGCCTCCAGATCCAAAATAACACCTGCCTAGGATCACTTTAAAATTTAAAAGATCCATTGAAATTTGACGGAAATATGAAATCCGACATCTTGGATTTTTGTTGCTGAATCTCGATTGTCGTTATGAATCTCTATGATATTTCTTCGAGCACACTCCATCCATCTACAGCGGTTCCACAGCTATGAGCATTTCCTTTTTTTTTGTTTATTTGTATGACTGTCAAACTTTTTTGTATGGCGGCTACTTTTTTTTATCATTTCCCTAGAAAGGTCCATACTTGATCTAAATTTTAAAAGTCAGGTATACCCCTCTATCTCTTTCCGTTTCCGAGATACGAGGGGTTCAATTTTCCGTCAACCATCATCATCATTTATCCGATTTGAGATACAAGGAGTCATTTTTCAAAGTGTTTCTTGAGATTGTCGGATTCAACAATGTTTAAAACTTCGTGAAAACTCATTTACAAACTTGTTATATGATCTACTGCTGACTGAGGCATTTTAAGAGAAATTGTCAATTTTTTGGTCTGGTCTGAAATGAATATCGACATATCTCGAAAACCATAAGTTCTATCAACATGCGTTTAAGAGCAATACTGTAGAAAATGTTATAGTGAACATACTTGTCTTGAACAGTATCCTCGTAGCTTGTACCGTTTTTGAGAAAATCACGAAATACCCGTTTTGGTGACCTTCTACCCGGAGTAAAAATTTTTGCACGTATCGGATCGATGAGGACTTTTTAGGTTTCATTTATGATGGTGTTCTGAACAATCCTACCAATTTTCAGCTGGGTGGGAATTAATGTAAGCTTACTCCTATTTTTTGGTCTAATTTGCCCCGATTATCTTTATTTTGTAAGTTACGACATTCATAACGGGTGTTATTATTTTTGGCTATACCAGTGAGCACTTTTCAGCACAGGTGACTGATTTCCCCAAGAGCCTATTTTTTCCCCAAAAATGCAGAATTTAAATGATTCACTCATTTCAATAGACCAATACATTTCAATACACGTTTTATATGCTTACCGGCGTGAATTTCTGTGAAGTCTTCATATTTGAGCGCCTGGACCAGCTGTAGCAGGTATAAGAGTAAGTCTTCATCCGGAGCTTGTTTCAGACGAGATATTGCATACCTGGGACATACAATTAGTAGAAGGAATTTGGTTTGCATGTGTGTGTGTGTGTGGGGGGGGGGGGGGGGGGGTTCTGCGTTACAAGTCTTTTGAACGTCCGTTTTCTTTAATTTTATTTTATTATAGCATTTTTGGTAAAACAGAAGATACAATGTTTATTTTCCTATTTCTACAAAATTTATTTTTACTATAAAATGTTATTAAAAACGTTCACAATATTTTTCTTAATATAATGCAGGAATATAATGCCGGTTATAACCACAAAACATGCAATAACCACAGAAGAAATAATAGCTAAAACCCTAAGCAAAAACTTGTTAAGAAAACGTATAGTGAAGTCGATTCCCATCGATCAAATGCACTATCGAAGTCGATTCCAATGAAAAAACCATGCAAATACGTGTTAAAATTAGTCAAGTGCAGACAGTTACAAAACATGCCAAAAGCTTATAGTGCGGTCAAATTAGACCAAAAAATAGAAGTGAAGTTACATTGCGTGCGATTCTAAGCTAAATCGGCAAAGTGCAGTCGGTTCCATTACAATCACAAACGATGCCAAAAGCCTAACTGCTAAGAACGAGGACAGTGCGAAACCAAGCTAAGACTTGGTAATAAGGTAGGTACGTATAGGACTCTAAGCTAAATCGTGTTGAGAAGGTTAAGTGCAGACAGTTACAAAACATGCTAAAAGCTGAAGCGTTAAGAACAAGTAAAAATGTGGGACTCTAAAACTAAATCTGCAAGATGCGGTTCCATTACAATCACAAACGATGCCAAAAGCCTAACTGTTAAGAACGTAGACAGTGCGAAAACAAAGCTAAGACTTGGTAATAAGGTAGGTACGTATAGGACTCTAAGCTAAATCGTGTAAAGACGGTGTCGGTGTCGGTGTTCTTACTTCCGCACGGCGGGGTGCGTGAACCTCGGCGTGAGCAGCTCCAGCGCGTCCTCCACCTGGCACGGCGCCCAGCGCGCCAGCAGGGCCAGCGCCTGGCGCGCCTCCCCCGCGCGCGACCACGCCACGCACTGCAGGAACTGGCACAGCGCGCGCGGGTTGGAGGACAGGTAGAACCTGGGGGGGGGCGGAAACAGAAACTAGACTCTAGAGATATACCCAGTGTAACATAATGCCCTGCACCTTCAGTTTCTAACAAACTCACAAAATGTACCCTTTCACGTCGTCTAAAGGAAATATTTAGCAAAACAACGGATATATTTAGCAAGTGTTCAGCTCGGGATCCTGTAGGAATGGTTTAGCTGCAGCACCACCTCGCTCCTCAGAGCGGCAACTTCGAGAGTCAAGCTTGCCCTATTGTTATGCAACCTCCTATAGCAGGGGACCTAGAAGCCGAAGAGTTCAGGTCAGAGGTCGCCGGCCGCGAGAGGCCTGGTTCCCCGAGTCCACGTACCGGTACTTCCAGACGAGGTCCTGGCCGGGCGCGGGCGGCGCGCGCGCGGCCGGCGCGGCCCGCAGCGCCGCCAGCTGGTCCCGCTCGGCGGCGCTGGGCTTGGCGTCCCGCCCGCGCGCGCCCGAGCGCAGCGAGCGCGCCAGCCGGTGCTGCTTGCTCTCCACCAGGTTCTCCTGCGGCCCACGACCGATACTGGTCAAGTAAGCTGTTCCGTCACTTTTAGCTAGACGGATAGACCGGTCCGTCACAAATGTCAGATCGTTATTATAGGGTTATCGGTTGCCAGATTACTGGCAACGCTTTTTCTTCTCTGTCAAAAATACATCGGTGAATGCGAGTGATGAATTGTTTTATTGAACGAAAATTGGAATTTACAAAAGTTTAAGGATATTAGCGGCCAGGACCACTGCAAAGAAACCCAGGAAGACCCTCAGTACAACAATTAAACAAATACCATGTAACCATCACCGCTCCCAGAACGAATAGGAAACGCACGTCGTCGTAACCATAATGTTTAGTTAAGCTTGGAAAGAAAAGCGCCATCTAGTTTCATTTGCTAAAAAGTAGAAGAAAAATGGACAAAAATGACAGAATGGTGTCCAAGACTAAATAAAAGAAAGAAAGGGAGACAGTGACTTAGATGGGAAGACAATATTAGAAAAATAGCTGGTGTTACTTGGGAGAGAAAAGTAAGGCAAGCTTTGGGAGGCTTTTGCGGAAACGCTAGACAATCCCAATATACAAAATTACACATATACACGACTTGTTACAGAGCTCGAAGGACCAATATAATGAATTTATTTGTTACCTGTAATATTTCATAGTCGGGCACGGTGACGATCTCCGCCTGAGCCTTGAACTGGTACATCTCATCGCCATCTTGCTCGTAGTACACAACTGCGTGCTAAAACAATAACATTTTCGGTACATTTATACGAACTAATAATAAAATTAGAGTACCGAGTATTCTATTCGTCGCGAGTACTTGAATAGAATATGATTTATTGTCACAAAACTTCCAGTCCCATAGCATTTCAATTATTAAAGAAATATTAGCACTCGTCAAAAAGTAGGTACCTATATACATCACAGATTATGTCTCACTCAGAAAACGACAGTAGTAAAAGTGTTATTATATAAATAGCTTTTGCACAATTTTAAATAAATTAAAATAAATTAGCCGTATAGAGACATTGCTGTTAATCGTATCATTATAAAATAGAGATAAAAATATGAAGAATGTGAAAACGCCGGTCGTAAGTAGAAACTCAGACAATCCGTATGTGCTGGATCGTGTATGTATTTTTTCATTACACAAATGCACATAAATGAATTATGATTTTAACTATTTTCGACGGCTCTTCTCTTACTATTTAAGGTATAATCTTTTTTTTTTGTTATTATCATGAGGTCAAATAAAAAAATCTTTCGATCCTTTTTTATTACTATCAAGAATTGTTACTTGTAATATGTACCCCATGTTTTGTGAATAAAATATTTGAATTTTATTTATTCTCTTTCTTTCTCTCTCTCTCTCTCTCTACTCACGTTGATCCCGTCGACGTGCACGGTGGGGAACTCGACCATGAGGTACATGTAGTCGGAGCTGCGCTTCTCCTTCTCGTTGATCATCTCTATCTCGCGGAACGTAAGCCGGTCCAACCAGTCCACCTGCGCAATCAATAGCTTGCATTATACATGCTCGGGGTTCCGTAGTAACACTAACCATTGTTGTAAATTAATAATCTTTATATACAACAAGAACATTATTTTTACAAAACAAAAAACATAAACCGACTTCAAAGGATCGACTATTGAGTTATTCATCTATTTGTCGCGCACGTACTTAATGCAAATTTAAGACTTATATGGTTTTCTTATGGATACCATTATCAGTACTGGACTAAATTGAAATGGGACCAAATGGGAAGCGTCAGCTTTCTAATAAAAAAAGAATCATCAAAATCGATTCACCCAGTCAAAAGTTATGAGGTAGCAAACATAAAAAAAAAAACACAGTCGCGTTGATAACCTCCTCCTTTTTTGAAGTCGGTTAAAAATGAATCGCTGTTCGTTTGTCCGGCTAAAAGTCGAGAACGGCTGGACCGGTTCATGTTTTTGTTTTGTTCGTTCTCATACAGGTAAAATAAAAAAAAAACAGCGAAAAATGTGTAAATACCACTATAGTTATACGGAAAAATTAACAACGAACATACTTAACAAACATACAAACATTTATCTCTATGTACTTATGATATTAAAAGTATAGAAGCTTGTCTAGAAAAAATAGATTTACTCGCAACTTGAAGACCTATTTGTAATTATCGGGAATACCACTCAGATTCCGCATTCTAGTTTATCGGTTTGCACAGTAAAAGTAGGGTCAAAGCTATTCCTGCATTTTGATATCATTTCTTTTCGTGCTAATGAATTTGATTAGTACGAAAGACGCATTAACGTATTGCAAATGCATTAGTACGCGAGATAAGCGCATGTGATGCTCTTTTGACATGGCGCATGTTTCACTTGGCTACGATAGACTTAATTGGTTATAGGTACTGTGGGTCTTCTGCATTTGGGAAACAATTAAAATCTTTTGTTAAAACTATTCTAAATTATTAGATAGTAACAGAATATACAAATGGACTAAAAACCAAAAACAAATTCAATAAGTTTTTGTAGAAAACGGCTCTTGATTTGGGAGATTACCGCCGAATATTTAAGAACTATTTTCAATTATTTATTTTTTCTTGTTGATGGTTTTTGTTGTAATTTAGAGAAGACATACCTTAGGCATATGTCCGTTCCGGTGTTTCTTAGCAAGCTTGGCCAGCCTCTGCATCTGCTCCTTGCCCCGATCCGGCGCCTTCCCCGGCGTCTTCTCACTTCCTTCGACGCCAGGCCACACTCGCAGGTCGAACATGCCCTTTTTAGGATGAAAAAACTTCTTTAGCCGCCACACAAGTCTCACGTAGCACCGGCGGCAAACGCGACACGTGCTGTACGAAACGCCCATTTTGAATTTAAAATTATATTTTTTGGAAATTTTAATTTAAAATTTAACACTCGCTGAAGGGCTTGATTCGCGTTACAAAGTTATCATTTTGTTTTTTTTTTTTAATTTCACACTGCCAATGAGAACACAGCCAATTTTCTTGTTGATGCCAATTAGGATGAAGGAAGAAAACGACGGATGTTAAAGTTTCCACCAAGGCATCGACATAAAGTATAGAGGTATGATAGTTTGAGAGAAATAAGCACACATGATAGTACTCATGTGAGCGCACTGAACTGACTGACACCAGAATACGCGTGTAATCTCAATAAATACCGTTTCGATGCATCTCTATATTCATTTATATAAAATCTTTATTTATATCTAGAGTTATGTTTACTTACTCGTTTTATTTACCTAAGAGTTCAAACGTACGAGTAAAGTTCCAATTGAAAACAGAAACGTCAATAGATATATACAAGTATTCCTTTTTGTGTGGGCGTATCACAAGGGTCTATGTTAGGCTCATCACTTTTCCTCATTTTTGTTCAATTGCCAAAAATCAATAAAACAAAATTACATTTAAAAATTAAAAATATAGTATTTTTAAATAAATAACTTGACTGTAATTTGTAAGATTTTTGTAGTAGATAACTTAAGTTATCTACCTTAGTTTAAAGACAGATTATGTCAAATTGAATAAGAAAGATCGAGTAAATCCAAAAAGCATCACTAGTCCACCCTTAAATTTATCAATGAAAAAATCACACGCTCTAATAAGAATCTTCTTTACGCATAAAAGACAAAGTCCTGACTGAATGACAGACAAACTTAACTGACTGAACTTTTTATTCAACCCCGAAGATGGTAAAAACGGGTGAAAATGTTTGCAAGATCCTTGTAGTTGTACTTATCGTGTTTTAGTTTATTTAAAATAGAAAACGGGGATTTCAAGGCAAAAGGGGTAAAATAGAGGGATGAAGTTAATAATATTATATTAATATGTATTACCCATTTAATACAGACTACGCAGGCGAAACCGCGGGCAGAAGCTACTCAAGTAATAAACAAAGATAACGAGCTCATGCGACGGGGTGATAGGACGAGAACGAAGGAGGGGCAACATACATACATACATATTTGCATCTAACTTATGTTTAATACAAAAGCTATCGCTAGAGGTTAGGGGGTCAGTCAATACTTGTAGTGGTAGTTATAGTGGCTCTTTTGCAGAGCCCGCCTGGGGAAGTACCACACCTTTGCCAGTTACTCCACCGCCAAGCAGTAATGTGCAAACGTTACTGTGTTCCGGTTGGAAGGGCATTGTTTCCAGTGAAATTACAGGGCAAATGGGAGATTAAACAACTTATATCTCAGGGTGACGAGCGCAGTGCTGTGCCGCGCAGGGTCTTGAATTATGCAAGTTCAAAATTCTGGGTGGTGCAGACCTGTTATGGGCAAACGTGACGTTTAACATCAGGCAAGCGATTTGCTCGTCTCGTCACTCAATTACATAAAAAAAAAAATAAAAAAATACTATGACTAATATATACATATTCAAATCGTGCATCTGTTACAGACAAAGCACAGCTGTGGAATACAATTTAAAAAGTTCATTAACAGTAAGTAAGTTGGTCAAAAGGAAAATGTTGTTGGAAAGCATTAAGCTAAGGACTTGTATTATGAAGTATTACGAGTAAATGTGTATAAAGTTTATGCAGGCAACCCCACTGGGAACAGTTAGTATGCAAGAAAGCACGTTCCATTTAGCGTGGGGAGAGAAATCAGAAATGATAATATTAATTTGTTTACTCATAGGTATTGTGGTTGACGTCAGAGATGAACAAGACAGGGCCTAACGGATCTCCCTGAGTGACGCAATACATTTCCGCAAATATTAAGACAAACGCAACCGAAATCTTTCTTCAATTCTTTTTACTTGACTACCAAAAGAAGGTTAATGTTTTTGGGTATATGTGTTTGTATGTGACTTACGTCTAAATGGCTTGACCGATATCGGATTGCAAGATGGCGTTGGATTCGTCTTTGTATTGCGAGTTTGTATATTTTGGTTTTGTGTGTTTATTTTTCATTCTTTGTTTTACTAATTGCGTCTTGTGAACATACCTAACATACTATCGTACAGAAGCTGTCCAGGTCCACCTTTTACCAGGTCCAACAATAGCCCTTGTATTAATCCAGGGGATAACCTACCTTGATATCAAATTTCCCCCGTTGCACAGTTTCAGAGTGAATAAGTAACATACACACACTTTACTCATAAGCATGTATGCATGATTTCATATTTATAATGATAGCATTTGTGACTCAGAAGGCGTTGATCTCTGTTTACCTTCTCATTATGTAAAAATCCCAATGCCTCTATTTAAGCCTAAAGGCACTCATAGGTTGAAGTGTTGCCAATTATCAGAAGTTAGGTATTGTCAAGCGGTTCTGTTCATAATGTGGGCATGTAGTTAGGTTCTATTAGACAAACAGGCGTGGATAATCGGGCGAGAGGAATAAAACCATTACTTGCAACACACGTAGATTATAATCTTGAATGATGTCAGTACAATGATCCGTTCTACTATGATCTCCAATGGATATTCCAAGTATTCACAATACAACTCAAACAGGCACTCCGCCGAACACGTAATGCGCATAGGTACACGATACAATAAGATTCTATGGCCACCACTGCAATTCCAGATGTAATTGCAACTATTGTAATCAGCTTTCTAAGTATCAACTTTAACTATCAACCCTTGCCCTTGTGGCTCTGCCCGAGATTCCCAAAGTATCGTTTCCCGCCTTACGGATCGTAGTCGTGCCAGAGTGGTAAACGTCAGCAGCTCAGCAGCTGTCACTGTCAGTTACGTTTCTTTACCACTCTAAATAAAGATTGGCTCAGAGCGCCGACACGGCCTCTCCTGACTATCGCACGTCCTCGTGCGCCTTCTTCTCGTGGTCTTCCAGCAATCCCTCTCCATAGCATCTCTGAACCCAGCAAGTCTTCATGCAACTGCTTCTCCATAGCATCTCTGATACTCCACCAAGCTCGTCAACACTTATCCAGTGTTAATCTTCCATTTGATCTGCAAAGACAAAACACACCTGGTAAACTATTCTATGGAAGCTCGTCCATCACTGACACATCTCTATTTGTCACCCACCGAATAGAACCTTTCCACATACAAGTTACAACCACAAACACTGGACCGGACAACTGTACTCAGGCGTCCCTTCGACCAGTCATCATTTCTCATGATGACATGGACCGGACAACCAATGAGCGTCCTTTCGACCAGTCATCATTTCTCATGATGACATGGACCGGACAACTCGACCCAGGCGTCCTTTCGACCAGTCATCATTTCTCATGATGACATGGACCGGACAACCCATAAGCGTCCCTTCGACCAGCTCTCCAAATGCCACCCCAAACCAGCCTAGTGGTCTGATCCGGAACATTGACCTGCATAAGCCAGCTCCTTAGACCTCCCACTAGCTGCACACATCAATATCGTACATGGGGACATCCGATGCTCCCCAGCCAGTATTGTCGGCCTCTACACAACACAGTCACTATTCCCAAAAAAAGGCCAGCATGCAGTTAATATGAGAATGACCACAGACAGTACACAGGGTTTACACATAAAACAAATATTCAGTAGAACAAATTATCTAATGATTATGCTCGCATATGTGAACCAGCTCCAACAATTCTACTGATCATCATCATCATCTCTTAATATGAACAAACTAGAATGATTCTATTGATCATTACATTCACAATTTCACATATGTGACCAACAATCAAAGACAGTAAAGGAACAAGCTCACCGGATATTGTGTTCAAGCAACATGAGGATGGTCTAAGTTCACGGAGTGAACCTTTACAAGCCGCTGCTCGGTCGATCTCTCCGTGTCCATCTGGACACACTTTTGCAACATGTCATGTCTTTCTGAGCACAAGCTCAGTAATTAGTCTTGCTTTATCTAGACTCATTGACACCAACGTTTGGTTCGCTGTCTTCTATGCAGCAGTAATATCTTCTCAAATCTTTATACTTCTGCTCCGGCATCTCAGGATCAAATAAGATCAGTTGCATTGCGTTCTTTGTTAGTCTCGCTTTATCTAAACTTATTGACATCAACGCTTGGTTGGATGTCTTCTATGTAGCAGTAATATTTTCTCATCGCTTTATACTTCTGCTCCAGTATCTTAGGATCAAATTGTTGTTTGTTCTTTGTCTCAGGATCAAGGCGACTACTGAGTGTGTTTCAACAGGATTTGATCTAGAAAGAGACCTGGAATCGTTCTACATGTCTTAACGCCGTCACGGCCTCCTGATAGTTCACTGGACGATTCACTGATAGTTCAACTATTCCTGAAGTATCACTGGAAGGGTGGTGGTGCCGACATTGCTAAGTTCCTTGATCTCAAATTTACTATCGTTCTTCTTATCAGTTATTGATATTGAAATCTCCGTCACCATGTAAATTTTTCAAACATCGGCTTCTGTACTTTCATATTCTGCTCCTTTCATATTCTGTTGTTTGTAGTTTTGAGGTTAAGTGCTAGCCAAAAATCTCGACGACTTTACATGTAGCAAAAAGTTTAGCATGGCGATGTTTTGTAGCTGCTGGTTTTATCCTCTGATCTTTGCCCTTCGTATCCCACTTCTGATAAAGGCACTCATAGGTTGAAGTGTTGCCAATTATCAGAAGTTAGGTATTGTCAAGCGGTTCTGTTCATAATGTGGGCATGTAGTTAGGTTCTATTAGACAAACAGGCGTGGATAATCGGGCGAGAGGAATAAAACCATTACTTGCAACACACGTAGATTATAATCTTGAATGATGTCAGTACAATGATCCGTTCTACTATGATCTCCAATGGATATTCCAAGTATTCACAATACAACTCAAACAGGCACTCCGCCGAACACGTAATGCGCATAGGTACACGATACAATAAGATTCTATGGCCACCACTGCAATTCCAGATGTAATTGCAACTATTGTAATCAGCTTTCTAAGTATCAACTTTAACTATCAACCCTTGCCCTTGTGGCTCTGCCCGAGATTCCCAAAGTATCGTTTCCCGCCTTACGGATCGTAGTCGTGCCAGAGTGGTAAACGTCAGCAGCTCAGCAGCTGTCACTGTCAGTTACGTTTCTTTACCACTCTAAATAAAGATTGGCTCAGAGCGCCGACAAGCCTATTTTTGTAAATCTAAAACCGAATGATAAACAGTTCTCAACTCCGTTCGGTGGTGCCTATTTTTAAGTATTTTGCATTTTTATCAGAAACCAGAATTAAAAGCTTGTTGGTATGTCTGTGGTAAATTAATACATGAATTAAAGTTCAAAATAATTTAGATCATAATCAGAAACGAGATTATTTTCAGATGCTACTAACAGCAGTGTTGTTTTGTCATTGATATTTATTATAATAGCTATACATAACTTAGGTACATTGTGTGAATATCTATGTATATCTATGTATGATGACGACTTGGTCACCATTCGGCCTTCAATTATATTGAAGATATTTAATAAAAAAATTTACAACAAGCTTTTATTGCTTTGTCGTCAGATCAGAGTTACACAGCTAAACCAATTTTCAGCTCAATCGGATATCGGGAAGGGGTCCAATATTCAGTTACAAGACTTAACCTAACTAAACATCACATCACGAGGCCTAAAACCATTTGGCGGCTTTAGTCCTCGTAATAGTCTAATGCAGCTACAGCCTTGCTAAATTTCATCAGTATCGGTGCAACTCTTTGGTCGTGACAAATTAACAGATTACATCAGGGTTTTTTTTCAACTACTGTAGTTTGAACAAGGGAATCACCTTGTAAGATGACACAGGAAAAATCTAAGATAGCAGAGGAAACCGGGCGCCTTAAGGGATAGTGTACTGATCATCAAGTTAGATTTTCCTTTACAAAATACAAACTTCTAAAAAAATTCTTCTACTACTTGAAATTTTGTCTCTTTATAATATCATAGGGAGATTAGAAAGTCTGTGTATATGTTTGTTATACAATCAAGTAAAAACAGCAAAAAGAACTAAGATGTACGGCAGCTCATTTCTTAGATTAACATAGGCTACATCTTGACCCGGAAAATAACTTTTTTTTTAACGTAAACAAGTCCGCGTTAGACCTCCAACTCGCCTGATGGTAAGCGACGATGTGGTCGAAGATGAAGCACGCAGACTTAGGAGATCGCTGCATAATAGCGGCAGAAATTAAGCGCTGCTGCTACGTGCATACTGTCACCTTGAGTTGCCTACACGTGTTGCTATTGGCAATGACACCTTATTGTTTGCTTTGCAAACCAAAGGTGAACCACAACGAACTCGATCCGTTCGACGAACGCTAGTTAGATCGCTATCGGTTATGTATAATTGTGAAAATATATTTATAGAATGCAAAGTCGCATAAATGTGTTTAGAATTCACTGGCTTAGTCACACTGTTTTACCCGCGTGGAAAATCAGAACTGCTATTTTTGGGATTAAAAGTGTCTAAGAATTTTTTTATTGCTAATAATTCCGCGTTTGACCGCCAAATTGCTTGTTAGTAAGCGACGATGTAGTCGCGCTACTCTGGACTCTGGACTCTGGACTCAGGAACCCGGCAGAATGTTCCATTCCCAGGAAGAGATTGCCGGCTTAGTTTGGTGATTTCTTTGACTAAAATAAAATAATGTTTTTTTAGTCTAAGGATGGTTTAGTAGCTTTCAAACGGCAAAATGATTCGGTTCGAAAAGTGTGTTGTTTTGTGTTTGTACCTATAGTTTTCTAGCTATACAAACGAAGCATGCTATATGCAAATCACGTCGATTCCTTGCTCTATTCCTGCGTTAAATAAGAACATACAAACAAACACACTTTTCGAAATTTATAATAATTATTAGTGCGGATTAGAATGATGTGATTAAAAAAACGGTAAAATGCAAAACTTGATGAATAAATGCATTTAAAATTAACTTTAAATGTGTGAAATTTAATTTGGCGTCCACGTAAACAGATTTTAATCTTGATTTTAATATTTATGAGTGTTTTGAGGAACTGCACTGGATCGTGAGAATATTCATGTATTTTATAGTTGTATTGTATTTTAAGAATTTATTAGGTTACTGGCCGCGCCACGAGGATTGACTGGTTTTTGTGCATTTTCCGCGATCAAAATATTTTCACGTTTGTCCTTATTATGAGCGACGACCAAGTAGAGCGCAAACTGTATGTCTAGACGCAGAGACAAGACGTAGCTTGCGACTACTGGACCAAGGGGGAGAAGGGTGTAGTTACACACGTGTTTTTATTTTTTTGTTAATTCTGTTTTTATTTTTAAATAATTTGTACATAAAATAAACACGTGATTTTGGTAGGAGGAGGGGGTGGACAACACTTTATCAAGGCGCACGTGCCTCGGCCGTTACTCTCACCGCCTGTTATCAACATAACCAATGTGTTCAACCCAGCGCCACTTATCATACACACATGCTTAATAAAACATGGGAAAATATAAAAAAAAAAATATGTAAAAATGAATCTCTATTTCTAATTATATTTTTGTTGTGTTCATTAATGCCAGGAGAAGGTTCATAAGAAAGAAAAAATAAGATAAGAAATTAGAAATTTTAGGGCAATTCGAATTCAAAAGTTATATTATAGTTAACACTTTACTGCTGAAAACACAATACCTTGTGTTTTCCTTGAGCAACGCGAATGCGGCTACACACGCCAGGCGCGTAAAGCCCACTTTCAATACAACTGTGCGGTAAAACAGAAACGCATGTTAAGTGTTAAAGCAGTTAAAGTGTTAAGACAGGACAACGTCTGTCGAGTCAGCTAGTGAGTGCTTAATAAAACACGGAAATGCACGTGACAACGATTCTTTTCGAATTATCCACCCTCTACCAGTTAGGCACGAGTAAACATGTGCAAATTGTTGCATATCGGTAACGAATCGCAATTTCTTATCCTTATTGGCGTATAGAGTTACTTTTAGTGTGGATATTTTTTAGTTTTATTTATGAAATGCATATCTATTTTTAGTGTTTGAAAACTTCTTATTACGTATGCAAAACGTCGTCATACCCCCCCCCCCCCCCCGCGCCTCTGTACCGCGCAGGCGAGGACTAAGATAAATAAACGGTTTGGCTATAGTAGAATTGGTTTTGATAGGTTATTAGTTAGGTTATTCTAAATTACGTGTTCAGTATGAAATAATTGTAAAAGAATATCAGGTAAAACTGCTCGGATTACATAGTCATCATGTAATACCTAAAAAACTATAACATAACAAAGAAGATACTAAAAATAACTTTCAGAATATAATGGAGAACCACTGTTTATATCGTATATCTTATCTTGGGGAAATTACGATCACAATTTTACAATGCTTATTTTATGATAACAAGATTAAACTCATGTCGTGCAAAAAGGTCGGATTACCTCTACAGATTCCGTAGTCAAGACGATGCATCGGTCTGCAAACGAATAAAGTCTAGTATTTATTGGTAAATCTTTCTTTCATTCTAGGCACTGTTAGAAGTGACATTGAGATAGTCAATAGGAGAGTTTCGTTTCAATCCCCGCTAGTCCCGCTACCCGCGTTCTGTCAAACTTTGGCGAGCAAACGGGCCGCCTGATGGTAAGCGGTAACCGTCGCCTATGGATACCTGTAACACCGGAGGCGTCACAGATACCTTTTAAGACTCTAAACAGCCCTTTTGAAGAAGCCAATTTTAAGACAAAGATTCAAACGTTATCTATTAGGAGTAATTTGTGCCAAAATACCTAGTAGGATGAATTTAATAGCATGGATGGAAAAGTACACAGACTTTGGTAAGGGATGCTCGGTGTTCAGCAAAAAAAATTAAAAAGCTACACTGGTATAGAAAGTATATGTATAGGCAGAATATAAAATAGAGTATAGAAAAAAAAATAGACAAAATTTTTGATTCGTGGCCCGGAACCTAAGTCGTGGATTTAGAATAAAAAAAAATTGCAAATTTTTTTTATTTAGCTAACCTTGGATAAACTTGACATCCAAAACCTCACCTGCCTCAGCATGCCATGCTTCCCGAACAGCGAGATGGTGGTCCCGCCCACCACCATCACCTTCCCGGGGCCGGCGCAGTCGTAGATGGTCATCGCCAGCGTCGCGTTCCGGGGCAGGTCGCTGAAGAACACCGGCAGGGTTACCCATTCGTTCCAGCTGGAAAGGGAGGAAAAACTTTTATGATAAAGATTAGAGATAAGGTAAATTGTACTATGACAACTAACTTGGTTTTGATTTTTTTATAATAATAACACAAGTCTCAATAACACGCAAGTATTCCTGAGTTAGGTACATTTCCAAATACAAAATATATAAAAATGGAAACTGAAATAAAAATAAGAAAAAAATAATAATAATAAAATTTGCAATGTGTGAAAAAAGCTCCAATATATTATTATTATAAAAATAGTTTTGAACTCTGCCACGCCCCACAACTACTATGTAGATAGGTACATGGCCTATATTGTGGAGACTTTCAAAACAAAAATGTTATTTTGACAATTTTTAATTGGACTTAGGATTATAAAATAATAAACTGTCTCGACAGATAAATACTAAATCTCAACGACACTCCGAGATATAGGCACCTCAGGTTATGCCCTATCAGGAAATAAACAAATAAGATCTAAAGATCGGAAGATGCGAAAGGCGGAAGATTCCTTTAGGCTTGAGAAGCTAATTAATTAATCAGAAATATTTATCGACCTTCAATAACTTTGTATTGACCTTAAATCATTGCGGTTGGCTCTCGTTACTAGATGTTGAAGACTGTAAACATGCCAGCGACCCTATCAGCTAACTTTCGTATCTATGATCTGCACGACGAAGATCACTGGCGATCTTCACCAGTGGATTGCACGAATTCGGGCAATGACATAGATTCCCGCTTTATTGAGACGTTTGGAGTCAAAATTTGCCGATACGATTTGTTGTCAAAAAATGATTTAGCTCACACCCGGCTTCAAAACGATGAAATTCGAAAATAGAAGGCCAGGGTGACTTCACCTCGGGCTTAAGAAAAGCCAGATTAACCCGTTCGAAATTTAATTAATTTAATTTGATGTTTGTGTAATATGACTAATGGACTTATTTTGTGATTATGAATCTGTGGCATTCAAAATAAAATGAATTTAAATTTGAAATTAATGAAGCCAGAATCAAACGCCGTTCGACTGAGAGCAATAGTGTTCTTTGGTGTGGGAGGCCAAGGCCCACTTTGGGTCGCTACACCAGAGAAATAAGTAGGTAAGTAAGAATCGAACATCGGAAAACTTAGTCGATAGGCCACCGGTTGTCCTACAATAACAACCGCCAAGCCATGTGAGAGGCTCAAGTGGCCTAAAAACTATTTTTTTAATACTAATAAGAGACGAGACGAGAAACTCGCTCGCCTGGTGTTAAACGCCACGTTTACCCATAACAGGCCTGCGTCACCCTGAACTCTGAACTTACAGTTCAAGACTGCGCGGCACAGCACTGCGCTCGTCACCCTGAGATATAAGATGTTGAATCTCCTATTGGCCCTGAAATTTCACTACTATCAGAGCACTACAATAGCACCAGAGCCTAGCCAGTCTAGCCACACGGCCTAATGAACTTACTTTTCCTTGGCCTTAAAATATTGAATATTATGAATCTCATATGAGCTGTGACTTTGCCGGCATGTTAATATGAATAATAATAATTAAGTATGCCGATTGTCGATCAATCAAATGTGGAATAGCCGACGGCGACAGCCGGTTTGGCCTGAACTGGTTTTGACCAGAAATAAAAACCAGCCTATAAAACACATCGTTTTTATGTTAACCCAAAGTTTAATGACGTTAATATAAGCAACGCGAAACGTTACTTTTATAAGGGCGTAATAAAGCCGTAAAGGTTTTGCATTGAATAATTTCATTTGTGCATCTAAGAAACTAATGCTTTTTACAGGCTTTTATTTAACTTGCCTTTTTAGTAGTAAATGGGTCACATCTTGCAACTTAGAATTTTTAATTTTGGTCCACATCCCGATATATTTGTTTTACCTGTCACTCTAATGCGCAATGGTAAACTGGAAGATATCACTCTTTGTGATAAGTCATTCGCTTGTGCAGTTGTGACACTAGTTTCTAAGACCACTTTATTTTTTACTAGCGACCTGCCCCGGCTTTGCACGGGTATAAAATATAGCCTATGTTACTCAGGGATAATGTAGCAATCTAATGGTGAAATAATTTTTGAAATCGGTCAAGTAGTTTTTGTGTTTATTCAACACAAACATACAAAAATACAAATCTTTCCTCTTTATCATCTTAATATATATAAATTACGTGTCACGTTGTTTGTCCGCTATAGACTCCTAAACTACTTAACCGATTTCAATCAAATTTGCACACCGGGTGCAGTTCGATCTAACTTAGGAGATAGGATAGCTCACATCTCAATTTATAGTAAAAAAAACATGAAAAATTAGAAAATTTAAAAATACTTAAACCATACAGCGCTTTGGACAATGTAAACTTTTTTAATGTAACTTTTGACATTTGACATAATATGTAGAATTGACGCAATGGCTTTTTTTACCAATTCGAATAAGACAGGACAACGTCTGTCGAGTCAGCTAGTATTAGTAGGTATAGATTTACACAATAACGACTTTCTATCGATTTTCGATGAAATTTATCGAGTTCTACTTCCCAAAAAATATTAACTCTTCTGATAGTGTGACCATGTTGCTTGGAGTCAATTTGACGTGCCTGTGACTCATGCATAATCAATTTTAAATCGCTCTTCTGAGTCGATGGCCTTGAATTTCAAATAGCAAAGGTTCAGCGGATAATAAATGGTTTGATGATATAAAAGTTATTAGTTATAATAAAATTAGGAAATCTATCTATTATAATAATTTTCTACTTGCTAAGCCGCATCTTTTTGAACGCGATTTTAAATTAGTCTAAGCATAATAAATGTTTCTGGGTATCATATCATATTCGTATCATGTTTGTCTATGGTTCTTCCTTATTATCAGAATTCAGGTGGCATAGAGCATGTGCAATTGTGCATCGAAGGCCTGTTTGGCTCAGTGGTAACATAACCGCCTCATAACCCAGAGGTCCCGGGTTCGATTCCCGGCCGGACAGATTAATTTAAATATCTGTTCTGAGTCTGGGTGTTAGTTGTCCTTGTCTTTGTGTGTGTTCCATGGCATCCCCAACACAGGATTTATCCTAGCTATGAGTGTGAAACGTTTATTATTTATGCTCAAGGTCGGTAGACCTTTTTTTTAGGAAGACCTAGGACTCTGTTTTTGTTCATCCTTTTTATCGTGCGTAAACGTGACAAAGCTACGAATATGGATACATCTGTCTCGCTTATACGGGACTAAAAGTGTATCTGATTTAATTCAGTAATCAGAGCGAAGGTCACAACGCCGCCTGATAACAGTTGATCCAATTTCATAACTTAAAGGAGATTAGAAAAGCCGTTACAGATATGCTCCAAAAAGCGCGGGTCAACTTTATTGTAAGAAGCCGACGTCGTTCTGATGTCGTTACGTAAACTGTTAAGTTGAATCGTAATATGATAAATAAATACTGAAATGTCTTTGTAGATTTTGGGGTAAGGATTTGCTCACTTTATTTGCCAAATCTTTAAAATTATTTTCAGGCTACCTAAAATCTTAAACATAGTTTTTAGATTTAAATAAAAACTCAAATATTCAGTCCAGTTAATGATCATTAAATCAATTAGTCCAAGTCATTCAATTAATTAGATCAAAAACCTCAAACAACATTTTTAAGCCACCCAGAAGTCTCCACCATAGTTTTGGTCCATCCAAAACCGTTCAACATAGCCTAACAATTTCTTATCACAATAAAAATATCTGATTAGTGATTATATAAATAACTTACTTCCATCGATTAGTAAAGGCCTTGTATGAAGTAGTAACGGGGAGTGCGAGCGGCACGCCATCGCTCAGGATCTGGCAGGTCACGTACAGGTCAGAACATCCTTCTTGGTACAGCCCCGAAAACTTGAGCATCGGCTCCGAAAGCAAGGTGTCATACTCCGGCTTGGTCCGTTTCCCTTCTAATGTGCCACTGAAAGATAATATAATGGTTTTTAAGCTGAGATAAGCTTATCCCTCACAAGCCCAAGAGCAGTATCTCAAAAAAACATTATTTGTTTTTTCACGCATCAGATGCATAATTTTTCAAGCTTTTATAAGCATGAAAAAGCAGAGAAAAAAAAATGAGATACTTGGGCTTATGGGGGCAGAATGGTTAGAATAAAATCTGCCTGTCACTGTAAAATTTACTTCTTCTTTGTGACAGTAAAACAATTTGGTCCAGAAATTAGAGTCAACAATTTTAATATTGGATTATTTATTATCTTATCTTCGTAAATTGACATTTTCATGCGACATTCAGTAGATACAAGATTTGCTTCAAATCGAAATAAGTTAAGTTAAGTTAGTTATGCATTATATTATTTTGTTACATAAGAGTATTCAGCAATTTCCTAGTTATTAGATAATATCCTAATAAAGAGAAAGTGACCAGTATACAAACTCAATACCTCCTAATGTTGATTCTTTTGTTGGTCAAAATAGAGATTTAAATCAAGCGAGGGATTTTTTTGATTTTTATATGAGCTTTGATCTACACACTACTACACCTAAATCTACACTAAAATTATAAAGAGGAAAGTTTTTAACCGACTTCAAAATAGGAGGAGGTTATCAATTCGTCTGTATGTTTTTTTTTTTTTTTTTTTTATGTTTGTTACCTCATAACTTTTGACTGGGTGAATCGATTTTGATAATTCTTTTTTTATTAGAAAGCTGATGCTTCCCATTTGGTCCCATTTCAATTTAGTCCAGTTCTGATAATGGCATCCATGAGAAAACCATATAAGTCTTAAGCATTAAGTATGTGCGCGACAAATAGATGAATAACTCAATAGTCGGTCTTTTGAAGTCGGTTTTTGTTTTTTGTTTTGTAAAAATAATGTTCTTGTTTTTTTGTATGTTTGTAATGAACAAAATCAAAAACTACTGGACTGATTTTAAAAATTCTTTCATCAACATAAAGCTACATTATCAGCAAGTAACATAGACTATACTTAATACCTGTGTGAAGCCGGGGCCAGGGTTCCTAGTAAGTAAAAGTAAACTAAGTAGTTTTTAAATGACAAAGATATGTTGGGACAACAATTCAACTCGAAAGCCAAGGTATGAAAAGCCAATTAACTTGTCAATATACCTTCACTAAGTTAAAAAAATATGTACATTCATAAAACAAGTTTTGCCCAACAAGTTTCAATGGTAGATAAGTTACCCATACAATTGCCACATTCAAATTGAGTACAAATTTATTGAATATTTTATAATAATCGGATCTTCATTTCGATGTATGCACGCCTATTAATTGTTTGGTACTGTCAGAAATTCTGTAATACTGTTAGGATAAGTGTTGTTCCTTTAGTTTTACTTAATATAATACAAATACACTTATACAAATAAATACTAAATACTCTTTAAGTACTAAGATCTTTGTTTACATCGTTTGCAACATGTGTCAAGGTCGAATCAAATAAAATGCTAAATCATAAAGGTACCTGCATTTTGTGGTCACAAGTAGGCAAGCAAGAATGTATTAATAGGATGTTGCAGCAACGTCAATAGGTTTGATTTATTGCACGATAAATTAACTTTACAAGCGAAAGAAACTGGGGCTTGTGCAACGAAGTATTGCAGTTTACGAAAGTACAACAAAAAAACTTTCGGAACGACACCAAAACAATGACAAATATGTTTGCGTAAATAATTTGCTTACTTACATTTTAATTTCTACTTTATGATCGAGTGAAGAACTGTACACATAATAAAATTTATCGTCTATTTCATTCATACTGAATCACTAATGATTTTCCATTAACTTTTACTAAAATTAAAAATTCACAACACGACTTTCCCACACAGCTGGTTTGATTTTTTGACAGATTTGATTTGAATATTTTGAATTTGTTTGTTTGACTGACGTATCGATTAAAATTGACGTTCGTTTTTTTAAACTTACCTTTTTTTACCTTACCTAACGTTGGTGCTACCATGCAAAAAATCATTTTGCCACATACTCCTTACATAAATTCTTAACGAAATTCGGGACATTCACAAAATAATCTCTATTTATTACCAAAAATTGTGGTCAACAATAGCGTCAATAGCAAAAGACTTTTGGTGACTGACTTACACCAGAAGGGTCAATATGTGAAACACGTTACACAACAATAATTGGTGTAATTTGAACATAGGGATAAAACCATGTCACACCAATCTAACAAATAAAAACAAGGAAACATACAAGTACAAAATATGTAACAGGCTGGATATTCACTAATAATATTTTGCAATTAAAAGAGCAAGAATATTGAGACTGGCAATTTATTTCAAGTCAAGTAGACAAAAAGATTTTTGATTTGTGTCACTGTCAAAGTCAGTTGTGATGATAAGTCAAACTCAAGGAAATAATGCAAACCAAATTGTTGTGATGTGTTTAGCTATCGATAAAAATTAAAAATACAAAATACGTACAAAAACCACTGCAAACGCAAATATCGATGTCTAAAATCTCTGGAATATCCACTACGTAGTTAAATTATCAGGTAAAGATGTCTAGTAACTTTAAAGCTGTACCTACACTTGCGGACCTTGTGGCACCTACATTTCTTTTAAGCTCATATTTTAATACATTTCAGAGCCATGACGAAAATGTTAGAATGGATATCAGCGCTCTCCGCAGCCTTTGCTATCTGGTATTCCCTGATTGGAGGCTACGTCAAGCACCCAGCAATACAAGAAAACATGAATTTGATCATAATATCTCCTCTGATATTCGTCTTACTATTCGGTCTATATGCGGCTACAGTGGTGCTGTACCGGGTATTTACCTTTAACAATTGTGAAGAAGCTGCTAAAGAGCTACAAGCCGAGATCCTGGAGGCTAAAAGAGATCTACAGGACAGAGGGCTGATAGTCAACTGAGGTACCTAACCTGTTATCCATTCCATAGATTTATTTTTTTTATATTTTGTTATCAATTAAATATACCTGTTAGTACTATGAAAATGTTTCTTTCTAAACCTATGAAGAAGCGGTTGGTTGGTTCAGGCAGATTGATAGTTTAGTTTTCACAGGTAGAGACTGAAAGTGAAAAACTAAAGAGTGGAGTAGTGTGCCTTTTGAGATACATGTCTGTCTCTAAATTAGGATAATGATGAAGATGATCATGATGAAGATGGTGCTTGTTACGTCAATATTAATTCATGTATAACTAACTTCATCTTAGATTAACTCGCACTAATTAACTTTTCACAACAAAATCAATCTTGAAAAAATTTTTGACAAAGAAGCGGGGGGATGAATTAAATCGCATGTAGACCAAACCACTCACAGGCTTAAGCTGAATAAACAACAGTTTCTATAAGCCAGAGAAATAGCTATAGTTTTACAATTTTGAGCCTCCCTGCGGGTCCCTAGCATGGCTTGGTGGTTATTGTTATAGGACAAACATGACCCAATTTTGCGTGTCATCTGAATCATAAGAGTGCATCGTAAGTATCACTCAAGGTCAACCATCTGGAGACAGACTGTACTATGTTGCTCAACTTTGCACAAACATCTAGTCAAGCAATGCTATGAGCACTACGAGAATAATATTGCAAGTGACATTTGTAAGTCTACAATAACACTTTGACTGCAACTAATAATCACATGCGCTTTTATGCGCTTGGCGTGTGCATTCGCGTCGCACAAAGGAAAACACAAGGTAGGTATGTGTTTTCCGCAGTCAAAGTGTTAAAGTTTCCATATTTGGGGAATAAATTAATTGAATTGAACCCAATAACTTGTAACTATTTTGTTTTGTATATGTTTTAAGAGTCTTACATATCTTGATTGATACATGACAGAAGCATTTCTAGCAAGGTAATAATCCAACCTGTTAAAAAAAAATCTATAGCAATAAAAGTCAAATATCAATACTTATAAGGGTTTATTAAGCTAATTAAAACATAATGTTGCTTTTAATATTTACAATATTATATTTAAATTGACATAAATATGCCAAAAAATGGTAAATCCATGGTTGTTTGGTCAGCAGGCATATCATTGGACAATTTTTGAAAAACAATAAAAGTTAAAATTTGACAGTAATTTTCTTACAGTTAAAAAATATTTTTAATTGCAATTATGGGTATAAATTAACTCCCTCTTCAATACAAAAGTACCATGACAAGCTTGTACTAAATAAAATAAAATCATAAACATTTTATGTTAAAAGTTACACATAATTTTTTTATGTGAAAATAAAAGCCAATGACAATCATGGCTAAAATTACAATAAAATCTTAAGTAGTGTTAAAATAAATGATGAATATTGCTGCTTGCTCACACCAAATTCAAATAGCTTAGTACTAATTTAAAGCTGCATTTCTTAATTCATAAATTGCACAATATTGTTACAACCAGCAAAAATATCACATACAATATTTTTAAATTTATATCATAAGTGTCATATTAGAAGGTGCCAAGTTGAAAATTTAAGCTTCAGAAGGCTTTTGATTATTATTAAAAAGATTTTCGAGACTTCATCATGAAAGGTAAACAAGATTTGTTAAATTTTTTTCATAATTTTTTCAAATTTTGAAAATTTTTTGTCATAATTTTTTGATCCAATAAAACTTTCATCCTTTTCGTTTCATGATAAAGTTAAAAAATAGTAAAGTATTAATTATTAAATTTATAGTTTGTGTAAGTTGTATGTTAAATATTATTGTAACTCTGAAGTAAAGTCTTATGTTTTGGCCAAACTGTCTTACAATATTAATAATTAAGTGCACATGGGTAATTCATAATCATATTCAGGTATTTTAATCACAATATTATACTTATTAGGTACCGCATTATTAGAATTCTTATTTTATAAGAAATATATTAGACTAGAAGACTAGGGAAATTAGGGAAAAGATAAATTAGACAAACAATTTCGTAGGTAGACTAAATTAGACAAACAATTTCGTAGGTAGACTAAATTCTATTGACTAGCTAGAAATCAAAACAAACATATTATTAACTTAACAAACTAATTAATTATTATTTGATCTATAAATATGTACTATTTTATAATAAGTTTCAGGCATGGCAGGGTTAATCTTATAATAGAAAATCGAATAGTGTAGGCCTATTGGAAGTTAGGAAATATTAGAACAACTAAGGAGGTCTAATTGTTCTTGCTACCATAGTTAGTAAATACTTTTTAGTGGGAAGTCGTGCAAAGAAATTTAGTTTTTTTTTCTCATAATCGCCACTGGAGCGAGCATTGGTGGGAGCTACAAGAAAGACCCCGTCTAAAATCACCATTTTAGTCCTCAATTCAGACAAAACTCTTCCATTGAGCTGAATCATTATTCTACTTTTTCTAATTCTGTTCCCTCTTTAATTTCTGTATCATACAAGAGCTATATTATCTACGAGCTATCTAAGAGTGACAGAAGAGTATGAACTAGGATAGTTACTGGAGTCAGTTGCTAAACTGATGTGTACTTATTCGCGAATAGCTATGAAGATTTTTTATATTTTTATTGTCAAAACGCACTTGTTCTTTTGCATTATTTACAGTGTTGTAAAAAAACAGTTAAAATTTCATACCTAGCGTAAGATTAAAAATAATAGGCATACAAACAATATTTAAGCATTGAGGGTTTTACTTAACAACGTTGCTCAAATTTAATCACTGCTTTAAAAGCTTTGACAACTCGCTGACGTGAAACGTCACGTGCAAAAATAAGCAAAATTTTAAGTAGTGAATAAGTTTAAGCATGGTTTACGAGCAAGACCCAAAAAATATAAAAACAACACATTGAAATATTATACAACGCTTTCCACGCTGGCTATTCAGCGGAAAGGTAACACACTTCATAACTATTCAAGAATACAATATTTCGTTCCCAAGCCTTAGCTTCACTCAGATTAAATTTACTAAAACTCCTTTAATAAAAACTTGAAACAGTAAACCGATTTATTTACAAATAATCGGTTATTTATAATGAGAGAGTAGTGTGTTGACACTTTAACTGCTGAGAAAACATACCTTGTGTTTTTCCTTGTGCAACGCGAATGCGGCTACACACGCGAGGCGCGTAAATCCCACTTTCAATGTAACTGTGCGGTAAAACACAAACGCATGTAATTATTAGCAGCAGGTAAAGTGTTGAGTCCTAGCTTACAAATTGTCTTCCCTATGTATGTAGGCTGCCGATATTTTAACTACACTACTAGTACTTATAGGTTCTGCCTTGTTTCATATTATTATAACTTTTAATATTTGAGCCGTATCTGCGTGAAAAAGTTTCAAACATACACGCACCCAATTTTTTATTATTACATAAATATATCCCTTCGGCCGCGTACGAAACCGGAGGCTCGTAACCAGTTACGGCAAAAGAGAAAATCTTCGTTGTACGATACTGGTTACTGGGAAATACGTTTTTTGCTTTACACGATACCGCCTTTTTTTTCGTAACTAATTTCAGTTAAAGAATAATTTTGTTTTGTAGGTGTGAAAGTGTAGGTATAGGTGTAGGTGTGCTAGTGGGAAAAATATTTGTCCACGGTCCGCCCACGTGAACTCAATTGGGAAAGCCCTTGCAATTACCTTATACCCATCGATAATCCGACTTCGGTGCTAACCTCTATAAAATATAGGTAATTATTATTTTTGGTAAAGCATGCTTTTTATCATGACCTAATTCTAGGTAAATGTAAAACAATCAAAATTATGTAAATTAATTTTAATTAAAACTTAAAACAATACCTAATCATCACAAAAAAAAAAATATCGAAACCGACTTCAATAAAACACAAAATACGCAATTGCACTTACTTGAGTGACATATTTCAGTTATTTTGATTTAAAACTAAACTGCTAAACCGATTTTGATGAATTTTCTCTATGGGGTACCAATCTGTAAGTACCTATGTCCTTAATAAAAAATAATTTTCCGAACCCTTATAAATGACGGAGGTAACAAAAATGAAAAAAAAATCACAATCGAATTGAGAACTTCCTCTTTTTTTTTAAGCCGGTTAAAAAATAAACACGGGAGCCCAAAAAACAAAAGGGATTTAAATCTTCTTAAAGAATACGGGGATACCAATTAAACACAATGCCCTAGGTACTGAAATTTTGTCGAGGTTTAGTTCTAGAATCGATTGATTAACTTCGGCGTCAATCTCCTCGTATTCCCCGCACAATTTTGTTTTTTCCTTATAAATGTCGAATAATTTATTAATTAACTAGCTGACTCGACAGACGTTGTCCTGTCAAAAGCCATTGCGTCAATTCTATTTGCGTAACTATAGCAACCGTAGTATGTTGATGCTAACTTGTCAATTTATAGTAAAAATTATCAGTATATATATAATTTGCAATAAATTAAAATTGCGACTATAATTTGAGATTTAAACTATCCTATCTCTCAAGTTGGATCGAACTGCACATGGTGTGCGAATTTTATTATAATCGGTTAAGTGGTTTAGGAGTCCATTGAGGACAAACATTGTGACACGAGATTTATATATATTAAGATTAATATATGTAGTTTAATAATTAATTATTAATCAATTAATTCATTCATTCCATCTCGTAATTCAGTACAAGTTTCCTTTGTGGAAACCACAGTATCGTGTAAAGCAAAAAACGTATTTCCCAGTAACCAGTATCGTACAATGAAGATTTTCTCTTTTGCCGTAACTGGTTACGAGCCTCCGGTTTCGTACGCGGCCGTAGGGAAATATATACGTACCTACTCATAATATTATTAACCTTGTATTGCTTTTACATCGTTACAAGAAAATAATTTTTGACCTTGTGTTTCAACAGATTAAAAATATTAGATCAATAATAAAAAAATAAAAATAATTACATAAATCAAAAGTTTTATATGAAACAAGCGAGAACCCATCATTAAAGCTACAATTCGAAATCTATCTAAGTGAAGAATAGTATATCTATTAGTGAAGAAATGCGGCTAATTTTAAATATCCATAGAATTCCTAAATCATAGAAATCTGCTATTAGTAATGGGGAACCTATCTACTTTTTTCATAGTTTTGAACGTAAGGCCGTCTCCACATTAGTCTGTACGATATTCTTCTCTATACGATCTGTATAGATTCTTTATATTTTTATTTGAATAAGGGGTGACTTACAGCGGGGCGAGATGACACCCGTACCTACCTGTACCTGTAGTATGAGTTTAGATAGTTTTCGAAAACGTTTCGTAAGGCTCCGTACATTACAGTACAGCGCCCCTGGCGGAAACGTGAAGGAACTAATATAATGTATGAAGCTTTACGAAACGTTTGATCGTTTTCGAAACCTATTAAACCTCAAATTAAAGGTTCCAAAACTAAGCCACCGCATCGACTTATGATGAACTATTAAAGTTTAAAATTTACCTACTACCAGACAATTTTAAAGACAATAATTATTTAACTCAAAATACAAATAAATTACCACAAATACATTTTTTACACTGAATAAATCCGCGTTTGTCCACCAACTCGACTAAAACAACCAACTTTAGTTCTATTGTCAAAGGATATGAGTTATGAAAGTTGATCAATGGACGACGCACGTGCTACATACAAAAGGTCAAAACCCTCGATTAACGATTACTTAAAGCCAGCCATTAGCAAAGGCATAGCCCCAGGTAATCGTTGCATCGGTCACGTAGACTGCGACCAACTTATAATCTGCGTTACGTAATCTACGTTGATGATCGAGTTTACCGCGGCCGTAGACCGGCCATTGTACCAACATATGTTTGTAGAATTGAGTAGTTACGAAGTTCTCATGGAAAATTTTGATTCCAAGCTCAACTTTAAACAGGGTTAAAAGAAAAGGGGCATGCTAGGCCGAAAATAGTTCATAGTGCTGATGGGCATAACGTAACCTCGCGAAAATTTCAGCTGTTCCATATAGTACGAGATCCGGCTGCAGGATTAGTGCGTTCATCGCTTTTTTGCTGAAAACCGATTTTTTATGTATATTTATAATTAGGAGAATATATATTTATCAGGTTGCCTATCAAAATTTGGCCGCCAGTATTTTTAATTAAATTATTTTTAATTGATTTTTGGGAAAAAATTTCGTTCACTTGTTTTTTAAATAAAATAACGTCTACATCACGGCAATTTATATGAAGATTCAAAAAAATCACGGTTGCCATTGCGCACTTGGCCGCACCTCTTCGCAGCCAGGTGTAAACAGGTATGATTTCGATACATTTATACGTTCATAACGTTTATTTATGAATTATATATCAAATTAAAGCTAATTTTTTTCTATTTATTATCATATATGGTTGCCTAATTAAATCTACCCGCAAATAAGGGTTGCTGGCTTTTAAAAATTATAAATATTTAAGGTAGAGTGAAAGAGAGTTAGCGCGTAACATCATTTGTCAGACGAGGATAGCGATTGCCGGCTGTGCTACGCTTTTAAGCCATTGCGCATGCGTCGAATGTTAGTGTTCTCAACCACCGAGGAGTAATAGAGACGACTAATAAATACTCCAAAAAATATGTCTTCCTTTTCAAAATGACAAATTTAAAAATCACAAAAAAAAATTTTAGATTGTACTACGTTACCGCGTTTTTCCATAAAAATAAATATTAATATATTTTATTTATTATTTTTAAATTAATTTATTTTTAATTTAATTTAAAATTTAATGTTTTTTTTTATTAATTAGTTAATATTAATAACTTAAACAATTACCTAACGCCTAATTTGAAAAAAATAATTGATTAATTTAAAAAAAAATAATAATTAAATAAAAATAATAAATTTAAAAAAATATATATTAATGTTTATTTTTATGGAAAAACGCGGTAACGTAGTACAATCAAAATTTTTTTTTTGTAATTTTTAAATTTGTCATTTTGAAAAGGAAGACATTTTTTGGAGTATTTATTAAGTCGTCTCTATTACTCCTCGGTGGTTGAGAACACTAACATTCGACGCATGCGCAATGGCTTAAAAGCGTCGCACAGCCGGCAATCGCTATCCTCGTCTGACAAATGATGTTACGCGCTAACTCTCTTTCACTCTACCTTAAATATTTATAATTTTTAAAAGCCAGCAACCCTTATTTGCGGGTAGATTTAATTAGGCAACCATATATGATAATAAATAGAAAAAAATTAGCTTTAATTTGATATATAATTCATAAATAAACGTTATGAACGTATAAATGTATCGAAATCATACCTGTTTACACATGGCTGCGAAGAGGTGCGGCCAAGTGCGCAATGGCAACCGTGATTTTTTTGAATCTTCATATAAATTGCCGTGATGTAGACGTTATTTTATTTAAAAAACAAGTGAACGAAATTTTTTCCCAAAAATCAATTAAAAATAATTTAATTAAAAATACTGGCGGCCAAATTTTGATAGGCAACCTGATAAATATATATTCTCCTAATTATAAAATACATAAAAATTCGGTTTTCAGCAAAAAACCGATGAACGCACTAATCCTGCAGCCGGATCTTAGACTAATAGCAAGATGTCAAAGATACTCTGATACTGTGTATGGAACAGCTGATTTTGTTACACGATTTCAGGGTTGGTCCCAAAGTAAAAGTTATTTATAATGATGGGTACCATGAATCTTTTTGGCTTAGCATCCCTATTCCCTATCCTTAAAACCCTGTAGATAAACTGTTTGCTGTACTTAATTTTGTGGTGGTGAAACTGGGGTTGTTTATAGGCCATTAAAACACCGCTTCCGGACACAACTGCGTGTATCTCGGGCGCATTTTAAAAATTCTAGAGGAAAAACAAAGAACTGGAAAAAATTGAGAGAGTCCTTTGCCCAGCAGCGGGACAGCAAATGCAGAATAAAAAAACAGCAAATATTTTAAGCAATTTTCATACTGATTTCCGTTTTGGCGAAGGAGAAGAAAAGAAGGTTTAAGATTGTTCATCCAAATCGAAGCGGGAACGAGATACCCTATAAAGGGCACGGACTAAAATCTGAATCACATCACAAATCAACGCAAACTCTACAGTTAAGTACTCAAAATTGGTCCGAAATGTCACTCAATTCTTGTGAATAAATCTCGGAAATCAGGCGTGAGGACAAAAGAGTGAGTGGCATGTATTAATGGCCTTGCCTCAACTTTGTTAACATGTTACATAAAACAATGTTATGACAGTGGCTTTGTTTGGAGGAGCTTGCCATTTGATAAGTCTTGAAAAATGGATTTAATTTTATCGGGACCGTGGCCTTGGCATAGTTCTTCCGTATTTTGTCTTTCTCTACGAAAGAAGGAGGAATTATTTCAAGGCTGCTTTTATTAATATAGGGGTTTGTCTTGAATAATGTTAGGAAACTATTTTTCAAAAAAAGGCATTGGATTTACTTGAGAATTTGTTTAGAGTAACGGTGACGCTTGTTTAGATAACTATAAAAAACTCAATTACTCCGTCAAATATATCATGAAAAACATAAAAACTGAAGGTGGTTTTCTCATGTTAGAGATTTTAAAATAGTGAGGCGGAATACCCGGACGTTTTAATACTTAAGATTTGACACCAAAGTTCTGGTCTCCAGATTAGATTATAAGTTTCACTTTTGGACGAAAAGGAGCGGACGCAAGCACAGAATTATCACTTCTACTCGTAGATCTTTGGACGCAACAAATGCTACACAAGCTAGCAATGCTACACCATCTGTTCTTTACCCAGTGGCGGATTTATGCATTTGCCGCGAGTAGACTATTAAAATTTGGCCACCCCAACCGACCTCTACAATTCGATACACTCAAGCCTCGCTGACATCAATAAATTCTTAAAGGAAATCATGTTCGACATAAAAAAAATTGGGCCTTGAATTTGCCGCACTAATCTGCCGCCTCCAGCCGGACTCAGACTGCTGGCAAATCCGCCACGCTTTCAACTGATTCAAGCAAAAGAAAGAGTTGATCGGTCCCCTGAAACTGTCAGAAAGTTTCTTTCTCTTAACGTACCAAAGAGGTATGACACGAAGTTTATGGCGAAGTAAATACCTTTACAACCCGGTCACAATATCTGTGCACCTGACCTCGTGACGTCATATGTCTAAACTTAACAATAAATATTAAAAAACAAAACAACAACAAAGCGAAAATATCTCAAAATTATCGGGACGTGTATCGGCAACGAGGATGCTAACCGTACTGTCGCACCGGGGAGTGCGGGAGAGGTGACAGGGGATACGGGAAAGGCGCCGCATTCCAGCGAGGTGCACAGATATTGTGACCGGGTTGTAGTTACATATCACTTTTCCGAGAGCAAGATCTCCGTCCCGTGTGAATGTGCCAGTCTGTGTGTGTTTATGTGTTAATGTGTGTGTACCGATTATGGTAGGTAAAGTTTGTAACAGTTCATTGGTATTTCGTGCTAGCATGCGAAACATGCTAACGACTCGATTTTCTCGGTTTTAAGCCATTAAGGGACTGAAGGTCATAGCGGTGGCAAGACAAGTTATTCCGAGTCACCTATCGATTCGCATGCGGAATAATTTTTATATTTGCCTTGAAACTCAGTCGCAATGAAAACAGGGTTAGAAGGAAAAAGTATGCTAAGCCAGAAAGGGCTCATAATTATAAACAACTTTTACTATGGAACCAACCCTGAAAACGTGAAAAAATTAGCTGTTCCATAGAAAAATATCTACGAGACTCGAGAAAATTTATGGAACATCTGATTTTTGTTCACGATTTCCGGGTTGGTTTCGTAGAAAAAGTTGTTCATGATAATGAGTACCTACTGTGAGCTTCTTTCTGTTTAGTATACCCTTTCCTTATAACCCTGTATTTAATGTTTATTGCTATATAAAAGGAACAGGAACAACCTTTTAAAGTTATAATTTTTGAATGCTGTTATTTATTCTGTGAAAGGTTTTTCTTTGGCAGTTGTCTCGAGTCTGGCAATTAACCTCGTTTCTGAAGAAACGCAGCCAGTAGGTAAACCTTAGGTCTTATTACTGACCTCATAGTCTACATTCCACAAGGTCGCCGAATTGAAACTCTATTCAAATTATTCACAATTGAGGGTAGTTGTAACTAATCACGCAGACAAACTGGGTTAAACTAAGTTTTGTTTGATGATGGGGTAGACTTTGTAGAATAAACAATATCTCTTATTTAAGCTCCAATTATTTTAAAATGAAACCGTAACATATATCTATACCAGGGTTTCTTAAACTTTTTGGAGTCACGGACCACTTTCGAAATTTAAACAAGTCTACGGACCCCAGCCAAAAAAAAATTGGTAAAAAAAAACTTAGTTTTATAAAAATACTTTTATTTCAACTTTAATTACACTTATTACTACGAGTAACTTAATGAGAAGGGTGCTGTTGTTTGGCCTCAATGAGAACGTTAAACTGTGGGACCGTCTTCGACAAGGCAAGTCGCATGTCATCTGCGACGTTCAATCGATTGCGACTTTTTGTCTTTATTGACACCAGAGTCGATAAAGACACCAGAGTGGCGCGGGGGCGAAGTGGCGAGAACTCACGCGCCTGGCTCGCGCCCGCGGACCCCTGATTTACATGCTACGGACCCCTAAGGGGTCCGTGGACCCCACTTTAAGAAACCCTGATCTATACATATCCCTTCTTATATCTACGAATTTCACGTTTCCAAGTGTTCAAAATAAAAATACGAATCTATTTTCCGATTCCCAAGATTTAGTAAATCCAACTAAAAATGTTGTCTCTACGCCATTCTTCAGCTAGGAAATATCAAAAAAGTACTTCAGTATTTGGACCCAACCGTCTTAGAACAGTTATAAGTTACAACTGAACACAACCACAAAACTAATAACCGTACGGTTGACAATCCCTACGATATTGGAACCGGCACAACGTTCCCAAACTAGTTATTTATTAGCATCCGTACAGGGTACTGCGAAATCGTAGCGAGGGCCTAAACTGGATATATCTAGCTTTCGTCTCGCTTTGTTAGATAGAGAAGAAGCAAGACAGGCGCCTGAGTTCTGGTGCTAAGGTTCGCGGTACAGCTCCCGTTCGCGGAATATTTGTGCCAGTGATATACGAGACGAGAGTGCTATTAAGAAATTCTGTTTATGTGTATGGCTGCCACGCGACGGCACTTTCAGCTATTTTCGGTATATTCCGAGGTAATTTATTGCGTAGATTAATGTGTAATTTGGGAGTTTCTGATTGAATACCGATTTTAGATTCTTTAGAAATTCAGCGGGTAGGTAATATTATAGCAACGCACAAATGTACCTATTGTTGTAAGTAAAAATTGTATTTGAGTTTTATCGAAAGTTATTTTTTAAATTATGTAAACTTTGATTTTGCAATCATCTTTGTTCTTTAATTAGACTGTTATGTATTGCGTCGAAGTAAGGTCTAGAAATAGCTTTGGATTTGGAACGAATGCTCTCCGTTTTAAATTGGTGTCAAATCAGTTTGTGTCATATTTAATGGTTTTGTTAGCGTCGGTCTGCGTATTTGGCAAGGGCTCAAGCTGATTCCACCGCCGACTTTATACCTGAATGCACTCCAGTACGATTCTATTAGCTTTCAAAGATTCATTTTTCAGACAACTTTACGGTAACACAGATAGAGGTAGGTACATGAAAAGTCGTTTAGTAGAAAACTGGGAGTCGATAGAGTTCTCGGATTTAGCGTCTTCACTGGCCAATCATTATATCTCAATCATAGTTTTTCAGTAGCTACGTGAATGGTTGCAGATTTTTACGCCAATGTAAAAAGGTCAACGGTGTGTGAAAGAAAGCCATTGTTAGCTTAATAGGAAATAGTAAAACGGAGACTCTCTTCTTCCCTGGCACCTGGCACTTAAAAGATCATAACAGTTCATTGGTATGTCTCAAAGCTGGCAAGACATTATCACCTTACGTCTCAAAGACACAAAGGCTAAATTAGGACTTAGACCGTTCAAGTTCAAACGCTCGGCGCGACTTCACTAATCACGTCTTCACCAGCTTCTAATCTCATACGAATCTGGCGACAACCACGGCCAGTAACGAGATACCAGCTTTCAGTTCCACAGAGGGTCCTGGAAAGAGAAAAAGCATTTAAACATCAGGAATTAATAACTCCGGAGTAGACTGGTCATCAATATCAACATAATATACAGAACTGGAACAGTCGTGCTAACCGTCCCGAGCCTCGCTCCCGTAGCTATTTCAAGGAGCTAGGATCGCTTGAGTACTTAATTGTTGCCGAAGGATGCACAATGCACCCCTGACGTGCCGGTGCTCAGTTGTCGAGTAAGGTAAAGGATAAACAAGACCCACATATTTATGGTATTAAGACTAGTCCAATACGTACCCATACCCAGGTTAATACTTTTTTACAAAACTTTTCAGTGCGATCTTATGAAATTCACTTACAAAATAAATACAGTGTTAAATGTGTCTCATAACTAAAGTGACGAAATGACATGTTTAAAATAAAACCTACAACTAATCCTAACCCAAAAGCCCATGAGTGGCAACTTTTTCAAAAACATTGTACTACCGCAACCTAGACAAAGGACCTCGATGCTGTCGAGGGAAAAGCCTGGGTCTCAACGGCCATCCAAGCCGATCCAGCGGGGTCGTTGAGATACAGTCGGGGAACAAAGGTGGAGAAGGATGAAAAAAAAATAAAAAATACGTACCCAGGTGTGTAGCCGAGGAGTTCCCAGCCAGTATCAGCGCCCGCAGCCGCTCCCGCTCGCGGTACCGCTTGTCCTCGCCGGGGGGGTCCAGGCATTCGAACTCGCAGCATCGCTCGCCCACGCGGAAGTTTTTGCAGAACTGTGGGATAATGTACTCTATGATAACGGTCATTTAATGTGGTAAAAAAGAAGTAATAGAAACTGGTCTTAGCTTAGCTTAATAGAACGAGAAACCTGCGAAATTTATTGACTCTATAATACTAAAACAAACCACTTTTCTTTCATTGAATACCAATTATGTTAATTGTCTATGCAGTCTCCACTCTCCTGATATTCTAACAAAACTCATACTCACGGAAACAGAATCTATATCTGTTTAGAGAAAACGTACTTGCTGTAACGACCCCACAAACGTGGGATAATAATAAATATCGACTGCCCCTACGAACAGTATCGAAACTGCAAAATTAGGATTTTTTACTGTGTACCAATTTTACGAGTACATATTTAATATACTTTTAGGAAAACAAAAAAATTGTAACAAAAAAAAAATTTACATCTTTTAATTCGAATAAAATTGATGCTTAAGGGCCTGGCCACGGGACATTCGCCGATGCGAATATTCGCGCGGTGCGAACGGCGAAGCGTCTAGTCTACTTAGTACATTGCTATGAGTTTATTTCAGTCGCTAGACGCTTCGCCGTTCGCACCGCGCGAATATTCGCATCGGCGAATGTCCCGTGGCCAGGCGGTAACATTTTTACTTATTAATTTAGGTCAACTTTTGACTTTAAATTGCTCTCCTGTAAAAAATGTCAATAGTTTCGAAACTGGTCGTAGGGGCAGTCGATATCAGATACTCACATAAGGCGGATCGCAGTATATCGCCTTGCACCACATGGGGTCGGCGTGGTAGCACACGCAGATGGAGCACACCCCGGGCCCCGGCACGTACAGGAGCCCGTGCGCCACCTCCTTGCCCTCCCAGTCCGTGCAGTTTTTATCTACGCACGCTGGAACAATTGAACATTTGTGTTTAACCTATTACAAAAAAATGGAGACGGTTTTCAATTCGGTTATATTTTTTTGGATGTTACCCCAGAACTCCGATAATAAACCGATTGCGAAGGATAAACTTCCTTATTAGTCTCATAGAAATTCATCAAAATAAGTGACAAAAAAATAATCAAAGTAATTTTGAAGTAGGTAATGTTAAAGCCAGACAGACGGTCAGCAAACCGCTACCTGCGCTGTGTTTTTAACGCTATATTTTGTAACATCGCGATGTGCTAAAACCATACTCGTGAATCAGAAGATATTTCTGTAACCAGTATCCCCTCGCGCAATACCCAGTTAGAAACACTCAGGGTTTGCCGTAACTTCAATTCAGATCCTCAAATCTGATTACTCATAAGTCTAAAGGCCTCTTACAACCTGGCTTTGGATCAACATTATTAAATACCTATTAAAAAGTTAAAGTATTTGAAGATCGGGTAAATCAGTATTATACCGGCTTAAGTACAGGTCTTCAAATAAAGTACCCCAACTGTATAAAGCATATATCTTCATAAACCCATGTAAAGCACTTCAACTGTTTAGTTTTCCTGAACTCATTGTACGAAGTTTTCGGAATTTAAAAAAATTCTAATCATATTTGAGTTTCTCCAAAATATTCAGCAAAAAAATCTCTTTGGATTTTGTCTAGCATTAATAATTAAAATAAATAAACGTTTCACACTCATAGCTCCCCACTAGGAATAAATCCTGACATCCTGATATCTTAATAACTTTGTCTTCAAAGAAAATGAGTCAAGAACTTCTATTTTTTATAAAATATATTCGTTTCTAAATTTACAAACGAACACATTTTATAAAAAATAGGAACCTTGACAGTGGTTTCGGTTTCTTTAAATACTACAGTTCCACTGGACCGAAAATAGTAAACCAACGCACTTCGACCGCAACTAGTAACTAAACCACGTCGAGTAGTTAAACCACACCGAACGTCAGTTTGCAATGTTTTATTGAACAATGAAAACAGATTTAACGATTGTAATTTACGATACACTAAATGTCACTGCTGCCGACCGACCACCTATACGACCCACGACACAACTTTCAATTTACGACGAATTTTACAAAGCTAACGATCAAACAGTATAGTAGATAGGTACATACGTAAACAACTTAAAAAAATTGTAGCTTGTTATTGTTGTGTGTGTATTCTAAAAGATCGTTTGTAAAAAGTTTCATTTTTGTATCCGATCTATGATAATACCTAATAATAAAATACATATTAGGTAAAATCCTACTTCCTACTAGTCCTACTCTACTAATATTTGTATAATACCTCTATAAACACGAAAGTTTGTGAGTATGTATGTCTGTTACTCTTTCACGCACAAACGACTGAACGGATTTACATGAAATTTGGAGTGAAGGTTATTCATGGTCTGGGCTAACACAAAAGCTACTTTTTATCCCGAAAACGCGGTGCGCAACTAGTGGTAATATAATAATAGTCCTGTGCTATTAATCAATTTATTTATGACAAAAATGTCATCTCTAAGTTTTAGCCTTTTTTAACTAAAGATAAATGCAGCACACTATAACTCTCGAGTTAATCTGCGCTAGGAATGCAATGCCATGGAACATGCAAATAGATAAACACAACTCACAGTCCAGACCAAGAATATCTATTCGGCCAGACTTAGTATTTCTGACGCAGACGCCGACGCGCCCCCAAATAAGCTGTTTTCGTCAATTAGATTAGTGCTAGCATGTACTTATTTCAATACGCTTTCATTACCTAAAATACCAAAGTCTGCCTTCACATTTTATACCAGGAAATCGAAACAGGAATTAAATAAAGCTTCTTTTACTTAATAGCCAATCTGTCCCTTAATTTTCTAGCCTAGTGACCACGAAATAGGGGCATCTAATTGAACGTTCATAATCACTTTTCTGTTAATATTTTTAAGCTACGGAACCCTATAACAGCCAGAGGGTGGCTTCGAGCCTGTTATTATTCTTGTTGTAATTGATTCGACGTCTTTTTTAAATAGACTGGGAATAAAAAGTAATTGGACAGCTGCTCTGTATTATCTTTTCACTCTGTCATTTACATGACCCGGAATTACCATAATTTATGAATAAACGAAAAAGTCAAAGTAAAATTGGTTAGTTAAAAGTATACTTTTAGACATTATTTTTTTGTTTATATTAAGTTTCTCACAATACAAGGTTAAAGCGGACAAAACCGCGGAGCACAGCTAAAATTAATAACAACCGGTACTTAAGAATGATAAATTTTGGATATACCCATATCTACGTCCCACTAACATCTCTAATTTGATACCTAGAATATGTTATTTATAGTACTATAGTCACCGCATTACCAACTGAGTCGTGCGACCATAAATCATTTCTCTATGTCTATCTCGCTCGCACTTGTGGGTCTTTTAAAGCCGCATAGTGATGTGCGTGAGATGGTTATAGGCGCATATCGATAAGAATAAAATCAGATAGAAACATAGTAGATAGTTATCTATTGACGTTTATGGCCCTACGACTCAGTTGGTAACGCGGTGACTATAGCTGCCTAGATTATCTCTTTACCCCATCTAGGTATTTCAATTGTCATAGAACCCTTGACCTAGCTACTCGTACCTAATCTAGCTATCTATGATATGCCAGCTATGCCATGCCAGTTATTCACAATCACAATGCGAGCTATCTGCCGCGCAGCGGATCTCCATTTGTCTGGCTCATACTGGATTTCAGGAGGTTTCCATTCAGCGGTAGATTTATTCTGGACCCTGTGCATTATTACGGTAATTTCTCAAACTTGAATTAAAGAAAACGTAGCGTTAGGAATTTATGTTGGTTTTTCTTGTTGCAGATACCTGTGTTGTTTTGTTACTGATACTTTTTGTTGTGTTGTTTTGGGTACTTTTATGATGTCACAATTATCCTTGATACTTAGTTTGCATTATACCCGCATTGCATTACATGCCTGATTTGGGTTTTCAAATTTTAAATAGTGTACTTAATTAATTAAAGGGATGAATTTTCTGAAATCTTTTCTCAGTGCTCAATTTTTTCTCAATTTTTTTCTTTTTATGGCTTAAAAAACTCTTATCTTCCGCCGCTAGTCACGTTATAAATAGTAAAGAATATTCGCCTCGCACTTGACCGAATAGCCGAGTTCTGTCCGCAGGGCTCCGGGACTTCCCACCACGTCTAATGACTCTTGGCAGCCACTAGCGCTGGATATTAAAAATACATGGGCGGAATACATCTAATAAATTCGCGGGCGAAGATTTTAAAATAAATTTAAATTTTTTGGAGTTTGATGGAGGAGCACGCGTTTTTTTTAATATTCATGCGTGAGTCTTTATTGTGGGCAACGGAATTTGGAAAAATCTTCGGTACAAATCGAAGATACGGAGTCTATGAATATAATAATAAAGTTCAGCCAGTTTTTGGATAAGTGACCGCGTGTGGTATGTACGACAGATCATTGTAGAAACCATTCAGGCGGCCAAAACAATTCTATAGTTTTCTATCGCGACGTGAGTAAATCCGCGTTTAACAATCAATTCACCTGCTGGGAGGCGACGATGTCGTAGACTAAACACGCGCAGAAGAAATTTTTTTTTTAGTTTACGACGGGGAAATCATCTCAAGATGCCCGGCTACAATGAGGTGCAGCCGGGTTATGTGGGATTGTACCCACTAAAACCCCCCCGGTGACCTACCTTGATGCTTGACGAGGGCTCCGAGCTCTCTCTAAGAACTCACCGGAGCCCTCAGCACCGCGCTTTCGTTCGCCCCGAGTCAGCTTGATGCTGTCCCGAAGCATCTTCCGAGCGGCGACAACGCGGGCCACCCGACGTTGTCGTCCTCATCCGGGCTCGTTTGGATGGGTGGTTGCAGCCCCACCTCCAACCACCCCCGAGCCCAGAGGTCCCCTTTTAGTAGGCTCTTACTCTTACTACCGATGCCGTATTCTAGTGCCCCGGCATCAGGGCGAGCGCAGAAGATAACTATTTACTCTACATTGAAAAGCTTAATATTAAACCTCTCAGAAAACAAGGAAGCCGGCAGTCCACAGCCTCGCCAATCAATCAAGTGCTATCCATCTTAAAAAATTGATATAAACTACAATAGCCCAGATGAAAACGTGGCCCAGTTGGTCTATAAATAAGTTATAGTTCTATTCTGGGATCCCACGCCATTCATGCAGTCAAAGTGCTTTACCACCGCCAAAGTGGTTATCAAATATGTACAACACAGTCCACCTGTCTATCAAGGTGTTAGTTTTGTTGCTGGGGGCTTTGTCTAAATGATAAGCATAATGTTATGTACAGATCAACCGCCTGAATTATACTTGACTGTAGGTAGGTATACTCGTATTGTGGAGGGATTCAATTGGTTAACACACTAAGAAAATGAATTCACCTAAAGTACGGAGTATACTGATATCACCAAAGCACCAGTTTATGATAGTTGTCACAGTAAAAACTGGTGCTAATCATCGTACTTTTTGGTGATATCAGTATGCTCCGTACTTTAGGTGAATTCATCATTCTCTTAGCTTGGAATTTAGATGCACATTTTTCTCAGTGTAGAGATTATAATTATATTAATCTACCGTGTTTGATGAAAACAGGTTGTAGTTGGCTAATTCATTTATTTGATAAAAGAGTTCAAATTCAAAATTCTTTATGTTGTGCGATAACTAAACTTAATGGCCGAAAGTGCCGAAACACAGATAAACGATGCAACCCGCAGTAGTTAACTAAATAAACTGTGTCGCGCACAATGAGTTTATTATCTAAAATAATGAGATATAAAAAACTCATTGGTCGCGGGTAGCAACAGCAAGTTAGTACGAGTATTTAGTTACTTTTATCTAGTTCACAGAATTAAAAAAAAGCTCTATTTTTGTTACTTTACTTTATCTTATGTTAGCTTCTTTAACTAAGTCTAGGCTAGGTGACCTGTAAAGTGTGTGTAACCAAATCGTAGTGTTTCACATAGGTGTGCAGGTGAATAAATGTGTTTGTTCTTATTTTCTTTTAAAGCTACCGTTTAAAATGCGTATACTTTTTATACTTAGATAGAAATGGAAAGCTGAAATAGTTGTTAGTGTTGATTACCAACCAAAACAATTCAAATTAATTTCTGTTATGAAAAAAACACGTCGCAATAGCTTTTAAAGTGTTCCGTATTTTGCTCTCTTTCTTTTTAACTCGATCGAAAAAGACAAAACGAAGTTATTCATCTAGGAGTTTATTTATCTATCTAATTGCCGAAGTACGATATAAAGAAGCATTGATCGAAGCCACCAAAAGTCAAGGCCAGCCTTGAAGTAAATAATTGAAGAGTTTGGCATGTTACGTACGGTGGTACCAAGTATCCGGTAACGCTGGCAAGCCACGCGAACTTCGCGCAACTTTTCAAGAAAATATTCAATGTCGTTCGGTTAAATTTTTCAAAGTTTTAGTATGTATGAAGCTTATTTCTTGGGCTCTTTTATTTCAGTGAAAGTGCGGTTTCTGTATTGAGCGTATGCAGTGTTTTACCCGATTGACGACGCGACGGCTCGGTAAGGTAAAGTTTCAGATGTTTGTATGTATGTTAGGTATTTGTGTATCCTTTTTCCTTACAGTACTAGACGCGATACTGCAGCGGAATGTGTTAGAGATTCATTGTTACTTTGACTTAGATTCCTTAGGAAAAAGATAATAAACGATATATTTTATATTGTATCTCAAAATACATAATATATTTTGTTTATTTTATTCATATATTTTATTTCTGTTATTGTTGTGATTGTGTTGTTGTAAAATTCTTGATGGCACAGACCTGTTACGGGCAAACGTGACGTCTAACATCAGGCGAGCGATTTGCTCGTCTCGTCACTCCATTACATAAAAAACCCACCTAATGAATTTATCATAATAATTCCCCCATAAAACCCAGTCCCTGAGATTCAAGCGATTTATTCCAAGTATTTCATGTTCTTTCGGTGCAGAACGATGGGTTGACGATAATGTCTACCGCATGGAGTAACAGTGACGTAAAATATGAAAGTTCCAGCGCAGTTAAAGCCGCGTGACAAGAACCGAGAACGGTATATTTAAATATCTTTCTGAATATACAAACAGGGTTATTCAGAAAGAGTATGCTAAGCCGAAAAGGGCTTATAGTACCTAGTTATCATTATGAACAACTTTTACTATGGGACCAACCCGGAATTCGCAAAAAAAAACAGCTGTTCCATAAATAAATGTCAATGACACTTGAGAAAATGTTTGGAACAGCTGATTTTTTTACGAAGTATGAAAAGGGCTTATAAGCCCTTTTCGGCTTTGCATACCCTTTCAGAATAACCCTGTATACATATTTCTGGCCATACAGATAAATAGAAAAACTCTTTATTATTCACACCAGAAATAACAAGCAAAAGCTTAAAACTAGTGCAACAACTAGCGGCCTTATCGCTAAGGCTTGTTGATTTTAAAATCTGATTATGTTACGCAAGTAATAAAATTCTAGAATATGAAATCGAAGTCAATTGTTAGACTTATTTAGAAAATACGCCCTGTAAAGTCAATTTAATTTATATAATTGAAATATCAAACTTACCTACATAACTAATTAGTAAGTTCGTTATGCTGTAAAAAAGACAAAAATTTACATAACATTAACTTGTTAAAAAAAGTTAAATCGGAATGGCACGACAGAACCGAATCCTCTTGGCCTTTGTCGAAAGCCGCAATGCTGTATTCCGGAGCTAACTGCTAAATGGATGCCGCGGCACAAGCCGCTATAAGTTAGCAGATTTTAACTTTGCGAATAACATTTTATCAACCGAGCGAAGCGAAGGCCTTTGAGGCTTTAGCGAACAAATCTATGCACTGCCGTCCTACTGCTTGGTTCTACTGGTAGTAACAGAAAAAATAAACAATTTGAATTATTGGCTAAAACCGGCTTAGCCACTAGCTCTATAACCTAGAATTTGGAAATGTAAGCATAACTTGCTACGGCTAGGAATGTCGTAGACACGCTACAAGCTACGATATGCTACGCGTAGGCCCGTAGCAGCTGTGCAATGTTGGGTGTAACTATTGCCTTAACTGTGGTGTATGGTATGCTATAAACAGACCCTGCAATTTCAAATGTCATCCGATATACGGTTTTGTATAGATTGCCATACATTACCGAATTTAAACGAATACCTATCCTAAATAACTGATATTATATTATAAATGCAAAAGTTTGTGTGTGTGAAAGTTTGTTCCCACGTATCGTCGTAACTAATTAACCGATTTCGATAAAATTTAGAATAGCTTATAATCTAGATTTACAGATAGGCAATTTATCATTATCACGATTTTTATCAAAACCAGAATGCAGAAATGTACATTCAATGAATTTTTCTTCCTTTCCTTTTCAAGCAACTTTACAGTCAAGGCCAAGAGGTAAATCTATAGATTTCTGTAGATGGAAAGTTTCGAAGCACTAGAGTAGTAGAACTCTACAAGTGTATGTTTCACAAATAGAAAGTTCCAAAGCACTAGAAACTAGTCTCCGTGTAATAATAAACGTCCCGGTGGCGGGCCCGGGAAGCAGGTCAACTGCGAATCAGCGGACTCTGTGCCGATGGATTTATTATTCAACTCAACCTACTTTATGCAATTCTGTTGCAGCTTTATCCAGAAGCGAATCCAGGATTACATTTAGAAAGGAGAGGGGGAGGGGAGGGTATGCAACTTAAGGTTAAATCTTGTCATAATAGAATACGCAAGTCAGCGAGCACGAGTTGTAGTTTTTATCAAAATGAAGTATTATATTATTTTAAAAATAGGCAGACGGTCAGCTTGGTGATAAGTCATCATTGAAACATTTGCCCGGGTGGAAATCGAACCCGGGACCTCTGGCTTGTAAGGTAGAAATACTACCGCTGAGCCAAACAGGTCGTCATACCCCTGCCTATGAACACCTGCAACACTAGCGGCGTTGATAATGCTTTGCCCGAGCTGGCAACAGGGGACTGTAGACCCTTTTTATGAATGAACTCAGTTTCAAACTCAAGTGAAAGCAACTGCACCTTGCACCTGCCCCTTCTTTGTATCCGTACCTGGCTTTAACTGTGGTTTACGAGCTACCACCGCACCGGCGAGCTCCCGAGTAATTACAACCTGGAGTTCGTAAAAAGTTTGTTAATAGACCCTTAAAAGGTTGGCAACGTGTCCGTAATGACTACATTGTTACTGGTATCCTTAGGTGACGGTGAAGGCTTACCATCAGATGGTCTGTTTGCTTGTTTGTTTGAAGCATAAAAACGTTGTATTCGGTTTGAATAGATTAGCAAGGTTCCACTATTCGATAAGGTTGGATAAGGCTTCATTTCACTTCCCCCCCGAATGGGTTCCCGCCTTTCCGTGGCGGGGGGGATAAGTAGCCGTGGCACTGAGCCCGGTGAAACGAAGAGGAACCCGAGGTGGGGCCTTCCGCGTGTCCCTCTGGCAGCAGAGGGCTAATTAGCAGAGGGCACAGCGGATGAGCCGGGGTCTGAGCGATGGCTCGGACCACCAGGGGGGTTTTCCTTGTGCCGCGTGTGGGTCGCGGTCGGGAGTGCAAGGAAAGGAGGAGGGTCTGAGTGTGGTGGACGCCGGGGGATGCGGCGCTCTACACTTGGACGGTGGCATTGCTGCCGCCGGTGACGAGTGTTGTGGACGCTGGAGGAAACGGCGCTCCACGCTCGGGCGGTGACAGCGGTGCCACCAGGAGGGTTTTCCTTGTGCTCCTCGCCGCGTGTGGGTCGCGGTCGGGAGTGCAAGGGAAAGAGGAGGGTTCCTTTTGCACCTCGCCGCGTGAGGTTTGCGGCCGGGTGTGAAAGGGACGTGGGCTTAAGGCGGGGTGGGTGGTGCTAGCCACACTGCCCACCACGTGCGAGCGAGCGGGACTAGGGAGCGAGGAGGCGGTTCGCCCGTCTCCTCGCTCCTCGGCAGTGGGGTTGCCGGGAGAGTCGGGGGACTCTCCCGGCCTGCACGACCCCACACTGTCTGGGGGGTGATCCTGGGGAACAGGGTCACCCCTCCATAGGTGCAGGGGGCCCTAATCGGGTCCGTCGCCGGGGCGAGGTGGCGATTGCTAACGCGACCCCACCTTGCCCCATCTCAGGCGGATGCCGAACACCCCAGTGGTTTTAGTGGGTATGCCGCCGCAGGGCGGAGACTCCCACATAACCACCCTGCCTCCCCCGGGGCGGGCGTGGTATCCATAAAGGATTTCCACTGGGTAAAAAAAAAAAAAAAAAGGCTTCATTTCACTCTAATGAAAAAATAATGAGAACGACGGCCTATTCAGACTATGCCATATAATTCATTAGGAATAGTTTTCCTGCTTAACGATATTAAACAGTGTTTTGCTAAGATTGGACTTAAAAAAACTTAAACTAATAAAATTAATTCAAACCACGAGTAGATCATTAGCATTTCTTCTGAATTTCTTAAAATCGTTCAATTGTTTAACAGAAAACTAATAAAAACTGTCAAACGGATGAATCAATCGGAACATCATGCGCAGATTAACATAATGAGTGGCCAGTATGTATGTATGTATGTACTCGTATGTGAGTGGTGTGTGAGGCCATTTCAACGTTTAGGAAATGAATCATATTTTGATTTAGACAAAGCAGCCGTTTTAGACCCGCAGATGTGCTGTGCATACATCTTATTTTTTTCAGAAATAGTCTTGCGTTTGACCTCCATCTCGCCTAATGGTAAGCAACGATGCGATCTACGATGGAGCACGCTTGCCTATAAGGAACCGATTCACTCGCGACTTGAAGACACCCAAATTAAATCTATCGGGAAACACTCGGGCAGAGCATTCCACACTCTAGAGAGATTGGCTGTCTAAAACGGTCGCTTCGCTACGAGTGCTGCAGTACCGTACTCTGAGGTTGTCTAAGTTCCCCATGGTGAGGTAGGTCTCAGTCTCGAAAGCTAATCCCGGCCTGTCATCCATCTTGGGTAAATGTGTTTTTCAGCGCTTCAGGCTGAGTGTCGGATAGTGCTGAACGGAAATTAATAATGATTTTGATTGATGTCCCGCGCTGAGGGTTTCCGCCGCGTGAGCTTGTCGTGAGATTTGTTACCGTTTGTTATGTGACATTTCCTGTTCTTTTTAAGCATATAAAACGGCAGGAATGGAAGTATAAAATTATTTTTTTAAATTGTCTTGAAAGTGTACTTTGTGATTTCTTTAATAATTTGGGTAGTGATCTAACCAGTTGAATCACGAAGTGTCATCAGCATTGATCGAATTCATTTTTAGCGTTCCTTACCAAAAATAGTGAAAAGAAACCTTGTTTGTCTAGATATCCGGCTGTCCGTATGTATGTCGCAGACGATTTTATTCTTGACAGCCACGAAGATATATCAATTCACTTTACAATTACTTGTTTCAAATTCGTTTCGACCTTTTATAAATTACATTTGGTTGGGTCTAATATGAAATTGGGTACTATGTGTGAGTGTTCCATAGTATCCTCGACACGAGGAAATACTTAGGTATAGCCGAAATGTGTGAGTGTAAAAACTACTACTACTTTATTATACTTTCAGCAGCTGCAAAAATTCTTGACATGCTATAAATTAAAATTTTCATATTATATTATTCCCGTCTCCCGTTGTGGCGGTTGTGGAGGAGCGTGAAATAAGAGTGCAGTTACAGCAAGCTGTCAATGGCAGGCTCGCCTCGTCGAGCGCGGGATGTAATGCGAGAACGGGCTTCCGTGCCTGCGGCGACTGCGTGCTGGTAGACGAGCAATATTAATCATGAGTTTTTGAGTTTATAAACAGATTAAAAATGTAAGTTAGTATGTAAATAATGTAAGTCACTGTAAGATGCTTCAAACTGACCGTTACATAACATAGGTGTTTGTTTACAACTAAACTGTGAAGGAAGACAAAAATTGGACTAAATGATAGTAGATTAGAAGAGTAAGATTTCTTCTTCTAGATATATTATCTTTATTGTACCTAGTTTCTTAATGCAAATACCACTTCGATGATTATTGTATAAATAGAAAAATATAATGTACTTCTGACATAAAAACTCTTTAAACAATCCGACTAACAATTCAGATCTTCCATTAAAAGAAACAATTAACATCAGTGATTTTTCACTGACGTGTCAACAGAATCCAGCAGTAGACATCATAACTCGACCCAGTTATTCCCCGTCTGTTTTCACAGTAAGTACAGAGTGCTCTCTGTTTCTAGAGCAATTCGGTAGGAAATTGTTAAATGTTGTATAAATAATGTTGTTTAAGGCACCCGGAGGCATTTTCATTATAGCTTCATTAATTTTGCGTTAGATTTATAAATGCTGGTGTTTCGAAGAACTGGTGAGCTCGTATTTCTATTTCTAAGAGTTTGATTGGATGGCCTACAAGAAAATATTGATAGGTTTTTTTAATACTGTGATTTCACGTCTTTTTAAAGCCGATTTTCTGTAATAGAAAAAAGTGCGAAGATGCCTTTTGTGATCTCTAACAAAAGTATGTTTCATAATTTACAAAGATGTTCAGCGGCTTCGTATTGAAAAGGTCGCTTACTTTTTGAGACTGACTAGCTAAATTTTGGCAAAACAAAAACACAAATTAACACACAAAACAGAATTACTTCATTTACACATTTTAACAATTACACCAATGTGTTGTAGATTGTTGATTTATTATTCCTGATCCCTAATTTTATTTCTACCTGTTTTTCTCTTTTTCGTCCGTCATTTGAATGTAAACCAACGTGTAAATACCATGGGAAAAGGTAAAGCAAATTGTTTGTCACCGCCGTTGCGCCTGGACGACCATAAATTGTAACGTTTGACACATCACGATTTATGCTGTTTATTAAATTGCCATGCGTTTGTCTCATAAATCTCGTATTTACAATGTTTAAAGACACAAAAATTAATTCATTTTATGTACTTTTTCAATCGATATGAGAAAATCTTTTTTTTTTATCTTATAGAGATGAATGAAAAAAGTGTACATACTGTACCGACCCCACGTAGGTGGGATAAGGGTAGGCAGATGATGATGATGATGTCTTTTATGGCTTTCTTACGGTCTTACTTAGAAATTTCAGCATAGAGGAATAAGAAATATACAGACAGAATTTCGTTTTTATAAAATTAATGTCATAATATTAGTGTGATATAGAAATTAAGTGCGCAGTACCAGTACTATATACTAATACCATTTAACACTTTAACTGCGGCTAATAATCCCATGCGCTTGCCTTAAGTGCGGCTAATTGTCAAATGCTTTGTGTTTTACGCGGCTGGCGTGTGTAGCCGCATTCGGGTTGCAAAAAAAACCACAAGGTATGTGTTTTCAGCAGTCAAAGTGTTAACTATACCTATAAGCAGAGCTTTTATGCAAAACCTTTAGTTTTCGTTAGAAATTTGTAACTGACTCGCGAAACTGGGAAATTCTTTCTTAGAACCCACGAACTCTAAGCCGAAGTATAACATTACCGTTAGTAAGCATTACCAATTATTACCATATCTTTGAACCTAACTCGAGAGGAACACGTGTGGAATTTCGGCTTTGTAATTCAAACTCAAGGTTTTTTGTCTTGTCTTTGATATTTTAACAATTACAACTAATCTCGTTCTTTTTAGGGTTCCGTACCAAAGGGTAAAACGGGACCCTAATAATAAGAGTCCGCTGTCCGTCTGCCACCAGGATGTATCTCAGGAACCGTGATAGTTAGACAGTTGACATTTTCACAGAATACTTTCACAGATGTACTTTTGTTGCCGCTATATTAACAAATATTATACATCCTAAAAAATATAATAAAATAGATATTTAAGGGGGTTCCCATACAGCTAACGTGATTTTTTCGCCGTTTTTATAGATAATGGTACGGAACAATTCGTGCGCGAGTCCGACTTGCACTTGGTCGGTTTTCTCATCATTTTAATTAGTCAGTTCTCTCTGTTTTAAATAACTTTGTTGGTGCAGCGGATTGTGTTACGGCCTCTGGGACCTTATTCTTGAGCGCTCGAGATTATTTCCGTCACTTTCATTGTCATGACGTTTCTAATGAGTGCGACAAGGACAAAGATAATACCTCACTTGCCGGAATTGGCCCCCTGATTCTACGAGTAAAAGACGTCATACTTTTCGTATTTTTCTTTTCTTCGTTTATTTTTCCTTATATATTTCTTCTTGTTCGTTTTGTTCTTGAGTCTGTTCTACTTAATATTTAATTTATCTGAAACTTTTCTGTATTGACATAGTATTCAGTATTTTTCTTTTACGTTTCCTTTACACAGGAAAGTATAAAAGAAACGTACGTGGAACGTGGATAACGAAAATGAAAAACAGAACAAAGGAGCACATACAGGGTTTTTAGGAAAGAGTATGCTAATCCAAAAAGGCTTATTGTAGGTACTCATCAAACTCATCATTATGAAGGACTTTTACTATATTTACATCTTAAATTAAAAAGAAGCTAAAAAAATAAAAAAAGACGTGTGGCACTCGGGGACTGCCGCGGTAAAGCTATTGCATAGCATATTTTTTGCAAATAGATAGAAGAAGATAGAAGCTATGCAATAGTTTATAAATACTGATTGTACTGCAATTGAGTAAAAAGTAGTAAAGTAGTAAAAGTAGACAGTATTTTTTCTCTCCTGAAAAGTAGCAAAATTCAACCTAGAGATTTCTCTACCACGCTGCCTTCTCTATGTGAAGAAATATCTTACGAGCCAATAATGAAGAAGGTTCCATAATTAAAGTCATGCATACTTAAATAAATTATTCCAAATTTAATTGCAAACACGTTAGGCCCCGCCCTATCCCAATATACTGAAACCTTGCCAGCCAGTACCCATTAAAGAGCTACCGAATGTCAAATTAGATTACTTTTTATTATTCCAGCCAGCATACTTTTCTGTAATAGGTGGATAAATGGAGAAACTATTTTTTTCTAAGAAAGACTGTCATTTTTGTTTTGGAAGTGCAATAGTGGCGCCTCCATTGAACTGTTTTTTGACTTCGGTGGGGGGTGTTAGGTTTTTTTGGAACGGAATTTCTGCATTCCACGCTCAAGGCCCGCGATAAAATCTATGCAATAGCTTAATAACTAAAACAAAGAAATTTACAAAACTAAAAATCAATGTATGTTTTGCCCGTGTGCAAGGTACCAAGAACGCTGGCTGCATTCCCGCGCTGAATTGCCAGTTACCTACTATTGGACTTACCCTAAAATTATGAAAAAATACTGTTCAACTTGATGAGTAGATACCTACTTTTAGCAATTTTTGGCTTTACATTCCCATTACCCATCCCTTAACCCTGTACATTATCTTTCAATTCCATTACATTAATTCTTAATTTCCTTTGAATGTCTGCTCTCAAAGATTTTCAGGCGGCCATTGATCTTTAATCTTTATCCATTTACCTGTTAACTCTTCAAAGTAAACTTAACAAAGTACAAAATGATCGTCAAACGGAACGGGAAAATGGACAAAACGATCGCTAATAAACAAGAAGCAAGTTCAGAACTCAGATCAAGTAGAAAGGCAGATAGAGTCCCGCCTTAGATACAGGTGAAGCCAAAAAAAACTACCCTACTTCCCGTGTAGCTACGTATACTTCAAGCACATATTGACGCATAAAAACTACCCTTATTACAACTTATTTTTCTTGTCCACGTTCTCTGAGCAACTGACGAAAGAATTGACGATTGATTCGGGTAGTTTTTATGCGTTAATGTCTGCTTGGAGTATACGTACACGGGCAGTAGGGTAGTTTTTTTTGGGCTTCACCTGTATCTAAGCCGGGACTCTATCTGCCTTTCTACTTGATCAGAGGTTCAGAATGATTGATCAAGATAATAATTAAGTTGAAAAGCTTTGCAAAGAAAAGCCTGCGAGGACGAGTGTTTACGTTTCATTTCACGAGAAAATGAAAAGTTGGCATTTTTGTTGAAGCGATAAAGGGTAACCTTTATTGGAATTGAGTGTTTGAGTTTCGAAATAGTTTAAAGGGGCTATTTTTATCAGTTAACTGAGTTTGCTTAAGGAATAATGGAAACGCTTTATTTTGAGACTTTTGAAGGAGAAAAAGAAAATGTGAAATTGAAAAAATGCTTTGTAACCATTTCGGTAATTTTTCATAACAACGAAATTTGACAGTTTAAGTATAGCAGAAATGTCAAAAACCATTATGACGTATTTTGAGTATAAGGGCCCTAGCTTAGGATCCTAGACAAGTATCAGTTGTTCAATAAATATATTATCCGAATTTGAATCATAAGTAACTTAAGTACCAAATGCACCAATCGTCACAAGAGCCACAATCAAGAGTCGAAGTTGAACCTTGGTTCCTTAGTCTTTGCTTAGCTGGACAGAGGCAACTGACTCATTATATAATATTACCTACTTAAGCTTTTTTTTTATGTAATTGAGTGACGAGACGAGCAAATCGCTCGCCTGATGTTAAACGTTACGTTTGCCCATAACCGCCTGCGCCACCCAGAATTTTGAACTCGCATAATTCAAGACCCTGCTCCCTTAACCCACTAATCTAAGGCCCTTGTCACACGTCTTACTATCCGTAGATCTAAGGCCCTCTCACACGCGTCTAATCCGCCCTAATCTTGTAGATAACTAACCGGCCTCCTTACCGACCATTTGCAATTTAAATAGCGGCGAGCCTAATTCGCAAGGTAGACGACCAATTTATCGATGAAGTTCAGCGAGGAGCCACTGTTGTATTATCTGAACAAAAGTGATGGGTTCCCGTGAAACTTTTTAGTTCTCTGATTTGGCCACCTTTGCTTACGTTTGTCGTATTGTCGGCCGATTACGGTGATGGTCGGAACTGACTTACGAGCTAGTAAAAGCTACTTAACATATTATTAGGTGACCATCCATAAACTAGAAGATATGGCTTTTAGCTGTAAGGTTGATTATTACCATTACGAAGCTGTTTATAGGGTTATTCATAAAGGGTATATGCTAAGCCGAAAAGGGCTGATAGTACTCATCATTATAAACAACTTTTGCTATGGGACCAACACGAAATTCGCGAAAACAAAATCAGCTGTTCCATAGAAAAATGTCAATGACACTGGACAAAATATATGATACAGCTGATTTTTTTTCGCGAATTTCGAGTTGGTCCCATGGTAAAAGTAGTTTATAATGATGAGTACTATCAGCCCTTTTCGGCTTAGCATACCCTTTATGAATAACCCTGTAGTAACACAAACTTTCGAAAAGTTTCTTAAAGCAGGTCTCTATCAATCTAATTGTAATATTTTACAACAAAACGGCTAAAATAACGTTGAAACTTTGTCTAAGCGAAGCAAAAATCTCAGAGACCGCTGTACTCGCAACAAATTCTAAGTTAGTAAGTTTATTTGACAGCAAAATGCGTTCTGTTGATTGGATCGTCGACCTATTTGGCTCAGCGGTAATATATCCGCCTTTTAAGCCAGAGGCCCCGGGTTCGATTCCCGGCGGGGCAGATGTTTGAATGATGAATTTAAATGTCTGCTCTGGGTCTGGGTGTTATTGTCCTTGTCTTTGTGTGTGTTCCATGGCATCCCCGACACAGGATTACCCTAGTGGGAGCTATGAGTGTGAAACGTTTAAAAAAAAAAAGACGTGTAGCACTCGGGGACTGCCGCGGTAAAGCTATTGCATACGGTGATACTTTTTAGTTTTGCCATCTATCGATGAATAGCAGAACTTTTAATGACTTTTTGAAATATCACGCTTGTCTCTTTAGTTCAGCAACTCGCCTCTAGGTGTCGAGTGTAAGGTTTCGTTGACTTTGCGCCAAGTTTATTTTATTTTGAAAATTATTGATAATTATTACAGAAATTCATTTGGATACTTTTTTGAAAAATAGGCCTTGCAATATTTAAAAAAAAAATGTTTTTCAAACGTCATGACTCTCTCTTCCGAGTGGACCCCCGTAGTTCTATTTTTAAAAAAATGTTTTAGTTTTTATATCTTCCTTTTTTGTAAGGTTATTTTGGTTACGGAATTTCTGGATTCGGTCTCCATGCCCGCGATAGAAGCTATGCAATAGCTTAAAAATCTCTGTAAAAATTTGTAGGCAAGTAGTTCGTGCAAATACAGTTTAAATAATATGATTTGGGGTCTTTTGCCAACTCGCATACCAGTACCCCATCATACTCATCATTAAAATATCATCAACGCCGCTAGTGTTGCAGGTGTTCATAGGCCGCGGTTTTGCGGACCGTCTGTCTGTTTACCATTCTTTTACAAAAAAAAAACTTTTATTTACACGTATCAATAACGAAATCGCGCTTAAGGAGAGATAAACTTTTAGTCAATTTATTTCTATCAACCTTGTTTAGTTTAGTTTAGTTTGTAGCCGTCAGAATTGGTTGTGCTACTTTTATAAAATACAGTTTTTAAGTTTCATGTAAGTTATGGGCCAAATCGGTCAAGGATTTTGACGATACATGATGAACTCCTAGATACATTCTCAGATCAAGTAGAATGGCAGATAGAGTCCCGCCTTAGATCCAGGTGAAGCCAAAAAAAACTACCCTACTGCCCGTGTACGTATACTTTAAGCACATAATTATTGACTCATTAAAACTACCCTCATTATCACTTATTTTTCTTGTCCACGTTCTCTGAGCAACTAACGTAAGAATTTACGATTGATTCGGGTAGTTTTTATGCGTCAAATGGCGTCAATGTGTGCTTGAAGTACAGGTACACGGGCAGTAGGTAGGGTAGTTTTTTTGGCTTCACTTGGCGGGACTATATCTACCTTTCTACTTGATCTAAGGATACATTATAAAAGTTGGATTGGCTAGTAGGTACGTTGTTATTCGTGTAGGTTATTAACTGAATGTGTAATCAATACATACCGTGGCACTAGCGGTCACGAGGATCGTGTTATGAAACTAGGGTGACTCAATAATTTAGGTAGACTTTATTCAATACAATAGTTGGTATAGTACGGTAGAGATAGATAGATAAACTCTTTATTGTTTAAGCCAGAAATTACAAACATAACACTTAAAAGTAGTCCAACGGCAATTTTTTTTTGGTTTGGTTAGATTTTTATCCTTGAAGAAGTGTTATAAGTTTCACGTGTGCCTGTCTGTGTCATTTTTGTTTCCACACAGGTAACCCTATTTGATTGTATTTGTTTTGTTTTATTTGAAAGATTTTTTTGTTTGTTTGTTTGATCAAAAGTATCCGGATACAAAGTCGCTTCTAACAACACTTTGCAATCCAAAATCTATCAAGCCAACAACCAAAAGTACAGGAGCAAACATACATAATTAAGTATGTAACCTATTCCCAAAAACATAACCTTCTTTTTGACCCGTCGCGCGTCGGATAGAAATATGTGCTCAGAATTTCGCCCACCTTTACCGCGAGACACCCCTTCCGATATGAATATTTCCAAGGTTCAATATCACGACAACGAAGTGTGTCTGCACGGAATGCTCGCTAATCCAATTTCGCAAAGTCTTTTATTACATTAGAAGCACGCAAACAAACAAACAAGACGAAGACTGTGTACTTATTAGTATTACTTGATTTCGTAGAGCAAGTAACGAGATTATGTATTCTTATCGCGCGTTAGTTTTCTATGCTTAGGTATAGAAATAAATAAAATAGAGTCAATTCAGTCAGCATTGCTTTTACCCAGATTTTCACAAATTCATAATTTTTAATTTGTACATTTTTTTAATTCAAATTATTGATGAGGACGAGACAAGCAAATCGCTCGCTTGATGTTAAACGTCACGTTATGTTTCGTGTTATATGGATGATAAGGGTTTATTGTCATCGATCTAGGTTTTTTTGTTTAAATGTTGTTTTTTTATATAATTGTGGAGTTTGGAAAAAAATCATAAAAATGTCAAAATTTAGTGATTTTCAGTCAAAAATTGTTGAATTCAGTTTAGAGTAAATTAAAAAAAAAACACTTATTTCCTTATAAGGTACTAGATGCGATATTGTAGCGAAATCAATACTAGATATTCAATGAAAGAGAATCATAATTCTATTTTTTTAGATTTTTTTTAATTTCTATTTTTGGTTTGGGACTCTTGCAATTTACATGACAGTCCCTTATATCCTAATTTATTGCAAAAGCTCTTAAAGCTCTACAATGAAATAAAGCTATGTTTAAACCGCAACAAATAATAAGAGAGGCCCTTTTATTTGGCGGCCAATTAACTAGAGTAGCTTTTACTGTGCGTATGTCATTGTTCGTCTATTTACCCTCCAAATAAAAGACATGCCAGATTTCGCCTCAAGTAATGAAATTGTGTTTTCAGGGTTCCGTGGCCAAATATGGAACTTGAGAAGATTTTTTGAAATGGTTTTTCGTAGTAATACCTACACTACGAAAAATACCTAATCACGAATTTTCGACAAGGTCTATAATACAATATATAATACATATAGGTTGGTACATCGAATTGATAAAATTAGAAAATATCTTACCAGAGTCTAATAGTTTGATATTTTACCAACTAGGTTTAGATTTAAACCAACTTGTTCGGGGAAAACCGCAATAGTAGATAACCGGATATGACCGAAACTATAATTCGAGTACTCAACTCAATAATCCATTGATAATCCCGAATAATAATAGCATTTCAAGACTAGCCATTAATTTTTATTATTTCTGAAATAGCTACGGAACCCACGCGTCACAACACGCACTTGACCACTTATTAGGCTTTGTGGGCGTCCGGGCACGTTCACCTTTGTTTGAACTTTGAACTACTGAATACGACTCCGTAGGCAGGCAGGTACTCAAGAAAAGTGTAATTACCCACTCCTAATAAAATATTCAAAATCAACCCAGAACAAAGGCGAATGAAAGTAGGTTTTGTGTTGCTGTGTGGGTCCACAAAAACTGATCTTATCATAATCATTAGCCCATCTAGTAACTGTTCTCTGCTGGACATAGGCTTCTTCTAGAGAATGCCATATGGCACGATCTTTCTACGCATCCATTTGCCACCAGCCGCCTTACGCAGGTCGTCACTCAGATAATTAGGTAAGAAGAGATATTTTTCGTCCAAGTCGTCACTCCACTTGGCTGCAGGGTAGTCTACTCTACGTTAGCCTATCCGTGGTCCCCATTCTAGAACTCGGACTACCTAATACTATAGGTTACGTTTTAGGCACTTGCGGATGTTTTTTTATACCATAAGTGGCCGTCTCGCGTCGTCTATAGATATTCTGTAAATTAAATTGATTAAATTAAAGAACTGTGAATTCCGAGGCATCACGGATATGTTGCGGACCTTTTAGGACATTAAGTAGATACCAACTAATAAACTTTTTTAATAACCCTATTTAACCCTATGTTTGATTGGAAATACCGCCAGTAAGGTAGGGTTGTGGGAGCAGTTTCATGAGGTCCTGAAACGCGGTTCTGAGGGCTTTGATACGTTTTTCTAAAGACAGGCTCCCGGGGGGTGTCTACAAGCACCTCTCCGGGCTGGAAAAGCATCATCAACACCGCTAGTGTTGCAGGTGTTCATGGACGGCGGTGTGATTACCATCAGGCTGACTGTCTGCCTGTTTGTCGCTCTCCAATTAACCTGGATGCACTCTCTACCAGCCGGGTATCTTGCGAGTTCTCTCTCGTCAAAAATAAAAGTTTTGGCGACTCCACACATTATAATAATTCAAATGATGAAGCATGTGGAAATGATATAAAAAAGTAACGTAGTGCCTTGCCGGCACAGCTAGTAGATATTATGATTGAATAGTTTTTTAATCATTATAATGAGTAGCTAAGTAGGACAATGCGTAATCAATAACAAACGAGGGAAACCACTTCGCTTGGTTCTCATATTAATCTAGCAATTTGATGGTTAGTGGCGCTAACCATTTATCATCAAGCGGCTTTTCACGCGCTTGTCGCTTATATTTATATTTTTCACGTACCGGTGCCGATGCCAGAGAGGAAGTATTAGACCAAAAAGTGGCGTACAATTTTAAATTGTATTAGTATTATTAGTTTTCGTTTTAAGTTTGATGTATAACTTTGCCAAACATTTTTAAATTTTGATTATAAGGATAAAACAAACTAATTATAAATTTTTTGGAACAGCTGGTTTTTTTTTGCGATTTCAGGGTAGGTCTCATAATAAAAGTACGTAATGATGAGTACCTATTACAACCTCCTGTCCGCTTACTACCGCCGTTTTGGCTAACCCGGAATCCTGGAAAAATGCAGGTAAAAATCGTCGGTAGAGCCGCAGTACCACAGTACTAAAACGTTACTCTAGAACCCTTTACCCCGTTTTACCCCTTTTTTAACCCTTTCCCAGTTTTCCACATTTTCAAGGAAGGAAATCTGCAATATTAAACTGGTGAAGCAAAACATCTTGCGGTAACTTAGTACAATATTACTTACAAAACAATATTTTAGTTTACCACACTATTAATTTAAAAGTGTAAATTTTTTCGAGATCGTATGTTTGTTTCCACTTAATTTCGTAACGGCTCGACGGATTTGGATGAATTTTAGTTTCATTAGTAGCTTATGGATGTGAAAAGTGTTTGTTTGTTTGTTTGTACTGGACCCCAAAAATAAACAGAAAGGCAATTTAATCTGGATAAATTAACGGGTCCTGTAAAAAGGCTCATATAACTGCGTAGCAGAGCTAGTTACCAATTATTCGGCACTGCAGTTTGGTGCACTTAAAATGCTTTATTTCCACAAGCGCAAGAGCTAAAATAGAACTCAGGATCCTCTCTGTAAATACATTTAATAAAGTCAGTGCACCGCAAAGTCTTACTTGTGTCCGTCCGCGGTGCGTCTCGCTTCATTTAAAACTAGAGCCGCTCCGTTTATTATGCAGACTCCAATGCAGATATACAGGGTTATAAGGAAAGGATATGCTAAGCGAAAAGGGCTCATAGTAATCATAATGAACAAGTTTTACTAAAAGATCAACCCGGAATTAAAGATAAAAAATCAGCTGTTAAACTATTGTAATTTTATTAATACCTAAGTAATTTATTCAAAGTAAAAACTTAAAATTAGACGTAAGGTTTGAAAGTTTTTTCAAGGTAAAACCGTTATCTACAGTAAAAATTATAAATAACTGTAGCAAATTAAATGTTAAATTAAATTAATATGGGCACTTATTTAGAATTACCTACTGTCAAATGAGACTAAACAATTAATAAAAAAAATTAATAACAATGCCAAAAATTTAATTTTAAAAAATTCTGAGTCCTACACTGCTATCTTAATATAATAATTAACAATGAATCAAAGCAAGATCTACAACACAAACCAAACATTAATAAAAAAAATAATGTTAAACAAAAGAGTAACTGAATATTTGAGAGTGACTGAATATTTTCCGATTTTGGGTTTGCACGAGTCGACGTATTCAACTGTAATCATTAATCACTTTTTGTAACATTCACGGTAGTAGGTACCTATACTAAATTTTTGCATCTGCAGCAAAATTAGATCAATTTTGAAACCAATCCTGGTAAATTCTGTGAGTACTTATTTAAATATATAAGTAGCCAGATAATGATACAACTTGGCAAAAAATCTAGCAAACAATTCGAGGATCCACATAAATAACTCATAAGGTCTACCGAACACTCTAGACGGGTTTATTTACCAAAAATAATCCTATTTTAAACACAACATAAATCACCACATTGCAAACATTTTTGGCTGCACCTGTTTCGTTTTCCAGTTAGAGATTATGGCGTTTGAAGTGCTAGTTCTGGACGTACAGTATTTTGCTAAGGATTAGTAAAAGTGCATGTGCTTACCGACGAGCGCGGCAAGCAGGGCGAAGGCGGCGGCGAACACGACCGCCGCGGCCGGCGCGCGACCCATGACTGCCGGACCGAGGCGGGGCTGCCAGGCTTCGCATCGAAAAAGCTGACTATCGGCTCCGCAGCTGGCTAAACAAGATGATTGGTGCAAAACGCTTGTAGCAAGAAGGTGTCTGGATTACTGGCGCAAAACGTTGGAAACTGTCTAAGGTCGTTGGAATTGCGCAGCAGGACAGTACCGCGGAAGTCACGCATAAGTTTTCGATTTATATTTAATGTAATTAATTTAGTGGAGAGTTGGCGGCGTGGCATTTGCTACCATCATGTGATGGAGTGTAATTTAAGCTAGCTAAGATTTCTTGCGAACTTGCGCGGTTTTACGTGAATACGTCTGTGACTCTGTGAAAGTAGAGATAATCAATCGATACTGCTTCAAAACAGTATTTTCACTGGGAATATTGGCAAACGTTTCTATTTTTACTAAAATGCCCACCGAGGCACCGAGGTAACTTTGAAAACGAACGTCAACGAAAATAGCGCACATATTAGAAAATTAAAAGTAATAAAACACGTAATACAACTTTTTATTGTATCGCATTTTTTCATAAAGCGTCAATTTACACGTCAAACAGTTTCAAAAATTACAATAAAGTCACTTTTAAAATTATTTCCACGATTTTCTTCGGAAAAATCTTAAATAGCTGCTTTGTTCCCAAGCTGGCCGCTCCGGTGCGACCGCCGCCGCCACGCCGCATACCCCCGCGCCCCCGAATGCGGCACTGCGCTCGGAGCACAATTAAACAAGACCATTGTCACAGCTTGGCTGAACGCAGCCGTAGGTTGCCTGGAAGAGATCGCTCTTAGCGATAAGGCCGCCAGTTGGCGCACTAGTTTTAGGTGTTATAATCCTTTTGTTTGTAATTTATGGTGTGAACAATAAAGAGTTTATCTATCTATCTATTTCGGATGGCAGGCAAAACTTTTGGTTTTCAGGTGTCATAATTATTATTGATCTAAGAAAGGGAAAGTTCCAGTCTAGAGCACTCTAGGACAACAAATTGGCGATTGGGTGTATTCTACGGAGCTACATATGAGGCATACATACATATAGGCAAAATCGGTTAATGGGTTGGGATATGTAGGTCGCGAGATCACAGCTCAGAGCGATCAACTAGTTATAGGTCCTGGTAATTTGCTAGATTATATAATCTTGAGGCTATCAAAGACTTTGTGCCTAAACCTCTGACGCCTACGAGTAGAGCTTGGCAATCAAAATCAGTCTATACGTCAAACAAACAATAAAAGAAACCGTAGTATCTCGTAGAGCTTATAACACTCTCGTAGCAGTTGTAGCACAGTTCGTAGAGTCCAAGTCATTCGTAGCTTACTTGTAGCCCGTAGCGGACCACTTAGTGCTACGGTGCTACGTCATACAAACTTAAAAAGCATAATGAATTGGGGTTTATATCTATTATTTTATCATCGTCTTTCCTCACGATATTACAAAATTGTAAATGAGGTACAAAAGTAACTTACTTTAAGTATTTATTACTGTCGCAAGACTCGCGAGATACATAACGCTTTCAGATAACTCACCCGAGGCACACATAACGTGACTTCGTCAAATACTCATCCCTGAATTGACGGTTAGGATGATGTTTCTGACATTTACATACTTCTTGAAATACCACATCAATTAATGTGTGAATATCTGAACGCGAAAAAGCACATTAATAAAGATATATAAAAAAAAGCTTGCATTAACTATTTTAGAATGTAGTTGGGATGTAAGCACTGTACCTAAACTATGTACGGCCACACCTGTGCGTCGGGTACGCGGGACGTCGAGCGGTAGTGTGCCGGACCCACCATACCACTGGCCATACCCCTGGTGGTATGGTGGCTCTAAAACTATACCACTGAGAAAATTGTGTTGTGTTAAAATTTGTTATCATCGTTGTAAGGCGCATCATTTGCCATCAAAATTGCTTCTAGAAAAAAATTGGTTAGGTTAGGTTTTGTTAAAATATGAAAAAAAAACAATAAAATAGCGTTGTTTAACAGAACACTATTTTCCCACTGGTATGAGCGGTAGCGTCCAAAACGCGAAATTAAACTAGATGAAGATCGTTACGAGTTGGCATGCAACTATGTTATGGCGCCATTCTTTCTATTACAAATTTTTTAAGCCAACTTATTTTCATACTAGCTGGGCCCCGCGGTTTCATCTGCGTTTTCCGGGATAAAAAGTAGTCCATGTGTTAATCCAGGCCATGAACGACCTTTTCAAATTTCATGTAAATCCGTTCAGACGTTTCAGCGTTCATTAGTAATAAACATACATACTTTCACCTTTATAATATTAGTAAGATTATACCTAATATCACGTGTAGCGTCCACCACGCGACCGACTCTCCGCATCGCAGTCTCTTTATTCGCGCATACTTGGCCGAACCCCTAATTCCTTATGACACCTAGTAAATTAATTTCCCCAGAGTCATAACCCCCTGGTACTTAACTCAGATATAAATAAGGCCGGGTTCAAGGGTGTCCCGCCTTGATACGGGGCTAATGCCGTCCTGGTACTTTGCGAAGAATATACCTCCTCTTTGATACTGCTACCCTAGTGCTGTACTTTACAAGATTTAGCAAACTGTGCGCTGAGGTTTTATTTAGCTTACAATTTTACGAATTTTGTACAGTTTGCTCGCATTCTTTATAATAGGCATGACGACAGTATCAAAAAATCGCCGATTCAATGCTTTCAGGGGACTAGCCAGATTAAAAAAATTTAAAACACATGTTTAGTTTTATTTTTAAATAACAGATTATTAAGATTTTCAATAAATTAAAACATTAAAATACAGCAATCGGCCATCTTGTCAGAAACAACAATCACAGCGTATGACGTCACGCTTCAGTGAACTCAGGTCATCCGCCGCTCATCACGCATAGACACAATGACATGTTTACTAGCCGTGACGTCAAATCGACGCCATGACACAAGCAAGCTGTTTTCGGGCACTGTTGAAAAATGGCTTCAAACTTCGTTAAACTTAAGTTTATTACCGAAATAAAGGCTTTTTTGTAAATAGTAAATGTGTACTCACATTATGGAAGAGGATTTTAAAATCTTTCGTCACGCCTATTAATACATTTCTTTCGCGAATTCTAGGTTCGTCCCGTGGTAAAATTGTTAATAATGATGAGTACTATGAGCCCTTTTCGGCTTAGCATTCCCTTTCCTTAAAATCCTGTATGCCTGCCCATATCATATCATATCTATTATTTAGGAAACTACAATGGTAATCATATTTATTTACCTTGCTTGATCGGACTTGTATTATCAATTGTCATTGTTAGTAGATTTTGCAACTGAAGCGGCTGTTGTTCGGTTTTCTTTGATTGTTTTCTTTTAACAATGGAATCCGTAAGTCTTATTCCTATAGATATATCTTTACCACGCCTTTATAAGAGATATCTCATTTAATTTAGGTTTTTAAGCTATTGCATAGCTTCTATCGCGGGCCTTGAGCGTGGAGACCGAATCCAGAAATTCCGTAACGAAAATAACCTAACACCCCCCCACTCCGACCGGCACAGCGGTGATACTTTTTAGTTTTGCCATCTATCGATGAATAGCAGAACTTTTAATGACTTTTTGAAATATCACGCTTGTCTCTTTAGTTCAGCAACTCGCCTCTAGGTGTCGAGTGTAAGATTTCGTTGACTTTTCGCCAATTTTATTTTATTTTGAAAATTATTGATAATTATAATTGCATAAGTTGATAAAAATGCTATGCAATAGCTTTACCGCGGCAGTCCCCGAGTGACACACGTCTTTTTTGTTGATTTTTACCGACATATGAAAATAATATGAAATTAGTTTTCTTTACATATTGCCAGTTTTACCTGACTGGCTAAGAGAGGAGGGTAATATTTTTGAGTATATATAAGTATTTTTCTCTATACATACTGCAAGATATAATGCCGTGTGACCGATGCCACCTAGACGGGTTGACCGATGTTAAACGAGGAGTTCATATTTGTATTTTTGCTGCCATTTTCTTTTATTAATTAATCAACTTATCTATACATTACGTTGGATGTCTGAAATCTAGACAAATGAACACAAGTATTTCTTCTAAGACCATTTATCTCAATAAATTCATTCCTAAATAAGAAAACAATCAATCGCTACAATATCTAGCTGCAGCGTAGAGTGAATCTAATTAATCCTACTATTCTACTAAAATGTTAAAGTTTGTATGTTTGTGAGTTTGGATGTGTGTTTCTAAAGATAACTTATGCCCTAGATTAATATACTCGTACAAGGTGTAACGGAAAGGTGTAGTAATACTTAAGGGTGTTCTTCTGCACGTCAAAGTGAACCACTTCTAGAACACAAGTTTGCTAAATTCGAGAAAGAAAATATTGAATCTCTATAGAAAATTGATCACGTGACTAAATATTTTGAATGGAGACTCTATATTTTCTCGAATTTAGCAAACTTGTGTCACAAAAGTTGTCACTTTGAAAAACACCGTTAAATATTATTACACCTTTCTGTTAGACCTTGTATACGCTACTTTTAATCCTGGATTATTTATTATTTAATACTTCCTGTAAAATAGTGTGTGAAGCCGCGGGGAGCAGCCAGTCTATAATATTTCAACTAATCTTGATGTAACCCACGTCCAGAACCAGGCGAACAGATTTGATGGAAGGAGGATCTATCTATATTGACATCTCATTATATCTTCCACGAGCTTCTACGAGTAGGGTCTATCAGAAGTGACTCGCGACCACGGAATATCCCGTTTTAACTCTAGCTAGAAAATGTACCTAAAACTTTACAATCATTCTTCCTAAAATGAGACAAAACCTCAAATTGCAAAAAAATAAGCTGTTATAATCAAATTATCATCTTAGGAACCTTTAACCTTTAGCAACCTTTAATCTGTTGGGATACAGGTCTACCCTCGAAGGGTGATTAGGCCATATTCCACCGCGCTGGCCGGAGTGCGGATTGCTGGAATTCAAATACGCCATTGAATTTCTTCTCCGGACGCATATTATCTCTAATATATATAAATCTCGTGTCACAATGTTTGTCCTCAATGGACTCCTAAACCACTTAATAATAATAATAAGCCTCTTATCCTGAACTGTTTCTTTGACTTTGTGGTTAGATCTTATCTTTAAGTTATAAAATATCTCTGAGTTCAGTGTGCCTCTTGGCAAAGGCCTCCTCTAACAATTTCCATTGTACTCTGTCTCTTGCAACCCTTCTCCATTTTGAGCCTGCTGTTAATTTTAGTTCGTCTTCCCATCTCTTGTTTTGTCTTCCTCTGTTCCTTTTCCCATCTCTAGGGTACCAGTCAGTTATGATGTTGCTCCACTTTTCTTGTTTATCACGTATCATGTGCCCAGTCCATCTCCACTTCAAACTATCTATTCTAGTGAGTATGTCTGTGACTTTTGTCTTACTTCTTATGATAGTGTTTCGTATCTTATCTTGTTTCTTAATACCTATCATGCTTCGTTCCATAGCTCTTTGGCAGTGTTCCAGCATGTTTCTGTGATGTTTTGTGAGAGCCCAAGTTTCACACCCATATGTAATACATGGGAGAATGCAGGTATTGAAGACCTTCCTTTTGATACCAGTACTCAGATCTGTGGATTTCATGATCTCTTTCAGTGACCAATATCTCTTCCATCCGTTAGCTATTCGTCTTTTTATTTCTTTTGTAGTTGTGTCTGTATGTGAGATGATTTGTCCTAAATAGATATATTCATCTACATATTCAACGGGTTGGTTGTTAATTTTTATTTCATATTTGTTTGAATTCGTTAATAGCTTCGTTTTGTTTATATTCATAGATAATCCCACTTTTTTGCTCTCTGTATTTAGTTCTTGTATCATTTTTTCTAGGCTCCCTGGTTGTTCTTCAAATAAAACAATATCGTCAGCGAATCTAAGATGGTTTAGTTTTTTACCGTCTATATTTAATCCATGTTGGTCCCATATTAGCTTTCGAAATATGTTTTCCAGCACCGCGGAGAACAGCTTTGGAGACATCGGGTCGCCCTGTCTGACGCCTCTTTTTATTTGTAATGTTTCACCCAAGGTTTCCATTTGTACTCTTGCCTTACTGTTAGAGTAAATGTTTTTAATGGTGTTTATGTACACTGTCGGGATTCCTTGGTTCTGTAAGCTTTCCCATATGGCTGTGTGGCTAATGCTGTCAAATGCCTTAGCATAATCGATAAAAGCCATATATAGCGGTTTGTTGTGCTCGTTGTATTTTTCCATAATTTGCTTGACTGCGTGAATGTGATCTATTGTGGAGAAGTTTTTTCTAAAGCCAGCTTGTTCCTTCGGTTGGTTTTCATCAAGTGTGTTGCTTATTCGGTTCAAAATTATTTTGGAAAAGATTTTATATATGTTAGACATCAGACTTATCGGTCTGTAGTTCCCTATGTCATCTCTTTCTCCTTTCTTATGTATGAGAATGATGTGGGATATCTCCCATTGTTCTGGAACCTGTCCCGATCTCATGATGCCGTTGAAGATTTTAGTTAGAATGGGGACCAGTTCTTCTATGGTTCCTCTCAGTAGTTCGTTTGTGATTTTATCAGGACCTGGTGCTTTGTCTAACTTTTGGCTTAGTATGGCTTTCCTAGTTTCACTGGGTAATATGTCAGGTTCTGGGTTCACTAAGAGCAGATTATAATTTAGGGTTTCTTGACTTACATGTGTATTGGGGTCTTGGTTAGAATATAGATTGCGGTAGAATTTTGTAGCTATTCTATTTATGTTCTTTCGGTCTGTTACATTTTTTTGGTTGTTTTTCAATTTCGGGATCCATTGGTTTGATTCTCGGAGTTCCTTTAAAGCTTTCCTAGTTCCTCCTGTCCTTGCTATATGTTTTTCTAGAGTTTGCAACCTTTTAACTTTCCTGTCCTTTTTTATACCTTCTTTGATTTTTTTGCTTAAGTCAGTTATTTTTTGAATGTTCTGTTTCCTTACTTTGCAGTCAAGTAAACTTTTTCTATCATTTATAAGTTGTAGTGTTGAGTTACTTAAATTATATTTATGTTGTGGTCGTTTTTGTTCTTTTTGGCATGTAATGTTGTTTTGTAATTTGTTGTAACTTGTTTTTACATCTATTGCATCTGTTTCTGATAGTTCTCTGCTGAGTGATGACAAGGAATTCTCCATTCTTTTGTTGGGTTCTGTGCTGCATGTCGGGAGTATGTCATGTATAGCAAACTTTCTGGATTGTTTGGGTGGTATAGTCTTGAATGACGCCCTTACCATACGGTGGTCGGTATTAAAGTTTAATTTTGATATAACTGCTGTGTCCGTAAATAGATTTGGGTGGCTGCTTATAATATAGTCTATTTCGTTTCTATGATTCCCGCCTGGAGAGATCCAAGTCCACTTGTTGTTTTTGTTTTTCTTAAAAATGCTATTTAGGAGGGTTAGATTGTGTTCTAATAGGAATTCCACCAGCCTTTGTCCATTTTTGCTTCTTTTGCCGTAGCCAAAGTTTCCTAACACATATTCTTCTTTACATTGTTTTATTCCCACTTGAGCATTAAAATCTCCCATTAGTACAATTATGTTTTTTGAGTATTTACTTATAATAGCTTGGGATAGTTCATTGTAAAAAGATTCATGTTCCAGTTCTTTTGCTTGTTCCGTGGGAGCATAGGCTTGGATAATTGTCCATGTTTTTTTGAAGCTAGGTAATTTGATGTTGAGTATAGCAGTTCGTTCATTAATTCCAATGAATTCTATTATGTATTCTTTTAGGTGCTTTTTAACTATGAATCCGACCCCTCCTTGTCCTTCGGTGTCTCCTTTGTTAAATAACATGAAGTCCTGGTGCTCTTCAATACGTTCTCCTGTTCTTCTCATTTCACTGATTCCCAAAATGTCCCATTTTAGGTCCTTCAATGCTTCTTCGAGTTCCGATAAAGATTCTGGTGTTCGTAAAGTTCTGGTATTTAGAGTTGCTATGTATAATTTGTTCTCATTCCTTTTGTTTTTTGTTCTTGTTAGAGGGTGATGGTCTAAGTCTTCCGCGGGGACCAGCCGTGGTGGAAGATATTTTTTTGATTGTTTGTGTAAATAATTCATTGTTGGTATATGATGGTTCCGGTGGTCCTGGGGCATATTCAGTTTTTTGAGAGATTTATTTGTGGATCAGAGCTTGCTCTTTCTACATAGTTTAGTATGTTGGGTCTTACGATATCTCTGGTATGTGTTTTGGGTAGTGTTGATGATGGATTGTTCAATATTGATTTCTTGTTAGTTTTCTTTTCTAATGGTGCCTTTGGTGAGTCGGAAGTTTCTCTTTTCCTCTTCTCTCTATTTTCTTTCGGCTTCTTTACAATGAGCTTGTCGTATTTTATATAGGCGATATTTCCTTTCTTTATTTCTTCTTCTACTTGCGGTTGCAGTTGTTTGCGTTTATCTAGGATTTCTTTGGGGTAGTCCTCTTTTATGTTGACGCCTTGTGGAAGGTCAGGTTTATTTTTGAGTATCAGATGTTTTTTCCATTGAGTTGTGATGGTGACTATCACTGGACGGTTTTTATTATCAGTTTTCTGCCCAATTCTATATACTTTACTAATTTCTCGACTATCCATATGAACTCCCATATTCACAATTATTTCTTTGATATAATCCACTAACTCTTTTTCTAATTTAATATTTTCATTGATTCCAAAAAAGACGAGGTTGTTTTTTCTCTTTTCTATCTCTGCTCTTTGGAGTTTAAATTCCAGTTCTGAAATTTTGTTCTTGAGTTTAGTATTTTCCTCAGTGATAGTTTTCATTTTCTCGTCTAAAGCCTCCATGACGCTCTTAGTTACGGAGTATGTAATAAGTTCGGTTTGATTTTGAAATTTCTCATCAAGTTTGTTTAGAAGTAGTTCCATGTTCTTGTCCATGACTAGGGAAATTTCGTTTCTTGTGTGGTAGCACTGGTTGTCAGCTTTTATTTCTTTTGAGTGGCAACACTACTATTGCCAATGTCACTGTTACAATGGCGTAATGTTGGTATTGGTTTATCACTGTCACTGTCACAATGGCGTAATGTTGGTGTTGGTATGGTCAGCTAAGCTGAGACAAGTCTATTGTCTATGACCGTTATTAATTTGAGGTTATAATTCTGAAGGGGTTTTTCAACTATTATCGCACGATATTTAAGCACTCTCACTCTGTTCTTTTATTAGTTGTGTTTAATGAACTTTGTTTTAATGTTTTTACGTTTCACAGCACGAAAATGTCACTTTAAAACACTATTTTACGATTAAAATCCGCGGACGACGTTGACGTACGTGTTAACAGTTTGACCGCCGGAACCGGAAGCCCTAAACCACTTAACCGATTATAATAAAATTCGCACACCATGTGCAGTTCGATCCAACTTGAGAGATAGGATAGTTTAAATCTCAAATTATAGTCGCAATTTTAATTTATTGCAAATTATATATATACTGATAATTTTTACTATAAATTGACAAGTTAGCATCAACATACTACGGTTGCTATAGTTACGCAATGGCTTTTGACAGGACAACGTCTGTCGAGTCAGCTAGTATTACCATATATTTAGTCAAATGACTTTGATATTTTTCCGGTGATTTTGTTTTTTTGTTGGCGCTAATAAACTTTTCTAAATTTCTTTACGTTGTTAGTGCCATCATTTATCATTATGCACATTTACGACTCTCTATTTAAAAAAAGTAAGCACAAGGTCGTGACCTATATTACTCCAGTTGGGAACTAGAGTACCCGTATTAATGTTTATATTTACATGTAGACCGCACCACTTAGGAGTAAGCATTTTTACCAGAATAAAGGAGAGATTGATGCGAGCGTCGGAGATGCCATTACAGCCCTTTTTAGGGGAGAGAGGGGCAGTTGAGATAGTGTTTACTAACAGTTTACGTCTTATATAAGGTGTAACGGAAAGGTGTAGTAATACTTAACACTTTAACTGCTGCTAGTAATCACATGCGTTGTTTTACGCGCCTGGCGTGTGTAGCCGCGTTCGCGTTGCACGAAGGAAAATACAAGGTATGTGTTTTCAGCAGTTAAAGTGTTAAGGGTGTTCTTCGAAACGTCAAAGTGAACAACTTTTGCGACACAACTTTGCTATTTTCGATAAAAAAATATCGAGTCTCCATACAAATTAGTCACGTGGACAATTTTCTATGGGGATTCTATTGTGTTCTAGAAGTGGTTCACTTTGACGTGTAGAAGAAACAAGTATTACTACACCTTTCCGATACACCTTGTATACCTACATGTTAACAACTATAGTTTGTGCTTAATGGCTAACACGCGATTTTAGGGCTTTTATAGTTTTCCGGGAAATTGTAGGAAATGTGCTGCATCTTAAAGAAAAAAAAGTAAGTTTGTGTAAACCAAGTGGTGGGCCTGGTGTCAGTGTTTAGCCCATCATGGCCCGTACCGTGACCTCTTAAAACCATGATGGTTACGTTTTGTTTCCGACGCTGCAAATCGTATCGCCGCGAAATTAGGTCGGAAACAAAACGAAACCATCATGGTTTTAAGAGGTCACGGTACGGGCCCTGAAGACCAGTATTATTATTCAATATACGGAACTACTTTTTCTTAGTTGTTATGATCGATTCTTCAGAAATATTAAATGGACTTCATTATTCCATTAAGTCCATTATGAAATGGAAAAAAAAGACCGAATAATTACTTTTGCATGCCTAATGTTGACGTGACTAGCTGATAACGAAAATATTATGTGTGATGTGACGTGTAGCGGATCTATCATACAGTGTCGCGGGTAGTCAAGTATTATTCTATATATTATCTACTAACGAAGAATAATTAACAAAAAACGCTTAAAAACACGGTGAATATTTTTTGGATATTGGAAGTGTCCATAGGCAGCGGTGACCCTGACCACTTACCATCATGTGGCCCGTAGCTTGTTTTATTTTTTAAAGTAGGGTTCCTACGTGTTGATTTTCAATTGTGGAAAAGCGTTTGTGACCTTATTTTATCTTTTTACAATAATCTCCGATGTCAAATCGTCGATCACAAACATTTTTTGAAAAGCTAAAGATTTATTTTATCAAATTAATTAAGGTTTTTGATTAAATTTTACTGATTAAGAAAAAGGAGATGAAGACACTTTTCCTCAAATGTAAATAATGGAAAATGTTACATTTGTATTGAGATACATTTTCAGGAATATTCGGAATAAATTGCACAGAATTATGTAGAGTTATGTTGGACTCGGTTTAGTTTAAATATTTGACCATATTTTTGAGCTTGAAATAAATATGTTTTTATTATAATCACTAGCTGCCCCGGCGGTTTCACCCGCTGTTTTTTTTTTACTTTTAAACCTTCCCTGAACTTCCACAAATATTAATTTCAAGATCAAAATTATCGAAATCGGTCCCACCATTCTCGAGTTATAACCATACAAACGAACAGCGATTCATTTTTATATTTTAGAAAATAATAATTATTTATGTGCTATTGCATAGCTTCTATCGCGGGCCTTGAGCGTGGAGACCGAATCCAGAAATTCCGTAACGAAAATAATCTAACACATTTTAGTGATACTTTTTAGTTTTGTTGCCATATATCGATGAATAGCAGAACTTTTAATGACTTTTTGAAATATCACGCTTGTCTCTTTAGTTCAGCAACTCGCCTCTAGATGTCGAGTGTAAGGTTTCGATAAATAATTTTATTTGCATAAGTTGATAAAAAATGCTATGCAATAGCTTTACCGCGGCAGTCCCCGAGTGCCACACGTCTTTTTTTTACTGTAATACTACATTAGTACTATGGCACAGCACGATAATGTTCTTGGGTGAGTAAGTGCGTGGTCGGAATAGATCACCAAAGTTTGACAACCTTTGACCCGCCGCGCCGCGCCGCGCCGGTCCGAGGTGGATGATCGCGTGCCATTTACGAAACATTTATTGGAATTACAAATCTGGGTCTCGATTGTGAATCTCCCCAAATTCTATTTTCTGACGCGTGTAGATGAATTGTTGAAAAGAAATAAAAAAAACACGCTCGAATTATTCGAATTATTGCATTGTCATCGGTCATCGCTCTTTGACAGGTGTGCAAAGTTAGAAATTAATCTGACCGTTCAAAGTAGGGCAAAATCGAGTCCAAAAGGGTCGGTTACAAAAATACAGGTGTAAAGAAAACTCTATTTCCCTTGGTCATCGCATCACGCGTGAACGGATGAAACAGTTTCGCTAATTCTTTCTTTGTTGTGTAAATTATTGTCAAGAGAAGGAACATAAGAAAGAAAAAATTAAGGAAGTTGAGCAGAACATTAGGAAATAGACAATTCGAATTCAGTATTTATAGTTAAAACAAGATAACGTCTGTCAGATCAGCTAGTCAATTATTATATATTATAGATTCTTTCATCTAAATGTGTTTACAATACCTTGTCTAAGTTTTCTATGGCGCTTGCGATCATAGACATGCTACTTGGCTAAGAGGACAGGCATTACAAACGAAAATAACGTTTCATTATAAACTAGTACGTCAGTCAACTGGTATCTAATCTGGCATCTCCTTTATCATACCCTTCATTTCTTAACAACTGGCTTTTCCTATAGCACTAAGAACAAACTTGTCTACGGCGCGCGGCGATCTATTGAATTCTTTTTACAACGAGTAAGTAGTGTCGCTGCTATTGTTTGGCGGAGCTTCTTGAACATTTTCGTGCCAGCCCAGCCTATTCCAGAGAGTTATGAATGTTTTTTAATTATCCACGACAGAGGCGTCCATTGTGCCGCCTCGGAGCCTTAGAATGTTGTAATTGAAAGAGGGCGCGCGGCATACTCGCACGTGAGGGCATACAGGTGCTTGTATAGTATGTATAGCAAAGGTTGTTGGAGTAATGGGTTGATTACACGGAACGAGTACAGTGGCGAGCCAGTGCACTCGGCCGAGTACTCGGTTTGTGTAAACAGTTTTATGATGCGAGATAGTCGCTAGAACCGTCATTTGTTTGCTCGGCTCGTTACGTGTAATCAACCCATAAGGAGTATTTTATAGGGAGATGTGTAGACACAGGTATAAACAACTTTTACTAAGGGACCAACCAGGAATTCGTAAAAAAAAAACCCAGCAATTCCATAGAGATTTCTCTAGTTAGTTAGTCTTAAACTTACCCTACCAAACATATTTTGGCATTATGTATGAGAAAAGTAAGTAGATATTGATATGTTTAATCTTGATTTGCAGTGAACGTAAGATATTTTGTTATATTTTAGTTTCTGTAGTAAAACATAAAATAGTTCCAAGTCACTGGATAGTTCAAATATTGCACGATTATCGTGCAGCTTTTTTGTAATGGCATTTGGATTATGACGTAATAGCTCGGTTGCCCGAACATTACAAGCTCGTCTATATATATATAAAAATGAATCCCTATTTCCCTTGGTCAAGCCATCACGCGTGAATGGCTGGACCGATTTCACTTTTTATTTTTTTTGTTGTGTTTGTTATTACCAGAAGGTTCTTATGAAAAAAAAAATAAAAAAAAATTCGCCAAAAGTTAGAAAATTTATGGAGAACTTTGAGAACAAAAATAGGTTTATAGATAAAAATTTTAAAATAAATATAAAAAGAAATAAAAAAATCTACCTATTTCCCGCATAGAAACATTTACTCTACGTTTATCCCAAAATGTTTAAAAAATGAATGTCTACCCGTGCGAAGCCGGGACAGGCCGCTAGTACTAAATAATTGATTACAAGACCTTTTTTTATTAGACCCATGGTCCAAATTAGACCACGGTCAAGGCTGTGTCAAGGATAATGTTTGTCTCCTAGCAATTTGTAAACAACCCCTGGCAACGGGCTGCAACGGGGTTTGACACCCACTCCCGTCTGACACCTATCAGTGAGCGAGAGTCAGTGATTGTTTTCACATGTTTTGTGTATTTTATTGTGTATTATGATGAATAAGGCGCGAGGCACGAGACCATTGAGTCAGATGAAAAAGCTTGAAACGGTGAGAGACGAGCCTCTTTAAACTATTAACTACTAAGAGTCGATCCACTATTACCTTCTAGGAGAAGTTGTCAATATCCTTCAAACTGAATCTACCAGCTGTTCGGTAGAGTTGTCAGGCCCTCCACCGTCACCAGAGGCCTAAGCATAAGGTGAGGTCTCAGCTCCAGAGAACATTTAATAAAAATTGGGTCACATGTCGAGGTCGCCCATTATAATATTGTACAGCGAAATCTTTGAGTACCTACTTGTGTGTTTTTGTGGTAGCTTGATTATTGTCTTCAAATCTATATATATATATAAATGAATAGCTGTTCGTTTGTCTCGCTAAAACTTGAGAATGGTTGGACTGATTTGGCATATTTTAATCTTGAAATATTTGTGGAAGTTCAGGGAAGGTTTAAAAGTAAAAAAACAGCCGCTGGCTGACGAAACGATGAAACCGCTGGGTTCAGCTAGTAAAATGTAAAGCCTAGGTGAAACCATCTCAGCTTTAACTACGTTGGTTTCGTTAAACTCTAACTTGGGACCATTCATATCCCTAGCTAAACTTTCGTTGTTATATCAAACTTGGTCAAAGCCTTATAAGATATATCTAGAGAAAACTAAAATTACTCCTATAATTAACAGAAAGAAGCCATCTTCCGCACCAGAAAACGTATCCTCAAGTACCTGGTGCAGGGCTACCTGAAGCAGGAAGGCTACAGCAGCGCCGCCGAGACCTTCGCCGCGGAAGCAGGAGTCACGCACGAGTACGAGCTCTGTGATAACATCGACCTCGATATCATACTGCAGGTATACTTATATATACCTTTCTCAATTCCCTTGTTATATTTGTTTATCTATTTATATTTTTTCAATATTATGTGATCGTGTATTGGGGAATAATATGCTGTAATAAAAAGCTGTCAGCTGCTTGCTACGAGAAGTGTAACGCGAAATTGTAACGTGTATTGAATAAAATTTTACTATACGAGTTTGTCCATTAGTCTAATAAAACACTTCTAAGACAAGAGTCTAAGTTTTTTATCAAAATTGAGAAACTCTATAACTTACAGGACTAACTATCACATAATTAAAACAAATGTGGGTTTAACACAATTACATGGACTACTAGATATTACTACTAGATACATTAAGAAAAGGGCAGGGCTGAGTTATCAGCATTTGGAAAGCATAGCGTTGGGTCGCAAGAAGTTTAGCATGGGCCTGATGACGATGACGCGGCCTACTCATGTTTTATTTTATCGAATAATCTAGCTGTAGTTTCGATCATTCGATCACATCCAGTTATCCCGGTTTTTAGTTCTTTTTAAGTACCAACGATCTTCTTCAGCAGATACTTACAATTTCACTTACTTAGGCGCAGTTACTTTCATTACCGACATTCACCGTACGTTACAATAAGCATCACAGATAGTTTTATTTCCAAACGCAGTCCCGAATTTTTTTACGACGGGCCCGTTCCGAAATATTGTCGGTACGTATCGTAAATGGTTTTAGATAGAAACGTACTGTGTGCATAGGCTTACAGTCTTACTTGTTTGGCCAGGGTGCGACGTTTGGGTATAGCCATCAGTGACTCAATATTTATTTTATGGCAGTACCTCAGACTAGAATCCTAGACCTATCGGCACCATTGCTTGGATCAGTATATTATCACCACCAATCACCAATCCTAATCATTACAGGCTGGTGTTGATAACTGAATAAAAAATCAACAAACATACAGTCCACATACCAAAGAACGCTCGTAATACAACATGCAAATAAATGGAATCTTGTTTTAGGTATTAAACTATTTACAATTTGCGTCAAATCATAGGAATTTTACGAAGAATCAAATGCTTACGCAGAATATAATCACATACATTAAATACCTAATGTATTTCTGCCTTCTCTTGAAGACGGAAATAAATTTAACAGTAAATAAGTTACCTAACAGTTATAGATGAACTTCCGCAAAGTAACGCCTGTCTTCCATATATATGTATATCATTAAATTCCTACTAAACTGTATACTGTACCTATAGGTTACTTTAGTCTTCAAAACATTACACACGTACTTTTCTATTTACTGATTTTCGTCTTCAAAACATCGAACACAAGTTAAGCAGCCGCACTGCACCTACCTACCCTAGCTCGGCCCGTCCCAAAGGTATTACTTGGCTTTACGAGCGATGTCTCTATCTACAAAACTACGGGCAAACAGCGATGCCGCCCGCCTTGACATCATCCTCTCGGCGGCAAATATCGCTTTCAACTTATTTATCCACTAGCGACTTGCCCCGGCTTCGCACGGGTATGAACATATTGGTGAATGAATTTTTTAAACCACTGGATCGCCAGTGGTTTTTGAGTTTATTCATTAAAAATATAGAAAAATACAAAATTAAATCTTTCCTCTTTAAAGTTTTGGTACTTATAAGTAGATGTAGATTGACAATCTTAGTAAAAAGTAAGTTTAACGCTTTGCGGAAAACAAGGAGAGTTGGGTTCTTACCTACGTTAGTTACTATCGAACTAACTTATAGTACTTTTAGGCGGCTAGAAAGCATGGGGTAGCTCAATTGTGTAATGTAAAAAAGTTCCAAATTCTCAAAAAAAATGTCAAACCCCAAATTTTGTGAATTAATTCTATATTGGTAGAAATAGTGAAACAGGCCCTGTCTTTAAGCACATCCTGAAAACTAGGTAGAATGCATATTACAAGTCAGTAGGATAAAATAACGTGAGGGACAAAGATGATCCTACTTCTGAAAAACCCACTTGCTAGAAACAAATGCTCTTAACAGTACGATTTTCAATGAAGCAACTCTACGTCACGGACACAAAAAGTAAACAATAATTAAGCTCCCAACTCAACATTTTACTTTCTTTCGTTGCACAGTTTATTTATACTGTTGTACGGTAGCCCAGATTCGCTGCCCGGTTGATTTATGCTCAGCTCTCGCCGCCATGCGCCGGGCCGACGAGACGGGTCGACGCCGAAAACGTCATGCCCCTACGTAAGGCGGCAGACGATTTTAAAATAGGATAATGATATTACAAAGTTTTGCGGTTTCCGGGTTATTAAGACTTGGCTCTTGTAGCCAATAAATTATTGGTGGTAAATATGAGAAATTATAGATTTTGGTAAAAAATTGTCTTGTTATATTACGAGTACCTATATACTCAAGCAATTATAAAAATTACGGAATACAAGAAAAAATACATTATTTCTTATACCTATCGTTTCGTATCACGAATGGCAAGAGCGAGACCTACACCCAGCAGTAGGTGCAGCAACCGCAAATAATAACGATGGTATCGGGTTCGATTTCCGGCCAGGCAGACATATGAATAGTGGTGATGGTATCTGGTTATTAAGTTATCCCTGGCCTTCCGAAACAGGGCAATGTAATGGAGAGCTATAGTGTGAAATGCTATCGAGTCGATACATTGCCTTATTCTTCTTTCAAGTTACTTCAACTTTTTTCAAGTAAATAGGCACAACTATTCTTCAAGCAACTACTATAAGGTTTTTCAAGTAACTGCAACTATTTGTTCAGGACTACTGCAACTACTACCTGGCTCGGTTCGACAAGCAGCCCCAATTCTGCCGGCGCGCGGCGGAGGGGCCGCCCGTCCGCCGCCCGCCAAAGAAGGGGCATGACGCTATTGAATGGGCGCCGCCGCCGCCGCCGCTGCCGTCCGGCGAGCCCGACCTGCCAGCCGCGATCTCTGTCTCTAAACTCCTCGTGGTAAGCGAAAATAGTTCTATTGTCACAGTAGTTTCATTAGCATAACAATAAGTCAAATTGTTTATTACCTGTGGCATTAAAGAATCCCACGAGCTGCTTTCCAAAGAGAAAGCTGTCTGAAACTGTAATGCAAGCACCTGCCGGGGCCGGGCTACGAGTATCTACTTGTTATAGTACCACTCTTGATTATTATACTAAAACTCTCTGCATACATTTAGTTGTTATTGTTACTGATTTAAGCACTAACAAACATACACACACTTACTGACACTCAAACTTATCTTTTTCCATCAGGACGAGTCAGCAGCTCTCGAGAGCATCCCCGCGATAGACCGGAAGCCGCTCGCTAGTTTTCTGTCCAGCATGTCCGGAGACAAAAGGCAGTTTGCAGAACAGCTCTACCACGACATAGTGAGACCTTCTGACGTGTCCTGGGACGATGTTAAAGGACTGGCCGAGGCCAAGAGTCTGCTGATGGAGTCCGTGGTTTATCCTGTCAAGTAAGGACCTGTTGATACTCAAAGTCATCAATAACGTTATTCAAGATGGTTAACTTCCTTTAGTTTCTTTCTAAAAATGAATATTTCTTGAGGACCTTTTGACCATCGTAATACTCTCCATCATACAGGAAATTCATGATAAAAAATAAAAAAATATAAAGGTATGAGTATTGTGGGAAAACTTATTATCAGTTCGATAGATGTTCGGTAGAAGCTGATGGCACATATAGCAGTAACTCAAAATGTATTCCACAGATATGTGTAAGAGAATCCATCGTCGGCAGGTAGGGCCTCTTTTAAAACTATCAGTACACAGGGTTATACAGAAAGGGTATGTTAAGCCGAAAAGAGCTCATAGTACTCATCATAATGAACAACTTGTAACATAGAAAAATGTCAACTGTCCACTGTCGACAAAATGTGTGGAACAGCTGACTTTTTTCGCGAATTTCGGCTTGGTCCTATAGTAAAAGTTGTTCATAATGACAAGTACTATGACCTCTTTTCGGCTTATCATACCCTTTCTGTATAACCCTGTACAGGCGAAATTTTTGCAATACCATCTCTTTGCCATAAAAAGCCTAACACCGCTAGTACGTGCAGGTACCCCGACGTGTTCACCGGTCTCCTGGAGCCGTGGCGCGGCATCCTCCTGCACGGGCCGCCCGGCACCGGCAAGACGCTGCTAGCGCGCGCCGTCGCCTCCGAGAGCCGCTGCACCTTCTTCAACATCTCCTGCAGCACGGTGGTCAACAAGTGGCGAGGAGATTCCGAGAAGATCGTCAAGGTAAATTATGATAAAGAAATTAATGTAGATAGATGGAAGGAGGAAATGTTGCCATGCTAAGGAAACATGGGTGGTCTTAGTGTTGTCATTATTAGGTACAGATGTCTATTACAGAACTGTGTTTCCTGATATCTAAAGAATTTTCCATAGTTTAAGTTCTTGCTGCTATGCCATTTACCTTTGACGAGGCCATATAGGAGCAATCATATTTTTTTGTATGAATGCATTTACGAGTAAAATGCTTTGAGACTAACTTTTATGACAATAAATTATATTTAATTATCTACTAGCGGCCCGTCCCGGCTTCGCACGGGTAGACTTTGGGATAAACGTAGAGTAAATTGAAATCGGTCCAGTCGTTCACGCGTGATGGCGTGACCAAAGGTGTTGAGAATAATTATAGGAACTCTTTGTTATAGCCTCTATTCTCATGCTATTGCGTAACTATAGCAACCGTAGTTTGTTGATGCTAACTTGTCAATTTATAGTAAAAATTATCAGTATAAAACGCACACTGTTATGATGATAGATATGATTGAATTTGAACTTTGGACAGAGGTAATAAAGTGCAAATTGACTCTTGGACGTTAGGAACATACCTACATTGCTTAAACAACAGTGAGTGCTTGCAATTAAATATGAACTTTATCTATCGTCCTCCTTGACGTGTCCGTCAATGGCGAACTTGGCTTACAAAAAAAAAAACATTGCTTAAACAACAGTGAGTGCTTGCAATTAAATATGAACTTTATACAATAGCAATAAAGCTCGTTTTAGTTAGAAAACGTTTGTATGGGAAAAATAAAAGGGCTGTTTTTAGGGTTTTTCAATATTTCTGAGAGATTTTCTTAATATTTTTTTCCGTAGGAACCTTCTCCTAATAATAACAAATACAACAAAAAAAGAATTAGTGAAATCGGTCCAGCCATTCACGCGTGAGGCCGTGACCAAGGAAAACGGGTTTCATCTTAATATATATAAATCTCGTGTCACAATGTTTGTCCTCAATGGACTCCTAAACCACTTAACCGATTATAATAAAATTCGCACACCATGTGCAGTTCGATCCAACTTGAGAGATAGGATAGTTTAAATCTCAAATTATAGTCGCAATTTTAATTTATTGCAAATTATATAGTTAATGATAATTTTTACTATAAATTGACAAGTTAGCATCAACATACTACGGTTGCTATAGTTACGCAATGGCTTTTGACAGGGCAACGTCTGTCGAGTCAGCTAGTTTTTATATATATATAGATAGATATAGATATAGATAGATAATAATTAAGCCGTTTATTTGGAACTTAAATGATCAAAATTCCCAAGCGCCTAACTTTGTTTTACCTACTTTTATTTTTTATGCGATAATAGTCTTGCGTTAAACCGCCATCTTGCCTGATCGTTAGCCTGATCGCATCATCATGCGTACCCGATGGAGCACATTTGTCCAGAAGAAACCGATTCACTCGAAACTTCGAAACCTTTATCCATAGGTCCTATTCGACATGGCGTACTACTACTCCCCAGCTATCATCTTCATCGACGAGGTGGAGACCCTGGCCAGCGAGCGCTCGGCCCCCGGCGAGCACGAGGCCTCGCGCCGCCTGAAGGCACAGATACTCACCGAGATGGACGGCATCGGGAGACGAGAGGGCATGGTCTTCTTGCTGGCTAACTCTAACATGCCTTGGTAAGAGAACTATGATTACCTCGATAATTAAACTGTTGGCATAGTTGATGGCATCAATGCACAATATTAATGTTGGACCTCCGACTCTACCTATATAATCTCCTGCCAAAAAATTATCTAAACTTAGCACAATTTTGCTCCAACTATATAATAGGGTGTCCAAACGTCTTGTTAAACTACCGGTTGTACTGCCGGCAAGAAACACTCGACTAAATGTTGCAAGCATCTAAATAATTGGTTGAAAAGAAGGATTACTAAACTAAGTCCACCGACCCTAGGCTGAGGTCCAGACTTGCCCCATTCTGGCAAATCTGGTTTAGCGCGTACCTACATGAGAATTAGGCGATTTAAATTTAATTTTTCCTCTTCACATCTAAAGGGACATCGACCCAGCCATGCTGAGACGACTCGAGAAGCGTATCTCCATCCCGCTCCCCGACATGAAGACCAGAACGGAACTGTTCGAGAAGTACCTGAACTGGAAGACGGTAGAGCTGTGCCCTCCGATCAACATGACGATGCTGGCCTCGAGGACCGAGGGCTACTCCGGGAGCGACATCAAGCTGGTCTGTAAAGAGGCGCTCATGTCCACCGTGAGGAAGATACTGCCTAAAATGGGCGGAAGATGTAAGTCACTGGAAAATAGTACTTATGAGAAAATTATTAAATGTCAAACAAGCTATTATTTCATTTTCATCGGAGTAACACAGGCACAGGTGCCTATAACCAAATTTCAAGCTCAATGGGTCATCGGGAAGTGGTTCTAAATTGATCTGAGGGTTAAAAAAAACATTGGTATAGTTTACAGGTATTCGGGGTGCTTTTTAGAGTCTTAAGCCCCCTAGCTCCTCCCTGGATTCCCCGCTGACTATCACCGAGTGATTTAGGCTATGTTTTATGGCACGAAGGCCCAAACTGCACCGGGCACACTACTAAGTGACTTTGTACTTTCCCAGGCACAGACCCGGCCCGCCGCGACAAACTAAACCTCGCCGACGTGATAGTCGCTATCGAGAAGACCAAGCCGGTATCCAAGCACCTCGCGCAGAGACACGAGGATTGGCAGAGCCAGATGGGATGCTCCTAATCGTATTTTATCTCTACAAGATCCACATCAACAAGCTTTTAGAATTATATAACTCAGCACATACAAAATAGTACCTACTCAAAAATCTTCCCACGCCAAAGTCCAGCTACTTACACTTAAGGCATTACCACGCATTACTTATAAAGTTTTCGTAAAGTTCAGTGACATTGCTTAGTACTGCGCACTACCTTTTTGTATTGCGCACAACAAGTTAAATGAGATTTGTCAATCTTAGCAACTGCAAAGCTCCGTTTATGAGTCGGGCTCTAAATCTACACTAACGACTTCACACAGTAGATATCGATCGACTAATTTTAAAATGAACGCCCTCCACTCAACACTTCACTTGTGTGTGTGCTGGTAACTGGACGATCAAAGACAATGACCAATTTGTGTATTGCTTCTACAGGGTTAAACAAGAACATTATTTTTACAAAACAAAAAACAAAAACCGACTTCAAAAGACCGACTATTGAGTTATTCATCTATTTGTCGCGCACGTACTTAATGCAAATTTAAGACTTATAAGGTTTTCTCATGGATACCATTATCAGAACTGGACTAAATTGAAATGGGACCAAATGGGAAGCGTCAGCTTTCTAATAAAAAAAGAATCATCAAAATCGATTCACCCAGTCAAAAGTTATGAGGTAACAAACAAAAAAAAAAAAAACATACAGACGAGTTGATAACCTCCTCCTTTTTTGAAGTCGGTTAAAAAAGGGTATGCTAAGCCGAAAGGGACTCATAGTACTCATTATTACGAACAACTTTTAACTATGGCATCAACCAATCGAGAAAAAAAAAACTGTTCCATAGAAAAATGTCAATGACACTCGACAAAGTCGAACATCTGATTATTTTCGTGATTTCGAGATTGGTCCCATAGTATAAGTTGTTTATAATGGGTGTTCATAAATTTGGGTGTCTTCAAGTCGCGAGTGAATCGGTTCCTTCTAGGCAAGCGTGCTCCATCGTAGACCGCATCATTGCTTACCATCAGGCGAGATGGCGGTCAAACGCAAGCCTATAACTGAATAAAAAAAATAAAATAATAATAATGATGAGTACCATGAGCCTTCTTCTGCTTAGGATTCCATTTCCTTTTAACCCTGTAAGTAGGTATGCACTATGTACCTACTTTGCATGCGAGTGTCTTTCAGTTTTAGAAAAGACGATCTCTAGTAAAATTTTTGTCTGAAACTTTCATACAATTGTTAACTAACATGACACTGCAAGAAATACACGAAGAAAAACATAAGAAGAGAAGCCACAAAATGCGATATTTTGTGTTGAGGTTTCGTGATATGTAACTATGGTTGAAATAGTGATATGTAACTATAGTTGAAATATCTTTAGTTTTAAACATATTGTAGATATTCTATTCTATTACTTTGATTTGTAAATTACTGAAATAAATAAAATATTTAACAAAAGTAAACAGTTTTTTTATTACAAGGTGTACAATTAGGTACAGTAAAATAACAAGATTTTGTTATTTGTTATTTATTCAAGTGACATCTACAAACATTGTTCCTCTATACAACACGTTTTATACACATATAAGTCAATAATACTGCACTCACCTCTTAATCGTAGGAAAATTATACAGGGTTATGAGGAAAGGGTATGTTAAGCCGAAAAGGGCTTATAGTACTCGTTGTTATTAACAATTTTTATTATGGGAAGTGCCCAACCCAGAAATCGCGAAAAAAATATAATGAACAATCCAGAAATCGCGTCCAAATTGTATGGAACAGCTGTATTTTTTCGTGATTTCACGGCTGGTCCCATGATGGTACTATGAGCCCTTTTCGGCTTAGCTTGCCCTTTCGTTATATCCCTGTACTTGTTAAAAAGGCACCGCAGACTACCCCACAGATACCATACTACGAAATCGTAATCCAACCACAACTCACCAAAGAGAGTTTAGCAAAGTACTGAATCTGTAGAGGGTATATGTATCTGTGAAATATATGATGCAATTGGAAAAAGATGAGTGCCATATTAAAGTTTATACATAATTTACCTAAAATAAAGTCGCTTAGTATCTTTATGATTTTAAGCAACGCAACAGTCAATTCCTTTAACATAATATATTATTAACTCCGATCAAGTAGAAAGGCAGATAGAGTCCCAGCCTTAGACCATCAGGCAGGATGGCGATCAAACGCAAGCCTATTTTTGAATTAAAAAAAAAAGATACAGGTGAAGCCAAAAAAAAAAACTACCCTACTGCCCGTGTACGTATGCTTCAAGCACATATTGACGCACAAAAACAACCCGAATCAGTCGTCAATTCTTACGTCAGTTGCTCAGAGAACGTAGACAAGAAAAATAAGTAGTAATGAGGGTAGTTTTTAAGCGTCAATGTGCTTGGAGTATACGTACACGGGCAGTAGGATAGTTTTTTGGCTTCACCTGTATCTAAGGCGGGGTTCTATCTGCCTTTCTATTTGATCTGAGATTATTAACTAATTTTTTTTGAGAAAATATTTCAATTGCTACTTGTTTACCAAAAACTGCTTAAAACGCTCAGACAACTTCCCACTGACGTGGAAAGCGTCGTCCTAGGTAAGTATTTTTTATATTATTATTTCGGTGAATCAATTTGTGTGAATCCGCACCCGCACTTGGCCGGTGTGGTGGAATACGGCCTAATCACCCTTCGAGGGTAGACCTGTATTCCAGCAGTGGGATGATAAAAGGTTGAATTAATATTATTTTTGCAAAAACCAGATAGACATAAAAAACATAAATACCAGATGTAATACCTCAATTTCAGACAATTAATTTATTGTAATTGTTAGTTAGGAATAAATATTTTTATTTTAAGGTTTATAGATTTATAGTTATCGATTTTGAAGGTTGGTTGACAAGTGTTGCTGTCTTCATGTTTGGTCAGTTTTCTACCAGCTAAGGGCAATGCCACACAATGTGTTGCGTCGCCGCATCAGTGATTTTGCTGGCAAAGATTGTGGTGCCCCAGCGCACTATGTGCCCACTTATTTTTCTACGCAGGACGCCGCAGAAGCAACGCGTTGTGTGGCTCAACCCTAAAACCTTCATAATCGACACCATTTGACTAGAAAGTACAAATCGATCGATTTTTACTAAAGTCGTTTTTTGAAGCCTTTTTTACAAATTATCAGTTTTTCATACAAGTATTGTTCAATACAAATATAACTCTTACACTTGATACCATATTACACAATAAGCTATATTTGAAAAAATATTTTTCTGTAACATAAAATTTTGATTATTGCAACATTTTTGGCACCTCTTCTATTTCAATACAAACTGAACACAACTATTTTGTATTATTATAGTTATAATATAATAATCATAAAATTAACATCAAACAAGACTTACAATCTAAAAGCTCTATTTCGGTACATTTACAGGAAATTTTAAATGATACAAAAATACTATGAATATAGGTATGTACTTATAGTATGAACTATCGCACTATACTTTTGGAAAACTAAGGACCTAACTCATTTTAGAACAGCGTTGGACCCAATTCAGAAGACTTTATTTGACAGATCTAAATTAGCTAAAAAAAAATCTGCCTTTGTCATTACAACCCATTAGACAAGGACATCAATATACAGAAACACGGAAAAAATGTTTAAAACACATACATAAAATTAACAAATAGACACAACAGACAATGAGATGCATGCTGCCCTTGAACCAAAAACCGATCCCAACTCAGCATATGCTTGGCTGTAAACCATCGCTGGTATTATGTTGGGACCGGGTGAATACTTTTAGATAAACTAGATCTGTCATCTTGTAGCCTTTAAAGTTGGGCCCATTATCTACAAAAAGCACCCGCGGCACAACCTTTAGTTCATACAGTTGGAGGTACCTCGGGTATTTTTACCAGCGTGGTACTGCGGGAACTTCAAACAACTCAGTCATTCGAAGCCTTACCAAACTCTTATTTCCTCTTGCCCCCACCACTGCTATTGCTCGCATAATAGCCGGTTCCTGACCCAGTATACTTCTATCCCGTAATGGCACTAACTGATACATGACCGAGTATGCTTCTATCTCGCTCCGAATGCTTAACTCAGCACGGTCCAGACCGAGACAGAATCGTGCCTTGCGCCAATCAGAAGGCATTTGACGACTACGAGGCATTTTTTTCGAAGAAAACGCAAGACGTGCGCAAAAATGAATTATTGTACTCCGTCGTGACTCAGTGGGTGATTGCACCGTCACTGCGGTCAGGGGGAAAGTGCTGAAGTATCAGGCAGGCAGGCATCTAATGAGGTATCCGTGGAGGAAAATCTGCGGCTGCCCTTTGTTCGATCGCTTTGTTATACAGGGCTATAAGGAAAGGGTAGCCGAAAAGGGCTCATAGTGGCATTATGGACAACTTCTACGGATTTTTTTTCAAGAATCCCGGTCGGTCCCATAGTAAAAGTTGTTCATAATGATGACCACTATGAGCCCTTTTCGGCTTAGCATACTTTTTCTTTATAACCCTGTAATGTGCTATGACTATTATTGCTCAAGCCTATACTAATATTTCAATAGACTAAATACTAAAATAAATTATTCACACTATCTTCTCTTCAACCAGCTATTTAGTCACTATTTAATATACTACAATTCCATTAAAGTCGGACAAAGATCCAAACAAAATGAAGATAACATTTGCAGTTGCCGCTTTATTTCTTCTTTAGAATCAGAGAAACACTCAACAGTAACTTCCCGCTTATATTTTGTTTGACAGGCAAGGCGTTAGACCACAGCTCAACTAATGTTACGTGACGGTGAGGTACCTAACTTTAAACACGCATTGCCTGAACTTTTTTTATTTTATTTTACATTTAGTTTGTTTGAGATCCTTGCCCTACTGTTAGCTAATGGGTTGATTACACGTAACTAGTACAGTGGCGAGACAGTAAATGGACACACTCGGTCGAGCAAACAAAACATGTTCTAGTGACTGTCTCGAACGTCAAACTGTTTACACAAACCGAGTACTCGGCCGAGGGCACCGTCTCGTCACTCGTCACTGTACTCGTTACGTGTAATTAACCCATACTCCAACCAACGAATCTTCGGCATCGATCTATAAACCTATCACAGATACATTAGATACCATTCTATACGTTGCACACATTTAGGACAGGAGCGGCGACGCGACGGGATGTGACCAACCGTTTCTTTAGCAAAAGCATCACACTTTGGACTTTGAAGTTAAGTTTTAAAGTTAGCTTTACCTCTTTATATAGATATATTTTGATGATAGAGGTAGAAATAGCTTAGAAAACTTAGCATTTATATTGCTAAGCTACCTAATTTATGATCACTTTTTAGAATTATATCGATTGTAGAAAAAACCAAACAGCATGGTTTTCAATTTATCTCGCCTGAACATGATACAGCTGTAAATAAAGAAAAAAAACCTTTACAACGCAACAAAATGCTATCCTATGTGGTCAGAAACACACCGTACGTTGCCTTACATCGCATCGCACCGCGTCTAGCCGCTTTCTGTCGCGTGCTTACCCTTGGTTGTTGTAACTAGTTCCTAAGGATAATAGGAAAACACCTCAGCCACGCTATGGAATACTAGGAAAATGTATGGAAATTACATTTCTATAATCTTAATATATATAAATTACGTGTCACGTTGTTTGTCCGCTATAGACTCCTAAACTACTTAACCGATTTCAATCAAATTTGCACACCGGGTGCAGTTCGATCTAACTCACATCTCAATTTATAGTAAAAAAACATGAAAAATTAGAAAATTTAAAAATACTTAAACCATAATTTAACTTTAGCGCTTTGGACAATGTAAACTTTTATGTAACTTTTGACATTTGACATAGAATTGACGCAATGGCTTTTTTTACCAATTCGAATTAAATAGTCATCGAGACAGGACGTCTGTCGAGTCAGCTAGTCTATTTATAGATTATACTAGCTGCGCCCCGCGGTTTCGGATAAAAAGTAGTAATCCAGACCATGAACACCCACATTCCCACAACCTACATTCCAAATTTCATGTAAATCCGTTCAGCCGTTTTTGCGTGAAAGAGTAACAAATATTCATACATTCTTACAAACTTTCGCGTTTATAATATTTAGTAGGAAGTAGGATATTCTATGACCTATGACAGATGTCATTCCCATACATTTTCTTACTTTTTATACCGTTTCGATTTTAGAATTGCAACTTGGCTATTTGACTTGAGATGTTTTCCTATTATCATTTGGGACTAGTCATGTTATTCTCAGTACAAAATACTTCTCAGAGACATATTGAATATGGTGAGATTCATAATGAGATTCAATTTTGAATATTAATGTCCTAAAGAAAATACAGCAGAAAAGTAGCAGAATAAGAAAAATTACACATTAAAATTATTTTTTTTAATTATTTCGCACTTTTCAAAACGTTTAAAAACCAAGATGGGTTAAGTTCGAGACATTTTAAAAGAGACTTCAATAACTAGGTATTATATTTTCCTAAATATTTTTCTATAGCTATACAATTTTACAATTATAAGAATAAATATTGTTAAGCCACATTGATCACGCTCATCTCACATGCCTTGAATGATTTTATACAGGGTTATACAGAAAGGGTATGCTAAGCCGAAAAGGGCTAATAGTATTCATCATTATTAACAACTTTTACTATGAGACCAACACAGAATTCACGAAAAAAAAAATCAGCTAATCCATCCATTTTGTCGAGTGTCATTGACATTTTTCTATGGAACAGCTGATTTTTTTTCGCGAATTCCGGGTTGGTTTCATAGTAAAAGTTTGTTCATAATAAGTACTATGAGGCCTTTTCTGCTTAACCTACCCTTTCTGTATAACCCTGTATATTTTGTACAGTTTCACAAACTTATCTATAGAGTAAATGAGGGAGCCACTGTTCCATTTTCTGAACTAACCTGACAGCCAGCTGTGGAAAGCTGGTTGCACTATAAGTATGGAGATGTCCGAAGCCAGCCGAAATGAATTATAGTTGGCCAGGAACACAGATTATCACTATAGATACCGCAGAGATCTTTGTTCCGATTAACAAAGCACCAAAGTTGGAAGAAAAGAGAGGTAGCTTATGGGATATAAGATTAAACACATAAGCTAGTTTCCAACTCGGAAAAACGGTTCTTGTAGGAAAGCAGGTGAAAGCACGAAACACAGCTAGTGTACCAATATTCACTTGTTTTAAGTGCGAAATCTATAGAGAATAATCTGTGGTAAGAAATCTAACCACTGTGTGGTTACTACTAAATCATCAGTAGTAATAATCGATCTATAAACACATGGATTTCGGGTCAAAGATCAAAAATATTCGAATCAATTTCAAACATTTATAGCTTTTGCGATAAATAGTAAAATATCGTTTTAAATAATTGCAATTAATAGATGAAGGAACAATGTAAAATTTTCATAAGATGACAAATTGTTGCAAGCTAAATGAGGTCTAACTATAACCAAATAAGATATGTAATAAATGATTTAGTTTTAAGTGTATTTGTCTAAATGGGTAAAATCAATTTTTCAACCGAAAATCTGTGTTCGTAGATCGATGGTAGTAATTAATGTTTACATAATGTAAGATTACTGATATGTTTTGGAAGTCGTACATAAAAGTCGATGATTTTAAAATTAAAATACGTATTTTTTGTGGAGAACAAATTATGATTTTTTCAATAATAGGAACAAGATAATCTTTAAAATAATGATTTTTAGGATCTTTTACGACGACGATGATATTACCCTATTTATGATTATGAAAATGGTGAATCTGTTCGTTTTGTAGAATTGAATAATAAACTATCACCTAAAACCTTTGTCCGCAGTTATGGTAGTCAATTCATAATTGGCAGACAAATTGTAAAAACAAACTAAATAGTTCACGTAAAGAATAAAGTATTTTTGTAAACCAAATTTCGATAAACCTACCAAATAAATCGGTTGTCTGTAAAGTCGGTTTACGGACGATAGTTTAACGTGACAACGTCATAACAAAACATTGATGAAATGATTGCATACTTTTCTCGCTCCGATCGTGACGTCACAATGAGCGTAACGGGACACGCAATGGGACACTTTTTCGTGCGTGCAGCCGGCGTTCATCGATTTATTAGGCGTCACGTCAAAAATTGTCCATCGCAAGTGCAATTGGCATTTTTTACAGTAGAGCAATTTAAAGTCAAATTTTGACCTAAATTGCCTAGAATCAAAATGCGCAATTTCAATTTTATTCAAATTAAAAAAAAACATTTTTTTTAATCATTTGTTTTCCTAAAACTATACTGAACATTCGTATAATTTGTAATTTTGTACAATGAAAAAAATCGTGATTTTGTAGTTTCGATACTGTCCGTAGGGCAGTCGAATTCTCAGATTACGAGTAACTAAACCTTCCCAAAAAACGTAAAATTAGTATTCATTATTCCGTAAATTACACTTCGTACACAAATTAAACGCAAAACGCTAAATGAAACGTCACACTTTTATACAGATTTTGAAACCGTTCATAACAACGCAGAAGTTAGGTGGCGAAACCTGTTTCATATGTAGAAGATGATTGCGGGTATCTGTCCGTCTTCGACCGACGTTCCGTTATTGTTGCCGGCGGCGTAAGAGAATTGGAAGATGAGCTTTTCTCCGTTGTTGCAGTCTACAGTCACGCGGCGGAGGCCTTTGGTGCCGTAGTACGAATCTGTGCCCTGGAAATAGGATGCTAACTGTAGTTTAACACTTTGGCTGTGTTTTCCTTTGCGCGAGGCGAGTGCGGCTGCACACGCCAGGCGTGTAAAAAACAAGGCGTTTGACTAGTAGCTGCGCCTGGGGCTAGCGCATGTGATTACGCGCCGCAGCCAAAGTGTTAAACTTCTAGCCATTAACACGTTGTGTCGAATGTATGCTGATGCTGAGTACGAATTATCTCGTTTACCAGACATAAAAAAAAATCTACTTCAAGAGAGATTAACTCAAAGTTATGAAAAATGATAAGTACTATGAACCCTTTCCGGCTTAGCATACCCTTTCACTATAACCCTGTACAAAACATTTTAAGAAATATTTTTAAAAACAAGCTTTGTCTTCGGAGTTACACAGATATTACCAAATTACAGCTCATCGGATATCGGGAAGTGGTTCAAAATTCAGTTGCAATATTTAACCCAAAACCACAAAACAGTGCAAGCTAAATAAAAGATTGTAAAAATGATTGCATATTTATTATTATTGTTTACCTTCAGTTTGACACTAGCGATGTAGGAAGTGTTAGGCAGGATCTCCACGGGCTCCTTGAACATGGCGCGGAAGGTGTCGTCGGTGCCGTCGCAGCAGAACGTCGTCGTGTTGGAGCCGCACACCTTCTTTGTCGCTAAGTGGATTACCTGGAACAAGTGTTATTCAATTGTTATAGGATTCAAATTCAGAACCAGATATATTTATTGAACTACTGATCTTCTTCTTCCTGTTCTGGATCCCATTATTTGGGGTCGGGTCTCCTCACTTTTGTGCGCCAAGTCAGTTGAACTTAGGTTGTTGGGTCTGGCAATTGGGCTTTCTCGAGGTCTCTTATCATACTCAACCACCAGGTTAAAGTTATTAACTGATACTATATTAACTGATTTTTAAGCTAGATGTTAGTGCATCAATTAAAATTTCAGTTTACCCTCATAAAAGATATTGTTATAAATGAGCTTAAATATAGCATCGACTTGATGAAAGTATTTTTGGAAATTTGGTGCGGAGATAGCTTATATCCTGTACTAACACAGACAAATAATAATACACAGATTGCTTTATATTCTCGATAAATTATCAGATTTTGTAACGTAAATTATAAAGATTTCGCGCAGCTAGTGTTAAAATGAATAATTGATTTGGTTAAAAAAATCGGTTGTCTGTAAAGTCGGTTTACTGACGATAGTTTAACGTGACAACGTCATTAAGAAAATACTAATAGAATGGTTTCATTTTTGAAAAGTTTAATTTAATTTAATTTAATTTAATTTAATTTAATTTAATTTAATTTAATTTAATTTAATTTAATTTAATTTAATTTAATTTAATTTAATTTAATTTAATTTAATTTAATTTAATTTAATTTAATTTAATTTAATTTAATTTAATTTAATTTAATTTAATTTAATTTAATTTAAGTAAGGTACAAAAGTAATTGACAAATAGGAAAATATAATAGAATATAGGAAATCACAATTTCACTCAGAGCGAGGTAACGCCTCAACGAGGTAACGGCACATGCGTCATGTTTTTTCGTGCGTGCAGCCGGCTCCATCGAATTATAAGACGTTGTCACGTCAAAATATTATAAACTAACCTGCAAATGAACTTCATACTCAGTCGGCCCAAAGTACGATCCATACAACCCAAAACCGACCACAAAGATCCTCTGATCCACTGTAAACCTGATCCGGTCTGTCGTCCCACTGTAACCCCACCTCGATTCCGTCTGAGGAAACCTATTCACCGTCAGCTCTTTCCCCGTCATACAACATCGAGGAGTGTCTAAAAAACCCACATTCGGTTTAGGGTTAACGGTAAAATATAGGAATAGTTGGACTATTTCTCTGTCATCTAGCAGTCCGCTTTGAGCTGGCCCCATAGCAAACTCTTCGACGGACATTAATGGGAATCGTATTGCGTTGAAAGCCCGTCCTAGGACCATGCGCTGGTTGGTGGGGGTCACAGGCAGCTGGCGCCGGATGCACTCTGCTTCAGACCAGCGTAACACTGCGGCGAATATTTTTGCCTCTCTAATGCGGAGTGTGTCTCTGGAAAAAGAATATTTATTTCTGTCAGTGATCATCCTAAGATTACGAGTATTAATAAAATACTTATAAGACTTCGGTTAAGATTCAATCACCACATTTAAAAATGCCTTCCAAGCATTAACTTCCCCATTTATTTCTTGTGAGTGGGCCAATAAGTGCTGTTGTGTGTCTCTCTTTACGTAGATCAAATATATGTAATGTATGACAGAATTTACAAATCTTACAACTAGCAACTTAGCTTGATTTACTGTATGAGATTAGGTTAAAATAATAATGTTCTACTAATATTTTTACTCCGAATATATCTGAACTAAGAACAACAATGCAATACTGCAATATAAACCACATAGCAACATGAAACATAACTATTTGTTGCAATTACAGGTGTAATTGATGCACGCAGAAACGAAAAGAAACGCAACGAAACTGTAGAGCATGTTCTATGGCATTGTGAGGTCACAGAGGTGACCAGAGTCGCAGCCGGATTGCCCGAGGTGGCCCTGGCACCATCATCATTATCATCACAACAGATTAATTCTTCACCAAGCATATCATCTTTCCCACTTGAGCAGTTGTGCCAGCAGCCCAGAACCTCGCTCCGTTATTTTAAGGAGCTGGGTTGGCTCAGGTAATTGCTGGCAAGGGGGAAACGCAGAATGCACCCCTTTGCGGGACTAATAAGAAAAAGGAGTATTGGAAACAAAGTACAACAAAGTGTACACTTCTACACATTGTTATGTAGGTGTCAATATCAGTTATTGTTTGATCTTGCAATATTTTATTGTTTGCCAACTGTGTATGATCTCTCACTTTGATATTTACTATTTTTAGCTACCAATATTTTTTAAAGTTCAATTTGTTGTACGACACTGCAACTGGTATTAAGTAGAGTTACCATGAGGCAAATTAAATGCTTGCCTTGTTTCTTATTTGTGTGATAATTACAATGTCATGAACATTTGTATGGACTAAAGTAATTGAATTAAGGAATGGTTCAGCACTCACTAAAACTCATTACAGTGAATGCTTACTCAGATCATGCAGTAGAATTGTAATATAAATTAAGACAAAATGTAATTCCAGATTTGCTATATTTACATGCATAAATTAATAAAAATCTCACCTCTCCAGAACGGCATTCAAAGTGTCCTGATCTATATCTGAGAATCCCTCCGCATTCAGAGCATCTGCCGTATTCTTATCTATCATTTCCAAGCATAAAGCAGCCAACTGGGGCTCGTCAAACAATCTTGCCTGTGTTAACAGCAAAAACGCATTATCTGTACCTAAGTTTCTTTTAAGAAAGTCTACACACTGCTCTTCTAAAGCCGCTACAGCATACTTCTTGGCTGTATAAAGTGTTGTCATGACACTCTCGGGCCCAATGTGAACTTCATCAGAATATAGAAACTTAAGTAAGTGTAAAAATGCTGCTGGCTCAACATCTGGGAGCTCAATTTCATCAGATTTTGAAGCTAGTACTCCGTTGAACATGGCGTCGAAGACAGCGCTACCAACGGAAAGCACAAACTTGTGAGCAGGAATAACTTGCTGGTTCGCCTCTTTGCCTACAATGAAATGAACGTCGCTAAGAATTTCGTTGTTGAAAAGGAATGATAGGCGCTCTCTGACGGTGGATTTATTGGCTTGCCAGTTATGGAGACGGCCGCCTGTGTTGTTAGTCGGCTGAAGGTTTTCTATAGCTGAGGAAGATGATGCGACCGCGTCGATCTGGTGCGAGTTTTCTTCTTCTTGGACTTGCGCCGCGCGTTGACGTGAGTGCTGGTTGGAAGGCAGCATATTCTGAGGAGGCTGCTCGTCTCCCCCACCTTCCTCCACCCGCAGATTTGGCAGCCTGCACATTATTTCAATATCAGCCTTAGACCCAGATGCCATATTGACTAGGTATTTCAGAACTGAGGCATCACAAAATACGCCGGCAATCACAAAACATCCGTTTGAAACGTTTTTGTACGCGAGGTTTAAATCGGCTTGTCCTAAAAGGTATGAATTTTTCTTCTTCGACTTGAAAATTACCCACGATTTGTTGATATTTGCGAAACAAAAATTATTAATATTTTTATTCTTAATTATTTTCAATTGAAATAAACTTGACATTGATTATGACAGTTTGAAACAAATTGACACTGACAGTGAAAGCAAACTAATTAGTATTACCAGTAACCCAATATAATAGAGCTACTACTTTAGTAGGTTATTATAACATCATAAATCACAATCAAGATCGATTTGAAAAGTCGATTTAGAAGATATGATTCAGATGTCGATGTCATTGAGACGGCTCAAACCTAAACCCATCTGAGAACTCTGGCTAACCGACAGCATTGTCATAGATGTACTTGGGTTACCTTTATCCAAAATCCTCTATGAGATATGACTATATACGCACGTCACAAGGACACGCACGCGCGTCGCGGTCGATTCAGCTACAGGTGCCGTGCCGATCTCTTGCCCGGCACGGCGGCAGTGGACCCGCGCCGTCTGACAAAACACCTCGCATAGGCATCAACCAATAAACGACGAAATAAAAAATTAAGGAAAAAAATTAAACCGCGCGCGTGCCTTTTTAATTCCACACTAAATTAAATAAAATATCTCCAAAATCCTTGACCATCTTAAGCGCCAAAATAATACGCAATAGCAAAATTAATGTTATTGTATCATTTTGCGCGTAAAATTCAACAGGCGTCTTTGCTGAAAGTAATAGCGATGTAAAATTAATCTTTGAGTCTGAATTAACAGTCGTCTCTTAACTAGGCTATTGTAAGTTATTCTATCTACAGTGTTGTCTGTTCTGTTGACTTTTTAATATCTGTCTTTTACTAAATGTTTCTACAAACTGTTGAATGGATGTCGGTAAAGTGAAATTACATCAACGTGAATATTATTCCCTTGCTATGAAGTGAAATGTAAGTATTGTTTGGTATTATTAAAATTGCTTGCTTCAAATCACATGAACACGATTTAATTGATAAACAAATTAAATAAGGGGCGACTCGATCTCACGTTAGCGTCACTAAATGTTTAATTAGTACGAGTAGCATACCTGAAAAGGAAAACAAAACATTATGTATTACATTTTTGAAATAAAAATTAAATTTAAACTGAACTTTAAATGAACATTCAACTGAAAAATTAAATTGTGATTTGCAATGCTTTTAAAAATTTAAGAAACATGGCATGGCTTGGATGGGTGTGCATCTTATTATATTATTTTGTAGTACTTTTTAATTATCATTATCATATTCAGGCCGTCTTGGGCCACTGCCTTTCCCAAGGCATGCTTCTCGGCCCGAATTTTAATTTTCATTTCCAGTGACCTTCGTATACTCGAAAGTAAAAAAAATATTACTGGATACCTACCTTATTTATTTAAAAAAAAACTTAAAAGGATTTGGATGTTATGATAGTTTTTTTTTTACTTAGAACACACCTGGTGGCTCAACACGATTCAATCATTCTGTCTTGTTCCAGTGAGAGACGATGATGCTGAGCCCCAAGATCCAGCGATCCATTCGCGTCAACGATGGACAGCTGATCGCTCTGTCGGAGAGAGCGCAGTATGACCACTCACAGGTAAATACCCTCAGGGTCCGACCATGTGGAGGGAAGAAGGGTACAACGGGTCTAGCACGGGTTCATTCGGTACTGTATTTTAAATATTCATATAATTTATCTGAAAAACAAAAAAAAACGAAACACCTTCACACGATTCCTTGCTTCGAATCTGCAGCATTTCCCCCCCTCTATACAAAATTCTGGATCCGCGCCTGATCCGGTCACACGATACGCGCTGCAGCGTTCGTTGTAGTACAAAAATAATGAATTCTGGCAATTCTGCATACGTTCGGAGAAGAAATTCAATGGCTTATGTGTGAAACCACCAATCCACACTTGGCCAGCGTGGTGGAATATGGCCTAATTACCCTTTGAAGTAGACCTGTATTCCAGCAGTAGGAGGGTTAAAGGTTGAGAACGATGATGATGAAGATGACAAAAATTCTGTGTGACCGCCAACGTCGACAAGATGTTTCACACCACTGTCCGTTGTCGCCGCTTCTTATCACTTTTATTCTTATTCGGAATGGGGGCGATAGGTCCGACTGCCGTCCCGCAAAGGGTGCATTGTGCAAGCCAGCCCAGCTCCTTAAAATAGCGGAGGCCCTGGGCCGCTGGCTTCGTATCATGTAGCCGAGACTTCAATGTTAAGCTGGGGAAAATTGCATGCATTTCTACAATAAACAATAACCCAGAATGACATGTTGCAGGCGGGCTATCTTCACAAGAGAAGCTCGGATAACACCAAATGGCAGCTTCGTTGGTTCGTCCTCTATCAGGTAAGTCTTCTCTGATACAATCTCATCATCACATTTGAGGGCGTCATGTCAGAGACTTATAACATTTTGAGCAAAGTTACAGCAGTTTTCTGCATCCTTACTAAGGAGTAAGGACTAAGGACACAGAAAACTGCTGTAACTTTGAACTGTTCAAAGTGTCATTAGAAGTGGATATTTTTCAAAGCTCAATCTTGTTTTAAGGGGGGGGGGTATTCGCAAAAAATAAATAAAGAGGATATCTAACAGAAGAAGATATATAGCTCATTTGATTGCACACATACTTTTTTTTTATCACAATTGACGAATAATTTTCGAATAAAAAGTCAAGTGCGTTTGTGTATCTACGAGTATCCGTTGTTGAACTACCCGCAGTTAAATATAAAATAGTCCACTAGTCGACCCTCAAAATTGACTAGGCAAACGTTGACGTACGTTTAAATTGGTGTGATTTGTCAAGCCCCATTAATTTTCAGGTTGATATTTTAAACCAGTAATGGATATTTCGAGCGGCGGCCACTTCGGGACTTCACGCCCTAACGAAAATAGAAGAGCCGGTCCAATGCTTTTTATCGTAATTAAATAATGATAAATTGTTTCATAAAATAGAAAATAAATGTCATGAGGGTATCTGTGTGTGCATATAGTTTAAATAAGTGTAAGACGAAGTAGCAATGCTCTGCAGACTCAAATGCAAGTGGGCTGCTATCTAGCTCGGGCTGAAGACGGCGGATGGAGCGAGCGTATCGTACCTACACTGTCATCCGAGAGATCAGACTCGGAACAGAAGATCACAGTAAAATTACAGTTAATTCCCATTTGCATGGTGCAAGTTTCTTCCAATTGCAGAAGTTATAATTGCATGCAATAAATGCAGCGCAATAATTGACCTCCAATAATTGTAAGCGACTGCTTACACGCGGATAAGTGGGTACTACTAAAAAATTGTATGCAATTTTGAGACTTTAAATAAGATCCAAGTGTCAAAATGAAGCCAATACATTTCATTTGACACTGCAGTTGATAGTCTATAGTTGAATAACAAAGCTTCTGGTTAACCATTATCTATTGTCCCCAGAACATGCTATTTTACTACGAGTCGGAGAACAGCACGCGTCCGACCGGCGTGCTGCTGCTGGAGGGCTCGTACTGCGAGAGGCTCAGCAAGGCGCCCTGCGAGAGGAACGCGTCGGTGAGTTCAGGTCGCAGCCCTAGATATAGCTTGGTATACTTAGATACCTACTCTACGAGTGAAATGGGTCGGTTAGTCGCAACCCTAGTTTTACTTTGGCGCACTTAGGTAGTCTGCGAAAAGAACGCGTCGATGAGTCGCAGTCCTAGATTACTTAGCGCATTTAGGTACTCTGCGAGAACACGTCGGCGAGTCACAGCCCTTGAATTACTTTAGCGCGTTTAGGCCGGCTGGTACACTGCGAAAGGAACACATCGGTAATTCACAGCCATCGATATAGGCCTTTAGGGCTAGTCTCTATAAACCCAATTTTTTTTCAAGTCGATTTTAACAGCCTAACTTTACCACGTACTTACTTGAATACTCTGCAAAAGAAACGCGTCGATGACTCGTGGCCCTAAATTCCTCACCATATTTAAGCACCCTACGTAAGGGTTCCCTAAACAAACGCTTTGATAAGTGGCAGACAAATGCAATCACAAGGCTCCATCTTATGATTCACAAGCTTTTGAGATCATTTACTAACAGTCTCATACTTTTATTCGCAATGCAACTAGCCGCCAGATATGGTGATGTATTGCTCGACAAGCAGCAGCTTTCTGCCCTGGGTTGGGAGCTGTTAAGACGACGAGGATTCCGCTTGTACCATCGAAACAATCACGACTGCTTTAACATGCCCGACTTAGCAGTAAAAGCTAGTACCTAGTAGCTTAGTAGTAGCATTGGGTTCTTCAAAAGGGCTGTTAATAGAGTCTTAAAAGGTCGGCAGCGTATCTGTGACGCCTCGAGTGTTACAGGTATCCATAGGCGACGGTGATCGCTTACCATCAGGCGGCCCGTTTGCTTGTCTGCCACCTATGGCATAAAAAAACACTTTGTTCTGACCTTGGCAATTTACTGACTACCACAATAATATTTTGTTTGCAAAGATTAGAACAAAGAAATATAAATGTCCAAATCAAAGCAATTTTTTCGTCCACAAAATAGCAGCAGACTGAATAAAAGTCCTTTGCTCTCAAAATACAGCCATAGCCACCAAACCGCAACATTTATCCGACACCAAAGAGAAATACAGCTGTTCCTGAATATCTGACCATGCTCTTTCAAATATCGGAAATTATACCTACATAGATATACGAATAGTGCCGTAGGTAGTACAGTTACCGTAACAACAGGTTTTCAGGTAATATTCTATGCTACCCTTGACCTACGCCGCGACGGCCGTCGCTGATCAATACCGATTGAAACTGCATTACCTATGGCATAGCTAATGCCTAGGCTGGCTTATAGGCGATCAATAGTTTTTTTTGTACGAGGCTGTCGACTACGATTGTAAAAAGTAAAAGAAACGGGCGATCAAAATTGGCCTTGCTATGTTATAATACCATGTAATACCTCCGTAACATCGGGAAACCGTCAACTTTTTCTTTCTAAATCAGGGCTATTCATAAAGGGTATGCTAAGCCGAAAAGGGCTCATAGTACTCATCATTATGAACTTCTACTATGGGACCAACCCAAAATTCGCTAAAAAAATCAGCTGTACATTTTGTCGAGTGTCATTGACATTTTTCTATGAAACAGCTGAATTTTTTGCGAATTTTGGGTTGGTCCCGTAGTAGAAGTAGTTCATAATGAGTAACAATGAGCTCGTTTCGGTTTAGCATATCCTTTATGAATAACCCTATATACAGAGCGGCAATCTGTCAGATGGATTACATCATCTAATAAATAAGAAAATTGACATTGGTTAGCATTCAGTATGCTGCATGATTTAGCATCCAGTCGTCTCAAATAGCAAACAGTCGTCTGGCCACCTGCAACCCTTGGTGTTGACGATGTTTTGTCAGTCTGGAGAGGTGTTTGTAGACTCTACTCGTTTTCCTTATTACTAATTACCTACTAATTATCTATTAACAGACAAATTAAAAACCGGCCAAGTGTAAGTCGGACTCGCACACGAAAGGTTCCGTACCATTATCTATAAAAACGGCCGAAAAATCACGTTTCTTGTGAATGAGCCCCCGTCAAATATTTATTTTATTCAATTTTTAGTATTTGTTTTAATAGCGGCAACAGAAATACATCATCTGTGAATATTTCAACTGTCTAACTATCACGGTTCATAAGACAGACGGGCAGATAGACAGACAGACGGACCGCGGAGTCTTAGTAATAGGGTCCTGTTTACTCTTTCGGTACGGAAGCCTAAAAATAACTTCCGTCAAATTAAAAGATAACAAAGCAAAAGTATTAAATATCAGACCGAATGTTATTGGATCGTGTCTTTGTGTGTGTTTCATTTCATGGCATCCCCGACATAGGGAGTCCGGAATCCTAATAGCGAGACGTAAGTGTAGAGCGTTTTTAATATAGGAAGCGAGCTCGTGTATATTTTAACTTGACTACTGCGGAGACAAAAGGAAGGTTCTGTTATAGCGGTCTTTTATTATTCAATGCTATTCAATGGCTGGCTCTTTGTGTGTTTAGCATCGAAATGTATAAACCCAACTTTTTTATGTCGGTGGTATTTAGACACATACGTCTCACCATACCGCCTAAACTAGGTACTCATTCGATTGAGATGAATAAGATGTGTCAATCGTTTTGTTATTCTAAGAAAATTCTGCAATCATAAATATAAATATTGTTAAAAATATTTATTTCGAAATTATAAGTAGGTAGGTATAGTTTCCTCCGAATTTGAAGCGCCCTTACAGCTTGTACCGTGACATTTAGTTTAGAAGAACAAATGCGTACTGTACATTGGCAATAAATAATTATCAGCAATCGGGTTACGGATTTTAAACATTTTACGTCTGTAGGCTTGTTGGTTTTATTGTTCTTGTGTTTTTACTTTGATATCTTATTGATTAGGAAGCAGCTTTATTTATATTTATAACCTGGTATACTCGTATTTTTGTGCAGTTCTGCTTCACGATATCGTACCGGCGCGAGAGCCAGCGGCAGTACGAGCTGCGCGCCGCCTCCGAGGTGGACTGCGTGCACTGGGTGGACGCCGTGCGGGAGGCGAGGTTAGTGCACACTACTACTTACCTAGCTGTTCTGTGACACTACTATTCTACCGTCTTAAGTCCAAGAGCGGTATCTCAAAAAGAAAAAAAAAAAAGCTTGAACAATACGCATAATATATGATGCATAAAAAAACCGAAACCATTTTTTTTAGATATCGCTCTTTGGCTTAGGACAGCAGCAGCAGTACTTACTCTAGGTGCATTTAGTACCCGTACACGAAACGTAATGGTATAGAATAAATTTACAACTACACCGATCAACACAGAATCGATGAAAACGGTTGGATGTTTTCTAAAGTTCAACTATGTAATAAGTGTCTAAGTATTTCTTTTCTTTGATATTGTGTTGATCGGAAGTAGTTGGTGTATGCGTATAATCTACATTATTTTAGAAAGATTGTGAATAGCTTCACGTCTAAAATCTCATTTAGAAAAGCCATCTAACGGTCTCCGATAAAACCATACGAAACCTGTCAAAATTCATCAATACAAAATACCTGAATAGCGTGGACCGATCGCAAAATTAATCCCCAAAGGAAAATCGTCCAAAAATCGCGGACAAAGCATCACGCCCATACACCCGCCCTATCATATCACATCATACGTTCCACGCCGACTCCAATATCCCTAAAACGAGAGTACCAAGCAACGGCGACGAATTTAACTCGTTCATGCTAATAAAATGCTCTCCCGGGCACAATAACAGCGGAAATTCACACAAACCTACCTTCAAATTGAACGGAGGTTTATTTTCTGCGGACCTTTGTGAAATTCAACCTTAGGCCTTATAAATAAAGTTCGAAATGGTAAAAAAAATGATGTCACCTGCGGCAATAGTGATATAGGAAGCCAGGGTAGCGTCCACGGAAGCGTGTGTTCCGCACGCGATATAAGCATTTGCATGACATGACTAGGACGTTTGCAGTAAAATATGGCTCGAAAAAAAGGTTTGGACTTGAAGAGCAATAATATTTTTGTTATTAGCCCCCGACGCAAACAGTGAGGTGCTATAAGCTAAACGTGTATATCTGCGTGTCTGTCTGTATCTGTAGCATCGTAGCTCCCAAATGTATTTTTTTTATTATTTAACTGTTTTGTGAGAACTATAGCGAGAAATGTACCTTATTCAAGATCGAGTGCGAGCGAGTGCGCGAGTATGTGTTCGATTTATAATTCAAGACAGACTGTCCAACAGCTTTTTACGGGGTTACCTTTAAAGGAACCCATAAATTAATTACTTAAAATGAATCTGAAAGACGGAAGAAATTGATCCTAAATCGCCTCATTATCGTTCCGTCGTTTATTAATGTTCCCAAGTAACAATAAACGAAAGCTTTTAATCCGGTGGTTGTCAAATCATTATAGCCACGTAATCTATAAGGTATAATTAAGTTCCGGAACAAACTTGATTGGATAAGTGATAGCAATTACGGTTACCCATGTAGCTGATATAATATCAATGTCAACCGAGGGCAATCTCTAGGACTAGAATTTTGTAGTTCGACAATACGTAAACTAGTTAACTAAGTTTTGTTTAAAAAAAATGTAACCACCTAATATGGTATGAACCTCGGGTCTTAAAATAAATCTAACAATATCTTGAAATTTCAAACCAATCTAGTAGTTTACATAGAGACAGGCTGTTTTCTTTTTTGTTTGTAATTTCTGGTGTGAACAAAAAATAGTTTGTCTATCTATATAACAGACAATCTTCTTCTTCGAGTCTCAATCCTATCAGAGGTTGGACTACATTAGGCCAATCTTGACTCTCGAGGCTGCTGTTTTGAAGAGCGAGGTGGGACTGCACCCAAATCAGATTCAATTCATCTATTTTAGATCAATGTCCATAAAACAGAGAATGAAACACCCGAAAAACCTCATCCTCCTTTCGTCCAGTCGGGTAAAAATCATTAAAACCCCGAGCACAACCACAGATATAGTAAACCTTAATCCCAATTTCCTAGCCGCCGCATTAACTTCTCCGATAGACACCCGACGAATCAAATCTGAAGCTTTCGAAATTCGAACATCGATCGGTATCGGAGCACCCTGAGCCACAGTATACGTACCACTACCTTACACAGGCGCGGATCTAGAATGTTTTCATGAGGGGGAGCTGGGAGAGTCTTGTGTCGAATTATCTTTTATTGGACCTATCAGATTTGTAAATAAATAAAATGGTTATTTAAAACGTATTTACAACAACAAGCTTTTATCGCATTGTCATCGGACCCTTAAACCACCCTTAAAATCAAGATGGCGGAAAGTCCAAGACCACTGGGAATTCGAAAAACGAAATGTAGACTCCCAGTGACCCCCTCTAACGAATTCCGAAGGAAAAATTCTACTTTTAATTTTTCCTGGGTAAAATAACAATTCGGCTGTGCTATAAGTAATATTTACGCGAGTATTCCCGTGTTAATTATAACAAAATGGTTCAGAATATACATTACACAGGCACATTACATACATACGCAGCAAGTTATATAAAAGCTTGTAAAAAGTAATTATTCTATGGTTTGGTTAAAATCTATTGAGGTAGATAAACAAATAGCAATTCTACTATAATAATATAAACTATAAAATAAAGGTAAATAAAAAAATTTTAAACATGATAAAGTAGCCAATTATTGTTAAAAAACATACTGTAATAAATGAATAACAATTTTTTTTTGAAATTACAAAATTTTGTTCTAGAATCAGGGATGGGGGTTAGAGTCATGGTATGCCCCCGTTGCCCCTCCTCTGCATCCGCGCCAGACACGAAGGGTTATTCAATAACCGTCCGACCGACGCCAAATGAGGGATCCCTTTAAAACTTAATTCGACGGATGGGACAGGAAGCAGATTCAATGAGTTAGGATGAAGTGATCATTCATTACTGTCCTGTACAATACAATAATACTTTATTAACACCACTAGAGTGAGTGAGAGTGAGTTAGAGTGGAGACCACGGATCGGGAAACGTAGAGTAGGGCGCCTGCGGCCAGGTGGAGCGACGAGCTGCGTAAGGCGGGAGGTAGCAAGTGGATTCGGAAGGCAGAAGATCGTGCCTTGTGGCGTTCTTTTTGTTTAAGCAGTGAACAAAAATAAGATAGGTTGATTATGATGAACACCACAAAACCAATGAGTACTTAATCAATGAGTTCTTTGGAACTTATGTCCGTAATTACATACCGCTGGCGTTTCGGTGAAGGAAAACATCGTGAGAAAACCTGCATGCTGGTGGAATACGTCCTGTTCATCCTTCAAGGGTTAGACCTTGTATCCTAGCAGTGGGATGATTAAAGGTTGAGTAGTAGTATAATAGTAATAACAACAAAACAAACAAAATTTAATTTCTAACCAATTTTAACTCCGATACGTCACAATCACAATAATACCTACATACGTATAACCCGGTCACATTATCTCGAGACCTGGCGTCGTCGTAAAAGTCCAAACGTAACAATGAAATGTTTAAAAATATACCACGAAAACAAGTCCACGAGTATCGGCAACGAAAGTGCTAACCGTACTGACGCGCCGGGGCGAGCGCGGGGAGGTGAAAGGAGAACGGGGCGGGAGGTTCGCATTCCAGCGAGGTTTCGAGATAATGTGACCGGGCTATATATCAATTGTCATCATCGAAATGGTTTGTCAGATATGGTATGGTATGTCTGACACAAATGTGATTTGAGGTTCGTCTTGATAAACACAAAAAATTTTTCAAGGACGGTGATGGTAACAAATAAATAAATAAATAATAAATAAACGTTTCACACATAGCTCCCCAATAGGAATAAATCCTGTGTCGGGGATGCCATGGAACACAAACAAAGACAAGGACAACTAACACCCAGACCCAGAGCAGATATTTAAATTCATCATTCAGACATCTGCCCGGCCGGGAATCGAACCCGGGACCTTTGGCTTATAAAGGCGGATACACTGAGCCAAACAGGCCGACTAAATAAATAACAGAACCGCCACAAATACGCCACGTCACAAAACAGTAGAAATAAAAGAGTATCATTGTTGACGTCACGCTGGTCCACCGTCCAAAGTAATAGGGAATGTTATTCCGTCGATATTTTTCCATTTATTTTCCGTCCACCTGTCCGATTGCATTTCTGATGAGCGGTGCCGCGGGGACGGATTAAGGGCACCGCAACCCTGACCCGGAGGCTGCGCTTCAAGGCTCGGCAACAATATCGCTGGTTCGCTCGGAGATATAAAAGCGGTAGATTGCGTACGCTAACAGAATTTTTGGTAATACGGTTCGGACTCTCACGATATCACAGGTTTTAATTCTAGGTGATAATAAAAGTAGAAGATAGTAGTTGTGGTTTTGAAATAGTTCATGGACTCCTCATACTGTGTGAGATAAGTAGCTGCGCCCAGCGGTTGTACTCGGCCAAACCAAACCTGCATACCAAGTTTTATACAAATCCGTTCAGCCATTTTTGTGTGATTGAGTAACCAGTCTAACAACAAACATACTATCTAAATAAATAACCTCTGACGCAGCACGAGATCTGTTCAACTGTGTGAGTCAACTCAAGTGATCACCTTTCCTTTTTTTTTTTGTTAAATATCTTTTACCATCTTTTTTTAATTTAACTGTCATGTCTATACTAATATAATATTATAAAGAGGAAAGATTTGTATTTTTGTATTTTTGGATGTTTGTGTGGAATAAACTCAAAAACTACTGGACCGATTTCAAAAATTCTTTCACCATTCGAATGCTACATTATCCCAAAGTGACATAGGCTATATTTTTTTTTTATCCACAGCGAAGCGTGGCAGGGAACAGCTAGTATGTTATAAAAGTCCCAAACCAAAAATAGAAATTAAAAAAAATAATTAAATAAATAACATTAATTTAAAAATAATATTGGTTGGATATTACTCATCTCTCATCTCCATTAGCTATTTCGCACAATAATACGAATAAATAAAAATAAACTGAAATAATATTGGAAAGTAACAAAATATTTGCACTAAGCAAACGACTTGTCTACGCGATCACTATCTCGTAGACGTCATAGACAACATCTACGTTGTTGTAGACCGTCTACGTTGTAGAGCTTCTACGATGTAGATCGTCTACGGCGTAGGTCTACTACGAACTACGAAGGACGGGTAGTAAATTGTAGCTAGGTAGTCTATTGTATGTAAAATATTCTTCAGATTTTGAAAAACATTTAGATGCAATAAAATTATTTAACCTAACTGATTGCACCTCATTAATTTGTCTTTATTTTTTTTTTCAAAAAGTGCTTTAAGAAAATTGAGGCAAGAAAAAATTACCCGTATTTGTATATCTTTTAAACGTTTCTGAAGATCGTAACAATTAATCCGTCTTCGTCAGCTATGCGAGAATATACTCTCATCAAGCTAGCATGGCACACATTATTATATTTTACAAGCTTTTCTATAATGTATGTAACATATAGGTATATATAGCTATATGTTTGTTCGGGTGGAATCTTGTAACTCAATTTTGAACCACTCCCGATGTCCGATTGAGCTGAAATTTGGTATACGTGTGTAACTCTGATGAAAATGGAATAAAAGCTTTTTAAAATTGACTTATTTATGCTACGAGGAAACGAAAACAAAACATGTGTCGACTGTTAAAAGTTAACAAGGCGGCATTCCTGAGTGGATCTAGGTCGTAGGATTAGCGCCTAGGCCGAGACCTGTCATGTAACAACTACTTCATATACTATGTAAGATGCGTTTACTACCACACCACTACTTGTTATACTATACTAGTAACAAAAGTACTAATTTTTACCGATAACTAGATAGTAGTTATCTGTAAAAATTAGATTCAAATATATTTTTGGTCACCAATTGAAATTAGAAAAAAAACTAAGACTAAGTTAAATTATATTCGGTAGTACCTACCTAAGCTACCTACATATAATATTTTGAGTATTATTGGATTATATTAGAGTATTTGCAACTGTCCTGCAACTGAAAGCTGTCCTTTGAAACAATCATTGATCTGTATCAAAGGTTTCAATGCTGTCCATTGAATTTTTTTTTTTTTTTTAAGTAATTGAGTGAGGAGACGAGTAAATCGCTCGCCTGATGTTAAACGTCACGTTTGCCTATAACAGGTCTGCGCTACCCAGAATTTTGAACTCACAGAATTCAAGACCCTGCGCGGCACAGCACTGCGCTCGTCACCCTGAGATATAAGTTGTTTGATCTCCCATTTGCCCTGTAATTTCACTGGAAACAATGCCCTTCCAACCGGAACACAGTAATGTTTGCACATTACTGCTTGGCAGTGGAATAACTGGCAAAGGTGTGGTACTTCCCCAGGCGGGCTCTGCAAAAGAGCCCTACCACTACAATATAAATTGTTTCAATAGACAACATTGTTTTCAAAACTGTATTATATTCCCAAAGTCCCCATTTCATTGGCAGACCTATCTATTTTAAACTAGCAGTTCTGTGAACAGATTCCCCGCGATCAGGTTTTTTTCTTCATTCATTGATTAAAAGGCTAAAAGGCAATGTCATCATTTTATGTGCTCTTATTACAAATTCTTGTTTAAAATGAAATACCCAAATATTTCTGCAAACTATTATCAGAATCGAACGGTAAATTGAACCGCAGCCATTTTCCCCCTCTTTGAGGTTTGCAGGCAAACGTGACGTTTAATATCAGGCGAGCAATTTGCTCGTCTCGTCACTCAATAGCACAAAAAAGCTGTTGCAGAGACACTTTGCCCGCTCGGTCATATACACCGAAGTCGGATTATGATCGATGGTCATATATAATTTTATTTCTATGAAATGTACATTTTGCCTTTGATATGCGTAGATTTGACGATTGTGACTTAATCCGCAGTCTCGCTTGACCCTTAACATTTTTCAGCTGACCCGATCGATATCTTCCGTAGCTGCAATAGTACAATCAATTAGCAACAGGATAAATGAAAAGCACTCTGTGAGATTGGGGCTGTGCCGCGAACTTTTAGCGCGAGCCAAATCGGACTGGCTTTCATCTCGCTCAGTCAGCTATACAAAGTTATACAGAAAGGTATGCTAAGCCGAAAAGGGCTCGTAGTACTCATCATTACGAACAACTTGTATTAAGGGATCAACTCGGAATTCGCAAAAAATATCAGCTGTCCCATAGAAAAATGTCTACGCCACTCGGCAAAATGTATGGAACAGCTGAATAGTTTTTCGCGATTTCCGGGTTGGTCCCATAATAAAAGTTGTTCATAATGATGAGTACTATGAGCTCTTTTCGGCTTAGCCTACCCTTTCCGTATAATCCTGGAGAAAAAACACGACAAAAGCCAACGCGATTAATTTCAGGCACGCGCAAAGAGTTCGCAGTACGGCTCCTGGTCTAGTCTACCCCGGACCTGCGGTAGTCCCGGTAATATGGATAAATTATTTCACCTTCCCGATAGCGACGGCATCGGCATTTACCGGGGTAGATAATAGATCAAGTTTCAGTTTCCCCGGTGACGCATTTAACAAATCAAATTGTCCAGATAAAAAGTAAGTGTAGGCCCAGTGGCTAGCCCTTTTTTTTTTTTTTTTTGGGGGGGGGTGGGAAATCATCAAATGACCCCTCCCACTCTTGGGCAGAGCGGAAGGGAGTGTCAGACTTCTACTGACCAAAAACCACCCATGTTCCTTCTACGCCCTTGAAACGCCGAGGCCGCGGTAACTTCTACCCGCAGCCCCGACGGGCATGGGCCCTTTCGGGCCCCTTCCATGTTGCTGACATCTCTTTGAGGCGCGCGTGGAACACGAACGCGCCGTCGACACGGCCTGTGTCGTCATAAGACGGACGGACAGCGAGCTAGACAGTGGCTAGCCCTGGCGTTACAATTTTAAACCGCCATAAGACCTCTAAAATGTGAGGCCACCGGGCTGTCTGACAAGACTTGGTGGTTGTTGTTATAATACAAACAACCGCCAAGCTATTAAGCTATTAGAGGTAATATCTACGCACCGAAAAAGGAATGACACCCGAAGATTCATCAAAATTCATCGAATGTAACTCCTGTTCCGTGATGTGTGTTTTCCTGTTTCCTGATCGATGCGACGGAGCGATCTCCGGAGACCGGGAGTCATGTCGTAAAATTCACTTATCGGAGTTTAAATCTCAATCTCAGGATTGTAATTTGGAAGCTGCTATGTTAGGTTGTGATCGATGACATCAAAGAGCGTTTATTCTGGCGCTGTCGATACAGGGACAAAAAATCAGCTGTTCCATTGAAAAATGTCAATGACACTCGACAAAATATATGGAACAGCTGTTTTTTGACATGGCAATGTTTAATAAATCGATGAACGCCGGCTGCACGCACGAAAAAGTGTCCCGTTACGCTCATTGTGACGTCACGATCGGAGCGAGAAAAGTATGCAATCATTTCATCAATGTTTTGTTATGACGTTGTCACGTTAAACTTTCGTCCGTAAACCGACTTTACAGACAACCAATTTTGTTTTTCGCGAATCCCGGGTTGTTCTCATAGTAAAAGTTGTTTATAATGATGAGTAGATACCTATTACTCCTACTATGACCCTGTTTCGGTTTAGCATACCCTTTTCTTAAAACCCTGTATTTTCTTGGAAATCTTGCTCTCACCATATCGCTCATGAAAGGAGATACTATCAAATAGTTTCGTTCTCTCTTTTTCAAACTTCTTTTTTAACACGCTTTTATTAGTGTCACCTGTAGGTATGTTTGTAACCGACCCTTCTGGACTCGATTTTGTCCTACTTTGAACGATCAGATTTAATTCAAACTTTGCACACCTGTCAAAGACCGATGACAATGCGTGTTTTTTAGTTTTTAAACTATAATTGGTGACAATTTAATAATCTCGATCGCGTCAGAATAAGGGTGTTAGGTGGGATCGGTCTGAAGGTACCCTTGACCCAGATCCGTGGATCGGGAAGCGAGAACAAAGCGTCGCCGACTGTCGTCGGCTCTTGAGTCTTGTATGCCTTTTCATTGTAAACCTAGCGCCGTGATTCTACATTCTCTTCTCTATGGTTTCCCCGTAAATCCAGCGAGCGTTCTCAGGGAAGTCTTTTTCGATTTTCTAAAACTCTTTCTGCTTTTCGACGAGATTGTATTTCACATAATGTATAGGTATACCATATTCCAGGACAGAGAGTCTCGTATCCTATCCTACGTTCTTATTCCAGAATATGCTTTTAATTATTGCTATTGCCACCAACATACCTACTAATTACTTACGTATTCGATAAAATAATATGAAACGTTCTAAACAGATTTTTTAAACAGTTTTCTATCACATACATACTTGTTGCATAATTTATGCTCGAGGTACAGTTTTGACCTCATAAAAGCGTAGCACCCGGTCGCGAAGTTCAATACTCGCTGAGTCAACATCGTTTCCAAACTTTACTTTTATCAAATTAACCAAAACCAAAGCAAGCAGATCGTATCTCCCTGCAAATATTTACCCCACACTCCCCGAAACCGTTTAGAAGTTCTTCGAGTTATTACAAGAAGGGGCGAAGCGGGCAAAGCGTTGGGAGACTTATTACATATTCTAGCTGGCTTATAATTTAGGCAGGGAATATTCACGCAAGCCTTGCCTTGGCTCAGATAGATCATTATTTATTATAATGCGCGGTTAAGGTACGTTTTTACTGAGACTAGCGGAAAAATGTTCCTAATTTTTTGTTCTATTTTTTAAAAGTTGGGTCTGTGAGTCTCTGCTGCAATTGCTAAAAAGCAGATTTCATGTAAGCTATTGTCTATCTTGTTTATTACTCCAATTTTCTAGTGTACATAATAAATAGGTTCTGTCTGTATATCTATCAAGTCTAACCTTTTATACCGGCAAATGTTTCAACATGACGGGAACAGAAAGGTTTACTTGACCTGCACGTTACTTATAAATTTTATAATACCCTTCGAAGTAACTACATCGTACACTCTACTGAACTTTTCTTATTCAATTTCGTTTGAGCTTCAACCAATCCCATGTGACGACAAAGGTAAACTCACTGGGCGGGACGGATGCTCATTCCGCTCGAGCGCGCTCAGTGAAGACGCACCTTAACAAGGGCGAGGTTACACGATGCAAGAGACATTCCCGTGATGTAATATTTATGAATGTATCGCCTCTCTGGGAACTTTGGAGATGAATTTGGAAGAAAAGGTTCTGAAGCGAATAGAAGGCGATAATGGAGCTGATGTTTTGGGTGGGGCAGGCCGTGAGTACTGTGACATGGCTGGTGCGCAGTCAGTGTACATTCAAGCAATAAATCAATGCCCTTTTTATCATACTACTTATTCTATTTAATTTTTAATGTTTTGTCTGGATTAATTTGACGTATAAGTACTTATTATTAGTACGAATAAATGAAAATGAATACAAAATGTGGAATGAGCTGAACCTGCAGTATACGAATACTACCAATCTTAGGTTCTTCAACAGATCTGTTTATAGTCTTAAAAGTCCGGTACCTTAGCTATGCCTCCGGTGTTGAAAGTCCAAAGGCAAAGCTTACCATCAGGCGGCCTGTTAACTATCTAAATATCTATATCTACCAATATATAATTCAATTTGATACCATATATACATACATAAGTATCAAACCCTAGTAGCTGGAGCTTAGATCACAAGCTATTTATAATATTTGATGTGGTCACAAAGAGTAGGCTGCGTTTATACGATTTCTCTATAAATAGTGACGGTTTGATGCCGTCTTATGTAATGGCTACTGTATTTATTATTAGGGGTTTGTTTTATAGAGTAGTTACGAGTAAGAGAACGTACCCGTACTGTAATACGTTACCCATTTAGGGGGGGGGGGGGGGTCTTTTAAAATACCACGCTTGGTCACACGGGAAGGGGAGGGGGTGGGTTACGTTTTCTCTAGAAAAATCTCATGTGTTTCCTTCTTGATAATATTTTTTTCATTTATAATAATTAATTAATTAAAGACAAACGTGAGTCAAAATAACTTTTTCTTTGCAAAAAATGATTTAAAATCATAATTCTGAATTACGTGATTACTCGAGGGGGAAGAGGGAGGGGGGGGGGGGGGTTAAAAATGTAAAAAATGGGTCACATAGTACGGGTGCGTTCCATAACTACCTACTTGATTTTATTTTATTCAGTTTATACTTGATAAAGGATCGGCCTGAATTTTGGCAATCCGTCCTGGATTACGAGAATTTAAGCCGAATATGTTTTTCTCGTTGTGACTACAGGGTTATAAGAAAAGGGTATGCTAAGCCGAAAAGAGCTTTTATTACTCATCATTATGAACGACTTTTACTATGGGACCAACACTCAAACTGACAAATCAGCTGTTTCATAGAAAAATGTCAGGACAAAATGTATGGGACAGCTGTTTTTTTTCGCGATTTCAGGGTTGGCCCACAGTAAAAGTTATTCATAATAGGCGTGACGAAAGATTTTAAAATCCTCTTCCATAATGTGAGTACACATTTACTATTTACAAAAAAGCCTTTATTTCGGTAATAAACTTAAGTTCAACGAAGTTTGAAGCCATTTTTCACATATTTTTTCAACAGTGCCCGAAAACAGCTTGCTTGTGTCATGGCGTCGATTTGACGTCACGGCTAGTAAACATGTCATTGTGTCTATGCGTGATGAGCGGCGGATGACCTGAGTTCACTGAAGAGTGACGTCATACGCTGTGATTGTTGTTTCTGACAAGATGGCCGATTGCTGTATTTTAATGTTTTAATTTATTGAAAATCTTAATAATCTGTTTTTTTAAAATAAAACTAAACATGTGTTTTAAATTTTTTTAATCAGGCTAGTCCCCTGAAAGCATTGAATTGGCGATTGTTTGATACTGTCGTCATGCCTATTATGAGTACTACGAGCCCTTTTCGGCTTAGCATACCCTTTCCTTACAGCCCTGTATGAAATATGAATATGAATGAATTCGTGGAAAGAGCGAATACGCCAATTCAAAAAATTCAGAAGAGAAGATTGCTGGTAGCTTGTTATGATAGGCTGAAAGATTTTCTGTGAAATAATTTAATTCTGTAAAATAGATTCACGTTTCAGTAAAATATATAGAAAAGTAGCTGACTCGACAGACGTTGTCCTGTCTTAACGATGACTATTTAATTCGAATTGGTAAAAAAAGCCATTGCGTCAATTCTATGTCAAATGTCAAAAGTTACATTAAAAAAGTTTACATTGTCCAAAGCGCTAAAGTGAAATTATGGTTTAAGTATTTTTAAATTTTCTAATTTTTCATGATTTTTTTACTATAAATTGAGATGTGAGCTATCCTATCTCCTAAGTTGATCGAACTGCACCCGGTGTGCAAATTTGATTGAAATCGGTTAAGTACTTTAGGAGTCTATAGCGGACAAACAACGTGACACGTAATTTATGTATATTATAAGAAGATATTCGAAAGGTGATATTTGCTCTATTTATAAAACGGCGACGATATGGGATGAAAGAAATTGTAAAAAAGAGGTAGAGATTTCTTTGATGGTAAATGTCATGCTCTTTAGGTCTTTGGTACTTACATTGCGATCATCAATAGATAAACTCTTTAGCCGGCGACTGACCTGTAACATTTCGTCGTAACGTAACGTTACGTTACGACGAAATGTTGCAGGTCAGTACAGCGAGCCGATCCGCTCGCTCATAGCGCCGCGTGCTCCACCACGCTCGCTTCGAATGCTACGTTACGGCAAAATGCTCAGTAGGCCTAGCACAACTACGACGTAAACTTACGTAGCGAGTATTTGATAGAAAAGTGTATGCCATTTACGCCTGTCAAGAGCGCCCCTGACGGGCGTAAATGGCGTACCTATACTTTTCTGTCGAATACTCGCTACGTAAGTTTACGTCAAAGTTGTGCTAGATACACAGGTCAGTCGCCGGCTTTTATTGTTCACATCAAAAATTACAGACAAAAAGGATCACAAAATTTAAAACTAGTGCACAACTGGCGGCCTTATCGCTCCTAGTTCTACTTATGTTTACTGATAATAAGATAAAAAAATAAGTCAAGTTAAAGATCTGTCAGAATTGCCTCGACAGTCTCATTAAATTCAAATTATATTTCAAAACCTTTCAGCTTGTGAATTTATGTAATTAGATTCAGTCGTATTCTACATATTAATTAGTATTCCCGATCCGTCTGTATATCTCACATTTGTTATTCTAGGGACAGAATACCACCAGCTGCGTCCTCAAAGACGATTGTTATCACTCCCATACATTATCCTATCATAACCACCGGTCTACCTGCGGCAACAGATAAACCTAGAGGGAAAGAGCATTGCGTCAGATTTTGTGAAGCCAAGAACTCCTCTACTATGGAAACTAGGTTTTGACATATTTTGTTATAATTAGCACGAGAATACCAACTCAGTGCCAGGCGAGACGCAACCGCGACCGCGGCACGCTTGAAGAAGGTCACCGAATGCGATCGAAATTAGTCGTAGTAAACGACTTAATTTTTTATGTGACTATTCTTGTGTTAAGTATAACAAAACTCCTCTACTCTTGCGCATAGGTACGAGTACGTAGGTACAGAAGCTACAATGCCGCGAGTAAGGAAGTATTGATTTGACAATGTGTGCGTCTTGTGTACGTAAGCGCGAAATTTAAGTTCTTGGCTTCACCCAAATCCAATATTGCACACCCCGTTTTTCTATTTATTTTATCTATTCTCTCAATCTTAAGATTGCCTGGAAGAGATCGCTCTTAGCGATAAGGCCAGTTGTCTCACTAGTTTTAAGTGTTATAATCCTTTTGTTTGTAATTTCTAGTGAAACAATAAAGAGTTAATCTATCTATTTATCAAACGCAGTGCTCTATCTTTATTTCTGGTTTATCTGGGCTGTGGCATGAAACGCGAGAGGTTGCCACGGGAACCGGGTCGAGGACGTGACATTTGCCCAGCGACACAGAATAGGTAGTAGTTCAGGCCGAGCGTGACATCACGGACCGGTATCTATACATTGGACTGAATTCTTTTGTAAAAATAAAAAACTGCGGTTATTATTTGATTAACTGCGTAGAGCGGTTTTACGCGTGTTCTTTATAGTGTTTAGTGTTTTTTGACAAATCAAATGTTATGGTCAAATAAATTAATTAGGATAATTAGATACTGTGATTGGCTTTTTAATTTTGACACTTAAAGTAACAATTTATTTGTTTCTTTTTCATTTATTTTTTATGACGAAATGAACGATTCACATACTCGTATAATATATTTGCCTCAAAAAATTATTTAAGAAAATAAAAGACAGGAATGAAAACAGAAAAAAAGATGCTTTATTTTCATTACTATAGACATTCCCATTGAGATACCTTTTGAATTTATTTTTAAAAAATCTTTTTAAAAACATCTTAGATCTATTACAGCTGAACTCTATCTACCTTTTCCAACCCGCCCCTTGAAATTCGAGCCATCCAAACTGCTAAAAAAATAAGGACAAAGAGAAAATACTCCATAAAATTCCCATAAAATTAAAAAGCCGCCAAGCTGTGACGGAAGTGGTAATAAATTACCACAGCTCACCGAGCGGGAAATTATTTACAATGTTACACTACCGCTCCGGAAGGCGGCTAATTAATTGGCGGTACGTGCGCTGCGGTGCGATGTAAAGCAAGGGGAGGTTCACGACCACTGAACAAGCAAATAATAAATTACTTAATGTAATGAAATATTTTTTAAAACAACCTTTTTTGCATTATCGTCGGAGTTTGGGCTAAAAATTAGTATAGGTATTATGTGTGGTATACAAAATTTCAGGTCAATCAGACATCGACAAATTATCACCGTTTATCTTTTATAATATGTACTAATGCTAAATTCCTGAGTTAATTCAGTAAAGTATAATAATAAGTTAGTTATAATAAGCTAAGAAAATAAATGAAAAGATTTAAAAAAATACTCTCTGACTAAAGGGTAAGTAATTTGTGGCAAGTGGTTTAAAAAAGTTAAGTTAGTGAGTTAAGATAATAAATGAAAAAGTATAAAAATTACTCTCTCTGAAATTTAAGTACTTAAAGGGTAATTTGTGGTAAGTGGTTCGAAATTCAGTTGCAGGATTTCACCCACACAGACATACGTACCTACACACAAACACACGCAAGTTTAACACGCAACGGTAAGCTAAATAAAATATAAATTGACAGGAGATATCTTACTCGTAAGTATTACGAGACTTACGAGTACCTTGAGGACTAAAATATAGGTCTAAAGGTCAGAATCAAGTTTCAGTGTCCTCCGGTCCTTAGCGTATCTTACTAGTAGTACAGACTATCCCTATTATCCTTTTCTCCTACTATTATAAATGTGAAGGTGTTCTTTTGGTTTCTTTGCTACTCTTCGATTTAGTTCAAGATCTGTTAAAAGATTCATACTTACTTTTTTTCCGAAAAAAAAAATTAAAACCCCATAGCGTTATCTATTAGTTTACACTTTACATTACGTCGTCTCAGTGCTTGTTTGGTCTATCTACCATTGGTTATTTTTTACAGTAGACGAGTTTCTTTCTCTATTTTAAAAAAGGAGCTATAATTATAAGATTTGAAAATCTTTCATAATACATTGGTTACCTTTAAATTGATTTTTATAATTATCATCTATGGATGGTAATTAATTATACCTTATTTTACAGTTTTTATTTGGAGATAGGACAAACATGCACAAATATAATTACGAATGTGGAGTAAGAACATTATCACATTAGAGATAGACCAAAATGACTGTTCTGTTTTTGCGTGCTTATTTGTTCGATATGCCAGAAGTATATACAGGATGTATACATTTTTTTGCTATTCCTAAAAAAATATAGGTACGTTGCGCTTCGCTTAAGTTAGGAACTGACTTTTACTATAACTCACTAGAAGACAATTTACTATAACTAAACTACGTTTATTAATTGCTTTATGAATAATAATTACAAAGTAGATAAAGAGCAGGGCATTCCCATCACAAATATCCTCTGATTATTTTCAGGGAAGTCCCGAGGTAACTAACTGAAATAAAACAAATTTCATTTAATAAAATAAAATAAAATAAAATAAGTGTGTGTAAAACTCCGCCTGCTTGTGTGCGTGTCGTGTCACGTCCCGCAAAGGGTTGTGTAATTTTAAAACAGAAAATCAATTTTTGACCTTTGTATGAAAATCTAAATATGCTTATATCTTAATGAAACTTTCAGGATGTAATGGTTACAATGGATACTTTAAGATATCTCCGGCTTAGCATACCCTTTCTGAATAACCCTGTATTTATACAATCAGTAAGTTGCCGAAATAACTAATGCATTGGGATTATTATACTAGAACAGTAACACCATACCTTCAGATCATAGAAATTCAAACGGGAATCAATCCTATCCTTCTGCGTCTAGGATGACACATTGTGTTAAAAACAACACCCTGTTTCAAATTCATAACGGAATCGAGTGAAAATTAAAAAGTACTTACTGCTCAGTTTGCGGCTGCGTCTTTTTGTATTTAGTTTTGCTGCCAGTCGTAGACATATTTAATCACTTGGAACAATTCAGGCACAAACACACAGAGATTTATATGTTTTTTATTGTTTTTTTCCGAGAGCGACGAAGTGGTCCCTGTGATGACTTCTGACACAATGATAAATCAAAAAAAATGGCGGACATGGCGTCACGGACTATGATTGGTTAATTGCGTGGACAAAGAACACTTTAAGAGCACTTAAATTCTTTGACGAAGTAGGATATAAAACAAATACTGGACAAAGAACAAACAAGCACAAAATTTTCATTGCGGTGTCGTGTCATAAATAAAATTCAAATTATTTTTTTTGTTGTTCTTTATGAAAAAATTGTAAGTTTTTCTTAACAAACAGGATTGAAATTTAAGTCTTAACAAAACTGCATTTAAAGTTCATTTTCGGTAAATTTGGTCGGTCGATAGGCCAAACAAGCACTGGGACGATTAGGTAAAGTTGGACAGGAGGTACAATAAAGTAGATATCTTAGGTATATCTAAGGTTTATTTAAACTCATACATGAGTTGTGGACTAACATTGTGTTTGAAGAGTAAAATTTACAAATTTTAAAATAAAGCCGTTCTGATAAGGCTTTAAGTATCTACGAGTAGATCTAAGTATTTGTACCAACACTAATATCATTAATATCCCAAGCGGGACGTCAGGGACGTCGGGACGTATCACCCCCACTTAGAATTATAATCATTAATATCAAAATGATTAATCCTCAATCATATTTGGTAGCACATCAACCATAACAAATCTTCCCACATTTGTCAATGCGTGTGACCGCGGCCGAGCTCGTTCTCGTAATATACAAACAGGGTGAAAAGTGAGGGCATGTCTCCATCAGCGTGATTAAGCGACAATCTCGGCGATCTCCGCTGACGGATGGACCGCGTCTGCACTCTGCCAGGTCAAACGACCAAACTGTGGCGGCAAAGTTTTCCTCTAATTTAATTTTTGCTTCCGTACTACGTGAGTCGTGAATATTAATACATTTAAAGCTCCTGCTTTTTACTGATTTAGCTTTTAAAGCAATTAAATAAAGTGTTTCACTAATGGACAGGATTAACATAGGACTGATATAATATATTATGAGTGGCGTACAAAGAGAGGCCTATTCTCAGCCGCGGGTAATGACTGATGATGATGATTTCACTAATGGAATGACATTGGCTAGCATTATAAATATGATGCACGAAAAATTATGCAGTAGCTATCTATCTTTTCAAGATTGAACAATATTGAGCTAGATGTAAAGCTCTTTGGATTCATCTGCGCGAATCTCGCCGTTCTCGCGCCGTGATGGATCAATGTCGTGCCAACTGGGGTCAAATAACACGACACGTTTTTATTTTAAACTAGCTGTTCCCTGCCACGCTTCGCTGTGGATAAAAAAAAAAATATAGCCTATGTCACTTTGGGATAATTCGAATGGTGAAAGAATTTTTGAAATCGGTCCAGTAGTTTTTGAGTTTATTCCACACAAACATCCAAAAATACAAATCTTTCCTCTTTATAATATTATAGTATAGACTTCGTACTGCCATACAGTACTTCTCTATGGTACTGCCTAATTAAATATAAACACTGCACAAAACACTTTTTACAATTTTATACATATAATATTTTACAAATATAGGTACGAATTTGTTTCGTGTATCAGTTGACAAAAGCAAACTCATCCATGAAAAAAAAAACACTGACATTGACAGTTTGTTGTTGTTTCAACTTTTTTTTAATTTGATATGACTTGGAGTAAATAATAATAATAATAATCTCAATATTTTTTTTCCGTAAGAACCTTCTCCTAATCATAACAAATACAACAAAAAAAGAATTAGTGAAATCGGTCCAGCCATTCACGCGTGATGCCGTGACCAAGGAAAACGGGTTTCATTTTTATATATATAGATATATATAATATAGACAAATGGAGACGATGGGGTTGATATTTGCTTTTTACTTTGATTTCAATCTTGATCAATCTGATTAAACGTAGGTTATTGATCTACACTTTCTACAATGAGCTTGAACTTTTGTTATGATGGAAAACAACGTGAGGATGCCACATGATGGTGATAGTTATAAGTCGTTACAGGACTAATTTTTGGCACTACCTAGCCTAACAATCAAAACTTCGTAGCAAAGTCTGAGCCAAGCATGTTAAACTATGACCTCCACAGATTTGATTTTGAAAGCCAATATAGGAGTAACAATATTTCAGGCTATTTAGTTATAGCATGTCGTCAACTATAGCCAAACCGTTTATCTTAGTCCTCGCCTGCGCGGTACAGAGCGCTTAGTGTGATACACACGCGCCCGCCGCCCGCACCTTTCTCAGTCCCCTTTGTCGTCATATCCCCGCGCCTCTGTACCGCGCAGGCGAGGGCTGAGATAAACGGTTTGGCTATAGCTAAATAACCCTAGTTGACTTTCACCCCCGCCTGGGCACTATCTACACTGTCGCAATAATGAATATCAGTTCTGTTTCCCGGGCCAGTTTCAACAAGCTCCTGCTGCAGAAGGAAGAGCTGGAACAGAAGCAGCTGCACCTGCTGCAGGTTGTGGAGAGCGAGCGCACGTCGCGCTGGCAGTACGCACAGCAGTGCGACGAGCTCAGCGGCGAGGTCAAGAAGCTGCGGACAGAGGTGCCCACCTGCACTTACTAACAATATACAGTACCCGGCGATATATATTGCACATCGACCTTTGGAAAGAGACAATCGGCTTCGTAGAGCGTTATCTCTGTCTCTCACTCTATCGCACTTAAACAACGACTGACAGAACGTCACATAGGTAGTGTGCGACAGAGATAATGCTCTACTAAGCCGAAGTCTCTTTCCAAAGGTCGATGTGCAATATTTATCGCCGGGTACTGTATTTACTTTTACCGAACTGTTTGGCTTAAGTACATCCGCCTTATAGGACTGAGGTTCGATTCCCGGCCGGGCAGATCTTTGAATGATGATTTTAATATCTGCTCTGGGTCTGGGTGTTAGTGGTCTTTGTCTTTGTGTGTATTCTATGGCATCCCCGACACAGGTTATCCTAGTGGAAGCTATGAGTGTGAATCTTTATTTTATTTTAAAGAAATTCGGACTACGTGACATTAAGCCTCGTTTAAGTTTAGTTTAGTGTGCAATAGGGTGTCAGCAACAAAGAGCAAACGCAGGAGATACCGTTCGTGTCACTGTCACTGAATTCTTAACATGCGTTTGCTTTAAGGGATCTTGAGGGATAAGGGGTACCTATGTTAATATCTTAAGGGATCTTGTGTGATCAGGGTCACCCAAGATCCCATCAGCAGTAAGGACTTCTTAGAATCCATAATTTTCTCCCAGTTGTGCACCTACAAGAAGGAGCATGAGCCATCAACAAGGGCTGCCTCCGAGACGAGCTCGTCTCCAAGCCACTCGCCTGAAGTTGATCCTGCTGAGCTGAGGAAAATCAAGAAAGTTCAGGTAGGTACCACCAAAATTCTGCAAGTAGATTTTGAACCCAGAAATTCTAAAAAGTCAGGATTTGCTGTGTGTGATTTGCATGCAGCCTTTCTTAGAGTATCATTTATTTTCTCACAGTTTAATCAGTAACTTGTCATTTTTAACATGGATTATCTTGTAAATTTATTCGTTTATCAAGGTTAAACCTTCCTTAACTCCATCCATTTCCACACCAAATTCTATCTAAATAGATAAATATTCCCATTTTTAGAGTTTCTTCCGAGGCTGGCTGTGCAGGCGGAGATGGAAGCAGATTGTGGAACAATACATCAAGAGCCCTCACGCTGAGAGCATGAGGAAAAGGAACAGGTACCTGTTATCAGTCAGGAGATTTCTATTGAAATCTACTGGTGGTAATGTTGGACACAAACGTAGTGTAATTTCTCACAAAACTTTATTAAAGTTCCTAGAGGCAGCATTTCTGGCTAACTATTTTATAACATAAAGTAACCAAGCACAAATATGACTCAGCACAAAATTAATTTGGTTTTTAATTACAGCCTCGTTTTCAAAATGGTGGAAGCTGAGGAAGAATACCTGGAGCAAATGGAAATATTGGTAAGATCTGATAGTTTTGAGGTCATTTGTGTTGCCAAAAAGAATAACAAAAAAAACAAAGCAGTGGGTTTTTAAGATGTGGTTTGGTGACTTTCCGCTGCATCCCAGAAGATACAATGGTTTTATTAGAAAATATTAAAAAAAATTGTTCCCTTATTCCAGTGAAACTGCATATATCAAAATATTATAAAAAATTAACATTACTAAACTTCAACCAAATACCAAGCCTTCGCAATTTCCTAACCAACTAACTTCCGAAGGTGACTTGCTTCCTCCGTCCATTCAAAATGGCGGCCAGCTCCAAGAAGCCGCCGTGCACTCACGAGGACGTCAACTCCATATTCCTGAACAGCGAGACCGTGCTGTTCCTGCATCAGATCTTCTTCAAAGGGCTCACGTCTAGGATGGAGTCGTGGCCAACGCTCGTACTAGGTGACTGTCGGACGGAAAGCAGCACGGCGTGAGGAGCTCGTTTGGGGTTGTTAAAAGGATTATTGTACAGAGATAGCTAAGCCGACGAAAATAAAAATTGGCAAGAAAGCATAGGTAATAATTATGTGTTATAAAGACGGCATGGGATACATTTTATTCAATAAAGGTCCAAAAGAACCGTGGGGCTCAGATGGAATGGCCCAAATAATGTCAGCAGAGTCTTGAAAGACCAAGGATGAAATTTCATAAGTAAATTGAATTTGGAAGAGCCAAAATTCGAGGACTTTCTTCAATGTTGTGATTCGATCTTGCGTAAATGTCTAATTCATTTTCGAGCTCCTCGCTCCGTGTGTCGATAACAAACTGCCAACACTAACTGTGCCATGCCTGAATATGTTTGGATTCAATGAATTTTGTGATTTTTGTCTTCACAATATTTTTCAAAATCTTTGAGCACGAACAATTTCACTATCTGTCGCATGTACCCCAGCTGATTGGGCTTTGGCTTCATCGCTCAAAAATGAAGATGACGCCCCAAATTGTTTTCTTACCCTAAATTTTTCAATTTCACATTCCAAAACTTGTCAAATGCAACCAACACATATTTTTGCTGTAAACAAATATTTGTCTATTGTGTATTGTCTAACACATATCGCTCTTAAAATTAAATTTACAAATACTGGCATCGATTCTGCTGTACCATTTTCTAAATTATTTAATCTCTCCAAAATTAACTGCGTCTCTTTTTGTTTGTGTTTGCGAGAAGGAGACGACAACAGTTTTGGAGCAGTCGAATTTTACGCAAAATGGTCCACCATAATCGTCACCAACTTTTTCACCACAAAATTTGCACTTTCACATCGAATCAAAAGGCATGCGCACACCCACACTGCTACCTTTCTGTCTGCTTGTTACCCGAAGCAGAAAATTGTAAAGGCTCAGTACCAGCGCTGCATACAGGTGACCTGTTCGACATGCTGCTGCCCATGCTCACCATCTACCAGGAGTACGTGCGCAACCACCACTACTCGCTGCAGGTGCTCACCGAGTGCAAGCAGACGCAGCCCTTCGCGGGGCTGCTGGCGCGCCTCGAGAGCAAACCCGCCTGCCAGGCGCGGAGCCTGGAGACTTTCCTCACCTATCCTATGCATCAGGTAACGAAACGGGGTATCGGGTGCTATTTAGATCAAATTGAAGTATCAGGCGATTGAAGTGAATAAAACTCTAACGTAATTCAGTGTAATTAATTTCTACATACTTTTTATATAAGTATCTAAGCAACTCTGAGTGTTATTCTTTCTCTGATTCGCGATCTTTTGAATGCTTTATAAGCCCGCAGACTATGGCTTACTTTTGTTTACACAACAAACAAATTAATTCAAGACTATTGATCTGATAAACTTTGGGGAAGTGCTCTTGACCGCAATGTCCGCAATCTAACTTTCTTTATAGATAGGAGGGCCTTAAATATTTATTGTGACGATGAACGTATCACAGAAAAGGATGGATTTTGAAAACATGAACATGAATATGTCTAAATAAAATATTGAAGATCTGGTCTCATGTAATTTATTATTTAGTAACCTAGCCCTAGGAGTTACAATATTCCGTGTGTGGCTGACACGAACAGTACAGAACATGACACGAACTGTAGTAGGATGTAGAACGTCCTAGGTATCGAAGGCTATGAAAAGGCTGATTGATGCATTCCATGCCGATTTCGGCTACGGCGACCACATTTTCTGTTGGTAGTAGGCTACTGATGCGTCCTCACTTGGCTGATGTACCCAATTTTTTGCAGTAAATGTCCTAGAGCAGTTGCTACATATTATATGAGGAAGCCATTTACGTAATTCTATGGGATGTTGGAAGGCGGTTTGTTTTTAAGGTGTTCTCCTTTTGAGTCAAAATCACGCCTTCGATGACTCTCAAATGCATACACGTTTGTATGCGCTTGTTGTCTCCATTCTGAGCGATTCCCATAATGAGGGCTCAATCCTACACCCCTTCATATGCCTCTTCATCAGCACATCTTTATATCTCAGAAACTGGCTTCCGCTTTCACGAAATTTATATGAAAAGGCTATGACCATGCTAGGTATTTAGTTAGGTGGGTAAAGTACGGCACACTGGCACAGTAACGGGTCCGCCGCCGCCCGCAGATCCCGCGCTACATCATCACGCTGCACGAGCTGCTGGCGCACACGCCGCACGACCACGTGGAGCGCCGCTCGCTGCAGCACGCGCGCGCGCAGCTCGAGGAGCTGTCGCGGCAGATGCACGACGAGGTGAGCTGCCCGACAAAAAATTATTAAAAACGTCGTAACGTAACAAAAAAAATATGTGAGTGTACCTATGTGTTGTCTTTGCAACTGTACTGTCAATAGATGTTGGATACCGTATCATGTGACTCAAGTAGGCGAAGACAGGACCGTGGCTAGGCGTGGTGATGGCAGGTGAAGTAGAGCCCTGACAGAGTGACTGTCGTTAGCGGCGTTCTGTCAGAAGATCACCAGCCCGATGCGATGAGTCGACGAGATCAGATCCACCGCGAATCACACATGGGTGAAGTTGGTCCGAGACAGGGAAAAATGGCACCAGAGAAGAGGCCTGTACACATCAATGGGTCTACAATATACAAGCTGATGATGACTGTGTTGAGCGAATCCAGTACCGAATCCCTTAGTAATTGAAATGCCGCTCAGCACTAACTTAGCTTGTGCTATGTGCATTGTAAACACAAAGCTGTCGTTATTTTTTTCAGTTTTTCAAAAGTTTCTGCCGAAAACCTAATTCGACATCAAAATGCACACGACTGGCTCAAATCAGAATATGATGTTCTAATCGGACTTTTGTCGATGACAGGTGAGCGAGACGGAGAACCTTCGCAAGAATTTGGCTGTGGAACGCATGATCATCGAAGGGTGCGACATTTTACTGGATGTCAACCAAATCTTTATACGCCAAGGTACTTTTCATCACAATTTCGTTTCACTTTTGCTCATGTTTGACTAGAATATTTTTACTGTTATAGGTATTTTTGGATAGAGGTCATTCAGGCGTTTATATTCAAAAATTGTTAACGACAATCTTTGTGTAAGACAAAGAAGACTTGAGTTTGACCTCAATCTTTCCTGACGGTAAACAAAGCGGTGTACTCGTACAGTGGAGCTCGTTCGCTTACAAGGAATCATTCAATCTCGATTTAAGTACACTCACTCAAATACCCAGATTATATCTATCACAGAACATTCACTCAGATAAAATCTTCTGCAATCTTGCAGTTTCCATAACAAATGCGCGGCACTTAGTCGTTTGCACGTGTTGACATGAAACCAACAACGTTCCCGTACCCTTCAAAGGCTTCAGCATATTCGTCCCCCGCAGGCACGCTCTCGCAGGTGACGGGCAAGGGGCGGCGCGCCAGCACGCAGGCGCGCCAGGCCTTCCTGTTCAGCAACTACCTGCTGCTCACCACGCGCGCGCACGGGGGCCGCCTGCACCTGCCGCCCGCCGGCCGCCTGCCGCTGCACGACGCGCTGCTCATCGAGGACGTCTCCAGCCACGACGACGACGGTAGGACATCATATATACCTAGGTACATCCCGAGGACGTCTCCAACCATGACGACGACGGTAGGACATCATATATACCTAGGTACATCCCGAGGACGTCTCCAGCCACGACGACGACGGTATGACATCATGTATACCTAGGTACATCCCGAGGACGTCTCCAGCCACGACGACGACGGTAGGCCATCATATATACCTAGGTACATCCCGAGGACGTCTCCAACCATGACGACGACGGTAGGACATCATATATACCTAGGTACATCCCGAGGACGTCTCCAACCATGACGACGACGGTAGGACATCATATATACCTAGGTACATCCCGAGGACGTCTCCAGCCACGACGACGACGGTATGACATCATGTATACCTAGGTACATCCCGAGGACGTCTCCAGCCACGACGACGACGGTAGGACATCATATATACCTAGGTACATCCCGAGGACGTCTCCAGCCACGACGACGACGGTAGGACATCATATATACCTAGGTACATCCCGAGGACGTCTCCAACCATGACGACGACGGTAGGACATCATATATACCTAGTATTACCTAGGTCCATCCCGAGGACGTCTCCAACCATGACGACGACGATAGGACATCATATATACCTAGGTACATCCCGAGGACGTCTCCAGCCACGACGACGACGGTATGACATCATGTATACCTAGGTACATCCCGAGGACGTCTCCAGCCACGACGACGACGGTAGGACATCATATATACCTAGGTACATCCCGAGGACGTCTCCAACCATGACGACGACGGTAGGACATCATATATACCTAGGTACATCCCGAGGACGTCTCCAGCCACGACGACGACGGTATGACATCATGTATACCTAGGTACATCCCGAGGACGTCTCCAGCCACGACGACGACGGTAGGCCATCATATATACCTAGGTACATCCCGAGGACGTCTCCAACCATGACGACGACGGTAGGACATCATATATACCAAGGTACATCCCGAGGACGTATCCAACCATGACGACGACGGTAGGCCATCACGTATACCTAGGTACATCCCGAGGACGTCTCCAACCATGACGACGACGGTAGGCCATCATGTATACCTAGGTACATCCCGAGGACGTCTCCAACCATGACGACGACGGTAGGCCATCATGTATACCTAGGTACATCCCGAGGACGTCTCCAACCATGACGACGACGGTAGGCCATCATGTATACCTAGGTAAATCCCGAGGACGTCTCCAGCCACGACGACCACGGTAGGCCATCATGTATACCTAGGTACATCCCGAGGACGTCTCCAACCATGACGACGACGGTAGGCACATCCCGGATTTTTATGCTGTAGATGACAAACAAGAAGATGGACCGAAAGGATAAAATAGGCAACGATAATCGCATACCTGGTACGCGATTCAACTGAAGGGCTCAACGCGTCTGATTGGTGATTCAATAACTACCCGTTGAACGACAAAGAGTAAGTCAGCATTCCACCAACGCTTCTTCATATGGATAGATCGATTTCTCCCGTCGATTTAGATAGGGGTTTTGTGATCAAGTCTTTCGCAGATTATGGAGCTCGGGCTACTTTTTGTACGAGGGAATAATCTTGTTGAGAATGTTAGTTAAAGTTTAAGAGCATGTACGTTACTAAGACTGGTTATTTTCTCTTTTACAATATCATCTCCAACTCTTTAGATTTAGGTTCATAAACAAGTGGTTGAACTAATGTAAAATTGTTCAGTGTGCTCGTCGCCAGGCGGTGACACCTACCAGGGCAAGGACTTCAAGATCCTCGTCGAAGTCAAGGGAGAACAAATCTGCGCGCATTTGGGTAAGTGACACAAAACCTTAGCCGAAAATGTTCTGCGTATAGGTCTGTTCATATGTCGTTTCTGTTGCAAAAAGTCTTGTTGTCAAAATCCACTTAGCTTTCTTATACCGAGCTATCTTATACCGGCAACCGCGACAATCTGTTGCATTATGCACCATGCATTCTAGGATCTTAAAAACTAAAGCTGCATTCATGCTCATAAATCATAAGTAGCGAAGTTTGTCATTGACGGATATGTCAACGACTTTGGTAATTAAAAAATGTTCTAAAGAATTATCATTCAAATTCAAGATCATTCATTCATTTAACTTCATTCATTCGATTAAAATCATTCATTCCTTTCTAACAGTATGTGCCACGGTGGAAGAGAAAGCCGCCTGGACCAGTGAAGTGACTCAATGCATGGAGTCCGCCGCGCTGTCCGCGCTGCTCCGCGCGTGCGGCGCGTGCGGCGCCGCGTCGGCCAGCATGCCCGCGTGCCGCACCGACCGCGCGCTGTTCACCGACGACGTCGACATCCGGTTCAGCAGGACGCTCAACTCGTGCAAAGTGCCGCAGATCCGGTCGGCTACTCCGGCGCGGCTTCTGCAGAGGCTTACGGGTTAGTAGAACTTACACCTCCCCTCACATTATACAGTTTTAGTATCCAGTGGGCTGCGCGGTTCTTGCAGGAGCTGTCGGGCTAGTAGTCTACTCAATATACAGATATGGTGGCTTTATGAATATTGCCGCTGTTTAATAGCCTGACATTTAGTTACACGTTGGCTTTCTTAGTATTCAGAATGTGAAAAATATTTGTACGCCATCTTCCGTAGTCCCATTATCCCATTTTAAGTCTTCAAGAGCAAGACGTGAAATTGTGGAGATCCCACCAAACTCTAGAATCATCGTCAAGCTAAATGCATCCACTTCGTCTACTTGGCCTGCTTGTTGATCCAGATGTCTGCACGGAAATGGGATTTCAGTTTATAAACATGCTCTTTTGCACCTGCAGACCTCCGCTTCCTGTCGGTGGACTTCCTGAACACGTTCCTGCTGACGTACCGCGTGTTCACGGACGGCGTGACCGTGCTGGAGGCACTCAAGCAGGTGTTCTACGAGCAGTCGCAGCAGGAACTAGAGCTGGCACCGCCGCCCGACGCGGCCAGGAAGACCAGCGCCGCCAGCTCCGTGTCGGGTGACTATACCTAGGGTTCTACCAGCAGTTGCAGCAGGAACTAGAGCTGGCGCCGCCGCCCGACGCGGCCAGGAAGACCAGCGCCGCCAGCTCCGTGTCGGGTGACTGTACCATTATAAAACAGAACAGCCACGCAGTCATCGCTCACGGACACGAGTCTCCGAACAATCGCCAGTGCAGTCGCGCGTTCTCCATGCTTTGTAGTTCCATATAGATTTGAACTAATCGGCAAACCCGTGGAAAAGTCTGTTGTCAAAAGATTAACCTTATTTCAGTAAAATGTAATATTTTATCATAGCACGTAATGTATCTTACAACAGTTAAATTTCTGAACAGATTCTAAATATTTCTGAATCTGCATGCAATTTCGACAGCGCCTTGCCTAACCATTTTTTTTTTTGTTTACCCAGTGGAAATCCTTTATGGATACCACGCCCGCCCCGGGGGAGGCAGGGTGGTTATGTGGGAGTCTCCGCCCTGCGGCGGCATACCCACTAAAACCACTGGGGTGTTCGGCATCCGCCTGAGATGGGGCAAGGTGGGGTCGCGTTAGCAATCGCCACCTCGCCCCGGCGACGGACCCGATTAGGGCCCCCTGCACCTATGGAGGGGTGACCCTGTTCCCCAGGATCACCCCCCAGACAGACAGTGTGGGGTCGTGCAGGCCGGGAGAGTCCCCCGACTCTCCCGGCAACCCCACTGCCGAGGAGCGAGGAGACGGGCGAACCGCCGTCTCGCTCCCCAGCCCCGCTCGCTCGCACGTGGTGGGCAGTGTGGTTAGCACCACCCACCCCGCCTTAAGCCCACGTTCCTTTCACACCCGGCCGCAAACCTCACGCGGCGAGGTGCAAAAGGAACCCTCCTCTTTCCCTTGCACTCCCGACCGCGACCCACACGCGGCGAAGAGCACAAGGAAAACCCTCCTGGTGGCACCGCTGTCACCGCCCGAGCGTGGAGCGCCGTTTCCTCCAGCGTCCACCACACTCTTCACCGGTGGCAGCAATGCCACCGTCCAAGTGTGGAGCGCCGCATCCCCCGGCGTCCACCACACTCAGACCCTCCTCCTTTCCTTGCACTCCCGACCGCGACCCACACGCGGCGGGGAGCACAAGGAAAACCCCCCTGGTGATCCGAGCCATCGCTCAGACCCCGGCTCATCCGCTGTGCCCTCTGCTAATCAGCCCTCTGCTGCCAGAGGGACACGCGGAAGGCCCCACCTCGGGTTCCTCTTCGTTTCACCGGGCTCAATGCCACGGCTACTTATCCCCCCCGCCACGGAAAGGCGGGAACCCATTCGGGGGGGCCCTTGCCTAACCATGAACCAACCTAACAATTATCTTAAAATTACAGGTTATGGCAGCGAGTACAGTGAACGCGATTGGCAGTCGCGGTTCTGGCGAGCTTCAAGGAGAAGTATAATCTAAATCTGATTTTATGATTTGATTTTATTATTGCTTGATTCAAATTTTAACTTATGCACTTTCCTTTTCAGGCGAAGAAGATGACAAGCTTTCGCCATATCTGATGGCTCCATCTAGACGAACTTCCTCGACCAGCAAAGTAAGTCTTATTTCACTCTATTCTTAGTTATTATCTTGATAACTATTTAACTTACCTATATCCTATGTCCATGCTTACGTAAGACTGAAGAGGACAACAGCCATTTGACGATTCCAAAAATAATGGCTACCTCGTCCAGCAATGAGACTTTGAAAGGTAAGTAAGATCAACAAAAGCAATTTAAACTATAATAGTCGACGAGATATCAATGTCATGATATCAAACCTATGTTATGTTTCATCAAATTGTGTCGTTCTAATAGGTAAAATAACCGATTGCTACAACCAGATGATTTTAAAGCTCTTCGAAATAGGTATGTGAATTTACATCGAAATTACATTTTATACTAATGTCACTGTTTGCTCATTTGATTGGTGGCCAATCTACCATATTCTCTTGGTACATTATTAAACAAGTTACAAAACAGACTGAATTAACTTTGGCATTCAATTTAGGAACCTCGCCCTCATCTCCCGGAGCTATCAGCTCAGTGACACTGGTAGAAGGCAGCCCTAAGAAAACGAGTCCAATAGACCCAACGAAAGTCGACAACAAAACCATAGTTACCAAAGACAATGACGCTGCAGCTAAAACGCTGATGAAGGATGAAAGTATCGAACTGGTAGACCAGAGCGATGAGGATATAAAGTACAAAGAAGAAGAACAGGAGAAGAATAAGAAGGAAAAGAAAGACGAGAAGTTTAAGTTGTCGCAGAAGTTTGCCGAGGTAAGAGAAATTTTAAATCCAAAATATTATAATTAATAGTGGGGAAATTGTTAGGATTTAATTGGATATTACAACTGTTACAAGATCCATTTTCTCAATTATTCTGAAACGTTTTCCGAAGAGCTGTCTTTTCTTGACGTTAAATGAATGTCATCAATCAAAATTACATAAAAACAATTGAGAATATTAGAACGACTTTCTTAATGTTAATCTTTCTCAAACATTAGCGTATATCAGCGTATATCATACAGCGTATCCACAAAATCACGGAAAGTCCCCGGCGCCTGCACCCGCCGTCCGCGGCCACCATCGAAGCCCGACGTCTCTCTGAGAGCGCCCGCGACCCGCCCGCCGCCCCCACTCCGGCAGAACCGAGGCGGGCTTCGGACTCTGTTGCGAGGTTTGCGCCAAGGCGATCCGTCAGGTTTGTCACCTTTAGTACTTATTCTGTGCCTTTACCAAAAAACCATCACGTTTAATTGTGTACTTACATATACTCGTACATTACAATACCTTTTTGCAGTCACTTAGCGAGGAAAAACGGTCACAAAGTCCGTCTTTACGAGATTTAATCCCGTCATATGAATTCAGTTTTTGTAAGCTAAATAATTTTGAAGACAATACCTTTACTCAGTAGTTCAGAATTTCAGATCAAGCCAGAGAGAACTCAGCAGTGAGGAAATGATAGATGATGAACTTGTTATAAAAACTAAGTCATAATTTGCCATAACCACTATCTTTGCATGTTGTGTACGCCATTTTGAAGATAACATTATCCGCAGTGAACGGCGCTACACGAATTCGTCGATCAACAGCGAAAGACGTCGGTATTGGGGCAGTTCCGAACCGCGGTCCTCCGTCACTTCACAAGGCTCGCAAGCAGCGCAGGCAAGTGTTTATTTTAAATATATAGTTCCTTTGGCAAAATACTGCTCTTACTGTGTATGAGGCATTTGTTTAAAACATTGTTCCCCTTCAAAAATATGTACTTTTTGAAACTTAAAGCTTTCTCTAATTTTGTTTCTTTTGATTCGCCATTAGAACTATCGCCGCGAAACTGGCCAGCCGAAAGCAGGCGTGGTCATAACATCGTTCAGACAATCGCATCGAAGGTAAGCTGGTTTTCGTGTCTCGTCTTTCTTACTGTGATATTCGTCTCTTTCTACATGTCATCAATAATAATGAAGACTCTTTTTTCAGTTTAGCACAATATTGGGCTGAAACTCTCAATGTTGTAGCATGTTCATCACTTTTTCTAAATCTCCAATCTTTCGTGGATGTTACGAATTTGAACTGAAGTTAGCACGACGTACTTGATCTTCGCTTACATCGTCAAAAACTTTTTCTTCTCTATTCCAACATTTCTGACTCCCTAATCTTTTTGGAATCATCTTGTCGTGTAAACTTTACTAGTTCTTCAAAGTTTATAAAGCTTTGCACGAAAGTCAATACATGTTTCAATTTAACTCTAGCGCTAAATCTAGCATTGGATATATTGGTGCTTACACCTGTGTCATAGTAATAATCAGCATTCATTCGACAGCTTTGGAAAAGACCTATTGTGGTGAGTGATTGGCGGAGGTAAAAATAAATTAGAGGTCAGACCACGTAGCGACGTAGACAAGATTTTTGGAATTTTTGCTTCACCTAGACGACTGTGACTTGTCCCCTTTTTTCAAAATTTTTCGTATAGTATTGGACGTAGAGTTTGGTTTCCCAATCACATGATACCACAACAAAGACACCTACAGAATATTCAGAGGTTTTTTCTAAGATAAGATGAAGCACATACACGATGTTAAAATGATTTTTAGAAATTTCTTCGATTCGGTTAGTTTTAATGATTTCTTCTCTAGTCTTTACCTCAGCAACTTCATTTACATCATTGCAATCAGCACTCAAATTCACTCGATCATAGTTCTGTGTTTCATAATTTTTTACACATATCAATTTATAAACACTTCTGTTTTCACTTATGACTTAATTATCTAGCAAATTGTATTCTAGATGGAAGCTTTCATAGTTCTTTGACTTAAGTAATTTTATAATAATATCTATAAATTAACTATTGTTTAAAGTTTAATAGTGTTTTTTGCACGTTCCAGTGTATACTTAAATTATAAAACTTTACATTTTCGTCTAAAATTAAATAAAAAATTATTCGATGCCGAAAAGTTTTCATATCTGCATGTTTTCTTAATCCAAACTTTATCATTTTCAAAAATTCCTGCTTGAAGCTACCTTTTTACAATATCTGTACTTTTAAACTTTGCCCTACTTCAGTATTTCCTAGTTCTCTACTTACTTTTCTTACCTAGTTTTCTCACTTCCCAAGATATCATTTCTCGACCCTCTCACTAATCTTGTGTCCTCTCACAATTCTAATCTATCCAATCTTCTCTTTTTCTACTTGCAATCGTAGATTCTTTAACTCCGTCACTGATTTTCCTTAAAGCAGCAGTTGTCTCTATAATCTTGGGCTTTCTATTAAGATAAGTGATGCATTTAGGAGCAGTACCTCGACGGCCGCAGTCGCTTTCGCAGTGGCCACCTCGGCCTCGTCCAACCCGCGCTCCCCGCCGCCGACTTCGCCGACCACGGCCAGGCGCGACTCGGTCATTTCTACAGCCGCTACCATGAGGGTGCTCAATGTTTTGAGGTTAGTTTTGGGTATTGATTAGGTCACAGACTTATGCAACGTGCAGAATAAAGAAGTTCACTAAGACTGGAATCGGAAAGCGGAAGAATAAGCCCCATTTCTATCAATGATCACCAGTCATTTCTAGCTTTAGGTGGCCCAAAAAGATCGCTTCTAGTTATAAAGCCACTAGTTGTCACACCTGTTTTTGAGACTACCTTTTGTTGAAATTTTTGGTAAAGTCTAAGTGTAAGGGCATAATATGTCCCCCAGGCACTGGATCTCGAAGCACTCGTCCGACTTCTGGGCGGACGAGCGGCTGCGCGGGCTGACCATGGACTTCCTGAAGGAGATCGAGGCCAGCCCGGGGCTGCTGCCGGCCGAGCACAAGGCGGCCGCGCAGCTGCTGCGTCTGCTGGAGCGCGCGCCCGACCGGAACGTGGACCTGCTAGTGCTGTTCGCGCCGCCCAGGGTATGTGGGGGGAGGGGGGGGGGCTGCTGCCGGCCGAGCACAAGGCGGCCGCGCAGCTGCTGCGTCTGCTGGAGCGCGCGCCCGACCGGAACGTGGACCTGCTAGTGCTGTTCGCGCCGCCCAGGGTATGTGGGGGGAGGGGGGGGGGGGGCTGCTGCCGGCCGAGCACAAGGCGGCCGCGCAGCTGCTGCGTCTGCTGGAGCGCGCGCCCGACCGGAACGTGGACCTGCTAGTGCTGTTCGCGCCGCCCAGGGTATGTGGGGGGAGGGGGGGGGGGCTGCTGCCGGCCGAGCACAAGGCGGCCGCGCAGCTGCTGCGTCTGCTGGAGCGCGCGCCCGACCGGAACGTGGACCTGCTAGTGCTGTTCGCGCCGCCCAGGGTATGTGGGGGGAGGGGGGGGGGCTGCTGCCGGCCGAGCACAAGGCGGCCGCGCAGCTGCTGCGTCTGCTGGAGCGCGCGCCCGACCGGAACGTGGACCTGCTAGTGCTGTTCGCGCCGCCCAGGGTATGTGGGGGGAGGGGGGGGGGGGGCTGCTGCCGGCCGAGCACAAGGCGGCCGCGCAGCTGCTGCGTCTGCTGGAGCGCGCGCCCGACCGGAACGTGGACCTGCTAGTGCTGTTCGCGCCGCCCAGGGTATGTGGGGGGAGGGGGGGGGCTGCTGCCGGCCGAGCACAAGGCGGCCGAGGGGAAATATAAGAAATGCCAGTGAATATTTATATTTTTTTATATATATATATTTTTGATTTCGAGGACAGCATGAAATGTATAAGGTACAATACTTGCCTAAACTAACCGAAATGGTTACTGTTTCTAGGTACCGACCAATGAGAGCATTGAAACACTATCGGCTCTCGAAATAGCGGAACAGATGACGTATTTGGACTACCAAATTTTCAGCGCCATCCACAGCGAGTAAGTTACACATTTTTTCTTCGATTAAATTAAAAAAAAACTAAAAAAACACGCTTTTTATAAAAAACCGAACTAAAAAATTAGAAAATAAAATTTTATAAATTTAAATTAAGAATAGGGTTGAAAATTTCAATAAATATAAATTAATAATAGTGTAAATAAATAAATATATGTATTTTATTTTTAAAAAGCGTGGGGTGCATGGGTCAATAGATATTATATATTTTGTAGATACATTTTGTATTGACAGACATGAGTAGAGTGATTAGCATTTTGATAATATCTTAGAAAGCACCCCACGCTTTTTTAAAAATAAAATACATATATTTATTTATTTACACTATTATTAATTTATATTTATTGAAATTTTCAACCCTATTCTTAATTTAAATTTATAAAATTTTATTTTCTATTTTTTTAGTTCGGTTTTTTATAAAAAGCGTGTTTTTTTAGTTTTTTTTTAACTATTATTTATTTTTCGCTTTTTAGTTCGATTTGCTAACTATTAACCATCCTTAATATGTACAAATGTGTTGGTGTTATCCGATTTTGGCCGTCTGCTCAAGCAAATTAAAAATAAAATTGATGCGTAACAAAAAAGATTTGTAGCCGCGTGGTTTCGATCCTCAGACCTCATAAAATAAAATTGATGCGTAACAAAAAATATTTGAGCAAAAAGATATCTAGCGCGTGGTTTCGATCCAGGGACCTCTGGGTTATGAGCCCAGCACGCTTCCACTGCGCCACTCTGTTCTCTGACACGAATGACGAAATTACCATTTGTAAGTTAAACGGTAATAAAAGTTAAAGAAACTTTATAGAAAAAGCGTGTTAAAAAAATTAATAGTTAAAAAAACTAAAAAACACGATTTGTTTAGTGTATTGTCATCGGTCCTCGATATATCTACAAAGTTTGAAAGAAATCTGACCGTTTAAAGTGGGTCAAAAACGCGCTCAAAGGAGTCGGTTACATACAAACATACAAACATACAAACATACAGGTGAAGCTAATAAAAGCGTGTTAAAAAGATTTCTGTTTTAGAAGTTCCAGTTCATAATTATAATAATAACCTCGTTTGTTATAGTTTATTCTCGCACCTTTATTTTTTTTCCAAATTCACCGCCATGTTTCCAGAGAGTTCCTGGGACAAGCTTGGACGAAGGCCGATAAGGCTGATAGAGCTCCCCACATCCAGCTGATGACGGAACACTTCAACCACATCTCCAACCTGATAGTATCGGAGATTTTGAAGAAGTATACTTTGGCTGGTAAGTAGGCATAGTTTTCACTATGCTCTAACATCAAATATTTAGACTGCATAACCCCAGATTTTAGGTGAAGTAATTACTTTGAAGATCGATGATGAGGAGTTATGATTCTTTCAATGTTAAATGCACGACATTGTTTTACTTCTTTTCATTCAGTATCGCCTAATGGACAGTTTTCTCATCGATTATATCGTTCTATTTTATTTTTCTAATACAGAAAACTGGGAAAAGCTGTTCCCAATGACTTTAAATTTCGGTAGACGTAAAATTAGAAATCATTTAACTATCTTCAGTGCTAGTGTACATCTCTCGGTGCTCAGGCTCTGTAATCTGTAATAAAATAAAATAAAATAAAATAAAATAAAATAAAATAAAATAAAATAAAATAAAATAAAATAAAATAAAATAAAATAAAATAAAATAAAATAAAATAAAATAAAATAAAATAAAATAAAATAAAATAAAATAAAATAAAATAAAATAAAATAAAATAAAATAAAATAAAATAAAATAAAATAAAATAAAATAAAATAAAATAAAATAAAATAAAATAAAATAAATGTGGTATAGGTCGCGTGGCGGCAATAGAGAAGTGGGCGGCGGTGGGCGACATCGCGCGCTGCCTGCACAACTTTAACGGCGTGCTGCAGGTGTGCGCGGCGCTGTCCAACACCTCCGTCTACCGCCTCAAGAAGACCTGGGACAAGGTCTGCAAGACGGTCAGTGCGCCACACCACACTACACTACACACATACAACGGCGGGCTGCAGTTGTCTTTGTGTGTTCCATAGCATCTCCGACACAGGACATCCTAGTTTGGAGCTAGGAGTATAAAACGTTATTATTGTCAACACCGACCCCACACCACTTAAATAACTCCAAGGATCTCTCTATCTGTTACCTGTTCGTAATGAAGCGAAGGATATAAAGAAGAAGTCTTGTAGAATAATATCTATGAAGTACTTAATTAAATAAATAATCTGAACAACACAGAAACGGAAAAATCTTGGGCCAGGCATCGGTAGTTTTTAGTAGTTCAAAGAAATTGTGGTAATAAGCTTCAGCAATCATAAGAATGTCATCTGAATAGTAATCAAAACGACTGACTCATATTTTTTGGCGTATCTCCAAATCTAATGATCAACAACATTTGACGGTTTTCTAAGATTTCTTAAAATATCGAAGAATATTATTAATTAATTAATTAAAGTCAACAATAGTCAACATGGTATGAACACTAACGATATTTAAAAAATCGGATTTGATAAAATCATTTGGTTAAATCTACAAGCAAATCTATTGTGACCTGCAAATTATAATATCTCTTTAATTTTTCAGAGCAAACAAACTATAGAAAAGATGCAAACTCTAATATCATCCGAGTGCAGATTCCGAGTTCTAAGAGATGCATTACATAGGCAAGTATAATATATCTGTTTAAAATACATATATCATCATATAGGTCATATGCAACCTTTAATCCTCCCACTGCTGGGATACAGATCTACCCTCGAAGGGTGATTAGGCCGTATTCCACCACGCTGGCCAAGTGCGGGTTGCTGGATTCACATACGCCATTGAGTTTCTTTTACGGACGTATGCAGGTTTCCTCACGATGTTTTCCTTCACCAAAAAGCTGGTATGTAAATTCGTACATAAGTCCCAAAGAACTCATTGGTACGAGTCGAGGTTTGAACCCGCCACCTCAAGAATGCGAAGCGGCTGTTCTCCCACTGAGCTACCACGGCTCTCTACATAATTATATGAATGTAGTTTAATTCCATATTACTTTATTAATTTTGTTTATAATTTGATTTTCAGGTGTGATCCTCCATGTATTCCCTACCTGGGGATGTACCTCTCCGATTTGTCGTTTATCGAAGAGGGGACAACTAACTATACACCAGACGGCCTTTTGAACTTTTCAAAGATGAGGATGGTAAGCAAGTTAGACAAATGATTTTTTTTTTCTAATCTTTAAGATATTTTAATGTTGTGGTGTAAACTTTCAGATAGCACACGTGATCCGGGAGATAAGGAACTTTCAACAAACGCCTTACAAAATCGATCACATACCAAAGGTTCGTACCGACTCTGTTATTTTCTGACGCAATAAGAAAGACCGATATGTTGAAATACTACATTAGGTCATAGCCAGCATCAATAATAGTTCACAAACATTATACTAAATGTTTGGGGTCTTATGATGTTTTGCATTCCTAAAGCCGAACGAGGCGAACATCGAGTCTAAAAAACCTTGAAAAAAATCATCGAAAAACATTCCTGTCTTAACCTCCTGCCCTGTTCCTGTCCTGACTGTATGTATTCCTGTTTCCTGTCTGCAATAATATTATTCATAGGATAAGGCGGTCGTTATTTCATGATGGTTTTAATTTTGTATTCGCGTTTTAATTTGTACTCGTATTTTCCATTATTTTTATTATACTTGTTGTTTTGTGTGTTTTGTTGTTTGTTTTCATGAATTTTGTATATTCCGTCAAATATATATTATTTGAATTAGAATGTTCGTTAACAATGGTTCTCGTGCAGGTGTGCGACTTCCTCCTGGAGCGGTCGCTGATCATCCCCGAGGAGCGGCAGTACACGCTGTCCCTGGAGATGGAGCCCCGCGCGGCGCGCGGCTCCAGCGCGGGGCTGCCGGCGGCGCCGCCCTCGCCCGGCTCCTAGCGCCGGCGCCGCGCCTCCCGCGCCGCGCTGGAGCCGCTGCGGGGGTAGGTGCGCCACCCGGCTCGGCCGACCCAGCTTCGAGCTTTGGACTCGCTACGTTACAGCTTTGAACTGAGCGAGCTGAGCTCTCGCTTCGAGCTTTTTGGACTCGCTGTTACTCTTTTGGTGTCTCTTTGTGTGTTGTCCACGTTTCCTGCGTCTTTCTCGTTTCCTGGGAGATGATCTCGAGTATCTATGTTAAGTCTACGTGCGTCATTTTCGCCAACAGAGTTAGTGGTCAAACGCAGACTAATTAGAATTTAAAATTGTGTTCGTTGTTCCTTTGAAAGATTCAGTAACTCAAACCAAAAAAATAATCAAACTAGGTAGTACTCGTTCGGTGTTACCGGTTGGGAACCCACCGAATTTGACTGCGATCGTTAATATGATTTAGTTTGGCGACCTGTCGCGTAACTAGACTCACGTCACACGCCTGCTGCTGCGCACTTTTGAAACTTTAGCTTTTTGGACTCATCCGTCGGTCCTCAATAATGAATTCACGTTTGCTGCGAAGCTAGACGCGCGATGCTACCTACTTCCTGGTTTCAGCTATTCAAATTGATATATTTTTGGTCTAGCTATGTTTACTGTCTTTTTAATAGTGATTTTAGTTTATCAGCAAATTAATATATGTACTGTTTTCACAGTTCTGTGACCGATACCGTTTCCAGAAATACCTATCTATTCAGATTTTGGAAATTTTTGGTGTCACGATGTCTTGCGGTAATTGCTTTACTTTGTTCCGCGTGTGTATGGCGCGATTTGATTTCATCATGGTTTAAAGACACTAATTATTATATATTATAGTTGATAAGGCTCTATTTTTACATCTTATTTCAGTTTCATATTTAGTGTCCCTTAATAATAGTATGTGAGCCCCTACTAATGCATAAATGTGTTCCTTGTAATGATACTAACGTACATTATTAGTAAGTACCTAATTGTTAAAATTGTATAGAGGCACTGTAGAAGTGTTAAATTATATATTATCTACAGAGCTATAAGGAAAGGCCGAAAAAGGCTCATGGTACTCATTAACCCGGAGATCACAAAAAAAAAAATAGCGGTGCCATAAAAAACTTACAATGACACTCGACAAAATGTATGGACATTAGACAAGCTACTTTTTTTTCGCAAGGTTCGGATTGTTCCCATAGTAAAAGTTGTTCATAATGATGAGTACTATGAGCCCTTTTCCGCTAAGCATAACCTTTCGTTATCACTCTGTATAATTATTTCAAATGTAGACAATTTCTCAGTTTTGAAAGTTCTTGCTACATGAATTTTTATGTTCAATGATGATTAAAAAGCCAATAAAAATATTCTAAAGCTAAAAATCCAAGATTTTGAAAAATAAGCTATGAACCAGTAAAGATGACATTATGAAAATTAGCTCCTAACGGAGGTTTCACAGTAATACATAACACTGGTGTGAGCCAACTCCCGCAGAGTCAAACTGCTTAAAATAAAGATTTTAAAATAAACCTATATTTTATGCACTCTATTTTTATAAAAAAAATCTTTTGTCAATTAGATAAGTATTAAAAATCATAATTTAAACATATCACTCGAAACTAAATAATATCAGATCTCAAGTAAAAGAGCTTTTGTAAGATAAAGAAAAACTATTAATTAGGTAAATCTAAAAGTAAAACTGGGTTGATGTGTGATCAATATTCTAAAAGCAATTAGAAATAGCAAGTCAATGATAGCTTACCATAAATGCATAAATTAACGTGTATATATTATATTTTGGAAGTGCTAATTGAGCACTTTGGAATTTTACTAACATAACGTGTTATCCTCTTATGTGAATATTTTCGTCGAGTTCCTACCATCTTTTTCTAACCTTTGTGACACAAACTTTGTCATCATTACAAATCAGCTCAACACTATTTGTAAATATTTGTGATTAAATTTATAAAAGATTTTTCAAAGGCATTTGATAAGGGTATTTTCCCGGTTCAGTATGAAAGTGGTTGTTACATGTTACTAATGGTTGTTATTGTCGTTTCGACTGCTTTTATACCACCGTCTTGGATGTTTTCCTGTTATTCTAACGTGCTTGTTACATAATTAAGGTTCAGAAGATAAGGGGTTTCCCAGGGAGGTATACCAGTTCCATGTCTGTTGAATATATATGAATATAATCGTTGATAGTGATTGACATGGGCCGAAATGTAGTAATGTAGTTCGATGTTAAAGTAATGGGATGTATTGTAGGGTCCTTCTCGATCGTCGTCGATGTCTGATCTGATGTAACCTATCGTGATTTCAAGTGAGAAATATATTCGCCTATTAAGTCTTTTCTACGTCCTTTTCTATGGCATTTAATGTTAACGTTGTATTAGAATCAGAGTTTTGAAACACAATTATCAAGTAGGAATATGTATTTATAAAGTAAATTGTGTAATAATGCAATAGATATACATATTTATAGTCATATCATGATTAGGCTCCGGCAGCTCATATTGTTACAGAGTGGTAGACTATCACTTTTCGTCACTTGTTCCTCACTTGATTGTTGTGTTTAAATTTGGTATTTAAATATTTTTTTGGGTATTAAGAAAATTATCGTGACGTCTATATCTCAACTAGTTACTTAATTATATACAGGCTGTAATTAGAATATAAAGATAGCTGTTAAATTTAGAAAATTAAATGTTTTAAAATATTTTGGTGAATCCCCACTTAACTTTTATGCACAATTTTAAAAGTATTATCACTTCAAAGGCTGTCATATATTTCAGGTTAATAGGTAGGTATATTGGAGTTGAATTTTAATAATTAGTCCTAATTATATGTAGTAAAGTGTAATTTGGTTAAAAATCAATAATAAATAGGTGTAAATGAGAATGCCCAATATTACCTACAAAGTTTCTTTCTAATAAGATGAGAACCTTTTCAACATGATCCTCTTATTTTTTTTCGCAATATATATAAGCATAAATGTGAACAGACATAAATTGCTAACAAAAAAAAAATATTAGGCTAAATTTCTCCTTAACGCGTGTTACTTCTAAAATATTGAAATATAGCTTATATATAAATGAATGATGATAGAAATTAAAATAACCTTCGTTTTGAAGTACCTAGCTTCTGTCTCTTCTCGGGCATTCTCTTTTGTTGTTATTAATCGTCTTCCCATGTCCTATCTATTACCTTCTAAATTATGGTAGAATTAAGTATCTATAATATTATATACTTACAGTTGTGATGATAATTGTTTAGATAAATATCTATTCCTCGTTCGAATTCTTATGACGCTCTACGCTTCGATTTTAAAATATCTTATGACTAACCGATAAGGGTTTGAATACGTAACTGAATCTCGGAGCTACCTCTTTTGTGAAAATGTAAATATTATGTGCTATAATGTATAATGACTCTTTAGGTCCTTCTATCATTAAAAGCTATTTTTTCATATACATCATGTACATGTACATTTTCGTCGTAAATTGTAATCTTGATCACCAAAACTATACTAAAAACATCGTTGACATGTTATATTTTACGAGTTTTCTTATTTTGTTTTCATTAATACGTGTGTAGTTCCGTGTAATTATAATAAAATTATAATCATGACAAAAATATACATTTCTTGACTTTTATGGTGAATAATATTATACAGAAATAAAAAATATAGTAGAAATAATTTTGTTGAAACCTGTCATTTAGCTCGAACACTTCAATAAATAAAATGATCTCAATGTTTAAATTGTATTAACTACTTATTTTTCCAAAAAAATGTTAAATAATTCATATTTATAAGTATATTCTAAATGCAATAGATGTCGTGCCAATGTTATGGAAGCTCTTAGGGACAAAGTAAATTATTTATCTGATATTTATTAAATTTAAATTACATAAATGTAATTATTATTCTACTCAGAGTCTATAACTACTTGCCGCCTATTAATGTATTTTAAACAGATGGATAAACCAAGTTTATCTTTAATGCTGGACAGTAGACGCTCAATGCAGCTGATTCTGAAGACTTTAGTTGACAGATATAAATTGATCAAAAGTGTAAATGTCCTTACACCACAATGGTAAAGACAACTTTTTTGTAGATATGTCTAATCTACTGAAGCCTTCAGAACCAGATTTATCAGGATCCGTAATATGATCCATTTTGATGACTCTCTCACACTCAATAAAAGAAGACACGAGAATGTGGATAGCGATAAATATTAAATACATCTTTTATATATAAAAATGAAACCCGTTTTCCTTGGTCACGGCATCACGCGTGAATGGCTGGACCGATTTCACTAATTCTTTTTTTGTTGTATTTGTTATTATTAGGAGAAGGTTCTTACGGAAAAAAATATTAAGAAAATCTCTCAGAAATATTGAAAAACCCTAAAAACAGCCCTTTTCTTTTTCCCATACAAACGTTTTCTAACTAAAACGAGCTTTATTGCTATTGTTTATAGTTCATATTGAATTGCAAGCACTCACTGTTGTTTAAGCAATGTAGGTATGTTCCTAACGTCCAAGAGTGAATTTGCACTTTATTACCTCTGTACAAAGTTCAAATTCAATCATATCTATCAAAACAGTGTGCGTTGGAGCACAGATAAAACAAAAAAAAGAAAACGAAATCAAACAGTTCATTCATTTGTTTTATAATCAAATTAAAAAAAAGTTGAAACAACAACAAACTGTCAATGTCAGTGTTTTTTTTTCATGGATGAGTTTGCTTTTGTCAACTGATACACGAAACAAATTCGTACCTATATTTGTAATATAATAGAAGTATAAAATTGTAAATAGTGTTTTGTGCAGTGTTTATATTTAATTAGGCAGTACCATAGAGAAGTACTGTATGGCAGTACGAAGTCTGCCGGGTCAGCAAGTACTCAATATTTATCGCGACTATATAGTTCCATACTTTATTATCTCTCGAGAAAGAGATTTAAATACGCCTAGCATTTATCTATGAAAAGCTTGACTATGAATAAATATTTATCTATCTCGCGATTCGTGTCTTTTTTCATTATACTGAGAGAGACGTCAATACAGATCGTCGTAGTTGAGAAAAAGAGACAGAATACACACACGGATCGTGATAAATATTGAACGTCTACGCCATAAACAAATTATTATGTTGCAAATCTAAGTACAAATTTTAAATATTTGTTGGTTTTCAAAGGCATAAAATATTTATCTTAGAGATATATTTTTAAAATGTTAAATAGATGTTAATATAACAGTTGTTGTGTTTATATGTATAATTATCTACCTACTGTAGAATCTTTGTGTAAATGCAACTGGAGTAAGTCAGTCTATTGAAATTTATTGATTCTTAATCAATCGAAATGTTTTTTGTTAAAAGGTAAAGATTGATAAAACTTACGTAATTTTTTCACTCTTTTTAACCGACTTCAAAAAAGGAGGAGGTTATCATTCGTCTGTATGTTTTTTTTTTTTTTTTATGCTTGTTACCTCATAACTTTTGACTGGGTGAATCGATTTTGATAATTCTTTTTTTATTAGAAAGCTGACGCTTCCCATTTGGTCCCATTTCAATTTCGCCCAGTTCTGATAATGGTATCCATGAGAAAACCATATAAGTATTAAATTTGCACTAAGTACGTTCGCGACAAATAGATGAATAACTCAATGGTCGGTCTTTTGAAGTCGGTTTTTGTTTTTTGTTTTGTAAAAATAATGTTCTTGTATTCTGCGTGTTTCGAATTATTGAAACTGTTATTCTGTCTTTACGAAAAAAGGGAATAGATGACCCAATGGTGAAGTGAGGTTGTGAGGTTTTCCCCCACGTCACAAAACATGGTAGGTACCCTGATGTGATGGTGTCTTGTACATATTTCTCACTCGCCACAAATTGGTACCCTGATAATAATATCTTGTAAACATTTCCATTTTCTCAAAAAAGGTACCCCTGACGGTGGTGTTTAATTAAATAAGAACAATATAAAACACTTAAAAATATAATTTAAAGTGGTTAACTAGGTAGCAATTTGTTTCCTGGTATAATTATTTTGAATATTAGGTATACAATATCTTAACTTTTTTTCCTTGAAATATTAGTAAATTAGTAACTTAAACATGAGGCTCTGATAACAAACAGCAGTAAGTAAGTACCTAAAATATAATATACTGAGTTAGGTACAAGAACTCATATCGATATACCTACCTAAAAAGTTTCTACCTAAATAAATAATACATTAATAAAGATTAAAAAAATATATATTTTGGGCCAAAAACGCATAGGTACAAACAAAAAAGAAAATACCAACAAAAACAAATCGATTTTTTGATGAATTTTAACAAAATGTATACATAATTTTGATAAATTTCAGTAGACTGACCCATCCACGTAAACTATTGAACTCCACCATTGTATTGTTCTTTTCTTCACAATAAAATTGTTATGATAAAGTATCATGTTTTATTTACGTCCCAAACAAACTGGGAAACAATAAAATAACTTTTTACACCTACAGCTCCCCGCTAGGACTCCCTGTGGATGGTTCTACTAGGCTTGGGTCCAGAACATATGTTAACAGAAACAAGTGTCAGTGCCGGCATCGGCCACATGCACCGGTACTTTTAAATAGCACAATAAAATAGGCGAGAAGGACTGGCCCAATTACACTAATTACTAATTACCTATGTAAAACAGGTAATTTAGTTAAAGGCTGGTGGTGCTCTGCAAAAAATGTCCAACAATTTAGATAGATAAACTCTTTATTGTTCACACCAGAAATTACAATTTGTGGTGTGGTGACAATTATTGGCAGTGAATAGTATTAATTACCTATTGGCATAATTGCCGTCATCAGTAGGTACCTAAGTTTCTTATCTATACTTACCTATTCGTACCACAGTAATGGGTTTTGCCATAGTTAGACTACATAGTAAATATTGAGGTATTTATAGTTCTTGTGGAATTTAATATAACCATGGGATTTTTGTTTTGGGAATAGAACCAACCTCTAAATCGCAACGAAAAATAGCGTTTCCTTTGAGCTCAATGAAATTCTAGAACAATGAAAACCTCTACCAGTGTCTACCTATTTCAGATCTCAGGATCAAAAATATTTATTATTAAATTCTAGGTGATAAATAAATAATCGATTTTTATACACGTTTAGGGTTTTAAAATAGTCTCAAACGAAAAGATCAGATAATGTCACCTGTCTGTCCTAAAAAGGGTTAATTATTCCATTGAGTTGGATCCATAAAAGTAGACGCGACGCGCGACGATTCAATTTAACGCACCTATGTCTATAATATAGGTATATGTATATATACAAGGTGTCACGGAAAGGTGCAGTAATACTTAAGGGTGTTCTTCTACACGTCAAAGTGAACAACTTTTGTGAAACAAGTTTGATAAAATTCGAGAAAAAAAATATCGAGTCACCATACAAAATATTTAGTCACGTGATCAATTTTCCATGGAGATTCATTATTTACTTTCTCGAATTTAGCAAACTTGTGTTCTAGAAGTTGTTCACTTTGACGTGTAGAAGAACACCCTTAAGTATTACTGCACCTTTCCGTGACACCTTGTATACATATATGTAACAGAAGAACATAAAATGCAAAAAACCGTTTAAACGCATTAACATACAACAATTATTTGTTTTGTGACGTTACACAAACATTACTCTGCAAACTTTTTCTACTTTTTAGTAGCTGACACCTCTAGGTATTTACTTTGTCGATATCTTTAAGTTGCTTATCAGGAAGCGGTGGCTTCGGTTTATTTGCATTACCCATTATGATGGATGAGCGTATTAGTGAAGTGTTTCTCCGGTAAGTGAGGAAAACCAGATGGCTTCTATTGTCCGAAATAGCACAGACATAGGAATTGTTTTGTTGTTTCGCCTGGGAAGAAAATGTATGAGTTCTAAGCTTACTTCTCTTATATACATCATAAACCATAGACTAATATACATGAGTCTATGTATAAACGTATCTACCTTTTAAACTTGAAACAGTAACACCACAGATTAAGTAAAGGTATAATATAAATAACTGTTACCATGTGTATGATATTCCGTTGAAGGCGGAAATACAGTAGAAATACCTACATTTGAAAACAGTTATTTGAAGATGAACTTCCGCGACGTAACTCCTGATTCAATAAATTAAAGGTAATAATAAGCATAGAATATAATTAGAATATTTGAAGTATACAGGTATTGGTGAAAAATAGACGCTCACTATTATATCACAATCTGTAATACGATCCATCACTACGATAGGCTCGCTGCAATTCGTATCATTTTCTATCAATATATGTATAAGTACAACGTAGTTACACGCTGTAATAGTTTATCTCAATCAAAGAGATAGGTACATATTGAATAGAAAAGTCGTTCTATTTTTGACGTGACAACGTCTTATAAATTGGTTTGCCGGGTGACACTTCAAGAAACTGCGTTACGCTCCGCTCACGTTATGCGCTCACAATGAGAGCGAGTGAGAGGCACGCGTCCCTTCCACTCGGGCATGGTTAGCCCGCCTAAGAGCGAGAGAGACAGACATAAAATTTTGTTAATATGAAATTCAGTGCGAGATTCTTTGTATAAATTAATGTTTTAAATATAATTCTTTGTATAAATTAATGTTTTAAATATAATTCTTTGTATAAATTAATGTTTTAAATATAATTCTTTGTATAAATAAATGTTTTAAATTGTTACTATTATTTCATCCTTCTTCCTACTATACGAATGAATATTCACATTAAAATTATTTTACCACTCAAAGTCGTTGTCACGTAAAACTTTCGCCCGTATACCGACTTTACAGGCAACCAATTTTTTATTGACTGAGCGAGCGAAGCGTCTGCAGCGACTGGCAAAATTTGCTTTCATCTGTCCGGTTGTTTTTGTATGTAATGTTGGTTCTCGTTTTACAACATCATCAATAAGTATTTATCTTTAGGAGTACCTTTACTTATATTTTTATATAACCCAAGATCAATCACAATGAAATTTTTCGTTGTAGTGACAGGTGTAATATAGAGATTACGTTACACAGTATTTTCGTCTGCATTTGATAAGTTGAGATAATGATCAGAGCTATCGCTGGCGGAATAATGTCACTAGCGCAGTGCAAACGCTAATATTTTTAGAATGTCTGATCTAATGTCTCGACTAAATATAAAAATAACGGCGATTTGCTTTTCCCCGTGTGCGTCACTCAGTGACTATAACTGGCATTCGTGCTTTAAGTTTTTAGATAGATACGAGTAAACTCTTTATTTAACTCTTTTTCTCTCTTTATTATCTCTTTGTAGATCTTCCCGCCCCTGTCATGATTGAGATGTTATTTTTTCGGTGGTTTAAATTGCTGCCAATTGATATACAATGTGTTATACTGACAGACTAATAGTTGGCTGTTTGAGAAATGATTCGGCAATGAATATAAGGGGTCTCTAGGTAGTGGCTATCCTTATACAGGAATATAAGAAAAGGGTTTGCTAAGGCGAAAAGGCTCAAAGTACTCATCATTATAAACAACTATAAGACCAACCCCGAAATCGAGAAAAAAAAATCAGCTGTGCATAGAAAAATGTCATGGACACTCGATAAAATGTATGGAACAGCTGACTTTTTTTTCGCGATTTCAGGGTTGGGCCCACAGTACATGTTGTATTGGGATACCAGACGAATTAACAACTACTACTTAAACTATCATAGACATAACCTAATATCACGAGGACCGTTGTTAAAACCAAAGGCAACCAAATATATTTAACATATTTTCAGACAAACTGTAGCCTGATATGATCAATTATCAATCAATCTTTAATTGATCATTTCAGGCTACAGTTAAACTCGGGTATAACTACAAACAAAACAGATTTTCTCTACTTTGGTAAAAGTTTATATCTCAAGCATTTCAACATACAGTTACATTCGAAGCTCACTTACAATACAAATAAAATATTCAAAAAATATAATTAAACACTTTGTACCTATATTACGTCTGCATTTGCGTCCACTACTTCTGAAGCCTCCTTGAGTAGGGGGGAAGTCCCGCAAATTCTGACGTCCTTGGTGTAGGCTATGACGCCCACGAACAGACCGGATATGATCAGCCAAGTGCCGCCCATGTAGAAAGTCAAGTCCCAAGACTTAGTCAAGTCGAAGAGCAAGCCTGGAAGGGGAGAAGAAAAGATCAGATGGTGGAACAGCACAGCATTCAGATAAGACGTTTCGCTAATAGGGCATTCAGCGTTCATATCTATTTAGTAACTATGGCGTTTTGATTTCAAGACCATTCAACTGAATTGTCTTTCCGCGAAAAGGTCATTTTGATAGAGACACAAATAATAATAAATGTTTCAGACTAGGCTATCCTGTGTCGGGGATGCCATGGAACACACAAAGACCAGGAAAACTAACACCCAGACCCAGAACAGATACTAATAAAAACGGAAACGAAGATTGATTCGAAGTTGAATTGCCAAATGGGCAACGGTGGACTTCATAACTATCGTAATAACTACTATACAAATAGTCTCGCGACTCGCGACCGATCATCGGACGATCACCTTTTGAATAACAAGTAGTGTCACAATGAGAAAAATTCTAATAACAATAGTGATCTTGTCAGTTGTTTGCAATTAGTATAGTCATTTCAAGAAAACTGACTTTATTGAAATCTTTTAAAACATGAAATGTTTTACAAAAATGTTGAAAACTTCATCGTCTCGTCTCATACAACGGCAGTATTTATCACTAAAATTATTTATTGAGCGAAACGAAGATCAATTTGTTCAAGTTGTAAACAATTCAACTGTGGGAAAGCGGTTCAAATATATTTCAGTTAAGTTTGAGCAAAATTAGTTTAAAGTCTAAAGTGTTGTTAGGATAACAATTAATGTTTTTCAGTCGGTGTTGGAAAACTCTGCTAAACGATTAAAGATCCTGATAGTTTACCTCAGTAAACTTAATTCCTCTTCTGACGCAGGGACTAAAAGTGGGTCTCGATCTGACACCAGAGAACGCCATTAATCTCGTAATCAACGTCATTGATCTCTTGATTGAGGTGAACTAAGTTTATAATTGACTAGCGACCTGTCCCGGCTTTGCACAGGTATGACATATAGTCCATGTTACTCGCTAATAATGTAGCTTTATTATATTGGTGCAAGAATTTTTTAAATCGGTTTTTGTGGTTTTTTTTTACAAACATACAAAAATACAAATCTTTCTTCTTTATAATATCAGTGTTGTAGATGTAGATAAGAGACAATAAACGATGGTCTTTATTTGATTGTGTGTGCATGTGTCCGGTTCCCTCACCTCCAATGGGCGGCCCCACGAGGTGGCCGATCCCCTGGCTGAGCAGGATGAGCCCGTACGCCACCGTGAACCGCTCGATCGGCATGAGCTCCATGAGTATCGCCGGAGTATACGCGTACGAGCTGGCGAACGACAGCCCGAATATGGCCGAGTTGAAGGCTAAGGCCCAGAAGTTGTTGATGTAGAGAGGGTAGAAGGCTAAAGATGTGCCGCAGATGAAGAGGCAGACTGCGTACGCTTTGGTCACGTTTACCCAGGGTTGGTCGGCTGACCAGCCTAGAGACACCTAGAAGGTACAAAACTCATTTAAAGACGCTGAAAACTGAGAAGTGTTAAATTATACAGAGATAAGAACAAATAGATGATTTTATTCGAAGGCCTTACTAGACTAAAAGCTGGAACTTTTAGTGAAGAAAACAGCAAGGAATCTATAGCATGAATTAGGTAGTTTAAACTATCCAGGAGCAGTCTTATTCAAGCTAACATCAAGTTAAAAGATTGTCTCCAGCCAGCGGCAATAATTATGTTTCAGTGGGCTCATTTCTGAGTTACAATTGATACCTTTTACGAGTAGATCGTCGTAAGTGTCGTTACCCAATTTTTTTTATGATGGTCGTCGTTCTCTATCTTGGCTACATCGTCACAGTAAATGAATTAAGTTGCCTTGCCATCCCCACGCGTACATTGTTTTATGATAGCACATATGTAGGTACACGTAAATTCTTATAAAATACACCTATAAATCTCAGGATTTAAAAAACAGTCAACTCACAATCCCAATTCCACTAGCGACTCCGATAATACTGATCATCTGCTCCCCGCCCTCCATGCCCTGCGACGTCATGAACAGCTTCAGGAAGAAGTAGGGCACGATGAACCAGATGGAGAGGATCAGCGAGGACAGGTTGAACATGAGGAAGTGGAACTCCGTGAACATCTTGAAGTCGAACGTGCTGGAGATAGTGGACCACACGCGGTGGTACCAGCGCTGGGGGAAACACCTAGTTAGATAGATGTACAGCCTACACGGTTAAAAGGAAAGGGAAAGCCGAAAATGGCTCGTAGTATCTACTCATTATGAACAATTTTTTACTATGGGACTAATCCGGAATTCACGAAAAAGAATCAGCTGTTCCATACAGTTTGTCGAGTGTCATTGGCATTTTTGTATGGAGCCGCTGGTTTTTTTTGCGAATTCTGTGTTGGTCCCAGAGTTAAAGTTGTTCATAATCATGAGTACTATGAGCCTTTTTCGGCTTAGCATACCCTTTCTGCATAACCCTGTATATAGCCGGGAAAAAGTGAGTGAAAAATATATTGATAGATTAAGTATTGTTCTCGCCAGAAATTACAAGCAAAATAAATAAATCAACAATTTTATTAGTTCATCCACTCTACGTCTACAGTTTTATTCATTCTTTGACGATTCTGGGCCCAAGTTTGAAGGCTTTTTAAGACAGTTCTAAATTTTCTAAAACTATTGGCATCCTTGTCTAATAGCTTGCAATGATAAAGACAGATATATTTTTAGTTAGTTTATATCTGTCTTAAAATGCCTTCAAACTTGGGCCCTTTGAGTGCATAAATCATCTATATATTTACTAGTATATAAATTAATCTCTATTTCCTTAGGTCATCGGATCGCGTGAATGGAGGGAACAATTTCGACAATTCTTTTTTGTTGTGTTAATTATTGACAAGAGAAAGAAAAATTAAGGAAGTTGAGCGGAACATTAGAAAATAGACAATTCGAATTCAATATTCATAGTTAAGACAGGACGAACGTCTGTCGGATCACCTAGTAGATAAATAAATTAAGTGTAATTTATCATTAACATAAAGGCGTCGTTTTTGTATCCAGTATTAGTTACAATGATAACAGGCGTCAATGAAACGCCTGCCTGAAAGGAGCTGATACACTTGAGTTCGTGACTCGAGCTTTTAGATTGACCTAATTACTGCTATTAACCTAATAGATTGATTGGGTTTTACGTCTGCCCAAAAGTGACTCAAGTCTTACGGAAACTAACGTGGTTTTGAAACATTTTGTTATAACCTGTACCTAGTTCTACGAACAGTAGACCTCGCGAGAGTCCGGATGTTTGTATGTTGGTTTGGTACTCGCGTACAGGTCGCACTTCTCAACAAATCTCGACGAAACCCGGTATACAGGCTCAACGATTTAATAGATTTTTTTCGTCGTCAGGACCTTTTAATCGTTGAACCTGTATAGGTACATATATAGGTGAACCTGTATAGGTGTATACCAAGTTTCGTCGAGATTTGTTGAGAAATGCGACCTGTACGCGAGTACCAACATATACAAACAAACATCCGGCGAGACGCGATCGCAAACGCGTCACGTTTGTAACTCACCTGTCACCGAATGTGATCGAAACTGGTCGTAGTAAACGACTCAATATTTAGGTGAGTATTCCCGTGTTAGATAACAAAATGACTAATGACTCAAGTCTATTTAGTTTTTTGTCTTTTCCGTATAGATTTCGTACCACGCTTTTTGTACGACCCTGAATTGGATCACGTTAGACTGACTCGCTTTTTCTGTAGGTGACAGAGCGAGATGAAGGTCAGGCGATCCAATTTAGGCTGGCAGTAAGAACTCATGGTACGCATGGACCCTGTACATTATTTTATTTAGTCATAGGCTTGCGTTTAATTGCAATCTCGCCTGGATACGGTCTACGATGAAGCACGCCTGTCTAGAAGAAACCGATTCACTTGAGACTTCAAGTTCGCATTATATAGTTTAGTTTTTAGTTCATGCATGATGAATATGTATTGTATAAAACATTCACATTTATATTTTTGGTATAATTAAACACGGGAATACTCACGTAAAAATTAAGACTAGTTTCTGTCACCGGATGTGACCGAAACTAGTCGTAGTAGACGACTTAATTTTTACGTGAGTATTTCCGTGTTTAATTATAACAAAAATGTGTGAAAACCACGTTAGTTTCCATAGTAAAATTCACATTTATATTTTTAAACGTGGTATATTGGACGCAGGATCAAAACGGAACCACTGAGGTTTTTACCGATGAAATAGGTACCTAGTCGTATTTTCCAATGGTTATAAATAACATATTAATTGATTAATTTTATTTCCTGTTGTATACAAGCAGCATGCCGCAAGAATTTCATCGTGTGTTCATATTCATACATACTTTATCATTGAGATGTTATTTTAAACATATATAATATATATTCATTAATTTTCATTAGCGAAATAAGTTTAATAGGCATAATATCTTGCCAGGAAGAGATCGCTCTTAGCGATATGACTAGTCTTGGCACTAGTTAGCTTTTGTTTGTAACTTCTAGTGAGAACAATAAAGAGTTTTTTTCTACCTATCTTTAAATATCTTAGAAAACTTAAATTTTATTTGTTTTACATTTGTAATAACTATTCCAAACTTTAATTACCTATATGTATAATGTTCTTGATAACAATTCGATTATGTACATAAAAAGATATGGCACACTCCCTCTAATGATATCAAAATCATATTTATCAGCATGACCAAACTGCCTAATGCTCTATTTGAAAAGAATAATATACTAGATAAGTTAAGATAAATATGTGATAAAATACAACAATTATATTTGAATATTTTCCTTACCCATTCGTCGTCAGATTCCGAATCGAGGGACCACGAAGAATTTCTATACATATCAGGAAGAGAAGAAGCCTTTAGCTTGTACCGAGTAATGCTCAGCATAGCGCCTCTGTGCATCATAGAGTTCTTGTAAAGAGGCATGTCTTTCAAGTAATGGTGGTCTGTCGTCGAAATCTGTCTCAACCAGTTCGGCTGTGGCGGCGGGGCTTTAGGCGCCTCCTTCGGTTTATCTTTATGAGTTGCGTTAACGTCAGTATTCGATTTCTTCACGTTTTCATGCTTGGCGTCTCCAGATTCGTGCTTGTGCTCAGATTCAGATGTTTTGTGCTTCTTAGCTTTAATATCGAGTGAAAGTTGCGCAGGTTCCGTCACTGCGTCGGCCGGGGGACTTTCTACGTTGAGATTCACGTCAGATTTTCTCCTTGTTACCAGATGCGGGTAGTTTTGTGAAATTATATTGTACAGTCGTTTGTTTTCCATCAGTTTTTCGATGACTTCGGGTGGCACCTGAAATAAGTGAAAGCTGTTAATTTGTTGTTAATAAAGTAAAATTAGACTTAATAAGATCTTAAATTGCGTATTGTGTTACCTTTTCATTTTGTTGTACGAAAGTAGGGAGGTGTATTGCCGAATGCATACGTTTGTACGTCTGTTCAGCATTAGCTTGAGTCGTGGCTTCGAGTTTCTCAGCTTCTTCTATGTTTGACGCTAATGTCGCTAAGATATATTCGGGGCTTTTTCCACTTTCCAGTAGAGTTTTTAATTCTTCGGCATCCAAGTAGGCTGATTCATCACCGAGCGACCTCGAGGATATGGAACCGGCACTCGATGATTTTCTAGATCTAGCTTTTGATAGTTTTCTATCCATTTTCTGCTTGATAATCAACCACTCCGGGTCTCTCATTAGGGCACCACAGACACACATATTCAATAACGTACCCGCCAGTAATATTATCGTGCTTCTCCAATCGTAATAGTCCAACCACATGTGAGTCAAGGGCGAGTACACCAACGTCCCGAATCCGATGCCGCACGAGGCCAAGGACACCGCTAGATTTCTTCTTTTATCGAACCAAAAAGCAACAGATACAACAGCAGTTACGTACAAGATACCCATCGCTAAGCCGCTCAAAAATCCGAACGTCAAGCATAACATGGCAACAGAATTACTAACTGCAGCCAGCAAGAACCCGGCAGTGGACAAGACTCCAGCCAGCATGGTCATAGTCCTGCATCCGAAACGATCGACTAAGGCACTCATTATCGGTCCAGCTAACAACGGTGTGGCGATGAACAGACTGCCAATGAGAGAGGTTTCCGATTGCGAAGCGTTGAAGTGTTCCGTGAATTTTTCGTGTAGTAATCCGAATGAGAAGGCCAACCCATCGGCACACGCTGATACTAGAAAGGCCGCTAACACGACGACCCACCCCCAGCCCCCGTCCGGGATGGGAGGCAGCTTTCTGTGTCTATAGTCATCGTCGGAATCTATACTGTCCCTATCGTCTAGCCCTTCGAACTTAACGCGTTCTACTGGCGAATCTGGTTCCTTAGTATAATGAGCGACTACTTCATTATTCGCTTCTGATTTTAACGAGTTGATTGTGTTAATATCTGCGTTTGTGTGCGTGGTTTTCTCATTATCTGTCGTTCCATCATTACGCTTATCAGTCTCGTTTGTTTCAACCATCTTGTGTTCAGTACTTATGGCATATAATATATAATTACATAACGTAGACTAGAACCTGTTTGCCTGAAATATAAGCAGTAGGTTATTCAAATTACTCAAAGACCACAACAACAGGACAAAATTTACTTAAATTATTTATTTATGCAACAAAAAAAACCATGACAATATGTGGTTATTTGAATCATTAGTCGTCGGCAAACAACCGTTTCTTGTACTCTCTTGCAATCCTACTCCTAAACGAGTAAGAATAATAGATCGCGTGCGTTACTAACTGAAATAAGATTCAATATTTTGTGGATGATTATGGTCTGTTTTAATAACAAATATTATAAATAATGAATATTACAAAAAAATACCTGGATTAAATTTCACGAAAATAAAAAATACGTTCTTTTAAATTGCTAAAATGTCATAGTGTTAGAATTACACACGTTACGAAGAACATGTTAGAATTACATTTAAGACCAAAGAATATGTATTTTTCTTGAATGTTTGAATGAGTGAGTGAGTGAGACGAGAGCGCAAAAAGTATAGCAGGAAAGTACCTATTCTAAGACCGGAATGTGTTTCAAATGAATCCTGAGAGATCGCTAATTAGATACAACTCGCGTGGGAGCTTCGTCGTTCGAACTAAATCGCAGTCAAAATAATAAACTCGTAGTAATATGACTATATCAATTATAGTTTTGTATTGATTTGGTTTGGGTCTACCCGTGTTCCAAACGCACGGGTTATGCAAAAGAAAGAGGTGAAACCAACCATTTGTCCTTATCTCGGGTCGGACGGAATCCAAGGTTACGGTCGTGTCGGATGGTCACTATTGTTTGGACAATAGTACGATACATTATCTATAATTTGAAGTTAATTTGGTGAATTAGCGGCTTAGTGCACTCATCGCTGTATTTTAAAAGCCTGACAACTGACAACGGTTCGGCTACTAAAGAGAGGGGATTAAAAGTGCTTTGTATTTAGTTTGTTTCGAGGTTAGGCGGTCTCGTCATACGGGTCATTCACATTTGGCAGCGCGACCTTCATTTGATCGCATTTTGAGAGTTCTCATCGTAAATTCATATTTGGTCACGCGGCCTTCGGTTGATTCGCATCTCTATAGGTATAGGTGCAGCTTGTGACATCAATCGCGTGACCGAGTCGCGAGCGTGACTGTAGGCGTGATAAAACGTGATCATCCTGCAGACGATATTAACCTCATTACCGAGCGTTGTAGAGCTAAAAGTTGCGCGATTCAAATATTGGAAGGAACTGTAGAGCAAGAGGCCTATGTCCAGCAGAGAACAAACATCAGATAGGCTGATGATGATGTAGAGCACGGCGTATATAGAACCGCATAAATAAAATTAAATAAGTAGGTGCATTTTAGTGTTAAAAATAAGTTTGCTGGAACATCCGTTTACAGTTTTGAGGAAAAGTTTGAATATTGAATAGGTACCTACAAAATTATGAATAGCAATGCTAACTGAAACAATTAAAACTGATATACATATTTAGGTATAGGTAGGTAATAAAATCCCCTATTTTCACTTGATGAGACATTTTAACACGAGTCGCGACTAACCACCGCTTAACTCTTCTGCTAGATATTTATGATCAAAACTTACATTTCATTGAGCTTATCGGAAATACGATAAAAAATTCTACCAAAAAAAAAAAAACGAGTTTGCCAAATGCCGAAAGGTCACTAACAGTTTGACAGTGCAAGCAGAGTGAGTTTATAGCTAGAATTTTATTCCGATCCAGTACAACATTCTAATTCCAGTTTTATTTCTATTGATAGGTATTTATTTTGTATTCTGAATGAATCGCTTGATACAGCCTCTAATCTAGAGCCTGGCATCAACTGGCATGTGGCATGCTGTAACCTCAACATACCGTGTAGTGTAGGTAGACTGGTAGAGTAAGAGACACGTACCCACACTACACATTATTAAAATAAATTTCAAAAATTAAATAACTAAATCAAACTACCACTAAATATATTTCTACCGCTAAATATATTTATGTCTTTTCACGTGATCTCTAACAAATGGGCTCTTAATTAAGTTAATCGACGAGACTTAATTAACAAATTTATTTTTAACCGTGACACAATCCACAGAGACCTGCATCAATTTCGTTTTATAGCCGGAAGTTTTGTAATATATCTATAGATAGAACTAGTTAGCAACACAATGAATGAAGACATTACACGAAAACGTTTACAACTATGTTATTAGGCTATCAGAACCTATAGAACTATAGACGCTCCCAAAAAACTAACATGCAAAGTCAAATCTTAAATTCCTGAATAAAAGTAACCATAAAAACTTACCTGAATAAATTTAAAGTAATATTCTTCAAAATCCGATCAGTTACATCACTGCTTGGTTTTATTTATCTACTTTATTTGGTTAGTTCTAATCGGAAAGTTAAACAAGTTGGCGGGAAAGCAACCGGCCGGCGTCATACCGCGGTCAAGGCGTGGGCAACACTAAACCAGTGCAGCCAGTTTATCATAATGTAAGTAACGATCGTTATTAAAAAAGTTGTAAGTAGTGTCCGCAAGTATTTGGTTAATTAATAGTACCTATTCAACTAAATAACAATCTGCGGTAATTTTTTACTAATCAAGATATTGAGCCTAATTCAAATCGAAACTGAGCCAGCGATCGGCAATCTTAATATGTTATCATATGGAAATGAAAGAACTAAAATCGTACAAAAATAAAAAATTGGCAACACCGCAGTTACAGCGATGACTAATGCGCTAATGATTATTTACATGTGAGCCAATTATTGGGGTCAAATTAGACTAAAAAATAGATGTGTCCTTACATTAATTCCCACCCAACTGAAAATTGGTAGGATTGTTTAAAACACCATCATAAATGTAATCCACTTTTCATGTTTTATGACCTTATCGATAGTATTAATTTCACGTCCGTTCATCCGAAGGTGGCCTGCCTGGAAAAGATCTCTCTGACTTTCCGCCTCTAAGACTGTATCAATGTTTTTCAGTTTGTACTTTTTAAAGTGTCATAAAATTGTTACCTATTGTATTTTATTACATTATTAAAACACATGTAGCAGACACTATAAAAATAATTATTCTTCGATACACTAAGAAAAAAATAATTCCGAACTATCTTTTTATTGTCTCTTTTTAAACCCCGACGCAAAAAGAAGGGTCTCTCTAAGTCTCTACCTATGTCTTTAAGTTTGATCTCTATGTGTTTGTGGTTGTCTGTGGCACCGTAGACTGTAGCTCCTTCTTAGCAAACCCATTGGGATGATTTTCTAGCGGTAGTTCTTAGATATGTTTTATCAAAATCGGTTTAGCCGTTTCATCGTTGGTGATTTTTAAATTTAATTATCTTAACTATTAATTACTTTTGGACTAAGTATTTTTGATGAGCAATAAAATACATTTTGCCATGGTTATAATAATAATAATAAAATTGACATGGTAACAATTCACATCATGATTTGTGATGATGAGTGTGTGTAATGTGTATGACTCATCCATCATTCAATCCAATCGCACACACAACAACGTATATTTTTATTGCTCGATATCCGGAACATTGTAATATTTGCGATGTAGGTAGGTACCTAATTGGCAAATAAGGCTTAGTAGCTAAAACGATCTCCGAAGTATTGATAGAGTGACACGTATAGAATTGGCCAAAATGAAGGAATTTTATTGGAGATCTCTAGATTTGGTCCAAAAAATATAATGGTGGTTCCTCATTTAAGTAGTTGTAGAAGGAAAAGACAATATTTGAATAGTGCCTATCTCTAGAAAGAGAATTTTACTAATTATCTTGTCTCACTTGCCACCTCTACATTCTTCTGCAAGTCTACGTCTAGCCTTTTCGGCGCCTGAGAGTCATCCCGGGCACCATAAAGCCCAGACTCCCCGACATTATTATCAAATAAATGACGTCATCTTTACCGATCAGAATACGGGTATAGCGGGTATAACATACGTATGAGGGCTCGTATCTAGGTATACATTTTTTTAGGAAAATGTCGAGCTACATCACAGACTATTAAATGATAAAAAAATGGATTATTTAATGCCGATTTTTGTGACATGGGTACAAAAAAATTCTTCATCTGACGGGCAATATTAAAAAGGGTAGAAATCATATAGCAGGAGCTGGTAACATTACGCCAATGTCAAATCAAAATTGTCAAATTACGTCACACTTTGTTTGATTGTCAAAGCAAAAACCAAGCTGCGTTTCTTTTACGCGAAAATAAACTAAAATTACAAGGAAAATGGCTGAAAAGCCGCCTGAGGAGGGATACATATCCGTGGTAGATGAAGAGCCTGAGATTTTAGAACTTCTGAAATGGGACAACAACCCTCACACGCAGAAGCACGAGACAGTGGCCAGCCAGATCGCGAATGCGGTGGCAAGAGCTAAATGCCCAGACAAAAGAGTCAAACAATTGGAAATTGACCCGTTTGATCTGAGTGATCCTACGTTTATTGAGACTTACCGCCTCTCTAAGGATCTGGCGAGGGCTCTCTGTGAAGAGTTAAAACCAGTTATGCCGGACTCCACTAAAACCGTTGAGTTCTCTATTGAGAGCAAAGTAAGTTCTATTTACCATTTGTACAGCTGTGTTTCCTTTTGTGAAAGCTTTCATACAAAAGACCCTTACGAAATCAATAGAGACAGTTTCGCATTGTTAATACTAGTGCTCTTTGTTTCTATTTTATGAAGTGAAGTAGCTTGTTTAGGATGATGGAAGACTTTTTGTACTCAAAACAGAAGATTATTTTGTTTTCAAACATTAACCCCTTGACTCGGAAAAAAAAATTCCTCATATAATTGCTAGTTTTAAGTAATTTATTATTCTCACCAGAGATAAAACAAGAGCTTTCAATCGGTCATTTTGCCTACTCTACAACTTCTGCCAATCTTATGCATTTGTGTTGTGATTATGTAAACTTTTTATGTGCAGGTGCTGGCAACACTTTCATTCTTCGCAACGGGAAAATACCAGAAGTCCATGGGTGGTAAAGTGGACCCCAACATCACTCAGTACTTCGTGTCTGTAGCTGTGATGCAAGTAGCTGAAGCAATGAACCATCCAACCATTGTCAAGAAATATATACACTTCCCACATTTGAAGGAAGAGAGGGATATTGTTAAGGCAAAGTAAGTTAAAATTGTAGTTTTTTGTCTCTAAAATAACAATGTAAATCAATGCATCTACAATTTTATACAATTAACACAGCATAGCAAAATAAAGGAAAGCAAAAAGAAAATTTTGGGAATCTGCAGTTATAAAAAAATTCGATTTGTATTAAATTAATTGAACATTTCAGATTCTACATGAAGTATGGCATCCCAAATGTGATAGGGTGTGTGGACTGCACACACGTTCCGATGCCGCGCCCAGACGAAGATCAGAAAACGCATTTCAACAAATCATATCATTCCAAGAAAGCACAAATTGTAAGTTAAAATTTTCTAGCAATTTTAAGTTGGTTAAGATTTTCTCAATTTGGCTGTTATTGAGTTTAATATCAGCCAAGCACACATTCCCCACAACTTGGCCACATGAGACATTTTGGCCGCTGTTTCTGCAAGCCTTAACTGATTCCTGTGACTGGTGCCGCACCAAAAGCCAGAGGCTTCGTCAAATTTGGTTTCTATCTAAATTTCTTTCCATAATCTCATAGTTATTTAAAGACTGCGGGACACAGTACAAATTGAAAAATTAATTAACATTTCATAACATAAAGTTAAAGCTACCTCTTTTCTACAGGTGTGTGACAGTGACCTGAACGTCACTAGTGTGTACGCTCAGCCGGGCGGGTCATACTCTCACGATGCTATACTGAACCGACACGGGGTGAAGGTCGACCTCATCAGCCTCAGCCAGACCGGGGAGCAGTGCTGGCTTATTGGTGAGTAACAGTTGATTTCGGTTGTACGAAATTCACGTCGCAATATAGCTTCGTAATAATAATTGATAAATATATTTGTTTGATGAAAGCGAGCAGCATAAGCTGAAAACAAAAAAAATACTCATCAGCTGAAGCTGAATAATATCATCAAACAGCATACAAAGGTATAAATAAGATTATATAATAGACAGCACCAGGATAAGGTTGTTTAAAAGTCTAAACTCATTTTGTTGAGTTTTCAAGTACTTTACAATGTAATACAGGCTCAAAAAGTGCAAGAGTGGTAAAATAGTTCTTAATTCTTGATCATGATCTTCTTTTTAACTTTTCCTTTATGGATTGTGTAAAACTACAATTGCACATCTTTACAGGAGGTCCATACTACACTCAAATGGAATACATAATGACACCAATTTCCAAAATCACAAAGAAATCTCCCGTTTCACCCGAGAAACACTACTCCACCATGCACGCCCAGGCTCACACCGCCATCACAGACACTATAAAACACCTAAAAAGCCGCTGGAAAGTTTTACAGGCGACTTGCAACAAGCAATTCGATCCGCCGCAAGTTGCCATGATCATCGTCGCATGTTGCGTGCTACATAACCTGTGCAACAGACGAGGTCTGCCGATAGTTCCTATGACGCAAACCGAGGAACGCCTCGAAGGGATGAAGCAGAAAGTTGCCAACGGGGCCATCCCCAGAAAGCAAATAGAAGACCCCGTGGGGATGCAAACTAGGTCCAAATTAGTTGAAACGCTGTGGAATGAAAGACGGATAGCACCGGAAAGCGTTGCGCCGAAAAAGAGGACGAAAAAGGATCGATTGTTGGATAATCATCACAATCAACAGCCTCAGCCTCATCAGCAACAGCCGCAACAAATTTCACAACAGCAACAACAAATTGCTCATCAACAACAACAACAACAACAACAGCAGCAGCAACAGCACATTTTGCTCAGCCATCAACAGCAGAGCCAGCCAATGTCCCTCCAGCCAACTCACTCGCTCCACCAGCCCCATCATCACGAGGACTTGAGTAAAAGACCTCGGATCATGACCCTCAACACGCCCACTTACAGCCTGAACGTCCCGCCGGCTCCGGTTTGGGCTCACCATTATCCACAACATTGAAAAATCTCTTGAACAAAACTGAGAAAGGAAATTTAGCTGAAAAAGCGTAAGTTTCTTTTATAAGCCATTTTGTGAACAAAGAATTAATAATGAGTTCGATTGAAAATTCACTCTAATAATAGGGGGATAAATACTAGATTTGTCCTAATAGGCACAAAAAAGGCCAAAATTACTGTGTAATATGTGGAAGTTTTGTGCTTTGAAATTATGAGCCTAATTTTGGTATTAGTGGACCAGGCTCAAAATAAAACCATTAATGTTCAGATTGAAATCTGAGACAAAATTGCCTTATTGAGAATTATTTAGATTGTCACATTAAGTTACTAAGCGGAGTCGTAAGCCAAATGCTACTTTTAGATTAAACAAGACTCAACTTTTGACATAATGAAAAAAATGGCGAGGTCAAAGAAAAAGAACCTGTTCAAAGCAAATCATGCAGCATCAGTTATAGTTCATAAGACTCACTCAACACTAACCTGGCAATTTAGAATGCTACTCGTACATGCAATGTTTGGTTTTGGTGGATGCGTCGTCATTTAATTTAATACGCAAACAAACTCGGGTATTTGTTCATTGTTGTGGACAACATTTTATTATTTGATTGGATCAGATTAAATACCGTAAAAATAATAGACATGTAACGTCATCAAGCTCTTTTTTCGGGACAAATAATATGCAAGCATTTAGGGACCCATGTTACGTTAGCCTCGGCTTCGTCTTAAGATATTTTGAAACACTAACCTAACGATTTTTCAGTTTACTTGAATTTTCTTCTACAAAAAGTTTTCAATCTCTCAATTAATATGTTGAAATATAAACTCACTTTTAGCCGGGTTGGTGCTATGTGAGTCTGATGGGCGATAACCTTTAGACTATTTATTCGATGTTATAGTGTAGGAGTTGCCTTGACCTCACATGTGAGTATTTTTAGATAAGCAATAATCGTGTAATCAGCTATTATAGGACCGTAAGTTAGTGTCTGAAGTATCGACATTACATTAAATTTAAGAGGTTTAAGACCAGTGGCTTTATTGTCTAACTATACTCGGAATTGGCCTAATTTTGGCACTTGGAGCTGACTTTGAGTATTAGAATGAAGTTTTGGTTCCGAGTTTATCAATCCGTTAGATAATGAACTCGCAGAACCAAATTATAACCCATTTTTTTAAATGAGTCATGTCGTACTGCCAAACTTCACCGCCGCGACGATCTATAGTATGCTATTCGAGGTAGAAAATGACTTCTCATTCTAAAAATTGCGTTGTAACAATAATGTTAACTAAGTAGAAAACTAAACAGCGATTTAGTTGCATCATTTTGTAATCGACGCCTCTAATGTCGCGATCCTTTTCTCTCATATTTATATAAAAGGAGACAGAGTGCTATAAGTTTAGTGAAGAGGTACAAGAATAAATGAAATTAATAAACAATACCATTGTATATAATGGTGTTGTTGAATAGGCCGTGCGAGAGCAGGACACACTTATTCAATCACAGTGTATCCTGCCCTCCTAGCCAAGTTGTAATTCTACAATCGAAACGTAACAATGTATGGGAATGACATTTCTGTAATCTAATTATAGAGTCTACATTCTATGACAAAAATGTAATTTCCATACATTTTCCTACTTTTCTACAGGATTATACCTATAGAAAGGGTCTGCTAAGCCGAAAATGGCTCATAGTATTCTATAGAAAAATGTCAATGACACGATGAAATGCGGCTTAGCATACCTCGCTGTGTAATACTGTAGGTATAGTATAGCGTTTCGATTTATAGAATTGCGACTTGGCTAGGGGGCTGCTCTCGCACACGCCACGTCACAAGTCGCACAGGTCACAGTGTGCCATTAGGACGAGTAACTAAGGGGGCATCCAGTAATTACGTGAGATTTGCCGAGAACCCCCCCCCCCCCCACGTGAGATTCGATGAGATTTTACTCGACCCCCCCCCCCCCCCCCCTTAGGGGCTCACGTAATTAATGGATGCCCTTAGCGCTTACTTTCGTAATATTATTTCGAGCTATGATAAAATATAAGTACGTAATAATTTAGTACATTTAAGTATAGCTTTTTGTGCAGCTTATCAGAGAATTGTGTATTGTATGTTTTTATATCAGAAAAAATCAAACTCGTACGTAATTGATATATTTTAATAAGATATTCCATTGGACATGGTATATTTATAACGTAAATACAGTCTTACATAACTATGTTTTGTTTAATTTAACATCGTAATTGCACAGGACTTAGATAGCATATCATTTGATTCGAGTTTTATATATAATTAGAAATCTCTAGTTATAATTATAATTCTATTTAGGTGCAGCGCAGACGGCACACTTTTTGTGCGATCGAGTCTGCGGCGCTCAAAAAGTCTGCATGGCGCGCAAAAAGTCGGTCGCGGATTTTTCACACACGACGCACATCTTCGATCATTCTGTCGGCAGAGCTGTAGGGACGTAGACGCTATGGAAATCGTGCAGAGATCGCCAAGTATTGATCGAAGATGTGCGTCGTGTGTGAAAAATCCGCGACCGACTTTTTGCGCGCCATGCAGACTTTTTGAGCGCCGCAGACTCGATCGCACAAAAAGTGTGCCGTCTGCGCTGCACCTTACTATATCATAACACCGTGTACAGATGATGTTCTATGCAAATTACATGACAATGATATGATCTTAGTCGAGGCATGTGGCGAGCGCGCATACTGTCTGTTCAAAGTTTTGATGCCCATAGTCATTACACTAATTTTTGTGACAAGCAACGAAAATTTAACTTATTTACTATGAATATGGAGTTATTTTTATTTGATGGTAGGCTTGCGTTTGAACGCCATCTCGCCTTAGGACTAAGATGGAGCACGCGCGCCAAGAAGAAACCGATTTATTCGACTTGAACACCCAGATTGTATCTACTATTACGTAGCTAAAGTAATTGTTTTTTGTAACCGTTTTAGTTATTAGACAAATAAATAAATACATGTTTATTGGACATCCACTCAGGCAGAGCGTTCAACACCGAAGGGAATATACTCTATGCCATAATACTTTTGATTCATATTAACATCTGTACACGGTTTCCAAGGTCTCAATTATGGTCTAGCAAAGGCTTGCGCCACCTCGTTGGCCAGCATGGAGGCAATGGCCATGTTGGGGCAGTTCCCCGTGACGCGCGCGGAGTCCTCCTCCAGCTTTACAGAGAGGAGCACTAGGTCTTGGGAGTTCATCATTCTACCCGCAAACCTGGAACAAAATAATGGCCTGATTACGCGATGTGTGAGGACATGGCAGGAAAATGTCTCAATGTGTAAAACAGAAGTCAACGCGAACGTTGACGTTTTAACATTTTAATCTTTTTTTTTGCTTCTCCGCTGTCGAAATTGTATCGTATGAATTTGGCATTAGTTACCGACTTTTTAAGACTATTAACCTCTCTTTTGAAGAACCAAATTCTATAGTTACTCAGAATTACTTCAGAAATGTTTTTTTACCTGAGAAAGTCTCCAGTAGCAGTGACGGCGGCCAGGTTGGCGGTCTCGAACACTCGCTTGCAGATCGCGGCCTCGTCTTCCAACTTCACGGCGGATTTAGTGCACTGGAACAGAGTTGGTAGATTTTAAAAAGATGTAGGTATGGACCAAGTTGTTAAAAGAGAGGGTGTTGTAAAAAAATTGCAAAATTAAAGCTTCACGTAACTAGTCGGAGTATCCGATTTAATACGTACTCGTACTCACGTATTGAATGCTGTGTAATTATAACAAAATCTTAGTACAATTACGATAAATAAAGGTTAAGGAGTAGCAGTCTTTGTATTATTTATTAAAACTTAAATTAGAGAACAATCAAGCCTGTCAGTTTATGTGTGTTACATCCGTCATCCCCGCAGCCGGACTATGAGAACTTTGCGGTCCCTTTCCTCGTAACCCTGTACAGCTAATAGGCAAACCATATGACTCGCGGGACGCCCGCGGGGCGAAGCGGGCGTCCCTCTTTTCGGGGGACGCCCCGCGGCCACTGGGCCTTCCAGCGAGTCTATGAGTGTAAGTCACCTCCGTCAGCCCCCGCAGGCGGCGCTGCTCGGCGCCCCAGCGCGGCTCGCTCGTGCACACGGCGCGCATGAGCTCGCCCACGGGGGGCGTTATCGACACGGGGACCGAGCCTGCAAGTAAACATGCGGTTCTTATTCGATATGGCGGCTATAGGGCCCGCTAATGGTGCATTGTGCGTTTCCCTCTTGATAGCGATCACCCGAGCCACCCCAGCTCTTTAAAATAACGGAGCGAGGCTCTGGACCGCCGACACGGCTGCTGCAGATCAAACACAGTTATAAATAAATATTTTCATTTCAAGAAATCCATGTAGTGTACAAAACAAAAATAGTTGAATAGAAATAAAGCTAATCACAATGTGTACAAATATCACAGTTAGTAATTTTTTTGTTTGCAATCTGGTGCACTGTCGACTGTGTGTACACTCGAAATCGTGGTTGTTGGTAAATTTTTGATAAAAAAAATACATTATCTGTTCAAAAATTCACCATTTTCAATATTAAGGAATCTAATAACATAGTTAAATTACCCAGTGAGCTAAGTACGGTGAATTCCACCGGCTGTATGGTATCCGCGAAGTCCACCCCGAGCGTGACGGGGAGGGTGGCGCCGGGGGGGAGCAGCGCCAGCGGGGGGAACGGGTGCAAGGCGCGCTTGCCCGATACACTCTGGAAATTAGAGAAAGATAATCAAAAACATTTATAAATAATACACGTTTCACACTCATAGCTTTCCACTAGGATTCCCTGTGTCGGGGATGCCATGGAACACACAAAGACAAGGATAACTAACACCCAGACTCACGAGCAGATATAAGCTTTTATTGCATTGTCATTGGACAGATCCAAATTTCAGCTCAATCGGAAATCGGGTTAGGTCACAATTCAGTCGCAAGATTTGAACCACACACACAACCGAGAGACACAACATACATATTATATTATGTACATACATATATATACATATAAATTTGATACCGATAAAAAGACGAATTTTTCTAGGGGTTACTCTGAAATTACTGGTCCGATTTAAAAAAATATTTCACTAACGTAAAGCTAGACTATCCCAAAATCCAAAACCTAAAACCAAACCCCACACTCGCAGGTTTTTTTTGGCTAGAAGCCAAAAGGCACGATTAGTACGAAGTCCCAAGCATCAGCTCGTGTAAAGTACTCACCTTGTACTGCGCAGTGATATCAGTAATCGGGTTAGACGTGTGGTTGGTGAACTGTATCTCCAGCGCGCACATGGAGGGGGAGTAGAGGTGGGGGGCGCGAGTCCAGCGCCGGGTGGCGCCCAGCCCCCCCGACACCACGCGCGGGATCAGGGGGGCGGCGGGCGTGGGGGCCAGCGAGGGGCCCACCGGGGTGATGCTGTCTGCGGGGCAACGGATGCAAGGGATGCATACATGGCATTACATTTTTTTATGCTATTGAGTGACGAGACGAGCAAATCGCACGCTTGATGTTAAACGTCACGTTTGCCCAAAACAGGTCTGCGCCACCCAGAATTTTGGACTCTTAGAATTCCTTCTTATTATCCTACTGTCCTACCCTATTAATATTATAAATGTTAAAGTTTGTACGTTTCGATGTTTAGCTGTTTGGAAGTTTGTTAACATAGGCTACTTTTTATATCGGACAATTCATCCGCTATAAACCACCACGAAATACACAAAATAAAACAATACAAATACAAGAACATAAATAAAATTGTACACCACCACTAAACTACATACAAACTTTGAGGATCTATATCTCCGAAACGATTGAAGATGATTGAATAAATGCCACGGGGGTTTGTGATGACAATTCGATGGTGGTTGTGTTTATGTCAATTTATGTTTTGGTGGCACCAAACACCTACAGTATTTCAACGATAAAATAGCAGACTATAATATCCTCACTATCGTCAGAACAAATGAATACAACTTGTCAAACCATAAAAAAAAGGTAACACAATAATAATTCTCACCATCGTCAGCCCCCCCAATAACCCCCCCGCCGGCGGCCGGCGACAGGAAGCCCCCACAGGTGGGCGTCATCGTGGGCAGCGAGCTGGCCACCTCGTCCAGCTCTAGCAGCAGCTCCAGGTTGGACTTGTCCAGCTTCTTCTGTTCTTCCGACTTGGCGGTGTCGGGCTGTTGGGTCGATGCCTGATGATAATACAAGTTCCTTTGAAAGTTCGTTCAAGTTTCAAAATTATTATTTACAGGGTTTAAAGAGAGGGTATGCTAAAATGACCAAACGAAGTAAGCGAAAAAAAATCAGCTGTTCCATACATTTTGTCAGCTGTTTTTTTTTTTTCGCGATTTCAAGGTTGGTCCCATAGTAAAATTTGTTCATAATGATGTACATACTAAACTTACTAAGTGATTTTCGGCAAAGCAAGCGCTTTTTTATAACCCTGTAGTTACATGTAGTTTTCCTATTCTGTGGTTTCAGCTATTACTTTTATTTGTGTTGGAGCCCTACCTTGTCCTCCTTGCCGCCCTCGCCGGGCTCCGACTCGGACTCGGAGCTGGAAGACTCCTCGGATTCGGACTCGCTATCGGAAGAGGCGGAATTTGACGACCTGTTCCAAATTCAAATATAAAATACACAGCGATGTAGATTCTATTGTGTCTTTAGCGAAACTAAACTAATAAGGTTCTTAAATTTTTTTCGTATAAAAATATTTGGTGACCTTCCAAGTATCTTTAATTCCACTTTGCCCCTCCCAATATGAATGTTGAATATTTTTCAAGCGACTTAATAGTTGGAGGAAAATTACACTTCTAAAAACACTCATTGGTATCAGTATTTTTTTCCAAAACAAATGCCCATTGAAATTACCGTTTTCACTTATATAGTTATAGTTTACCCCTTACTGTCCAAAATAACTCTTCGCTCTAGTGACAACCCTGTGATAGTACTGACCTGTAGTTGTTGGTTTGCTTCGCTGGTTTTTCTTCTTTATTTCCTTCGGTGGTGCTCTCCTCTTCCTCTCTGTGAAAACAAACAAAAACAAACACATACAATATTATAAATTCATGTACTGTCACTACTTATTCACGAACACTTTTTTCTTTAATATTCAAGGGCAACTAAAGGCAACATCACTAAACAACTCAAATAAAAACTAGAATTAAAATTGTTTCAAAACAAAAATAAGATTTGTAAGTATTTTGTCAACAACCTCTAAAGTGGCAGGGATATAGTTTTTTTTTAATTAATAAATAGGCTTGCGTTTGACCGCCATCTCGTCTGATGGTAAGCAATGCTTCCTCCCTCCCTGGCTTCTCTCCAAGTTAACCGCCCTCTAATTTAGGCCCCTTTAAGTTGCCCCCATCCAAGCTAGCCCCTCCTAAGGTGTGACTTACTCGTCCGAGGACTCCTCCTCGCTGCTGGAGTCCGCGCTGGACGAGGCGGACTCGGAGCCGCTGCTCTCCACGTCGGAGTAGAATGTCTTGTTTTTCTGAAAACAATGCTAAAATGAACAATCAACGAAAATACACAATACTAGACTGACCCACTCCCCTGGTACCGACAGGTCTCCTGGTAGCCGGGTTTCCTGCACTTATCTACACAAGTATATATGTATATTGACTTCATATGGTAAGGTAGGGACGTTAGGGAAGTAGGGAACAGGGCAGAACGTAACAGAGTAGGTCCCCGGTTAGAACCAGTCACTCGACCAGTGCTCCATGAGTTCCACGGGTGTTCCGGAAGGTTGGTCGGACGTCACATAGCATATTTGATCGCGTGGCGGCTATGCTAACTGAAACTCGTCAGGCGTTAATCATTTACCGCATTAAATGGCTAGCGCTTGAACAGACAGTCAGATATCAGAAAAATGTATTGACTTCAAAAACTGAACTTGGATTTTATTTGATTATGATTTTAATTGTAATTTTATTATGTAATACTATGGATTCGCTATTTTTATCTGAAATAAAATATTTGAATTTGAATTAGAAAAATTTTAAATGTACGTTGAATGTTCTTCACACTAAGCAAGTTCGTATACGCGGAGTGGCTAGCCTCGGTCGCTTGTAATGTTGTCGACAGTACCGGTCACAGTAGAGTGTACACTGACCGGAGTAGCGTGGTCCCGGGCGCGCTCCGGGCGGCGCGGCGCGGGCGCGGCGGGCAGGTCGCGCAGCGCGGCGTGCAGCGCGGCGTGCGGCGCGGCGGGCAGCGCGCGGTACTGGTCACAGTAGAGTGTACACTGACCGGAGTAGCGTGGTCCCGGGCGCGCTCCGGGCGGCGCGGCGCGGGCGCGGCGGGCAGGTCGCGCAGCGCGGCGTGCAGCGCGGCGTGCGGCGCGGCGGGCAGCGCGCGGTACTGGTCACAGTAGAGTGTACACTGACCGGAGTAGCGTGGTCCCGGGCGCGCTCCGGGCGGCGCGGCGCGGGCGCGGCGGGCAGGTCGCGCAGCGCGGCGTGCAGCGCGGCGTGCGGCGCGGCGGGCAGCGCGCGGTACTGGTCACAGTAGAGTGTACACTGACCGGAGTAGCGTGGTCCCGGGCGCGCTCCGGGCGGCGCGGCGCGGGCGCGGCGGGCAGGTCGCGCAGCGCGGCGTGCAGCGCGGCGTGCGGCGCGGCGGGCAGCGCGCGGTACTGGTCACAGTAGAGTGTACACTGACCGGAGTAGCGTGGTCCCGGGCGCGCTCCGGGCGGCGCGGCGCGGGCGCGGCGGGCAGGTCGCGCAGCGCGGCGTGCAGCGCGGCGTGCGGCGCGGCGGGCAGCGCGCGGTACTGGTCACAGTAGAGTGTACACTGACCGGAGTAGCGTGGTCCCGGGCGCGCTCCGGGCGGCGCGGCGCGGGCGCGGCGGGCAGGTCGCGCAGCGCGGCGTGCAGCGCGGCGTGCGGCGCGGCGGGCAGCGCGCGGTACTGGTCACAGTAGAGTGTACACTGACCGGAGTAGCGTGGTCCCGGGCGCGCTCCGGGCGGCGCGGCGCGGGCGCGGCGGGCAGGTCGCGCAGCGCGGCGTGCAGCGCGGCGTGCGGCGCGGCGGGCAGCGCGCGGTACCCGCCCGCCGCCGCGCCGCAGTACTGCGACAGCGAGCCCACCGTGTACTGCTGCCGGTCTGACCACAACGACGAGGTTTTTTTATACAATTGAGTGACGAGACGAACAAATCGCTCGCCTGATGTTATACGTCACGTTTGTCCGTAACAGGTCTGCGCACCCAGAATTTTGAACTCGCAGAATTCAAGACTTGAATTCATTCCAATTATGTGCTGTATGACGACGATATGACAATATACAAGATCATCAAATATGCAATAGGTAAGATTCAGGACCTACTTTGAAGTGATCTTGATTGCCTGCATAAATATTGTTTTCATCCCACCATCTCGGAAAGAGTATTTTTAATCTTCAATATCTGAGTGGAGGTGGAATGAAAAGTTACGTGTTGCACTCGAGTGCAAAGATTTTTCACCTCGTGCTCTTTTGATTCCTTCGCTTGCTCGGTCATCAAAATTGAACACGCGGTTAAAAAGCAACTTTGCACTCTTGTATAACAAATAACTATTTCACTTCTCCTGCTCGTAAAGTCCTACTTTACGCCCTGTATAGGCGGACTAAAGCAACGTTTTAGGCTCTTGTGCTTAAAAGGAACTTCTCTGAATGAAAACAACTTACTTTTTCGCCTTTGTGCGTAAAAAAAAAGTAATTTGAAAAGAGAAGAGATTTGAGAGGTTGAAAAAAAGAGGTTCTATTTTTTTTATTCTTCTGTCATGTAAGAAGTTTACCTTGTGTTTTTTAAAATATAAAACCTGAAGATTTGGATCGTTGATAGTATTTTTTTTATTCAGAGGTGTTGAAAATAGGTTCTTGTTAGAATATATGTGATTTTCTATTCTATTTATGGGTATTATGTTTTTTTTTTTATTTAATAAAAAAACTAAAACTAATTTATTAAATAATTAGTTAAATCTATTTCTTTGTATTTTTATTTAAAAAAAATATATATTAATTAAAATCAATAATATAAAAATAATTTAATTTAAATAAAAAATCAAGATTTTTTTAATTAATTGATTAAATAGTAAATTATATCATTTTTTTTAGATTAAAATGAAAAATTAAATTCAAATAAAAATTTTATTTTAATTTTTATATAAAACTAGCTGACCCGGCAGACTTCGTACTGCCATACGTTTTTATGGGAAAAAGAAAAGGGCTGTTTTTAGGGTTTTTCAATATTTCTGAGAGATTTTCTTAATATTTTTTTTAACGTAACGTAACCGTAAGAACCTTCTCCTAATAATAACAAATACAACAAAAAAAGAATTAGTGAAATCGGTCCAGCCATTCACGCGCGATGCCGTGACCAAGGAAAACGGGTTTCATTTTTATATATATAGAATATAAATATGAAAAAATTAAAAAAAGAATATAACATGAAAAAAATATTTACTTTTCAATAAAAAAAAATAATATTTATTTACTATTTATTTTACAATAAAAAATATTATTAATTTAAATATTTTTTTTTTAATTAAGTATAAAGGCACTCTTAGGTTGAGGTGTTGCCAATTATCAGAAGTTAGGTATTGTCAAGCGGTTCTGTTCATAATGTGGGCATGTAGTTAGGTTCTATTAGACAAACAGGCGTGGATAATCGGGCGAGAGGAATAAAACCATTACTTGCAACACACGTAGATTATAATCTTGAATGATGTCAGTACATTAATGTTACAATGATCCGTTCAACTATGATCTCCAATGGATATTCCAAGTATTCACGATACAACTCAAACAGGCACTCCGCCGAACACGTAACGCGCATAGGTACACGATACAATAAGATTCTATGACCGCCACTGTAATTCCAGATGTAATTGCAACTATTGTAATCAGCTTTCTACGTTATCCACTTAACCATCAATGTGGCTCTGCTCGAGATTCCTAATGTATCGTTTCCCGCGTTTCGGATCGTAGTTGTGCCAGAGTGATAAACGTCAGCAGCTCAGCAGCTGTCACTGTCAGTTACGTTTCTTTACCACTCTAAATAAAGATTGGCTCAGAGCGCCGACACGGCCTCTCCTGACTATCGCACGTCCTCGTGCGCCTTCTTCTCGTGGTCTTCCAGCAATCCCTCTCCATAGCATCTCTGAACCCAGCAAGTCTTCATGCAACTGCTTCTCCATAGCATCTCTGATACTCCACCAAGCTCGTCAACACTTATCCAGTGTTAATCTTCCATTTGATCTGCAAAGACAAAACACACCTGGTAAACTATTCTATGGAAGCTCGTCCATCACTGACACATCTCTATTTGTCACCCACCGAATAGAACCTTTCCACATACAAGTTACAACCACAAACACTGGACCGGACAACTGTACTCAGGCGTCCCTTCGACCAGTCATCATTTCTCATGATGACATGGACCGGACAACCAATGAGCGTCCTTTCGACCAGTCATCATTTCTCATGATGACATGGACCGGACAACTCGACCCAGGCGTCCTTTCGACCAGTCATCATTTCTCATGATGACATGGACCGGACAACCCATAAGCGTCCCTTCGACCAGCTCTCCAAATGCCACCCCAAACCAGCCTAGTGGTCTGATCCGGAACATTGACCTGCATAAGCCAGCTCCTTAGACCTCCCACTAGCTGCACACATCAATATTGTACATGGGGACATCCAATGCTCCCCAGCCAGTATTGTCGGCCTCTACACAACACAGTCACTATTCCCAAAAAAAGGCCAGCATGCAGTTAATATGAGAATGACCACAGACAGTACACAGGGTTTACACATAAAACAAATATTCAGTAGAACAAATTATCTAATGATTATGCTCGCATATGTGAACCAGCTCCAACAATTCTACTGATCATCATCATCATCTCTTAATATGAACAAACTAGAATGATTCTATTGATCATTACATTCACAATTTCACATATGTGACCAACAATCAAAGACAGTAAAGGAACAAGCTCACCGGATATTGTGTTCAAGCAACATGAGGATGGTCTAAGTTCACAGAGTGAACCTTTACAAGCCGCTGCTCGGTCGATCTCTCCGTGTCTATCTGGACACACTTTTGCAACATGTCATGTCTTTCTGTGCACAAGCTCAGTAATTAGTCTTGCTTTATCTAGACTCATTGACACCAACGTTTGGTTCGCTGTCTTCTATGCAGCAGTTATATCTTCTCAAATCTTTATACTTCTGCTCCGGCATCTCAGGATCAAATAAGATCAGTTGCATTGCGTTCTTTGTTAGTCTCGCTTTATCTAAACTTATTGACATCAACGCTTGGTTGGATGTCTTCTATTTGGCAGTAATATTTTCTCATCGCTTTATACTTCTGCTCCAGCATCTCAGGATCAAATTAGATCAGTTCTATTGCCTTCTTTGCAATTTTTTTTCTTTTGTTTTGTTGTTTGTTCTGTCTCAGGATTAGAGTGGCTACTGAGAGTGTTTCAACTGGATTTGATCTAGAAAGAGACCTAGAATCGATCTACATGTCTTAACGCCATCACGGCCTCCTGATAGTTCACTGGACGATTCACTAATAGTTCACGGGTATCACAAGTACCTACCCGTGGAAGGGTTGACACTGACAACATTGTCAAGTTCCTTGACCTCAAATTTACTATCGTTCTTCCTATCAGTTATTGATATTGAAATCTCCGTCACCATGTAAATTTTTCAAACATCGGCTTCTGTACTTTCATATTCTGCTCCTTTCATATTCTGTTGTTTGTAGTTTTGAGGTTAAGTGCTAGCCAAAAATCTCGACGACTTTACATGTAGCAAAAAGTTTAGCATGGCGATGTTTTGTAGCTGCTGGTTTTATCCTCTGATCTTTGCCCTTCGTATCCCACTTCTGATAAAGGCACTCTTAGGTTGAGGTGTTGCCAATTATCAGAAGTTAGGTATTGTCAAGCGGTTCTGTTCATAATGTGGGCATGTAGTTAGGTTCTATTAGACAAACAGGCGTGGATAATCGGGCGAGAGGAATAAAACCATTACTTGCAACACACGTAGATTATAATCTTGAATGATGTCAGTACATTAATGTTACAATGATCCGTTCAACTATGATCTCCAATGGATATTCCAAGTATTCACGATACAACTCAAACAGGCACTCCGCCGAACACGTAACGCGCATAGGTACACGATACAATAAGATTCTATGACCGCCACTGTAATTCCAGATGTAATTGCAACTATTGTAATCAGCTTTCTACGTTATCCACTTAACCATCAATGTGGCTCTGCTCGAGATTCCTAATGTATCGTTTCCCGCGTTTCGGATCGTAGTTGTGCCAGAGTGATAAACGTCAGCAGCTCAGCAGCTGTCACTGTCAGTTACGTTTCTTTACCACTCTAAATAAAGATTGGCTCAGAGCGCCGACAAGTATTTAAAAAATATTAAAATGTTTTTTTTTTAATTTTATTTTTATTATTTTTTTTTATAATTGGCAAGTATTTTTTTTATTTATTTGGTTAATTTATATTATATTTTTATTTATGTTTTATTTAATTATTATTTTTTAAATTATATTTGATTTATTTCCTCGCAATCGATGTGAAAAGTCGAGTGTAAAACTCGGGCATAAAACCCATTTTATCCTCGACTTTATATCCGCCCTCGCCTTCGGCTCGGGCTAGCTAAACGTCTCGTATAAAATGGCTTGTTTTATGCCCTCGTTGTACAATCTACTATTTCACTTCTCCTGCTCGTAAAGTCCTACTTTACGCCCTGTGTAGGCGGACTAAAGCGACGTTTTAGGCTCTTGTGCTTAAAAGGAACCTCTCTGAATGAAAACAAATTACTTTTTCGCCCTTGTGCGTAAAAGTAATTTGAAAAGAGAAGAGATTTGAGAGGTTGAAAAAAAGAGGTTCTATTTTTTTTATTCTTCTTTCATGTAAGAAGTTTCCTCGTGTTTTTTAAAATAAGAAGTGTGTGTGTGTTTTCTATGGAAGATTTAGATCGTAGATAGTAATTTTTTTTTCAGAGGGGTTGAAAAAAGGTTCTTGTTGTGTTAATGTGATTTTCTATTCTAGTTATATGTATTATGTTATTTTGTTTTTTATATTGAATAAAATAAATTAATTTATTAAATAATTAATTGAATCTATTTTTTTGTATTTTAATTAAAAATATATATTAATTCAAATCAAAAATAAATAAAATAATATAAAAATAATTTAAATTAAATAAAAAATGAAGAATTTCAAATTAATTGACTAAATAGTAAATTAAATCATTTTTTAGATTAAAATTAAAAATTTAATTTAATTTTTTTTTTATTTAATTTTTTTTTTATTAAATTTCAAATAAAATATATGAACTAAAAATTAACTAATTAATTAAAAACAATAATATAAATATGTATTTTAATTATTTTTTAAATTAATTGGTCAAGTATTTTTTTTATTTATATTTTTTATTTGTTAATTTAATTAAGTATATTTTTATTTTATTTAATTAATTTATTTATTATTATATGTATTTTTTTTATAATATATATTAAAATTTATTTCCTCGCAATCGATGTGAAAAGTCGAGTGTAAAACTCTATCCTCGACTTTATATCCGCCTTCGCCTTCGGCTCGGGCTAGCTAAACGTCTCGTATAAAATGGCTTGTTTTATGCCCTCGTTGTACAATCTACTATTGTTAAACAAACCTAAATATTCTGAAATGATTTTGCATTTAGCAGACATTAACATTAACAACACAACATTAATAACATTTACATTTTTGCATTAAACTTTTGGTCATGAGACACATTTGCGAGACGGAGCGCAAGTGTCTAAGACATTACTTTTAACTAAAAAAAGACCGATGACTATTACCTATTACAACACTATCGAAATACAGTGTCAAATGTAGTGTCAAAATGCTGTCGTAGCGCGCGAGACAACACTCACCTTTAAAACTGCTCTCAACATTCGGCTTGGGCTTGTCAGGTCGGAAGATCTCCGCCGCGTGCGCCGCGAGCTGCGAGCGCGCCGGCGGCGGCGGCGGGGACAGGAAGCGGCGCAGCAGGCGCGCTCTGTCTCGCACGTCGTAACTAGCGTCGTAGCGAGCGAGAGAGAGGACGAAGCGGCCCACGGGCGCCGTGTCGGGCTGCGTGACGCACAGCTTCACGGCGAGCGAGAGTAGCTGCAGCTTCACTAGCTCGTCCTGGGGAGCACCGCCAAACATTCAGAGTACTTACCCGACCTTACTCGGCACCGGGTAGGATTTCGGGTCAGGTTCGGATTACACCAGGTTTCTTTCTTATGATATCTTAAATATAAACTTGACTATTCTAAGCACAAATGATAGATAGATATGATATGATTGCATACGATTCTACGACTCGATACTCGAATGACCTCAAACAGAGCAAGATATCAAGGACATTGTGTTGTAGTTTACAGCCAACTTATGTTGAGTTGGGATCGGTTTTTGGCTGAAAGCATTCTGCTCTTTGCCTTGTTAATTTGTGTTTTACGTATTATGTATTTTTGTGGACCAAATAATTGTTTTGTATGTCTTATCACTGTGGTGTGTGTGTGTGTTCTGAATCACTGACCTGATTAGCAAAGCTAGTGGCCATGTGCGCCAGCACCGCGGCGGCGCGCGGGTGCTCCGCCCCGTGCTCCGCCACCAGCCACACAGCGGCCGCGCGCGCGCTGGGGGCCAGCCTGCGGGGAAGGGGGGGGGGGGGGGGGGAAATGATCAGTGAGCAATAATCGATGGGAATATTCAAATCAGCAGTTCCATGGAAACCGACAATGACACTAGACAAAATATATGGAACAGCAGATTTATTTTTTCGATAATTTTTTTATACACATAACAATAACAAAGAAAAACAAAATTAAAAAAGAAACAGATGTGTGAGTTTTTTTAAGAGAATTAGAGAACGTGACAAATGAAGAGACAATAGAAGCAGAACAAAAGAGATGAAGAAGAGATGAGTATTGTTGTATGACAGGTGACAGTGACAGTTCCCACCTGTCAGTGCGCAGCAGTTTGGAGGCCCGCACGACGGCGGCGCGCGCGGACGCAGCCCCACCGCCTACCACACGCTTCACCACCACCACGGCCTCGCATACCACCCACTCTGGAAACAACATTCATCGATCAAGATTTTCGCTTTGCTACTGTAATTTGGATGAAAATCGTAGCAAGAGAAGAGGTATTCAAATCTCACGTACCATTTCCTATCTAGTAATGGTCAAAGACGGCAACATCGTCAGACTAGTTTTGTACAATGTTTTAATTGCTTGCAAACTCAACTCTTTCGGAATGGGCTCACTAGTAAAACAGGCGAAGCACACTGTTTGGTACTCGTAAACAAAAAATATATTTGAGGGTAGGCAAGAATATTTTTTATCGTTTGTAATTGTGTGTGGTGTGAACAATAATTTCTGGGTTTCTATTTGAGTGTCGTGCTGAGTGTATAGGACAGCAGGAAATATATTTGCATGGAGGCAGCTGGGAGAGGCCTTTGCCAAAGGGCACACAGAAGAAACCCCCGGTCTCTGTCGTACGGCACCAGGCGGCCGGTGTAGCTAGGTGCGGCTCACCGTCCTTGCTGGCCAGCAGCTGCAGCAGGCCGCCGAGGCAGGTCTCGGTCTCGGAGGGCAGCGCGGCGGCGAGGCGGCCGATGGCCTGGATGGTGGCGGCGGCGGCGGCGCGGTCGCTGGCCGCCACGTAGGTCTGGAACTCGCGCAGCACCACGCCGGCGCTGGCCTCCGTGCACAGGTTGGTGAGCACCTCCAGCTTCAGCAGCTTGATGTGCGTCGGGTCCGACGTGCGCACGAAGAACGACTTCAGGAACGGCTCGAACAGCGACTGGGGTGAACACGGTCATGGTCAATAGCTGTCTGCCTTTTTAGGGTTCTGTACCTCCTTCGGGGAAGAACCCATAAGGCGAAACGTCGGTATCACAGCCGCTGTGTCACAGCCAATTATTTTTTATTTATAGGCTTACGTTTGGCTGCCATCTCGCCCGAAGGTAAGCAATGATGCATTCTATGATGTCTACAATCTGCTATGCCATTTGTACTAGAATATCATTATTCTCATCGTTGTCTCTCATACCAACTTTTACTTCGGGACCAATACTGAAATAGCAAAAAATATAAGGTACTTCATCCAATAGGTCATTGACTTTGACATCAACAAAATGTATGGAACATCTGATTCAGTTTTACTCGTAGGGTTGGTCCCACAGTAGAAATTGAAACTACTTTAAAAGCTTAAAGAACATCACAAAAAAAAACTTAACACTATACAATATACATATTATAGTACCTATACCACAACGTAAGACTATACTTTTAAAAAGTTTTATTTAGCTTGCTGTTTGTTCTGGTGGAATATTGCAACTCAATTTTGAATCACTTCCCGGTGTCCGATTGAGCTGAAATTTGGTATATGTGTTTAACTATGATTACAATGCAATAACACTCACACTTCTATTGACAGTCATCGACGCGATAGCATTGAGCACGACGCTCTGCACTTCCAGCGGCGCGCGGAGCAGGCGGATCATGGCCTTCGCTACCGGGGGGAGCTCTTGAGCTGGAACAATGAAATAACAACCTTATGTTGTTTCTTTTAAGTCACATTTTACTGCTTGTTTGAATCATGTAATTATGATTTAGAAAACTAGTATTACTGATTAAAAAGCCTTGTTAGAGCCAGTGTAATGTAATTTCATATCGTTTGGTGAACACTGGTATAACAAGTCAATATAAACCCTATTGTAATACTATTAGACAAGCAATATTATATTTTTTGAGATTCCGAATACGATTTCGGTAAACATTTGTTTTCGATTCGGTAGTATAAGGGCCGGCCTTATTGCCTAATCTGATTTCCTCCAGTGTAAATGGTAAAGCAGCGGCGCCCGCGTTCCGACTCGGCACGGCGGCGCGCAGAAACATCCACAGGTCGGGGTCGAGTTATTCTCCAATGAATATACCTAACTATCCGATGAATATGTCTAACTCTCTGATAGATTCGATTCGACGGCCTGTTTGGCTCAGCGGTAATAATATCCGCCTTATAAGCCAGAGGTCCCGGGTTCGATTCCCGGTCGGGCAGATGTTTGAATGATGAATTTAAATATCTGTTCTGGGTCTGGGTGTTAGTTGTCCTTGTCTTTGTGTATGTTCCATGGCATCCCCGACACAGGAATTTATCCTAGTGGGGAGCTATGAGTGTGAAACGTTATTTATTTTATTTTTTTTATTTTTTTAGATATGTCTAATAACTAATAATATAGTGTGTCCTTACCCGGGCCACAGTGATAAAACAGCTGCGCGACCGCCATAACAACTCCCGCGTTCCGACTCTGTAGCAGCGGCTTGGCAGCCCGCAGTAGCATCCGCAGGTCGGGGTCGAGGCTGGCCGGGCTCCGCTTGCGGCCTGACACGGAGTCGCTGTCGCCGTCCAGGTCGGACTCGCTCTCCGATGAAAACGTCTGCAACATTACATGATCTATATTATATTTCGAGGAAATCATGCCAGAAAGATGTATAAAGCACTCATGGCACATCTAGGCACATACATTGTGGAAATGCTGAAATAAATATGAATGTTACATTTTGCTATTTTTCAGGAGACACAAATTACGTTTTACTGAGATGTCGTACAGTACTGAGTTTTTAAATTAAACTACATAGTCATAATACACATTAAAAAAAATGAAAAATCGATCGAATCTGCTGCACACATTACAAAATGTAAACTATTTTGTTCACTTTGTATCAGAGCATTTTGCGCGTGCCTTACCTCTTCATTAGGATCAGGGAAGCATGACTTGGCGTAGACTGTAAGCACATTGAGCAAGGTGAGTTGGCCCCATTCGTCCACATCCGCCAATAGAGAACACAATTTCCTGGAAATCAAGAAAAATTATGTAATGAAATGTGTGTCAATCCGTTTGTTTACTCTTAATTACAAGATAGTGAAATGCATTTTGTTTGAATATGACAAGAAAATAGTAAATAGCATACCTATAAATTTCAGCGAAATAATGCGGATAAATTAGCGCCTATCTTAAGCAATATTAGCTGCGGATATGAGCTGAAATACGAGTAACATTGATTTTAAGCAAATCTAACTCTAGATCTAAGCTGAACCAAATGCGGGTCTAAGCCAAACCAAATGTTTCTAAGCCAAACCAAATGTTTATAAAGCCCCGTATTCATGGTAAACATTTGTTTAGCAACAAAGTTGAATAAACGTGTTGTGGAGTTGCTGTCAACATGTTGCTGGCAACACTGCGTGTTGTAGTTGTTAACGACATGTTGACAAGCTCTCGCCTGTGTTTCTAGCAACATTCTTGCCGTTCATCAACAATGTTGCTAAGCAAATGTTTACCATGAATACGGGGCTTAAGCCAAGCCAAATGTGTCTAAGTAAGTATGTATGGTGCAGCGTAAAGAGTGGATAATCCTTTACTTACTTAGGGCTTGGGGACATCATGACTGTTCGGAAAATGACAATTTGTATTTGGTAAAAGTGTCATGATTTTGACAGTGACATATTGAAGTCTAATTTTTCTCAAAATTTAAAAATTTCCAATTTAAACTCGAAAATCTTGACACTTTTACTGAATATAAACCGTAATTTTCCGAACAGTCATGATGTCCCTCAGCCTTGGATAAAGGATTATGCACTCTTTATGCCACACCCAGTATTTCAACTAACCTGTAGCTCTTATGTATGAGGCTCATCCTATCAGGGCAGACTTCGGAGAAGGCCATGGCAGCCGAGCCCACCACCAGCGGCGCTTTGTCCGACAGGAGTTTGTCTAGTATGGAGACCAGCTCTTCTTTCTGCTCCGGGTCTAAGCTAAAGGTGTGAGAAAATTATTGAGTAACAAACAAGTTTACAAAACAGCATCATTAAAGTTCATCTTTAGTATTTTAGTGTTGATTTTAATGGACTAGCCTTTAGTAACTATTGCTTTAAGAAAGGTCTTGACAGTCTTTCGTTTTAGTAATGTCGTATTTTTGGAAGCTTTAGGTGGTTACAATATAGGGAAACAGGTCAATGTATATTATTGTGGCACATGTGTAATTGTGTAGGTAGTCAATTTTTAATCTAGTTTCTTGAATAGGACCAACAGTGAACCAACAATACAATAGCGCCCTCCACACGTAGTGTGGTGTTTCCCGCGGTGTGAATGCTACGTGTGGCGGGCGCTAATACAAATGTTTCTACCCAAATCAAATTTTTTTCAGCTATTTTAATTCTATTCTTTTAACCAACCTGTAAAGTTTGGGTATGGCATGCGCGGCGGTCTTCCTGACGTACGGGCTCATGTCACTAGCCGAGTCCCGGATGGCCAGCATCACTATGGGCACTATCATGGTCACTCGGATAGATGACAGCACTCGGAGGGCACTCGCTCGGATTAACTGGTTTGGGTCCTGGAAAGTTAGAAATAAAAATAATCTTCTATGTATTCTTAAACAGGGGTCTAGAGGAAACTTTTACATTCATTACTCCTAGGGGGAAAAGCATTTGTTTGCTTATAGGGACTGTCATATCAAGCCCACAATGCATTTTTTAAATAAAACAATTTTTAGAACAAAATTTTTGTGTTTTTTTTAGGTGAAGCCGAGGATGAAGTTAATATAACTTTTATATGTTTACTGCAAAAAGACATACCTTGAGTGCCCTCTGGAAAGTGCTGATGGAGAGTAGGGCGAGGTCCTGCTGCTCCTCCGCATACCGTACCAGGTACACATACACCAGCTTCTTCACTTCTATGTTCTTTGACACCACATTCTTTACCACCGCTGGGAACCTGCAGTAGACAGTTTTAGTTAGTAAGTAGTAGAATGGTTATACCGACAGATAAAATATTTAGATAATTTTGAAATATAATTTAAAAATGATTTGCTAAGTTAACTTTTAAGTTCAATAGGTTAAAACTTACAGATCTGAAGCATCTCTTCCTTTGGCTATCATCCCGATGATCCTTTTCATGGCCTCTAATTTTAAGGAGTCTTTCGACCCATCCAGCATTTGTTTAAGGTCTTCGTTTCTGAAAAAGATTGTGGTACAACATTAATAAAAAGAACCTGATCTCTAGACCTAGATTTCTCTAGACTATCTTGTGACCCTCAATTTTTCATACTGCACACTACATCAACAGAGTTTCATCAAGATCTGTTCAGCCTAGTGCAAAAGATTTAAGAAACAGTCAAAGGAACACACAAGACTGAACTTTTAATAATAATGGTGTAAAATATAATTTAGATTTTAGGGCAACAGTTCCAGCTACAAAATCTTTGGTGAAAGTAGAACAATCAATAGGTAGGTATTTTAATTACTTACTTCTTGTAGTCAGGCTGGAAGAAGGCACCGGAGGCAGGGTCGTTCACCGGGTATTCCACCTCGCCAGCCACCACCTCGTTGTTGATAAACGACGTCGAACTCGTCATTTTATTTATGTCCTGCATTAAAAAGCCTTTTAATTAAAACTACTAAATAAAAAGAGAAATTCAAATGAGAATTATTGAACTTTTCTCATTCTGTTTCACTGTTTCTGGTGTTGACAGTTTTGACTTTTGTTGTGTTGATTGTTGGTTGTCGTCATCGTCAATCTGTCATTGTCGAAATCAAGTTTAGATGTCAACGTCATATTTATTGTGATTGTTACTGTCAAATTTTCTTATTTTTTTTTTCTATGGAGACCACGGCACATTGGTATATTTTGTCATTTTGACAAAATTTAGAAACATGGCACAATTATTTTCACGTCAAAATCAGTAGGTGACTAAAATATATCTTAAAATAATTTTTAATTCGGTTTAGACGTTAGACTGTAACAATCCCTTACAGAGTAAAAACTGATAAAAAAAACAATGTCTGGAGACGACGGTACTCACGAGGAAGCAGCCGACGCCGTGCCGGAAGACCTGGAGGAAGCTGGCGCGCTTGAGGCTGATGTCGGTGCTAACTTGTGAGATTATAACCTTTTAAAGAACATAGTTGGTAGCAAAGTATAGATACCTACCTGTTTATTGTATGTATTTTAGCAAATGCTTTAAGTATGTCCCATCGCTCAAGTAGCCTTGGGTCCTTAAAATCTACTTCTAACTACAACTAAACACTTTTCTCTGGCAGTGACCAGCAGCTAGCTGGCATAGACCCGCTGCTGAACATCACGGTGGACCCGCTGGCGCACCACGACCTGCGCCCCGAGATGATGTTCATCCGCGAGGAGCTGCGGCAGGCGAAGATGCAGACTTTAGCGGTCAGAGCACTCTTAAGCTCTTTTCCTATTCAAGTACTATGTAAATCCTGGGGGGAGGGGGAGGGGAGGAAGGGTCTATGGTTTGTTTACTTTTTCTGACAAGGGGAAGGAGGGGGTCACAAATACAAAAATTCGCTTACGTGATAGGATACTTAGGTATATTCTAACATACTTAGGTACTAAATGCCTTAAATACTTCATAATAATTATAGGGCGTTCCACTCGGTCTATGCGAACATTATCTGCATTGGACAGTAAAATAATAAACTCATTGGTACTGGGTCCAGTGGGACCAGTTTTGGATAGTTGGCGAGATGACGAAGCCAAGCATTATGTATCTTCGATAAGTAACGTGTTTATTAGTGTGTAAAGTATTATTGAATCTAATTTTTGAACAAAAGTTTGGTGTCTTGTGCTATAAATAAAATAATTTAAGTAAAATTTACCTAGTTAATTTATTTTGATGCAGGTCCGTAGAACAGCTCTGAAGATTCTGCTACTCAAAGATGTCATGGAGGAAGACTGTTTGCTCAGGAATATCGGACTGGCCTACACTCTCTCCGACCCCTAGAAGCTACATCTGAACGTACAACCCGGTCACAATATCTGTGCACCTCGCTGGAATGCGTATAGCCTTAGGTATATAGTCGCTCTGTCGCACCGGAGAGTGCGCGGAGAGGTGACAGGGGAAGCGGGAGCCTCTCCCGCTTCCCCTGTCACCTTACCTGTCACCCTACCTGTCACCTGTCACCCGCTATAAGGCTATAAGCATTCCAGCGAGGTGCACAGATATTGTGACCGGGTTATAGGTAGGAAAGTAGAAAGTAGAGAGCGAGCTGAGAAGTCCATTGTTTGTGGTGAAGCTTATAATTGGTTTTTCGAACTATGCGGCCGGCGCGGCGGGCGTCCCTCCCGTTTTATTAATTCGACCCGGCAATATTGACTTCGCAACCGATATCGTAAAGAATTCCGGCCCGCCCTCGATTAATCATCCCTAACCATTTGAGACTGCGCAAAAATAAACCTACCTTACGTTTAATTGTATTAACACCAACTTTCTTTTTGAAATGCACCTACCTACACTTTACAGCTATTTATTTTACGTTTTGAATTAAAAGATTCAAAGGCATTATCCAAAGGCTCCAATTATAAAATGAAAGATATCTATCTGTATTCTGTAGGATTCTATGAACCGAAGCTTTAAGAGAGTACCTAAAATAAAATGAAATCTAATCCAACATTATTTCCAACAAAATTGATAAGGATTATTGGGTGCCTATTTTCGAATAACTTCTAAATTGATGAGCAATGTGAATCAACTTTTTAGATAGGTAATTAGGTGGATAGTCTAGTGCTCTCATTTAGCCTTTAAGTTGGCTATTTTTCTGATTAAATTAGATCATTCAATAAAGCTTTTGTTGGATTTATTAAATACCTAAATCTGAGTTTCATTCAATAATTCAAATTATTTCTCCTTTATGCTTTGTAATTTAATGAAAAGTTTTTCATCTTTATTCGTAAAAAATAGAGACCGCCATATCATAATTAAGTAAGTACCCACATCGAAATATTTTTTAAACAAGCTCTTATTTATATCTACTGCTTTATTTAGCTAATGCCTGGGATTTCGTGCCCAAGACATAGCCCTGCACTCAGTTAGATTGTAACTCTACTTATACTGACTCCAAAATAATTTTTAAAATCGGACCAGTAGCTTTTTTTTGTTTTATTACGAATAAATCCGTTTTTGAGCACCAACTCGCCTGTTGGTAAATAGTTCCGGCGGTTCCATACCTATACTCTGGAAACGTAGGTACAAACTTTACCTCTTTGTAATAATAATATAATTATAAATATTGCTTAGTACCTACAGATTGTTTGTAACTTCTAAGTAAAATACAAAACTTTATCGTTTAGTCGCCAAAGTTCTATTTGTGCTTAGTTTAGTCTGGTCTCGGGATACAAACAGCCCAACAGTACCTACCTACTGGAGTTTTGGGGATTGTATTTCATCAAAATCAGAACCTATAATCTAACTCGTAACTCTGTCAAACTAAATTACTTATATTGTATTGTGTGTATTCTTTGGCCTGTTAGAATGTAGAATGGCACTGGATGTTTTTTTCTAAACTTGTATTGAGACTAACCTAGTTGACATTTCATTTCTTAAATCTAATGGTTTGATGGACAGGCGTATCTTGCTATGAAGTGGAGTGTAGGCGTAAACATCCTGCCCCGTTGAAAAGCATCGGTTTTCAACCTTCTAATTTTTCTGCGGTGGGAAGTGCACACAGGCGGACTATAGGGCGGCGAAGACATCTGCTACTCGTGAAATTCCATCTTTAGGTCCGTAAAATAATTTAGAGATGCGTCCGAGTCTCCAGCAAAGTGGTGCTACCTACAGCGGCGTCTTTACCTATTGTGCAGGGTGTGCGTTGCACACGGGCGCAGCGGTCCTAGGGGGCGCCGAGCGCCGCTCGCTACGGAGCCCCACTCGGCGGGCGCGTTGGCCGCGCGGTCGCGGCACTTTCAATGACCAACGTAAAAAGAGCTCCGCTCTGCATACATTTTGTAAAGCATCTGTAGCTCAGCCCCGGATCTAGGGGGGGGGGGGGGGCGAGCCGGGGCCCATGCCCCGGGCGTCAAGTTCAGGGGGCGCCAAATTCACACTTTACAGACGAATAGACATCTCATCATTTACTAAACTTTGACCACGGAATAAATAATAGTACAAGTACAGTCATGTCCATATCAACTCGACCAATACCCAGAGCGCGGAGTAAGACTTAGTAGTAGTTTCCTTTTTAAACAGCCTGTCCTAAATTTCTAAAAACGTCCCAATTTTTTGCGCTCGCTGCGCTCGCGTTTTCTTGTTGTTTAATTCCCGTTGTGCAGTGCATAGCTTGTCAAATATGATCGATCTGTTCTGAATTGATCAAAAATGCCTAATAATTTTTTATTACCTAATATGATTATTTGTGCTTTTAGACATGCTGCGTACGACATACAAAGGCTTTTTGTAGTTTCCGCTTATTAATCGAATACTGTTTTTGGGCAGAGCAAATTTTTGCAAAAACATTTTTATTTTTCAATTTTTAAATCAAAACTTAATACACAAAGCTATCCAAAACGGAGTTAATTGATTTGTCAAATTTGAACGGTTTTATTTTAATAAATAAGCTTAATACAGAAAGAACAGCGATGGATGCATTATTTCAGCTCTGTTTACGCATTACTAAGTGTAATTTCGTTTGTAAACAGCCTCTTGTATAATAAATATATTCTGAATTGCTAAAAATACGTCTTAAATCATTTCCACATCTTTATTATTTAGTGTTTCGTATGACCTAGCGCGTGAATTTTAGTTTCAAAATGACAGAATATAGCTCAAAATTTCGCGCTCGCTGCGCTCGCGTATTCTTGATTTCTGATATCTATTAAATTATACACACCGTTACGTAATAGCCCGTCCTAAAAACAAAAGATCTTAAAATCTCTGTGCTCGCTTCATTCGCGTATTACTATTATTTTATAAAGGCCACAACTATTTCCGAATTGATTGAAAATATCTCAAGTTTTTTACCCGACGCGAGTGTTGTGTAATTTTCGTTAAATCTATCGTAAATTGATTTAAAAATCTCAAATTTTCGCGCTCGATGCGCTCGCGTATTCATGGTGTTTAATTTGTGTTATAAGTTTAATTCGTGAAAATTCTATGTTTTGAATTAATGAACCATCTCGAAAAGTTTCGCGTTTGCTGCGCTCGCGCATTTATTTATTTGTCCTTTTAAACTTGCTGCGCATAACATCCAAATGCCGATTGATAAAAACTACTATGAGATTTGAAGTTACTTAATCAAGCACTGTGATGTGGGTACTTGATTCACAAAGCTCTCCAAAATTGAATTATGTATTTGGTTTATTGAAAAAAAAAAAACACGTTTTTATTTGTTTAATGAACAAATGCGGCCCGCCACTATTTGAAATTGTCACTATGCGGCCCGCGTCTGCCAAAAGGTTGCCGACCCCTAATATAGATGATAAAGGTAAAAATGAATATAAGTGAGCGGGGGCGGCATAGATCTTAGATTTTTTTATCCATTGGGGAAATTTGACAGTTTGTGGCAACTTGATGTGCTGTTACTTGTACTTTGTATCCATTCCATTTTGACCACGCGCACGCGCTTACTAGGGGGCGCTCGGGTAATGTTTGCACACGGGCGCTACATGGGCTAGAGACGCCTCTGGCTACCTATGTCGTCCTCTTGGATCAGGACTAAATCTCCGACGTTTGGATTGGTAGAGCTCGTCTTCCATTTGCGGCGGTGATGCAGCTCAGCTATATATTCGCGTTGCCATCTCTTCCAGAAGTGCTGGTATATTCTTTGGACTCGTTCGTAGCGTTTGTGAGGGTAGGTAGCTGATCATATAGAAGTTGAAGGTAGATGTAAATAAATCAGTTTATAAATGGCACTCGGTCTATGATTGAAGCTCCCACAACACAACATGATTTACAGCGTTGAAGATAGTTTGGGTTGCAGTCATCCACATCTGGTGACGGCAAAGCAGTGAGCGCACGACCAATGAGAAAATTTCCAGGAGTTAGGCAAAGGAAGTCGTCGGGTGAGGAGGTTAAAGGACATAGAGGACGACTGTTTACTATTGACTCTACTTGTGCAAATAACGTTGATAGTTCTTCGAAGGTTAAATGAGAATTGCCCATTACGCGTTTAATATGAAATTTAGCACTTTTAATAGCACTCTCGAAAATTCCGCCGAAGTGGGGTCCGGCGCTTGGTGAGAGCTTAAATGTAATCCCGTCTTCACTTGCGAAATCAGATATAGAGTTAGCACTATATCTGGTAGCTCTTTAGCACCAGATACCTACTAGGTTGGTTCCATTGTCACAGAACACTTCCGATGGCAGACCACGGCGTGACGCATTTTTAACGTAGACACACAAATATGCATAAATAGCATTTTTCTAGCTTAGCGCCTGATGGTAAGTGGTCACCGTCGCTTATGGACACCAGACACACAGACACAGACACAGTTTTCACCAGACTGACTAAAAGTAGTGTTTTTAGTACACACATACAACAAATAAATATTCACGTCTGACCTACCCTAGGTATGTGAATATTTTTCAACTTGTGCGAATTCCTAACACGTAAACGGCTTAGCCGAATATAAAGTGCAGTTTATCGTTTGATTCATCTTTGTACCCGGAGTGTCATAGGTTTGTGTCCTTTTGTCTTTATTTCAACCATACTTAATACCTACTGGTTTCTCAAAGGTTTTCCTTCGTTGAAAAATACAATCTGTGTGCCGCTTCATCGTAGACCGCAAAATCATCGTTTAACATCACCGGGCGAAGCGTTCAAAGGCGATTAAAAAAATACACGTAGCAAAAAAACAGGACGGCAAAAGCTTAACGTCATCCGCAGATTTCTAGTTTCTGCGGACTTCCTATTAAGTTAGATTGCAAAAGTAACTAATAAAACTGCGCAGTTTTTAATCGATAGATGAGTTTTCCGCTTCATTCGTTTCTGCGAGACCTATCCATGAATGATTGCTTGCCCTATTTTCTTTGTACCGAGGATTAGGTACTGAGAAAAATACCTAGTTAACCTGTTATTGCGTATCTGTCTGCAATAGTCTATTTCAAGTTTCAAGTTGGTCGGCCTGTTTGGCTCAGCGGTTGTGTGTCCGCCTTATAAGCCAGAGGTCTCGGGTTCGATTCCCAGCCGGGCAGATGTTTAAATGATGAATTTAAATATCTGTACTGTGCTATTTACAGTGAATTACCTTCGCGACTTTTGTACTTTACTCGAAGGTTTGATCAAGTAATTGCGGGAAATCTTCAAATATAAAAATGAATCGCTGTTCGTTAGTTAGTCAGGTTAGTCTCGCTAAAACTCGAGAACGGCTGGACCGATTTTGCTAATTTTGATCTTGAAATATTTGTAAAAGTTCAGGGAAGGTTTAAACGGTGAGAAACATGAATAATAAGTAAAGAAAAATACTAAAATCGACAATTTAATTTTCCAATACAAACTGTTCCTACCTGTGAAACATTTGAAGTTCGTCCTATCGGTACGGTAAACTCGGGATGTCCGATCTGTTTTGTCTTTTTAGAAATAAAAATAGTGTCACTTGGTTGTCAAATATTTATAGGTGTGTTCAGAAATTGATCCGATCCTTTTGGCCTGCTTTGTTCGATTTTTTTTTGTTTTGTTTGCTCTACTACATGGAAGGTTAAAAAGTAAAAAAAAAGCGGGTGAAACCGCCGGGAGTCAGCTAGTTCTTGATAAAACTTGTGTATTCGGGTCTTAAGTTTTATCTTCGCTTACTGAGGAGAAAGTAAAGCTCTTTTAAAATGTTCGTCAGATTTGTCTCCGGACGGGTCGGAGACTGCTTCAGTAGGCAGAATTAGGCTAAGCCTATGCTAATACGCAGGAGACGCAGGTTGACGCAGTCTAGCGAAGAGCTGATTTTGTAATGCATAAACGTACTGAGAGCTGCGTACTGCGTTTGGGCATATGAGACGGACGCAGACATTAGTTTGTCCTGTTCTGCGCCCTATGTCTGTCTCGCCGCTCTGCCATGCAAAATCTGTACTGTGCTGTGCTGCGTCACCTGCATCTCAGTAAACGCCTAGACTTATTGTAAAGTAAGTAGTAAGTACATTAACTGGTCAGTAGCTTCAGGTTCAGGTTTTCAGGGTTCTTATTTTCGTTAAATTTTAATTTTAGATTGATAAAAAATTGTGATGATAATGATCCAGAATTCGAACTTATTTATTCGAACTTTCGAATTACGACTTTATTCCAAATTTCATTCGATTCAGTCCAGTAATTTCAACAAGGATGATTATCAAACATACACAGACTCTTCGCGTTTAAAATAAAAACCTAATAAGTCTAAGAAACCTAATATTAAGAAAAAAGAAGGGGAAGGGGAGAGAAGTAGTAGACGACTTAATTTTTACGAGTTTAATTATAGCAAAAATGTGTGAAAACCACGTTAGTTTCCATAGTAAAATTAACGTGATTTTCTAATTCATTTATTATTTCCTTAGTTTAATCCATTTCGAATTTCTTATCCTACGCAATCCAATTGTTTAATAGCAGAGTAATCTATTTTAGTACTAGGTAGGTACAGCTTAAGTTGTTTTCCCTATAACTCAGTTGGTTTATCAACTGTAAACTAAACTGAACTAAACAAAATTGACTACTCAGCAGAGCCAGCTCGAACCAACTCTGTTTAGCTTCATTTTGTATCGATTCTACGAAATACACGGTTACGTGGATATGCATGGATTTTCTTGCCGAGAGCTCTACGTGAGCGCTGTGATTTTGTATCGATTCTACGATTATAAAAACACGGTTACGTGGATATGCATGGATTTTCTTGCCGAGAGCTCTACGTGAGCGCTGCAGGATTATTTACCTATACTAAACAAGGTTATAAGGAAAGGGTATGCTAAGATCAAAAGAGGTTATCCATATTACTCATCATTATGGACAACTTTTACTACGGAACCAAGTTTTTAAGTTTTAGTTCTCAAATAATAAAATTCTTTGTAAATGTGACTTACCTGTATCATTTAATGTTATTTAAGGTCAATAAAGATTTGCGACTTCTGATTTCCAACCCTAAAATTGCGAAAAAAAATCAGTTGTTCCATAGAAAAATGTCAATGACATTCGACAAAATATGTGGAACAGCTGATTTTTTTTTTCGCGAATTTCGGGTTGGTCCCATAGTAAAAGTTGTTCATAATGATGATTACTATGAGTCCTTTTCGGCTTAGCATACCCTTTCCCTAAAACCCTGTATATACTTAGGTAGCGAGTAGTGTTCTTAAAAGGCTTTGGCGCTTAGGTTGTTCATAGTAATGAGTACCATCAGTCCTTTTCGGCTAAGCATACCCTTTCTTTATAACCCTGTATATACCTAAGCACAGACCTAAAGGCTTTGGCGCTTAGGCTTTGTTTTTGTTAGTTAGTTAGTTAGTTAGTCTCCATTTAGATAATCTAACGAATTGTCGTTAGGTCTTATGATGGTGATTACTTGTGCTCAACAAATCTCGTTATTTCCATAAACAAGAATACCGAGTTATGTAAATATTTCGATACCGACTGAGAGATATTCTGTTATTCCATTTCACGAGACCCTCGTCAAGGGGTGAAATGAAACCCCTTTTTTCCGTAGATGTATTTTTTTCTTGTTTTTTTTTTTAATTGTAATCACGTCAATCGACAAGTTATCATTTATTTTATCGTTGTTTTCTTAATTGTTCTCATCCAACGTTAGTCCAAAGTTAACGAGTTATCATTAATCGTTGGTACGGGTATATAACGAGTATGTCCACAATGAAGTATCAGGGGGGTTGAAAATGGCCTGATTGATTTCAAGAAAAACATTGATGTTAAACTTCACGTTTGCCCATAACAGGTCTGCGCCACCCAGAATTTTGAACTCGCAGAATTCAAAACCCTGCGCGGCACAGCACTGCGCTCGTCACCCTGAGATATAAGTTGTTTAATCTCCCATTTGCCCTGTAATTTCACTGGAAACAATGCCCTTCCAACCGGAACACAGTAATGTTAGCACATCACTGCTTGGCGGTGGAATAACTGGCAAAGGTGTGGTACTTCCCCAGGCGGGCTCTGCAAAAGAGCCCTACCACTACTAAAGCCCTACCACTACTACATGGTATGGCTGTGCCTCTTGTTTGTACGCCAAATACATAATTATACTCGTAGGTGTATACTAGCTGCGCCCCGCGGTTTCACCCGCGTTATCCGGGATAAAAAGTAGCCTATGTGTTAATCCAGACCATGAACAACCTTCATTCCACATATCGTGTAAATCCGTTCAGCCGTTTTTGCGTGAAAGAACAAACATACATACATACATTCTTACAAACTTTCGCGTTTATAATATTTAATAGGATAGTAGGATAGGATAGTAGGATAACTACATTTATAAAGGCGGGATAAAGGTAATATGACGTAATCATCGGCCCGGTATCGCCTGGATATCGCTTGCACAACATGTGGTTTCCCTAGGAACGGCGGAAATAATCGACAGGACGGCCCAGGGTCGTAGTCAGGAGGAATGATAATTTTTCAACTCAAAAATTATCAGGCCAATTTTTATTGCAATGATTGGTTTGAATTTTACAGTTTATACCTTTGTAATAAAGAAATAAGAGACACACTAATTGCTTTAAATTGTTCCGTTTGATCGGGTGGCCACCCAGAACTTCTACATCGTCTATTTTTCCACCATAAAGAAAAGCAATAGGTCCACCATGATACCATGAACTACCTTGCCATAATATAAGTATTCATAATATTCATATTCCTTTATTCGTACTAATAGTATACGTCAAATCACAGTAAAAGAATTGTATGTTTTAACACAAAACATTTAAAAAAAAAGTATAATGTAACAGTATACTCGTAAAATAAAAATAATCATAAAATTAGCTAATTATATTCAATTGCATAAATTTCTTGTTTATATCATATGTATATTAGAAAGCCTAAAGCGCTGGCTGATCTAGATCAGCCAGCGCTTTAGGCTTTCTAAGGAGGAGGAGGAGGAGGAGTAGGAGTGTTATCCATCAAAGAGCAATGACGTGACGTCATACGATGTTATGCAAATGTATGCTGAAAAACATATCCGATGTTTGTCAATAGCTGTGTGAACATATAAAAAAACTTCGAACTACCCTCATTGCGTCCCTTTTTCCAGTACCGGCGAGCTCGTAATTACGTGGTCACGCTCAGCCCATTTGTTTGTTGACGTGTCCGTTCGCATCTGGGAGGGAGCCACCACCGCACGTGATGCATAAATATAAATTCCCGTGTATTATTCTACTTAAGTATTTCGATAGTTTGGTCAATTCGGAAGTTCGGTTGGTCAGTCTACTCTGTAGTCTAATCTCCTGTGGTATTAAAGGTTTTGTTTCGATATCTGCATTTTCTAACTGTCATCGATCGAGACGGGAAATGCAGCGCTATCGCAAACGCTAGAAAACTACGACAATGTATGGGAATGACATTTCTGTAATAGAATATAGAACTCAGAGACAGAATATGAATAGATTGTGGAGATGTCATTCCCATACATTGTCTTAGTTTTAAAAAATGTCAACTTTGCTAGGGCAATTTGAGACCCTCTGGTCTCAAATCGATTCGATTCTGAAAACCTCAGAATAGCTGCTGGTATTCAAAAAATATATGAATGAAAACTGGGATATCGTTTTCGGGCGTAAATGGAAAAACCGCATTTCCATACGTATTTTATCGGATACTCGGAAACGGAGATTTCAACTGAAAGGCCTACAGAGTAGGTACGGAAACGAGTAATTGCAATTTCGGAACACAGAGGTAGACAATATACATTAGACAATAGACATAGACAATGCTATCTACATCTGCCCACGCATGGTAATTGTTCGGAGTCCGGTTGCGCTGGGTTCGCAACTACACGTTTGTTTCGTATTAAACCTCGGGAATGGACTCACAACTTTCGCAATTTGAAATTTCGGAACAGTCTATACCAGAGGTGGCGAACCTTTTATGGATCAACGTGCAAAGAAATGTTTAGTGACTCCATAGACGCTTTTTTTTGTTAGTGCTTAGTGATAATTGGGCGTGTCCAAAATGTTTTGTCACGTGCCCTCAATGGCACGCATGCCATTGGTTTACTATCCCTGGTCTATATGAATCTACGTTGTTACCTTTGTTGTTTGTTTGGTATTGTTTGTAGAGATCAGATAAAACAATTTAGTTTTTCGACAATATAGGAATACATACATAGGAATTTTTAAACAGTTTTTAATCAACATAAACTATTTTTTTACAAAATGAAATATTTATTATATTAAAAACTATCTTATAGGTTTTCATAAACTTAACGAACTATGAACTTAACTAACTATTATTAGGTATATGGATTTAGTAAATTAGAAAAGGTAAGCCTTTTTATTTGTAGATATTTCTGTTTGTAACGCTTCTCATACTATCTAGCTAGTAATTGTATGCTTTATACTCACAATGAATAAATAAAGCCCCCGCCCCGTTACAACATCATACAAAGCATTGAAAATAAATAATTTACAGATATACTTGATCGATGTTTATTGATGTATTCGATTTTTCTAACTACTCAGAGAAAGGGCTTCTTCCAGGAGTTTTCCAACCGTAGAGGCATGTTTTCGATTTTATATTTTGGGCATTTTTATCTCGAAATAATTACGGGTTTGTTATGATTAACACGGAAATACTCACTTAAAATTAAGTCATCCTGTTCTTATCAAAATTAACGTGATTTTGAAATATCAAAATGTTTCAAAACCACGTTTGTTTCCATAGTAAAATCAACAGTTCTTTAAGATATTTTGCAGTCGGGTTCTTGTTTCTAATATCGGTCTATCTAGGGTAGAACTGGACGTAGACTGGCGTCAGAGGCCTGAGCACGATGTCAGTCGTCAGGTCCGGCCTTTCTCCTCTTGTCTTGGGCTTCAGCCGGAACGAGCGGCAGATCTCGCTGACAATACACTTCATCTCCATCTGAGCAAACTTTTGACCTGAAAGTCACATTTAGAGATTTAAATACAGTCAACAATTAATAGTTAATCCGTTATTATACAGGTATTCTATCTTTGATGGGTTGATTACACGTAATGAATAAAGAGGCGAAACAGTAAATGGCATTCCAACCCATAAGCTTTCAATGACTAATTTCAGAGTTCATCGGGTATCCTCAGCACTCTGACGCTAACCATTTGACCCACGTCAAGTCAGAGAGAGTTTTACCGCTAAATTGATAGCTTTTTCTCCTTTAGTCTTGCTATTGTTAAAGTAGTACCTAATTATCGCTTGAGTAATCAAGTTATGGTCCAGAACAGCCTGGACAACCAGGTCCATCATTTTAATTTAGTTAAAACTACTACGAGTATCTTTCATTGACATGCTAAAGTACACAATCATGCTCGGCTAGAGTACCTATAGGCACAGTCCATTGCTGGCACACTTAATTTAATGGCTAGCCACTTAACATACAGACTCTACAAATAAGCTAGCTAATATACGTTAAATAGGCCTTCGCCCTTCATCTTACCGATGCAATTCCTAGGTCCGGCGCTGAAGGGCACGTACGCGTACGGATGTCTGGTCTCTCCGTTGAGGAACCTGTCAGGGCGGAACTCCTCCGGCTCGGGGTACAGGTCAGGCCGTCGGTGGGTGTCGTAGATGTGCACCCCTACTTCTGAGCCCTTCTTCACTAACAGATCACCTGGAATAAAGGTTTGCTATTCGATTCACCTTGTTTAACGCAATTGATTGACGAGACGACCTAATTACCAGATGTTAAAAGTCACGTCACGGGATGAATGGGGGCAAACCAAGAACTAAATGCTCCAAGCTAACCTTACCTGCACGTGGTCATCCTGCTGAACAACGAACAAGGCTCTGGCGAACCGACAGATGGCGGTTTATCCATCCCAATTGGCGTAACTAAAATAACACAGGCTAGTGTCGGGCAGCAGCGACATTGGTGCGAAAGTTACGCTCTGCGATTGCCAACACGTCTGCCCAGCGTGGCAATTACGGGCAACTCCTCCTATTTATGAACAGGACAACCACAAAAAGGCCCCCAGTTCCCGGCCGCCCGGCTATTCCTGGCCAAGGTGGCGGTCATGGTAACGGCCGGGCAAGGGGTGCGAAGAATCACCGGGCTACGGCAGGCCACCCAAAAACCAAAACCAAACTGACCCTGGCAACGTACAATGGACAAACGATAAGGCAAGACGAAAACTTGGCACAGATCGAAACTGAATTGGAAAAGATAAGTTGGCATATTCTGGGGTTATGTGAAGTCCGAAGAGAGGGGGAGGACACTGTTACCCTGGAATCGGGCCATCTTATGTACTACCGCGAAGGAGACCAACTATCTCAAGGTGGCGTGGGATTCCTCGTCAATAGGGTCCTCGTTAACAACGTTGTAGAAATATCCAGTGTGTCGAGCAGGGTAGCTTACTTGATACTGAAACTCACCAACCGCTACAGTATGAAGGTGATCCAGGTATATGCTCCTACGTCATCATATTCGGATGATGTAGTCGAACAGACATACGAGGATATCTGCAAAGCTCTCCACAACACCACGAAAGCGCACTACAACGTTGTTATGGGGGACTTTAACGCCAAAGCGGGAGTACAGGCTTGCGGTGAAACACGAATAGGTCCACATGGCTATGGGAGCAGAAACCAAAGAGGGCAAATGCTTATCAACTTTTTGGAACAAGAGGGGCTGTTTTTGATGAATTCGTTCTTTAAAAAGCAGCCCCAGCGAAAGTGGACATGGCAGAGCCCTAATGGTATAACCAAAAATGAGATCGACTTCATCACGACGGATAAGAAGCACATATTCAGAGATGTCTCCGTGATCAATAGGTTCAAAGCCGGCAGTGATCACCGACTTGTCCGGGGCTCTCTGAATATCAATTTTAAGCTAGAACGGTTCCGCCTGATGAAGTCCACGCTCCGACCGAATTTGCACCTAGCCATCATTGGATCGGACCATTTCCAACAACAACTGGAAAATCGTTTTACTGCTTTGGAAACCACGGAGGACATTGACGAGGGTGTCCAAAACGTTGTAGGAATTTTGCAGGATGAAGGAAGTAGGTTTTGCCATGTACAGCGTATGGGCAGAAAATCCAAGCTTTCCGCAGAGACTCTCCGACTTATGGACGAAAGACGGGAAAACTACCAAGCCACTTCGTCAGAACAGCGACTTCTCAACCGCAAGATCACTAAACTGGTGCGACGCGACCTCCGTTGCTTCAATACGCAAAAAATAAAAGAAGCAATCGAGCAAAATCGGGGGTCGAAAGTGTTCACTCAGACGTTGAGAAGAAGCCACCTGACAAAGTTAACAACGTCAGCTGGAAGTACCGTTGTCTCTAAGCCGGAGATACTCGCGGAGATCGAGGAATTTTACAGCCGTTTGTACGACACGCAAGCTTTACAACCTGACTCCTGCATAGAAGATTCCCGAGCCACACTCACGCGACACTTAACAGACGACCTGCCAGAAGTCAGCCTAAGCGAGATCGAGATTGCTCTCAGACAGTTGAAGAATGGAAAAGCCCCTGGAGAAGACGGAATCACTTCGGAGCTTTTGAAGGCAGGTGGTACACCTGTACTTCGAGAGCTTCAGAAGATATTCAATGTCGTCATAGACACAGGGAGAACTCCAAAGGCATGGCACAAGAGCGTTGTAGTTCTATTTTATAAGAAGGGGGACAAAACTCTTCTTAAGAACTACCGTCCAATCTCGCTCTTGAGCCATCTCTACAAACTGTTCTCGAGGGTAATCACGAATCGTCTCGCGAGAAGACTTGACGAGTTTCAGCCACTGGAGCAGGCCGGGTTTCGAGCAGGGTTTGGCACTGTAGACCACATTCACACTGTTAGGCAGATTATACAGAAGACAGAAGAGTATAATCGGCCTCTGTGTCTAGCATTTGTGGACTACGAGAAAGCGTTTGACTCTGTTGAGACCTGGGCTGTTCTGGAGTCTTTGCAGCGCTGCCAAGTCGACTGGCGATATATCGAAGTGTTGAGAGGTCTATATACCGACGCGACAATGGCCGTTCAAGTACAGGACCAGCAGACTAAGCATATCCCATTACGCAGGGGAGTGAGACAGGGGGATGTTATATCCCCGAAACTGTTCACTAACGCTCTGGAGGATGTGTTTAAGACGCTGGACTGGAAAGAGAAAGGCATAATTGTCAACGGCGAGTACCTCTCTCACTTGCGATTTGCCGATGATATCGTCGTCATGTCGGAGTCGCTGCAAGACTTGCAAGAAATGCTGACCAGCCTAGCCGATGCTTCTCGACAAGTAGGTCTCGGGATGAATCTGGATAAAACCAAGATCATGCTTAACACACATCTTTCCCCGAGACCTGTCTATGTCAACCATATACCTCTCGAAGTTGTGCAAGAGTACGCCTATCTAGGGCATATTTTGCAATTTGGCGGGACAAACTTCGAGAAGGAGGTCGATAGGAGAATCCGGCTGGGCTGGGCAGCATTTGGGAAACTTCGTCATGTCTTCTCGTCGTCCATTCCACAGTGCCTGAAGACGAAAGTCTTTGATCAGTGCGTCCTACCTGTACTAACCTACGGAGCCGAAACGTGGACACTGACAGTGAGGCTGGTCCATCGATTTAAAGTCACTCAGCGGGCTATGGAGCGAGCTATGCTCGGGGTTTCTTTGAAAGATAAAATCAGGAATGAAATTATCCGACAAAGAACGAAAGTAACCGACATAGCTCAGAGGATTAGCAAGCTGAAGTGGCAATGGGCTGGCCATATCTGTAGGAGAACTGACAACCGTTGGGGTAGACGGGTTCTAGAGTGGAGACCACGGATCGGCAAACGTAGAGTAGGGCGCCCTGCGGCCAGGTGGAGCGACGACCTGCGTAAGGCGGCTGGTAGCAAGTGGATGCGTGAGGCAGAAGATCGTGCCTTGTGGCGTTCTTTAGGAGAGGCCTATGTCCAGCAGTGGACAAAAATCCGATAGGCTGATGATGAAAAGTCACGTTTGTCCATAACAGATCTGCGCCACATTAAATTTCAAGAGCTTGCGCGTCACAGCGCTGCGCTCGTCACCCTGAGATATACCTAACAGGTAAAACCTGCCGATAAAAGCGCTTTGGTGGCTCGTGAGTTGCAGTGCAACTCAAACTTAAAAGTTTCGAAATCCGAGTTTTGCTGAAGCTGAAGCTTGAATGGAATCACGTTGGTTTTTTGCCTAGCTTATTCTCTAGCTGCTAGAATCTTGGTGCTAGAGAATAACCTCTTGCTAGTTCTTGCTCTTGTTGGCATCTTGCTCTTCCTTGAATTTCATCTTGAAGAACAAGATCAAGATCTTGCAGAGCAAGATGAAATTCAGAGCAATATGGTTCATAAAGATGACAACAGAATACCTAAGTCAGTCATCTAACCGAACCCAATATAGCTTTTAACTTTTTCAACGCTGATATCTTCGATCGAACATGACCACACCTAACGGACTCGTTGGGGGCCCCTCAACTTGGAAACACAGCTAGACCTTGAACAATGCTGGCAGAACGCTTGTTTAGGCGCTTATGTTAGCGCCTAAACAAGCGTGTTAACAACAAAGTTAAGATTGAAGCGGGGAAACTTAACAACTTGTTATCTATGTTGTTAGCTAATTAAATATGTAGGTTTCATTTCGAGCTCCCATCGTTTGATTAAAGTTGTGGAATCTATTATAACGAACTTAAGCTGCTACTTAGTTGCCTTTAATATGCAATGTTATAACTAACTTTTGTAAATAAGGCGTCTATGTGTGAATATTTGAGTTGGCAGAAACTTTTCTTAGGATACCTATTTACCTAAAACTTAGTAAACTTTTGTTCTAGAAGTTGTTCACTTTGACGTGTAGAAGAACATCCTTAAGTATACACCTTTCCGTTACACCTTGTATAATAGGTATGTATAAATCCTGACTGAATAAACAAAGTGAGGGTCCTTACAGTAACTGTATTAGTAAGTAATGCTTATTTGCTTTGCATTTTCTTTCCTCATTCGTTGTTTCTAAACAAACACATTTAAAAAGTAAACAAAGTATCCTTGAATGTTGTGCTGGTATTTACTTTTATTTAGTTGCTTGTACGAGCTGCGCCCGCGGTTTTATATGATACCTAGATTCTCCATTTTTGCTAAATAAAAAGTACTCTATATTTGTTAGGTAATGTATGGCGTACACTCTACTAATTAACCTCCTTGATAAACTACTTCAAGATCGGTCCAGATGTTTGGTTGTGAAAAGCTTACAAACAGACAGACAGAATTACTTGCGCATTGTAATATTAGAGAGGTTAAGTGAAACACGGATGTTCTGTACGAGCCCACGGCACGTATTTAGTTTATGCGCGGTTATTTATGTCCTTCCAAACCGTAAATCCTCATTTTGTATTCATGAATCAAATTGGGTTATGATGTAGACACAATTATTAATGTGAATTATTTATCGTAATAATTTATTATCATTGGAAATTGGAATATCACAGTGTATTCATAATTCTAGCATAATTTTTATATACCTACCTATAAATTCCGCTGTGTTTTGAATAATGATAACGAATATTACATGAGCGAATTGTTATTTAACGTAGGTATTGTATTGTATTTATTTCATAATATGTCAAATTAGACGTCAATCTTAACATAATTCGAGATTATATTGTATTAGGTAGATGTCATTGTCTACCGATAAATCAATGAATTACCAATTAATACAACCCATTTAACAAGCTAACTGTAAGATAATCATCAGTCACAAAGGCTAGGTTGTGTGTCTACAAATTAATTACAACCCAGTCACAATATCTGTGCACCTGACCTCGTGACGTCATATGTCTAAACTTAACAATAAATATTAAAAAACAAAACAACAACAAAGCGAAAATATCAAAATTATCGGGACGTGTATCGACAACGAAGATGCTAACCGTACTGTCGCACCGGGGAGTGCGGGGAGTACGGGGAGTGCGGGACAGGGGAAGCGAGAGAGGCGCCGCATTCCAGCGAGGTGCACAGATATTGTGACCGTGTTATATGTTTGCTTAATTACAGCAAACAATGAACTAATGTGTGGAGTAATAAATCTCGTCTTGCTTACATGAATAAATTAGAGAATATGCAGAATTCAGTCGTAAGTAGTAAATAGTATATATTTGTCCCTCCCGAAAAAAAGAAAAAATTCTATAGGGTTATAAGAAAAGGGTATGCTAAGCCGAAAAAGACTTATAGACTTATAGTACTCATCAATTTTAACAACTTTTACAGCTGATTTTTTTTTGGCGATTTCAGGGTTGATATCATAGTAGATGTTTTTTCCAGCTTACCCATAACGAAGTCTTCAGTGATGTCCCTCGCGATGAAGGCCACGCTCGGGTACAGCCTCAGCACTTCTTTCAGCACAGCGTCCAGGTACTTCATCTCAGCCCAGTCAGCCATCGTGGCCGGCCGGTCCGAGTCGCCGAGTACTGAGCAGCACTCTTCGTAGATGAGCTCCTGGGAATAACAAGGATGAATAGAACTTAGGTAATAAGGAAGCAGCAAGTATGTAATAAAAAATCAGCTGTGCCATGGCAAAATATCGATGACACTCGCCAGAACCAGCTATTTTTTAGCGAGATTTTTTTTTGGGCTGCTCTGGGTTACTAAAGATTCCTGCTGATTGCTGTAATTAATGTTACATATATCCATTCTCATAGTACAGCCTACCTTTTTGTCAAACATCAGGATTTGCTGAATAGTTAAGTAGTTTAAGTTAATGAAGATTAAGAAAGATAAGACCTACTTTTCAGTTTGAGAGCATCAATTTTTCTAAGTGAGAAAGATAAAATAAAACTAGAGCCCCTTTTTGAGTGTATTTTTGTGCAAAATATGACTAATCTGAAGTGCACCTTCCAGAACAACACCCAAGCTATTTAAAAAAAAGCACGATAGGTGTGTCACTCACCTGAACTTCTTCGTGGTCTGCGAGCAGCATCAGCGTGAATGTTAAAGCCATCGCTGTGGTGTCGTAGCCCTGCAATGATCAAACAAATCGTTGATCGCTGATAGTTTATATAATAGGTATTTAAATCAATATAAAAAGGGTTATACGGTGGGTAAGAAAGAACTCCTGAATTTATGAAGGAGAAGTTCGTGTAACAGAAATGCAAATAGAGTTAAAAGACAGTTTATATTTCAGTACCTATTTTTATTCATCTTAAAGCAGCTAGTTATGTATGACCATACAAATGGGCTGTCCAGCAAAATCAAAATAACGTTATTGCATTTAATTTTATCAAATCGTATTATGAAAAATTAGTATACTTAATCTATTGCGACACAAGCGACGCATCTTTTTGAAAACAATTATTCTGTATCTATACAGCACAGCTAACTGCTAACTGTTATAAGTATACCTTATACAAATAAGGAAAAAAAAGCTGTTTTAGTTCTCATGAAATGAGAAATTCATAAACAAGAATGTTCATTTTGTTAACATTTGTTCAATCTTATCTAGCTCGAGGCTCGCTGGCTGAAATGTTTCGAAAGCCGTTTGAGCAGCAAATATTTGAGTTGCGTTTATTAAAAGTGGTATTTTAAATAAAGTTACGAAAAAAATTTGGTTATATTAAAGTCGATTTACGGACGATAGTTTAACGTGACAACGTCATAACAAAATATTGATGAAATGATTGCATACTTTTCTCGCTCCGATCGTGACGTTACAATGAGCGTAACGGGTCACTTTTTCGTGCGTGTAGCCGGCGTTCATCGATTTATTAGACGTTGTCACGTCAAAAGTATTATAATTATCATCCCTATATGTTATTATGTCCCAACATGTGTACCACCAGTTCCAGTTGAGAGCCAGTTCTCATTCCAGGTTTGCTATACATGTTTATCATCTACGACGAAACTAGCATTTGACCATCAACTCGGTCAATATCGGTGTCAAACGACTAGCCATTTTATAATAAAAATATGGACGTAGGTAATTAGGGGGGGGGGGGGGGGGCTTTGGTTCAACAACAGAATAGCATGGAAAAAAGTACCGAGTAGTAGAGGGTAGACATTTTGAAAATGATAGAAGACTGACTTGCTGGGCTCAAATTCAAATTCAAATTCAAAATAATTTATTCAAATATGGGTACATCAATGTACACTTATGAATGTCAAATACAATTTTTACGAATAAATTAGTACACAATAAATTAAATGTCAAAGAAAATAATATTATTAGAATATCAAAAATTATATAAAATAATTGCAATGTCAAAATATCAATGTATAAAATAACTACAATAGTAGGTATAATCAGTCAAGTATTATTATTACAGTCTAAATACAATTTACGTAAAGAGACTTTATCACAGATGAAGTCTTCAATTTTGTAGTAAGCCTTTTCAATTAAAAAGTCTTTTAAAATTCTTTGAAAATCTGTGTCTTTCTTATTTACTAGAGTAACAGGCAACAAGTTATAAAATAGTACGCCGTTCATTACAAAAGAGTTGCCAGTTTTGGCTAATCTAATTTTAGGTAGAACAAGTTTAAACTTGTTCCTTGTTATGCTAGTATATTGACTTCGTTTGTGATATTTATGAATATTTTTACGCACATACATAATGTTCAAGAAAATATACAAACATGGTAACGTTAAAATTTTCACCTGCGCAAAAACTTGTCTAAGAGATTCTCTATAACCTAGCCTATAAATAGCCCTAACAGCGCGTTTTTGTAAAATAAAGATGCTATTTACGTCTGCTGCATTACCCCAAAGCAATAATCCATACGACATAACAGAGTGGAAGTAACTGAAATAAACAATTCTTGCAGTTTTAATGTCTGATAGTTCTCTTATTTTCCGCACTGCAAATGCTGCGGAACTCAATTTGTTAGACAGTTCCTTGATATGTGCTCCCCATTGAAGTTTGCTGTCAACGATAAGGCCAAGAAACTTAGCATCCTTCGACAAAGTAAGTTGATCGCCGTCAATAACTATACTAGGCAAGGAAGGATTATTAGTCAATGTGAATTTAATAGCTTTCGTTTTCTTGGCATTTAGCATTAAGTTATTGACGCTAAACCACCTATTAATTAAACTAAGCGACAAATTGATTTTGGATATATCGTAGTTTTTCCTATTGATTCTAAATAATAGAGATGTATCGTCGGCAAACAAAATAATTTCACAATGCTTACGCGCTAAAAAAGGCAGGTCATTGATATAGACTAGAAAGAGGAATGGGCCAAGAATTGAACCCTGAGGGACCCCGATTGAAACGTGAGCCGACTCCGATCGAACCCCATTTATGTCAACATTTTGGGTTCTACCACACAGATATGATTTCATCAACATTAACGCATCACCTGTCACACCATAGTGTGAAAGTTTACATAATAGAATTTCATGGTTCACACAATCAAACGCTTTCGACAAATCGCAAAAGATACCTAAAGAATCATGCTGAGACTCCCAAGCCTCGTAGATGCTCTCTACGAGATTCGAGGCTGCGTCCACAGTTGAACAGCCCTTAGAAAAACCAAATTGCTTATTAAATAATAAATTATTAATACAGAAGAATGAAGCTAACTGATTTAACATTATTTTTTCAAATATTTTGCTAAGACATGGTAAGATAGATATTGGTCTGAAATTACTAGGGTCTTTCTTACTACCACTTTTGAACAAAGGTATAATCTTGCTACACTTCATAAGATCGGGGAACTCATTACTGTCGACACTGCAGTTAAATATATGGGCTAAATAAGGAGCTAAGTTATATATTATTTCAGCAACGAAACAGACTGACAATCCCCAGAGATCTTCCGATTTTTTTGCATTGATCGATTTAAATGTTTTGATAATAGTGTCACTTGAGACTTCGTGGAATTTAAATTGGTTTGGGCTGGCAGCAACATTTTCAACTAATAAATGAGCAGCTTCCGTACAATTGGTTGCCAGTGATTCAGTGGTTTTATAAGGTATATCCCCAAAAAAGCCTAAAAATTGATTTGCAATATCTTTTTTATCACTAATTATTTCATTATTTTTCTTAAGCTTGAATTCCGATTCTCGACATTTGGTTTTAGCAGTTTCCGTTTTTATGATAGACCAAACAGTTTTTGAGGTATTTTTTGACTGCTTTATTTTGTTAAGTATATACAAGGTTTTTGCATATTTGCATATCTTTTTAAAAGTTTTACTGTATTTGCGAACATAATTTATCAAACGGTTATCATTACTCCCTGACTTTTGATTGTAAAGTTCATACATTTTATCTCGACTAATTCTTATACCTGGAGTTGCCCATTGATTGAAGACTAATTTTACGTCAAGTTTTTTGCAAATAATGGGGAATGTGGAATTAAAGTTTCGTATTAGAATTTGGAATAAATTATTGTAAGATTCATTTGGATTATTGCTAATTTGTAATTCAGATAAAAAGTCATGTTCTATATTATTTTGAAACTGATTAATTTTTTCTGTGGTAATATGCCTTTTACGAATTTGTATTTTAGGGTTACGTCTATTTAGCGGGACAGTAATAAATTGACCAGTATGATCCGAAGTGAGGCATTTAAAGATAGATTTGTATAATACCTTGTGTTCACAGAAAACATTGTCAATACAAGTGGCAGTTGTATTAGTAATACGCGTGGGCTCGTTAAATTGAGGAAATAAATTGTAACTTTGAAACAGGGCAAGTAAATTATCTCTACTATTTGAATCCTTCAGCAGATTTATGTTAAAGTCACCAAGTACTATAACTTGTTTTGTTTTGTTGCAAACTTTACTTAATACTTCATCGGTTACAGACTCAAAAATATTATAATTACTAGAAGGTGGTCTATATAAGCTTACTATTATGTATTTATCTAATTCTACGCAGGATATTTCAGCATGACGTTCGGACGACAGACGTTCAATGTCCTTTCTTTGTTTGACTTTTAGAGATTTTTTTACTACTATCAAAGAGCCGCCATGAGTTGCAAGCTTTCTGCAGAAACTACTAACTATCTGGAAATTCTCGAAGTTCATTAACACCTGATGTTCTTTTAGAAATGTCTCGGTAATACACAATACATCAATATCGTACTTTTCCAGAAATAGGCCAATTTCCAGTTCCTTGTCTTTCATGCCTCCTTGAATGTTTTGGTGAGCTATGGAGATAGTATGATCACTTGATTGTGGTCTAAAAAATTGGTTGGACGTAACGGTATGCATTGTTCCATCATTTCGCTTTGCGCAGGTGGACCTTTGTTGACATCATGATCCATATTTTGGGCTACATACTATTTCTGTAATAGTCTTAGTCCTATTCCCATTATTGGGCGAGTCAATATTCCATAACAATAAATTACACAATCTTCGAGAAAGTGAATTTGTCAAACTTTGATTTTTGTAAACATTCATGTCAAGATTATTATTTATGTCAATTAAATGTATATTTTCCCGGAGCGAAGCAAAATTATACAGATCACAATTCAATTTGTATAGGAATTGATTGTAGTTATCAGAATATTTCCGGTGGTATGGCAAAGAGCAAATAATTAGTCTCGATGTCTTGCTTAAGGCATCTAATGAGCTTAGACATTGCAAAAAATCCTTGCGCTTAACAATGGTTTTTTCAATGGTTTTTTCCTTGAACCTGTTAACTATCGTAGAAAATAGTTCCGAGTTTTTGTCTCAGTGTCCTATATCAAAATTCAGCTCATTATTACAAGTCCACCAAGCTAGCTAAACATTAAACCGTTTGCACCTAAATCAGTTTTGACGTAATTGAGGGGAAGTGCAAACTTAGCTTGGCGGAGTTGTATATACTTTCATTGCAAGTTAAATAAAAGCTTTTGAAAAGAAAGTGCTTGCCTCAAACATGAAAGTATTGACTTCCTCCCTGATCCCCTCCACGTCGATCTCCCCCTTGTCCTCGGCTTCCAGCAGCAGGTCCAGCATCGCCAGCCTCTTCTTGGAGACCATGTCTCCGCCCTCGAGAGCTGCGGTGAACTCTTTGGTATCCGCACCTCTTTGCTTTCTCCGTTCACTGATGACGTTGTCTGCGAAGCTATGCACCTGGAAATTTGAGAAATCAAAAATATTTATTGGCATTAAATAATATTGAATGTTACATCTAAAGGTCACGTCTACAAAGATATTTGAATTCAATTAAAAATAAAAAAAAACAAAAAGCCTTGAAAAGCAGTGAAATGCAATAACCCCAGTAAAAAAGTGGAATTTAATCGAATAAGTAATACGACTTAAACATTAGCTTGGCATGTTTTGTTATTATTGCAATAATGAAGTCTGAAGTTTAGGCGGAAATACACTTGAAAGACATTTGAAAACAGTTATTTGAATGTGAACTTCCGCGAAGTAACGCCTGATTCAATAAATTATGATGGAGTCTGTTAAAAACAGTTTATTTTTCCTCATTTACCTTCAGCAGGCACTCCTTATGCCGCTTCCCCGTGGGCGACAGGCTGAACACGAAGTCGTTGTGCAGCCACACGTTGGTGAGCCGGCTCAGCATCAGCTGCCCGATGTCCTGGATGGCTGATTTGTACTCCACTGTTTTCGATGACTGATCTTTGTCTAATTGTGTGCCCATGGCCGTTTCTGAAAACGAAATTCACGGAATGTTATACTCGTAATATTATGTCAATTGATGGTCCGGGTGTGTGTTATTTTTTTCTGGGGGTTAGTTGTCTTTGTCTTTGTGTGTTTCATAGCATCCCCGACATTATATTTTTATTCTGGATTCGGATTAAATAATAATTAAGCCTCTTCTCACATACTCGTACTTATGTCTCTCTCTTTCTCGGCTGTACGTATGGTACGCGGTGCTGGGATCAATCTTTGTTATTTTACTCAACCACTTCGCTCTATCCTCGGAACCTTACTCTCTCATAAGAGAAATTCTTTAAATTGAAGATTAAAGTTTGAAAATTGAAATTGCTCATAGTTTTTTGTCACATTTGTTAACTTCAGAATTGTAACATCATTGTATCGTCAATCAAATCATCATCGTCACCAATGTAATAATTTCGTAATATCTATAATATTCTTTCTTGGAATTCAAATAAGTAAGAACCAGAAGTACTAACCACAGATAGTGAAAAGCGTAAAATCGCTGACTTCCTGCATGACGTCCACGTTGCTGCCGCTGGTCTTCTTCAGCTTGTCGATGAAGTCCCTGCTCTTCTCCTGCATGACGATGGAGAAGTTCTTCAGGATGTTGAAGTGGAAGGTCGGGGTCAGGATCTTTCGGCGCTTATGCCATTTGCTACCTGTATTAATAACATAATTCAGTTAATTGTTACTACTATCAGAGATGTCAAACCTTGCTCCGTCATGGCCTTCGGGAAGGGGTCACAAGTTCCAGCAGAAAGGGTAAGAAAAATCTCTTTGGTAGTAAGGGATACCTTTCATGGAAGTTACAACTTACTCTCTAGGTAGCGATGATCCTTGGGCCTTGACATTGAATCTATTTGAATCGTTTTTTTTCTTTGAAGCCTTTGATAAAAAGTTCTAACGGTACGCACCAGTACTAAGCAGCAGGCCAGTTCCAAGCCAGGGCTGCAGGAAGGTGTAAGGCAAGCTCTTCTTGATGTTCTTGGAATGGGCTAAAACCACCTGAAACAAATAATTTCAAAATAATTAAGTGCTGCTGCCAACCGTCTTAAATCTTCATTATTTTTTTGGCAATAGAACCTGTCTGTGTTAATTCTCTATATTTTTACGATAATTAGATAGAAGTAAAATTTCAGACTGGAGTTAGCAGTCTTTACTTATTCCTAATAGATAGGTATATCCAACCAATTTATAAATGTCAGTTTCGATGTTAGTGGCTCAATCACGCAAAAACGGCTAAATAAATTTGTATAAAATTTGGTATAAAGCTAGCTTATACCTAATCTGGTTCACTTTTTACCCCGGCAAACGCGGGTGAAACCGCGGGGCGCAGCTAGTATCATACTTTATACAATATGTATATCGCTTCAATGTTACCTCAACATCTTTCGGATTATTGATGTGCATGATTCGTCTCCGGAAAACCTTCACCACAACTCGATCGCCGTACTGCTTGAAAAACTGACGAATCATCAGAAAAAGCCCTCCTGAAAAAGATTTCATTTATTTAAAAAAATATATATTTACATTAAGTGTAAGTATTTTCATTTTACTGGACATAATCAGCGCTGCGATTTCGACGTAAGTACTTAAAAATGGGTTAATAAAATATACCTCTAAGTATTATTTTTAGGTATTTACTATTTATAGGTTTGTACGTATTCTGAATAAGTGGACACTTATTGATACTTCTAGTGACAATTATACGATTTTAATTGAGGAAACATAGGAACGTAATTAACCTTTCAGCCAGTGAAGCATCTTCAGAAACAAAAATTCTGAGTTAACACCGAAATGAAATATTTATCTTGGAAAGATTGCACGTACAACCAATTATCTTACACAATGTTTATGTTTCAGATAAGAATCTAATTTTACTCTACCTTTTAATATTGCTTTATAATCAAACCCCTTTTTATAATTATGTATCTACAATACTTAATAATTATTATTTGTGATAAAAAAGGGATACAAAGTGATTCCACTCAATTCCGTATTTGGGAAAGAAGAAGTTTTTACTCTAGTTGTTGGGCTAGGAGATACCTCAGGCTACTTTTTATCCCGGATATTGCACAGGATCCCAGTAGGAAGCTCTACAGTAGATGGATACAATACTAGGATAGAAGATCCACAGGGGTTTGTGATATAAGTACCTACACGTTACAACCAGTCAGATGGCGCAACTAACGACAAACCAACGAGAAAAACATAAAAAAAATGTTTTTTTCATGCTTTTTCATTGTCATCCGAGTTACGAGTACACAGGTAGCTCAAATATACCTATACATCGGGAAGTGGTTAAAATGCAGTTGACAGATTTGACCCACTTTGATTTTTTAATTCAAGGCAAATTACACACAATACATTTGAAAACAGTTTTAGAAGATGAACTTCCGCGAAGTAGCATCTGATTCAATAAATCATTTCCTCATCATCATGTCAGTCAGTCTTCCTTATTCCACTGCTGGGTATAGGCCTCTCTCTCTCACTGTGCCATCTGCCTCGGTCCTGCGCCAATCGGATCGAGGTTCGACCCGCGACTTTGAAAATGTCGTCGATCCATCTCGCCGCAAATCATCTAGCAAAGCAAATTTAAAAGAGAGACAAATTCTTACGAGAGTCAATATTTGCGAGCTCAATAACATTTCCAATGATAGGCCTCTTCGCAGGCCCCGGGACCTGGTCCAGCGGGTTCTCTTCTTCGTGTAGCAGCCTCCAGATGAGGAACACGATGGCGACGGCAAATAGGACTGGCCACAGCATCTTGTCAAGTTATTGGTTTCTGTTGAACAACACAGGGTTATAAGAAACGTGTATGCAAAGCCGAAAAGAATTTCGATGCCGAATGCGATTCGATGCTGAAGAATTGCCAAAAAGAATATCGAATTGTAGAAGTCGATAGAGACGACAATTTTTTAAATTATGAATGGCCTACTTTGAACCCAGCACAACTTTGACGTAAAAATACGTAGGAGTATTCGTTTCGTTAGAAAAGTGTACGCCATTTACGCTCGTCAGCAGTGTGTCAAATGTGTTAATCTGCCATCACTGTAACAATGAATTATTGCCTATTTTTTAGAGTGTATCTAATCATATTCCCACCCCGCTTCATCTTATTCCAATCTCGGTATCACAACAATCGTCAAATTTCACTTCTGTTAAAGATATCTTTAGGTACTTAACATTTTAATTATGAGACTTTCGTTGAAACCTAAAACAAACTATACGTTTTTAATTCATTTTCCTTTGGCCTCGAGAGTCTACATTTTAAATTTCGAAAAAAAGTGAACAGTGTCGAAAACTTACTCCCTTTTTAACCGACTTCAAAAAAGGAGGAGGTTATCAATTCGACTGTATGTTTTTTTTATGTTTGTTACCTCTTAACTTTTGACTGGGTGAATCGATTTTGATGATTCTTTTTTTATTAGAAAGCTGACGCTTTCTATTTGGTCCCATTTCAATTTAGTCCAGTTCTGATAATGGTAAAATCATTTAAGTCTTAAATTTGCATTAGGTACGTGCGCGACAAATAGATGAATAACTCAATAGTCGGTCTCTTGAAGTCGGTTTTTGTTTTTTGTTTTTCGTAAAAATAATTATTGATGTTAAAATTTTTAGTGTGCCGCTCTTTAACTAATATAAAAAGTTTTCACCGCTCTATAAACTCACACTCTCTCACCCTCTATTCAAATATCAAGTCTCTACGTTCAGTGGTTTGGCCCAACGTTTTCTGTCAGTCGCCTAGTCGGCCAGGTCAGGACAAACTACTAATGATTATTTCTTTATGTATAAAATTTCACATATTCAGTACATATTTTTCTTTAGTATTCGATACTCACTAGATTTCAGAGTCTGGTTTAGTTATTAAGTGCAAAAATAAATTTGAGTTTTCTACATACAGTTTCATTTATTTTAACTTGACTAGGTACCTACCTACTTGATCAAAAAGAAATGAACTTGCGTTTTAAAAAATATTTTATTACAATTTATTATTATTTCATGAATATAAAGTAAGATATTTTGGGTCATGCCAATTGTATTTTTTTTTAATACTTATACTTATTTGTTGGCTTACAAATACTTGAAATCTTATTAAAAAGCACCATTCAAAACTTGGTCACAAAAGAACATAATGGCAAGTCTTTTTCTTTTTCTGAATACTTCTGGTTTTGTACTGCTTGTCGTCGCAAGTCCGAACGAATGAAGCTGGTGATGACTGTGCCCAGGGCGAGGAGTGCACAGAGCGTCAGGTTAGCCCAGCGGTCACCCACGACGCGAAGCATCCACTCGTAAAGTAGCGTCACAAAAATTCCAAATACCTGAGCAACGGCAATCAGTATTCCAGACGAAGTGCCTTCTGATTCTGGGTAAGTTACTTCAGATGCAAACTCAATTCCTATCGGAAAATAACCAGTCATGAAGAAGCCGAGTAAGAAACTACTCATATAAACCACACTAATGATCCCGCAGTCCACTGTGAAGGTGAAGATAACCATCGCAACGGTTGAGCACACGTAGACCACCACCGTGGTTTCCTTGAACTTGTGCGTCTTGTCCAACACTAGACCGAATAGAAACGAGCCAGCTATGCCCGAGACGATTAGCACAAGACCTATGCGTCCTGCATCTGCGTTGGCTCCAGGATAATAAGCCAAGATCACTTGATTCAGCAAGGTCGATATTGCGTAAAAGACTCCAACATCCAGTCCAAAGGATATCAGAAGCAACACGTAATTCCTGTTAGTAAGAAGGTTCTTGAGGGACTGCAAGAAGTTGGAGTCGAGGCTTGAACTTGATTCAGCTGCGACAGAAGGTGGAGATTCTGGTGCCGCTTTGAAGAAAAGTAATAAAGCCGTAAACAGAACACTGGAAAAGCCAGCGATGAGGTAAAACATGCGCTTGAAGCCCGTCGCTACTTGTTCCACTGTGCCGTGACCATTTACTAGCAACGGGGGTAAAACGAACCCGAGAGCTACGCCGAGCTGACTTCCTAATACTCCAATGCTACACGCTAAAGACACCTGATCAGCGCCGAACCATACAGCAGCGAGTCTCGGTGGCAAGTTTATTATGAACGCCTGGCTGATTGCAAACACAGTTTGTCCAATAAATCCCAGCCAAAACATATCCTGGGGCACAGAGAACACTTTCAGCCATGCGCCTGCGCAGAGTCCAACTGCACCGACGGTTATCGTCACTCGGAGGTTTGTTTTGTCCAAGAGCCAGCTCGCGGGGAGTATGCACGGAACATATGTGGCCATGAACACCATCGACGTCCACGAGACCAGCGTACTGTCTACGCCGTAATACTCGACGACTATGTCTTGGATAATGACGTACTGGGTCCATGGCAGACTGCCTGTTGCCGTGTAGATTACAAACAGTACAAGTATTACCCAACGGTACTTCGTAGGTTTGTAGATTTTCGGAGGAACATTCGGCTCTGAAGCCATCACACACTTTTGTAAATTAAGTTATTTATAAGAAAAGTGTCTTTGCTTGGGCAAGTGATCAGCTTGAATGGAATACTCGTAGAATGAACGTACTACAGAAATAGCGTCAGAATAATTTAAAATGCTAGCTTTATGGATTGCTGAGCAGTACTGAGCACCGACATACTTTGTCATCTTTATTAATATCAAACCGGTTTTTAATTGAAGCTATAGGTATATCACGCGAATGGCACTAGTGTGCTGGCAGAGTTTTATAAAAGGCTACGTTCGATTATTTTTTTGCTATACACTACTACAAAGATAAATTTATAAATAAAGAAGGATATAAATCAAAGATGTTTGGCGTTAGTTTATTGCTATTTTACCTGCTCTGTCATAATTTAACTCCAATCCCACTACACCCTAATCCCTCCACCCCACTCCCATCCCGCTATGACCTCTGCCTTATTTACCTTGCGCCTATCCCGTTCCCTTCTGACTCCCAACCAAACAAAACAATAATAACAATAACAATATTATCTCCAACTATTTTATCAATTGTGACTTCTATTTCCTCTGAATAATCAAGCTCGGATGCTGGAGTATTCTCTATACTTCGCAAACGACTTGAAAAAGCTCATCCATAATCAATTTACTGGTAATTTATTTTCTTTAGTATCTACAAACTGTACCGTTTTATGGCTATCATTTGAAGAAACAATTTCCCTTACATTTTAATTAAAAGACCCCCTGACCTTTCAGTTTTGTATATTATGTTTACAAAATATAAAATTAGTCACTTCCTTTTAAAACCCGGAACTGACATTTTTGAACTTCTTTTTGCAAATTCGAAATTGTGTCTTAGTGTGCAAATACACACCTATATTTATAGGTACACAGTTTCAATATGAAGTGGATATGTGTAGGCACACCTAGTGGCTTGGGCTGTACGGTACGTATAGCCTCTACACTCCACTCTACATAAAGAAAATGTTCATTCCATACAAAAATGTCAATGACACTCGACAAAATGTATTGAAGAGCTGATTTTATTTTTATTCGATTGCAAGTTTGGTCCCATAGTTAAAGTTGTCCATAATGATGAGTACTACGCCTTTTCGGCTTAGCATACTCTTTCCTTATAACCCTGTATTATATCCATCGATAAGTAAATCTATTTCTTGTACATGTCCCTGAACACATCTTGCGGTTTAGCTATTACGTTACGTTACGGTCAGTCATCCAGTCACGACAAATTCTTTTATCAGTATTTTCTAATGATGATTATCGATTGTTCAGGATCAGCATTTAAAAGTGTTTCTCGTGTCGTTGGAGTACTCGCTGAACGTAAAAAATGTGACCTTGATTGATGCTAGTTTAAAAGACACAGGTGAGTTTTTATCGTGTACAATGAAGGTAATAAATAAATGTATACCTACTGCCATAGCAGAATAAATGCGCGGTTGTGAGGGCTATTCCAGCCTATGACTGAATAGCTAAATCATTGTGGATGAAGTTTGATAAGAAATTAGATGCATCACAAGGACAGACATGACATCAGCTGTCATGACATAACTTTGTTTTTAATTTCTGTCAAAGGGGAGGGGTCATTCCCAGTTGTCAGCCCTATTTTCGTCCCCAAGGATGACTGACATCGGAAATCGTTTTTAAAAATTTTGGGAATCATCTAGGTATTATAAGTATATGTTTACATGAGTTACATGTTTACATGAGCACTGGCTCCTATTAGAGGATGCTATAAATAGTATACTGATACAAATCAGCTGGGTACTGGCACACAAGAAATAATACGTACTGGGTTTATTATTATTTTTTATTCAGTTATTATAGGCTTGCGTTTGACCGCCATCTCGCCTGATGATACCTACCTAAGTAATGATGCGGTCTACGATGGAGCACGCTTGCCTAGAAGGAACCGATTCACTCGCGACTTGAAGACATCCAAATTATATCTATCAGGAAACACCCACTCGAGCAGAGTATTCCACACTCTGGCAGTGCGCACCATAAAAGTGGAATCAAAGCGTTTCGTACGAGTTAATTGGTCCCTCGCACAAAACAAATTCCAAACAAAGTAACCAACTGAACCAATACTCACATACTGGTAAATAAATCACATAACAACGGCTACAAATACGTAAACAAGTTCATCAAACTTCGCTCAAAAGTTATGTTATGTTTATGAGTCAATCAATAAATAAAATGGAAATAAACTTGAAACACGTTCGGCGTTGCGGCCTTCGGTACTAACTGGACTGCCGCTGCTGGCAGATGACTACTTATCCGTTTGTTAATACCGCGGTTATCTCACACAGCACCATACATCGACGGCTATGTTCTCTAACAAACAGCTGGCGATGACTTATCGAAGCAATATAATATACTGTACATTAACAAGATAAGTATTGCATCTCTGCATGGTTGATACATTGATGGTGCTACTTATGATTCATCTTTGTCAGACTTGTAAAACAAGCCGTGTGCGAATGCCAATTTAAATGATGATATTATTGCTATTGTGTATTACAGAATAATAAAATTGCTGATAATATTCGCCGGCAAGTCATTGAGTCACAGAGTAACAGTAATATTAACTTAGTCAATGACTTTCAGTAACCTATGTCCGAGTGAAATGTAAGATAACGTAAACCTTTGATTACGGACATGGACTGGGCTAAGTTCGCGTTGAATCAATCCACGGAGATAACTAATCTTATCATTATTTGGTTAAACTCTTTACCAGAAAGAGGATTGTATTGTTTTAGTTTCTTAAACTAGCTACCAAAATACTGCCTCGGAAAAACCTAGAGAGATTATCTATAGGTTTATTATCTTTCTAGATTTATTTGAGAATACCAAAGGCTCGGGAGCGTCTGGACAAGGATTACAACAGCAAATGTCAGATACAAAAAATCATTTTTTCGTTCTAACTTTAAAAATAATTATTGAGCAATGTACTCGTAGCTTTGTAAAGAGTAGTGGAGCAAAAGTAGGTAAATAGAATTATGCAACCATAAGGTTATCAGGAAAGGTTACGCTAAACTGAAAATGGCTCATTATGAATAACTTTTACTACAGCAAAAACCCAGAATTCGCGAAAAACACTCTAATACCGCGACACTCAACAAAATGTAATAGGTATTGTCTATGTACAAAAATAAACATCAGTCAGTGTCAAAGCTGAATTGAATAAGTAGCTTCTGTAATAATAATGTGCTCCAGGCATAGATTTATTACCTATAGATATAACCATAAAAATTACCTTCTTTGATAGAGCGAGATCGCTAATTGTCAGAACCATGCAAATAAAAAGGACACAGTTTATATTTTTTGTCTTTGTCAACATGGCCGGTTTTTGTTGTTTGGCAAGATCTGAGTTTGACAGGTTGTGACAAACAAGCTTGGTGTCTTTTGCAGTTTTCCGTGATTTTGTGAATTTAAAGTGTTTATTGCGTATATAAATTGGATGGAAGACTATTTATTGTTAGTGCGATGGTGGGTTGCAGTGTTTTTGGCTGTAAAAGCCGGAGTGAGCGAAAAATTGAAGGAATAACATTTCACACGTAAGTAGGCGAAATTATCATTCTTTTCGTTAATATAACGCTAGATGATCATCGATTATGATGTTTTGTAATGAATTCAATGATTTGAGCTAAGAACATTGAGTAGTGATACGTGTTTTCAATCTCAAAAGTGTTATCTTAAAATAAAATAACCTGAAACTATGAACAGTTCAGGGCTGCCAGAATGGCTACTTAAATTTACCCAAATAAATCATATTTTTTTATTTTTCGTCAGTACATACATCCGATTGAACAAAACTGAAACATAACTATTTGATACAAAACCTCGGCCTTAATTATAAATAAATAAATAAATATTCCAGCTTTTATAATAGTTTTATTGCTTTTTAAACATTTTATTGAGAGGAAATGAATTCTTCTGTACTTAATTCATTTCAGTTTTGTTTTCACACTTACACACTTACAACAATAACTATATATTAGCTGTGTATGTAAAATAAATTGTAATAAGTATGTTAATCTTAAGCCGAACCGAACTGTAAATGTTATATTTACTTACATTTATTTAAGAACCTTATTGTAGCTTTATTTAATTTATTACTTAATGATAAGCTTTAGTAGTATGTGAATAAACTTTTCTTAAAATTTCAGGTTTCCATCCAATCTCGATAATAAGAAATGGCTGGATGCCACTGGACGAGAAAATTGGCTGCCAACAAAGTATTCAAAAATGTGTTCCATTCATTTTGATGATGATGCATTAATAAATAAAAATAAACGAGTTCAACTAAAACCTCATTCAGTACCAACAAAATTTATTCATGTAAGTATTTAGAATAATATGTATTTTCTTTCAAACCAAAATACAAGACAAGAATCGAAATAGTCTTCGGTGTAATAGTCTTCGCTTATGAGTGATTTATTTTAACACTAGCGGCCCGCCCAAAGTAAACATGACGATGTGGCGTTGATACATCCCTTAACAAACAAATATGACCACACTTTGGTTCGTTCTAATAATGCACTATTTAAGTCTTTCTTTTAATCATTATTTATAAGTTTATATATGTATTTTTTTTAATGTAACAGAGTCCAGTCTCAACAAATCTGTGTCCACAACAGGAAAATACTCCATTACCATCAACGAGCCAGGAGTGCAAGGAAAGATTTAATAGATCTGTATCACCTCCTAGTAAACGAAAAAAGGTGGTTATTTTACGAGAAATGCAAAATATATTACCAAAGAAGTCAACTGTGGTAAGCATACCTACGCAAAAGCAAATAATATTTACAAAATATTTATATGACAAACTGATTCTTTGTAAAACTGTTGTCAGTGTAATAATTCATTCCCCACATATTCAGCCCCTTAAACAATCTTACGTTTTAAAATTAGATTTACCATAATTACTATAACTATTTTTTATTATAAATAAGTATATTTAGTAAGAAAAAATTTATAAAAAACTTAAAAAAAGCGACAAAATATGGAACTACTCAATTTCATTTTAGCCCGGTCCCAGCCATGAAGATGATGTAGAACCTCTTGTCCAGCCAGCGGTTCCTATGAAGGAAAAACGACTAGAAAATCTGCTACAGAAAGAGAAGATAAAATCTAATAATCGTCTCAAAAAATTGCGTGCTATGCGTGAATCTAAACGACGATTAGTGAAAAAAACAGCACACTTACAAGACATTATAACAGAATTAAAATGCAAACTACAAATGCAATCTGAAGAATTAGATTTACTGTCAAATGTTGGATCTGAAAATGCAGATTTTCTTAAAAGATACCTCGATAAAACGAACTGTCCGCGAAAATATTCGCCATCCTTAAGAAAATTTGCATTGTGTTTGCATTTTTTAAGCCCTAATGCCTATGCATTTGTGAGAAAGCAGTTTGACACTTGCTTGCCTCATCCAAAAACATTATATAGGTGGTATAAATGCGTGGATTGTGAACCAGGATTCACAACTGAAGCTTTTGAAGCTATCAAATTATTAGTTAGTAAGTCTAATGAAAAAATATTATGCTGCCTTAGTCTTGATGAAATGTCTATCCGACAACACCTACAATGGGATGGCAAACGCACCGTCGGATACGTGAATGTAGGACATAATCTAGACACCGATAATATGCCGCTAGCCAAGGATGCTTTGGTCTTCATGGTTACGGCGTTAAACTCCAGTTGGAAAATACCAGTTGGGTATTTCCTGACAAATGGTGTCAACGGAGACCAACGTAGTGAACTGTTAAAAAATTGTGTACATTTGTTAGTAGAATGTGGGGTGCAAATAGTATCGGTGACATTTGATGGATGTCCTGCAAATTTTGCCATGACAAAAAATTTAGGCGCTCAGTTTAATGATATTAACAATATAAACCCATCAATAACTATTGAAGGTCAAATCATAGTAATAATACCAGATGCATGTCACATGTTAAAACTTGTTAGAAATACTCTTGCCGACAAAAAAGAGATGTTGAATTCTAATGGCGAAAAAATATCCTGGAATTATATTGAAAAATTGCATAATTTACAAAATAAAGATGAACTGCATTTAGGGAATAAGCTCAGAGCTGCTCATATTAATTACAAGAAACAAATCATGAAAGTTAGACTCGCTGCGCAAACTTTCAGCAAATCTGTCGCCGAGGCTCTTAAATTATGCAAGGGTTATCTAGCCATAGAAGACTTTGTACACTCGGGTGCTACTATTGAATTTATCACAAACATTAATGATTTATTTGATATTTTAAATAGCCGGAGTCTATATTCATACGGTTTTAAAAAACCAATCTGTAAAGAAAACTTCCCAATGATGAATGCAAAATTAGAAGAGTTAGAAACATATCTCAAAACGCTCAGGTTCATTGAAGGTAATTTAGTTATTAATTCGGGAAGAAAAACAGGGTTTCTGGGGTTTTTAATTTCTGTTAAGGCACTAAGAATATTTTTTTACAAGTACATACATATTGAAAATGCTCCTCTGCGATATTTATGTACGTATAAAATGAGCCAAGACCATTTGGAGGTTTTCTTTAGTGCCATTCGCTCTAAAGGTGGGTTTAACAATAACCCTACTGCTCTGCAATTCGTATCGGCGTATAGGCGACTGCTGATCCATGGAGAGTTGAAAAATATTTCGACAGGCAATTGCATACCTTTAGATAATATTAATATTTTGACGTGCAATTCAAATTCTATTTGTCGTAAAATTAGCAGTAGAAGAGAAAGAATATTGGCTATGAATGACGAAAGTCTCGATGAAGATCCAATCATTGATTTGCCCGAGGGCCATGACTATATCGGAAACTTTGAATTATCAGAATTCTCAAAAGAAGCCATTACTTACATTGCTGGATATGTAGTACGCAATTTGAAAAAAATAATACAATGTGATGAATGTTTAGGAGCAATAGTTGCAATTGGCAAGTTTTCGGGTTTTATTGCTCAAAAGGACGTTGGCGGATTACATTATCCATCACAAGATGTAGTAAAAATTTGTTTATTTGCCGAAAAAATTCTAAGGCAAACCACATCAATACACGGCAATTCATATTTTTCACAAAAAGGCAGTTTACCTAAAATGATAGGCAGCGTTTTTAAAAAATTTATTGGTACAGAAGTCTGCAGGATTAAACAATCATTTTAATGATCAAAGTCCTTTTGAAAATCACTTTGCATTATTAATTAAAGCCATTGCTTTTAGATATTTTGAAGTCAGGATTCATTATTTAATGACCACATTATCTCAACGAGATGAAAGAATCAGAAATATGCATACTAAATTAGTTTTGTTTAAGGGTCAATAATCAGTATGAATGTATGTCCTCATGGTTTGCAGTCCTGGATTTATGCATAGGCCGTGTTGGCCGCGGACTAGGGGTGGCAGCGTCCTAGGGGCGGCAGATTTCAGGAAGGGTCACTCGATTTCAGAGGATAAAAGTCAAACACCTTCACAAGTTTTCTCGTGTTTTTTATTTTATTTTAAAATAATCTCTATGGAAACTATTCCTATCGAAACGTATATCATCGCGAGAGTGATAGTTGAGAGCAGCGAGGCGGGGATGATTTTGCTTTTAGAAATTGCCGTAATAATATGACTTATTTGCATAGGACTTGTAGTTTTGCCAGAAATCGAGATAACCATTTTCAACCCTTAAAACGTTTATTTAACTTTAAGGCTTGTTTACTACAAATGGAAAATTAAAAGGTATGTCCATGGGGCGGCAGAAATAAAGAGGCCTACACTCATAAAAAATATATGTGTAAAAAACATCCGGCACTGATGGTTTGTAAATAAATATGATTATAATATAGAGATTGGTTTTATTTCATCATTGAACGTGTCGTGTGTGCTGTAAGTCGCCAGTCGACTGTCCCTGTGATTCTGCTTACCCCTCTTGTAAAAACTAAATATGTGCATAGCTTACACGAAGCCAACACTGGCTGCCAATAAGACTGGCAGCGAGCGCTGGCTTGGTATTTGCCTAGTGTAAACAGTTTTTCAAGCCAAGCCAGCGCTGGTGGCCATCGCTGGCGAGAATAGAGCGCCCGTCTATTTTTCTAGCCAGTGACATCCGCCCACATACCCTTCGACCCCCGCGCCAGCGCTGTGGACACGTGTAGACGCATCTCGCCAGTCATTGGCTAAATTTTTTAACTACAAACGTGTGCACACCCGAAGAAAAATTCCGTGAATGAATGGCCTCGTCTAAACAACAGGGGCCAGGCCAACGCTGGCTTGCTGCAGGACTGACGCCAGCATGTTGGTAATGTGCACGGTGCACATCGGGTGTCGACGCGTGTCGTCGGGTCGCGTTTTAATAATCTATTTCCGTCATTATTGGCAGCCAATGTTGGATTCGTGTAAACTATACTTTATTAGTGTTAAAGCGAGGTTTTATACTTCATACGACTAAGTCAAAAGAGTTGAATTATTAAAGCTAATATTTAATATGTGCTAATTCAGACTATTTAGTCCGCGAAGTACTTACAGGTAAGTACTAATAATGTCTGTTCACGATCAAGTATTTTTCATAATATTTTTTACTTAATGTTTGGGACTTTCCATCCTATTAGGCAACACCACAAAAAACTATTTCTGTTTCAAGTGCGGCCACGCCATGGCTCCATCTACAGGTAGATAATCTAAGGCTCCAGGGTTTAATTTACTTAATAAGAATGTCTGAAAAACTGAGAAAAGTCTTTTTGGTTTGTTACTCTGACTCGCAAACGTCACGTGGTCGTCACGTGGTCACGTGGTAACAGTAGGCTCGGAACGGAACGCGTATACATGTGTACGGACACGCACCATTTTGAAAAGGTCTCTAAAACGTTCTTTTTTTAATCGAATGGGCGTAACCTTTTCATTGAAAAGGTCTTTAAAACGTTCTTTTTTTAATCGAATGGGCGTAACCTTTTCAAAATAACCAACGGTCAACGTACAAATGTGTACGCATTCCGAGTCTAAGTATTAAGGCTACAACTTTTCTTATATAAGGTATCATAGTTTTACTCGGTGATGTTCCTTTGTAGTTATTTTTAGATCTAATCATCCGGTTTCCGCCCACTGCTACTGTCTCATGTGGCAAAAGTTGAGTAAATGTATTTAATTAAGAAACCCTCAACGTTTAACCATGTCCCAAATTTCACTCTTGCGGCTAGTCGGTGGTTAGCGCAAACTTGTAAGTTAGGTAAAGGTCGTTAAAAGAATCGTTAAATTACCTACTAAGTAAATGTGTAAAATCACGTTAATTTTATCATAATACATAATCTCTATATATATAAAAATGAATCTCTATTTCCCTTGGTCATCGCATCACGCGTGAACGGATGGGACAATTTCGCTTATTCTTTTTTTGTTGTGTTAATTACCTACTGTCAAGAGAAGGTTCATACGAAATAAAAATTTAAGGAAGTTGACCGGAACATTAGAAAATTTAAGCCAATTCAAATTCAAAATTCATAGATAAGACAGAACAACGTCTGTCGGGTCGACTAGTGTATTATACTCGTATGTCTGTCACATCTGTGTCTACCATCTATCCTCGCGTTCGTTTTGGGATCGAAAACACTAAAAACGACAGTTTTGCTCACAATCGCTCGCATGTGTGACATACGAACGTATAAACATGCAAACGATTTAGCCATTTTCAACTGTTATTTTTGCCACCAATTCCAAAACAAGGTATCTCAACCGCTAAATCGGTTTTCATGTTGACTAAAATGTAGAGTTTCCATATCAGTCACGCTTTTGTCAAATGTTAACGCCATTAAGTACTCAAAGACTTAAAACCAGGCAAAATCGATCAGGTCAGTTCCTACCCTTACCCTACGGCTCTACACACAGTGTGTACCTACGTTTCTCCTATTCATCTCTGTCGCTCGTCTGAATTCACGCCCTTTTGATTCACGTCGCCTTTCACACAATTCATCCATGTTTTCCTAGATCGTCCTTAGCCGCTATACCCATTCACACTCAAGGGAATCGTCCATCTACAAAATCTACATACCTATATAAAAAGCAATTACCTGACTGACATATTCAAACCTCTCATCCTAATCGCTACTGCATACTGGTCCAAGAAATATTAAATTTGGAGGATGTGATCTCTGTCATGTCGGCCAGTTTAAAGAGAATCTGCGATTTTCAACCCTTAGGGAGTAAAATGGATCCATAATAACATCTAAAAAAATATATACGCGGGTAATAATTGTTGAACGAAGCCTAACAGAAACTAGTTTAGTCCTCTCTTTGCATAAATACCCGTATGTATACAATAGCCGATTGTTTGTCAAATTATCCGTAACTAATTAATTATTCACAACCAGGCCAAATCGATCAGAAATCAGAAAACGGGTGACGGGTATTCGACCGCTGCTACCTTTGTCGATGCACTCCTGAGAAGCCTCGTTTAGTTTTGAAGTATGCTTAAAATTCGTGTGCCTCTAAACTACTATTAAGGAACTAGAATTAGAGAAGAAGAAGAAAAAAGAAGAAGAACTAGAATTGTTAGAGGAATTAGGAAGGAAGGTGCTCTAGGTTTCCTTTCGAGCTTAGAATGGGAGAGCTAACATTCTTGAAGAGTAGGTGTTGGAGCAGGTAGATTTTTTTTCTATAAATCCTTATCATTACAGTCAAACTTGTGTCAAACAATATTGTGATGTATTTTATAGAGAAAAATGCATTTTTGTATGACCTAAAAAAAAAAGAGTGTTTTTGAGATATTTTTAGTATTCGTGTATTTGTATAAAAGTATTATAAAAAAATGTAGTAGTAGAAGTAGTACTTTTTTTATTAGTAAGTATAAAAGTATGTGGGTTTGTTAATTTCAACATAACTCGAACCCTGAACACCTAAACCAATTTTGTTCAGAGTAAAAACCGTTACAATCTTTGAATCGAGTAAGCTACCGCTACTGGAAATTTGTGAGCCTTTTTCAAATAGACTTAAGTCTCGGAGCACTTACAAAATACTGAGACATCAGACAACAACAAAATAAAACCATTTTTTACGGTAAACAACAGAAATTATTCGGAAAATGCCTAGATTTTATTGTTCTTCCAAAAATAATTAACATTCTTACCATAATAATATTTTCATCAAAATATTCGCTTGTCAGGACATCGAATACCTACTCTTGTAATTACACGCTTAGTAGGTAGGTATTCATTTATTAGAGAACCTACAGCCTAGCAGATTAATGATCCATTATGGTAAAGGTATTTTAGGTGGGATCATACAAAGAACTCTATTCTTCATTGTTCACGGAAACACCAAAACATGCCGCTAAACATGTATTTTCTACATAAAACCTAAATTCGCCAGTCACGCCTATAATTATATCGAAATCACGGTGACTCTGCAAAATAAAAGCAAAATTCGTTCAAAGTTTAATCACATTTCATCATGTCCAAAGTCCAGCGCGAAACGAGATCTGTTCGGCGTTCCACTTGTGTTAAAGCCATCTCTGCACGCGAGCTCTTTCGTGCGGTAAAGCGTGATGAAACATAATTCGTAAGTGACAAAATATCTTAAGTGGTACAAAATATCGTAACTCTTCTCAAAAAACAAACAATGTATCACTGGCTTAACGTAATTATTATTGAAGGAGGCTCTTCTCATAACACACTCCAACAACTTATGCATGTCTAGATTTAACATAAGTCATGCAGTCATGCTGCTTCTGTCTAGCTTTTAGTGTAATCTACAATTCACAATTTCTTGTAGACTATATACTATACATACGTGTATGTGTGTATTTATTTCTTCCGTTACATGTCCTTTTACTTGCAATTTTTAAGTTATGTTAGGCAATCGATACCTTTTGCAATTTGTCTATTTGTGTCTGTACACAGTCAGTATAAAAATTACAATTAGTGATATGAATCTTGCGTGAAAGAGTGCGTGTGAGAAGCATTAACCGGTCCACTGGTTTCTGAATCAATTTGCGAGAAGGCGCAGTCCAAAGTCGAATAACATAAGAATAAACTGATGCAATACTATGATAATTTGTTATCTTATCTGATAGATATTTTTAGGCTTTCCTAAAACTTGCCTGATGTAAAAATGTAATGTAGGTAATTGCGAAATGTAATCCCTACTAACGCTTCCACGCGAAAACAACGTAACCGATCATCATGAAACTTTGTACTTATATTCTTGGAGGTATTAGAAGTAACCTAAAATAGGTACTTTTGTATTTTATTTTTTTTTTACGAAAGATACAAACATCGTTTGTCAAAAAATTCATATATGTTGTAATGATCTCTGATACTTATTTAATGGCTCCAATGCGAGCGAAGCCGCGGTTAAAAGCTAGTATATTTGTAAAGGTACAGTGAGGTATCCTACTTAGATACTATAAAAACCATTTTAATATTATTATAAACCGATTTTATTATTATTATAAACCATCGAGAATCTGGATCACTAATCTGACAGAACTGTGTTCGCGTCTCTTAACATTTCACTACGTCAGACAAGGATGGCAACATTAGATAAGCTGTCAAGGATACAAAAGAATTGACATCGATATCTCGGAGAGTATTTAATAATTTAGTTTTGGTTAAGGTTGGTTGAAGTTGTTACGATTTCTATTTTCAAGATGAAACAATGTGATTTTAGTACAAAGACGGCTGAAAGCTGGGGTGTTATTTTTGAATCGCTGGATTTTATCATTTCCAGAGTACCTACTTTTCGTATTTTGCACTAAATCCTGTAAAGGGTTTCCGGTACACAAAAATACATTACGACAAAAATATCTACCTATATTAAGGCCGGGTCGTATGGATTAATTCTACAAAATATGCACTTGAAAATGTCCTCCTAGGTTCATAAAATTAGTTTTTTTTTGTGTTTTTTAAGTGACTAAATTTTTCGAGGATAAACCTTGAAAATGCTCTGTTAATGCGAGTAAACCTACGACCTTACGGCTTACCTACTCGTATCCTACTAATATTAAATGCGAAAGTTTGTGAGTATGTTTGTTACTCTTTCACGCAAACTAAAAACAATTATAATAAAACAATCGAAACAACACGGGTCGATACGTTCATAGATACGTTTTAGATTTTTTCAAAAACTTTATTATCACGATGAGAATAGTTGCCATTTTATTAACACGATTTAGAGATGAAATAAATCTTAACGAAAACGTGTGATTAGAATACCTGCGTCAATGTATTCATAGCTTGTACAAACAAAATTGGGTTTGTATTAAAAACAATTGAATGTTATGTATTTATATACATATATGTATTGTATTTGTGGAGCTTAAACTATTTAAATGGTAATACTTCTTTTGCCTACAAAAATTATAGAGGTAATTTTTTTATGTAGAAGGTTATTGAAAGTTAACTTGCTTTTCACAATTTTTTTTTTTTTCATAGACTGCTTCGCTACATCATATTATAATAAATAAATACGTTTCATATTTTTTCCTAAAAACTAATTAATAGCTGGTACCTACAGTCCCAATTTTTTTATACTTTGATTAAAAAAACTTTACATCAACTTGTTACAAAAAATAAAATAATTCAAGGCCGATGGAAAATTATAGGAAAAATAGCCAAACATAGCTCTAACCCTGATCTGATTTTTCTCCCACCCTTATAAATGTAGGATTATGTTAGTCTAGAGTTTTTTGGAATATTCTCTCCACAACTTCACCTAAGCTACGATAAAGGAATTGTTTTCGGTCGAGTGTTCAATAAGTCTTTATTTGTTTATCGAGGTATGAAACGGACGTAGATCGGGTCAGCGGGGCGAAGCACCATGTCGGTGCAGAGTGTGGGGCGCGCGCCCCTCTGCCGCGGAGCCAGCCGGAAGTGACGACACACGTCAGCTACCACGCACTTCATTTCCTGCATCGCGAACCGCTGTCCTGGGGGCGGAAGATAGTCAATTTTAAGTTAAACGATTTCATAATTCAACCTTTGTTTGGGTTGCGTGTTAGTTGTCCTTGTCTTTGTGTATGTTTGTTGGGTATCCTAGTGGGGAGGTATGAGTAAATGTAAATGTGAAAGCTTTAATTCTCCCACTGATGGGATACACACAGGGAGGATTAACCCTATCGGGGCCCCTAGGCAATGCAATTAGACAAACTGGGCCCCGCGGTTTTACCCGCGCTGTGATTTTCTAATGTTCCTCTCAACTTCCTTATTTTTTTTTTTTCATAAGAACCTCCTTCTTACAAGAAATACACAACAAAAAAATAATTAGCGTAATTGTTCCATCCATTCACGCGTGATGCTATGACCAAAGGAAATACCTAGAGGTTCATTTGTATATATATGTAGATTATGAAAATATAGAACAATGTAAGAAACTAATTTGATTGTTTTTGTTATTTTCGTCGTATTAGTTTCTAAGTAAAAGCAATAAAAAAATATAACTTTCAACTTTTTCACCAACTTTTTCACTTTTTCTTTCATCTCGTCGAGTTTTGAAAAGAAGAAGGTATAATATTCAGGAAGTATACAAATTCTCAAAAAAAATTGTTAGTTGTAACGTTTTTTTTTGGTGCGTGGCCCGCATCCACTAGGCCCCCGTGGGCCCCTAGTCGGTGCGGGGCCCATAGGCAGTTGCCTAATCCGCCTTATGGATAATCCGGCCCTGGATACACAGGTCTACCCTCGAAGGGTGATTAGGCCGTATTCCACCACGCTGGCCAAGTGCGGATTGGTGGTAGGCATCTCGCTACAAAATCGGTGGATTCACATACGGCATTGAATTTCTTCTCTGGACGTATGCAGGTTTCCTTGCGATGTTTTCCTTTACCAAAGCCATCGCTATGTACTAAAAGCTAAAAACGAATTAGGTGAGTCCTAGGTATCAGACATCACATCACTATCCTCATCAATCTAGGCCCTAGATCGAGATTGAGCCTGATTATGCCCTAGATTCTAGGGCATAATCAGGCTCAAGACTCAAAATAATATCGTGGGTAACACGATATTATTTTCGTAACCTGAGTAAATGGTAAACAGCATCTACTCTGAACGAGCGGTTGACGGTTCCTAGACATTACACGCGCCCATTGCCTACTCAAACTAATTAGCAATAAACTTACAAGATATTTAACGCCCAGGTTGCGAAATATTAGCAACGTAAATTAAAACCACTTAGGAGTTTCTCTTCTGTTTCAAGAGGTAGGTACATTCTGGTTTGAGAGTTATTTGATTGGCGTCGAAACTTCATTTCATAATGATTTCTTATGATTCTGGTAATTTCGCATTGTTATAGTATCGGCTCTCTTCTTGAAAGTTTCCAAACAATATACAGGGTGTAGGCGGAGAAACGGATCAGCTTCTACTAGCTAGTTTCTGTTATTTTATATTTTATGAAACGTATAGAGCGTTAACCGAAACTTTAACACAAAACAACTGCCTTTGGCACTCTTACGAAAACAAACAAGAGAGGCCAATAAGAGTTGTTGTAAAAAAATTGCATCACACCTGCAGGCCAGATAGAATTGTGAACGACTTAAAACACAAAGGGTTCAAAATTTTAGAAACCGTGAGTAAATTAAGCTGGAAAACTAAAGAACCGCTGAATATGTTCATGCTTACGTTTGAAAATTCTGAAGACATCAACAAAATCTTCAAAATTCAAACAGTGTTGGGTTTTAAAGTTGATGTACAGGCTCTGAAAACCAACAAGCTAGTACCTCAGTGCAAAAGGTGCCAAGCCTATGGCCATACACAAAAGTATTGCGCCAAAGAGCCCAGGTGCGTGAAGTGCACCGGAAAACATTATACTAAAGACTGCTCAAAACGAGCAGAAGATAAGCCGAAATGTATTCATTGTGGAGGCTCTCACCCTGCTAACTACAGGGGGTGTGCTATAGCAAAAGAAATACAATTAATTCGAAATAAAAATAGGACAAAACCTGCTGTAATGCGTCATCACAGTACAGGTACAGCGAAACCAAATGGTCCAGCCGAAAAGCCAAATATGAACGTGACAGAGAGCATTGCAACAAAAAATGTATCATACGCCCAGGCAGCTGCAAAAAACCTTAAAAAGTCAGCTCAGCTACCTACATCTGAAAACCATAACAAAAAGTTGGATGACATATTAAAGCTTATGTTATCCTTCGACGAGCGACTTAAAAAGATTGAAAGTAGTACCAACAATACTACAAAGTATAAACCAAAATTATGAATAGAACACTTAAAATCATGATTTGGAACGCCAATGGATTAGCAAATCATGAAAATGAATTACAGCTAATCCTAGAAACAAAAAATATAGATGTGTGTTTAGTGTCTGAAACACACTTCACTAAACAATCATTTATACAATTCAGAGGGTATAAAACTTACCATGCTCTTCACCCAGACAACAAAGCTAAAGCTGGAAGTGCAGTTATCGTAAAAGAAACCTTACAACACCATGAGGAAATTAAATACGAAGAAAAGGAAATACAAGCTGTTGCCATAGAAATAAAAACAAAAAGGTTTCCTTTAAAAATATCATCCGTGTACTGTCCACCTCGACATAATCTGAAAAAAGAGCAATATAAAAGTCTTTTGGAAAGTCTTGGTGATAGATTTGTAATCGGCGGAGACTTCAATGCTAAAAATACATATTGGGGCTCCAGACTTATAAACACTAAAGGTAAAGAACTACTCACTGCAATAAAAGAGACAAAATCTGATGCAATATCAGCAGGAAAACCAACTTACTGGCCATCAGACACTGCAAAGATTCCAGATCTAATAGATTTTTTCATTTATAAAAACTTATGTCCTAGCCATCTCCAAGCTGAACAAAGCTTTGATATGAGCTCGGATCACTCTCCAGTTTGCTTAGAAATAAGCGAGAGTGTTTTATATAAAGAGAAATCTCCAACTCTAGTAAATAAACTTACAGACTGGGAGAGCTTTAAAATAGAGGTAGATAGCTACATAGACCTCAAAGTTCCACTGAAAACAAAATAACACTTAGACGTTGAACTAGAGCAATTTATAAAGCACATACAACGAGCAGCATGGAACAATACACCAGACGAAAATAAAACTACTAAGGGAAAAGTCTACCCCTTAAACATAAAACGGCTTCTATCTGAAAAACGACGGCAGAGAAGAGTTTGGCAACAATCAAGAAGTCCAGAAGACAAAAGAAAACTCAATAATATGACAAAAGAATTGAGTAACATGATCAAAAATTTCAACAATGCTTCAATGAATAGATACCTTCAGACACTAACTAGTGATAGCAGTACCGGCTATTCTCTATGGATAGCTACAAAAAATCTAAAAAGACCCATAACCTACACTCCGCCAATAAAAATTGGTCCAGGGGCATGGGCAAAAAACAACGAGCAAAAAGCTAAAAGATTAGCAGAACACTTAGAAGCTATATTCCAACCAAATGAGTGCGAGTCAAATGAAACTCCAACTTTGAATGATGACAACAACATAACAGAGGAAGAAAAAATCAAACTAGTAACCCCACGGGAAGTGATTAATGAAATCAGACGAAATATCAACTCACGAAAATCACCTGGATATGATCTAATCTCAGGAGAAATTCTCAAAAATCTTCCTAAGAAGGCTTTAGTGAAATTAACAACCTTAATTAACGCCGCGATAAGGTTAAAGCATGTACCAGATTCATGGAAGATTGCAGAGGTAATCATGATAGCAAAACCAGGGAAACCGCCTCATGAAACTTCATCATACAGACCTATATCCCTGCTGCCAATAATGTCAAAGCTTTTTGAAAAGTTATTTCTCAAAAGGTTAAAGCCAGTTATAGAGAGACTAAATCTTATACAGGAACACCAGTTCGGTTTCCGAGAAAAGCATTCGACTATCGATCAAGTGCATAGAATAACAAATATGATAGAAAAAAGTCTCGAAGATAAAAAAGTGTGCTCTACTGTTTTTCTAGACGTAGCACAAGCTTTTGATAAGGTATTTTGATTCTTCATGGCCATAGGAAATAGCCATGAAGAAGCAGTTGAAAAGGTTCAAATGGCTGTAAACCAAGTCTATGAATGGACAAAAAAATGGAAAATTAAGTTAAATGAAACAAAATCCATCCACATAGACTTCAGTAATAAGCAGCACAGGTATACTCAGATTTTTATTAATAATCAAGTAATACCTTATGAGAATACAGCCAAATATCTAGGCATGACTCTTGACGCCAAACTTCGATGGAAAGCCCACGTCAAGAAGAAAAGAGATGAGCTGAACCTTAGGTATAAGCAGATGTACTGGCTACTTGGAAGAAACTCCTCGCTGTCACTACAGAACAAACTATTAATATATAAACAAGTCCTAATGCCAGTCTGGACTTATGGTATCCAGCTATGGGGTTGTACCGCACAGAGCAATGTACTGATCATACAAAGGTTTCAAAATAAAGTACTGAGGGACATAACGAATGCACCATGGTACGTAAGAAACATAGATCTCCACCGGGACCTTCAAGTAGAGTTTGTAGACAAAGTTATACAAAGGTATGCAGAAGCTCACGAAAACAGACTTCACCACCATGTGAATGTCGAGGCCATCCAGCTCCTCGATCACACAGATATAGTTAGAAGACTTAAGAGAACAAAACCGTTCGAGCTAGTGTAGTGTTAGTCATAAGTAGTGATTATAGTGAAAGTGTAAAGTGTAGAGAACACGTGAACATTGTGTCTTCGCTTTAATAGAAACAATAAGAAAAGTGTTAATGGACACATTCTTAGTAATTAGTTACCTAGAAATTTAAGTTAGATTTAAATTACTTATTAGCCTGAGGCTAGATTGTAATTTTATTAAGAAATGTTCTTTTGACACTTCTTAAATAATAGAAAAAAAATATATATATTATATTTTATGCTATTGAGTGACGAGACGAGCAAATCGCCCGCCTGATGTTAAACGTCACGTTGGCCTATAATTACAGATCACCGCCACCCAGAATTTCATACTCCTAAAAGACCACATCAACCGATGTAACTAATGTAACTATCTATATTGCCATTTTTAACCACAACACGAATCTAACATAAACGTACTGACATGCTGTTTAAACTATCAGGCACTGCAGGTACTCTTTTTCTAGGCAGTCGGGCATTTCGATAAAATTAAACTTCACTTTTCAAAGGCTATGGCTATGGGCAATGAAAGCATAAGTACTTACCTGTTATTATGATTTTATTGAAAGTTTGTGACAGAATCAAAGAAATACAGGCTACGGAAAAGGTAAGCTTAGCCGAAAAGGGCTCATAGTACTCATCATTTTGAATAACTTCTACTAAGACCACTAAAACATTAAAAGTGTCATTGTCAGTGTCATATTTTATTTTTCTATGAAACAGCTGGTTTTTTTTGCGAATTTCGGGTTGGTCGCACAGTAAAAGTTGTTCATAATAATGAGTACTGTGAGGCCTTTTCGGCTTAGCATACCCTTTTTGTATAAACCTGTATAAATGAAAGATTTGCTGTCTAAAAAGTTATTTTGCACAGAGTGGCTGACCTTGGAGTCAGAGTTTTGGGTTAGATGCAAAGATGTTTAGGGTTTAGGGTGATGTAGAATTATTGGCACTATTAAGTAAAAACGGCAGAGGTGTGGAACTCATTACCGGCGTCTGTCTTCCCGAAAAAGTACAACCCAGGGTTATTTAAAAGTAGAGTGCCGTCGCTTCCCATCAGGTGAGATTGTGGTCAAACGCATGTCTAGTTTGTTGTAAAAAAAAATACATTTGCAGCTAAATAAGTAGAAATACTGTGGTACCCTCAAGTTCAATTGGCTATCTTTGTATATATTGGCAAGCATATGACGCTGCAGTAAATTTTCCTTCTTTTAGTGGGAAATCCGTCGTAAATTACCCACAACAAAATTCTATGAAATCGTAGAAAATTGCGCCCTGTACGCGAGAACCAACATCGCTTCGCTCGCTCGGTCCACCATAACGAAATAACAAGCATACCTATACAATTCCTGGGTCCAGCACTAAAAGGCACGTAAGCGTAAGGATGTCTGGTCTCTCCGCTCAGGAACCGCTCCGGGTCGAACACTTCTGGGTTGGGATAAACGTCCTCGCGGTGGTGCAGGTCGTAGATGTGGATCGACACTTCTGTCCCTTTCTTTACTACGATATCGCCTGTGGGCAGAAAGGGACATCAATATTAGGCTGATTAACATAAAGTAGGTAAAGTAAAATAAGATCAAGAGATATAGGGTCGTACCGCGAACTCCGCGAGGATGGACTGACTTGTTTTGGCATTTGTCTCGCCTTTTTGTCTAGCTGGTAGAACGAGACGAAAGCTAGGGCGATCCAGTTAAGGCGCACGCTAAGAATTAACGGTACGGTCCTTGGACTAATTACGATTGTTCAATGATACGCACAGCTTTATCCTTATCTGATGCATACCATGTTTTCTCGACCACTGTCTCTCTAGTTAGAGTGGCGAGACAGTAAATGGGCACACTCGGCCGAGCAAACAAATCGTGGTTCTAGCACTTCTAGTTACTGTCTCGCCTCGTCAAAATCTATTTGCAAACTGAGTACTGGGCCGAGGGCACTGTCTCGCCACTGTACTCGATACTCGATACGTGTAACAAACCCATTGGTCGGTGAGTCGGTCGGTCGTCGGTGAGTAGGTACAGAGAAAATTCGCACGAGCCAAGGGGCATATCCTGGCAAGCGAGATATTATCATGGTCACTGTCGCTCTCATTATAAATGTCACCAGAGTAAGAGTGACAGAGATACTCATACTCTCGAGCGGCCAAGAATAGGGTCCCAGATAGGAGGGTTTTTTTGGGCCGTTCGAGATTTTCTCGGTCACTCTCACTGTTATGACGTTTCTAATGAGAGCGACAGTGACCGAGGTAATAATATCTCACTCGCCAGAATAGGACCTCTATCAAAGAGCAGTGATATTCTGTGATATTGCTTGAAATGTAACAACCTAAAATATTCATGGCAAGACTGAAATATTTATTAATTTTGTTGATGAAGTGGCTGTTTGCCGCTCTTGTTGAGATTCAAGACATCAAAGAACAAATTTCTTTTGCTTCATTTTATTTAAAAAGATCTATAAATTTTTAAATTTATATATTATATCCTTATACATATACATGTATATATTTTTTTCGTGTGAGAGAAACTATCTGGAGGTGGTGGTCACGATCACGACCCTCAGACATGAGGAGTACGATTAGAGGAGGAGGAGAGTTTTTACAAGAAAATAAACAGTACCTACTTCGGATGTGAGTGGGAAATAATAACTAGTTGCGACTTGCGGTTTTACCCGCGGCGCGGCGTGATGAAAGACGGTGCTGATGGTGATGATGAAAAGTAGAATCCACTTTTCTTTACCTCTCACAACTTGTACTTGTATCCAAAATTTCCATGATGGCTAATTAAGGCGTGAAAGCGTAACAAACAAACATGCTCACTTTTACATTTTAGGCGAAATATTTACCTACTAATATATTTTTATAAAATCAGGGAACATAGAAAGCTTCCGTTAACTACGAATGATATCCCCTAAGTTACATAGGTACCTACTATCTATACAATCTTCGGAGTGATCAGCTCAGATCAAGTAGAAAGCAGATAATTATAGTGCTGCCTTAGATCCAGATGAAGCCAAAAAAACTACCTTGCTTTCTCTGAGAAAATCGTCCCTCAGAGATATCCTCGTAGTTTATGAGCGCCTGGTAGTATCGTGTGGGCGCTGCTGCTTTAAGATCACACATTTTGGAATCGGAGTTGGAGTTGGAACTAATCAACAAAAAAAATAATGCCTATGGGTAAAATAATTATATTCTGATATTATTTTGATTATTTATGCAATAATTTATAAAAAAGTGCGATTACAAATCAACATTTTTGCTATTTAAGAAGTCATAGCGATTGGACCATTATACTTCAAGCACACTGAAAGCATGATGGGGTACTTACTATAATAATTATTATGTGCATGTACATTAATACTTTATTACTGTACGCACATAGTACTTATATTATTATGGGGCTTATAAAAGCAAATTCAGAAATATTATATTTTTCAATGAAATGTAGGGAACAGCTGATTTTTTTCTTAATAACAATGTAGATCCCATAGCTCTGTGCTGCGCCCATAGTAAAAGATATTAGAATTATGAGTACGACCTTTTCAGCTTAGCACCCTTCGAGGGTAGACCTGTATCCCAGGAGTGGAAGCACTAAAGGTTGCATATGATGATGATGATGACACCCATTCTGTTCCCGGTCATGCTCTTCTCTCGCTCAGCCGCGCCGTGCATCGAGTTATGACTTTGGTGCATATCCGACTCCTGTACCTCTCACCCCAGAAGTGCCGCAGGGCGTTCCGGTTTTAATTTATGGATTAAAAAAAAATTACTGGACACTTCTTCTTCTTCTTGGTTTTTTAGTTTTTTCTTGTTATTAGCCAGTAAGTTTTTGCACGAATAAAGAATTTGAATTTGAACTTAAATCCTGCATCGTGCAATTCGTGCATCACTAATTCACAATGCTCTCCAAAATCCAGAGTGGTCGTTTTTACTCTTGTTATCGCTCGCATCGATCAAATTTAAAATTAGTGAAACTTCATTTTTAACACGCTTTTATTAGCTTCACCTGTATGTTTGTATGTTTGTATGTTTGTATGTTTGTATGTTTGTATGTTTGTATGTAACCGACTCCTTTGAGCGCGTTTTTGACCCACTTTAAACGGTCAGATTTCTTTCAAACTTTGTAGATATATCGAGGACCGATGACAATACACTAAACAAATCGTGTTTTTTAGTTTTTTTAACTATTAATTTTTTTAACACGCTTTTTCTATAAAGTTTCTTTAACTTTTAATACCGTTTAACTTACAAATGGTAATTTCGTCATTCATTCAGAGAACAGAGTGGCGCAGTGGAAGCGTGCTGGGCTCATAACCCAGAGGTCCCTGGATCAAAACCACGCGCTAGAAATCTTTTTGCTCAATATTTTTTGTTACGCATCAATTTTATTTTATGAGGTCTGAGGATCGAAACCACGCGGCTACAAATCTTTTTGCTCAATATTTTTTGTTACGCATCAATTTTATTTTTAATTTGCTTGAGCAGACGGCCAAAATCGGATAACACCAACACATTTGTACATATTAAGGATGGTTAATAGTTAGCAAATCGAACTAAAAAGCGAAAAATAAATAATAGTTAAAAAAAACTAAAAAAACACGCTTTTTATAAAAAACCGAACTAAAAAAATAGAAAATAAAATTTTATAAATTTAAATTAAGAATAGGTTTGAAAATTTCAATAAATATAAATTAATAATAGTGTAAATAAATAAATATATGTATTTTATTTTTAAAAAAGCGTGGGTGCTTTCTAAGATATTATCAAAATGCTAATCACTCTACTCATGTCTGTCAATACAAAATGTATCTACAAAATATATAATATCTATTGACCCATGCACCCCACGCTTTTTAAAAATAAAATACATATATTTATTTATTTACACTATTATTAATTTATATTTATTGAAATTTTCAAACCTATTCTTAATTTAAATTTATAAAATTTTATTTTCTATTTTTTTAGTTCGGTTTTTTATAAAAAGCGTGTTTTTTTAGTTTTTTTTAACTATTATTTATTAGTACTAAAACACAAAGTCGGTTTTGGCCTGCTTTGTACATGTCACTTTATCGACACGTGCTGCTTTCTATTTTACCATCTTCAATTTAGACTCTAGTAACTCTTAGTCGTTTGGGATACGGTTGATTTTTGTTAAACTCACTGCGACAGTCATGATTATGTGAAAATCGTCCCGCAGAGAAAGATAATATCCTCGTAATTCATGAGCGCCTGGTAGTATCGTGCGGGCGCTGTTGCTTTATGATCACACATTCAGTTGGAATCGGAGTTGGATTTGGCTAGTCAACGAAAAAAAATATGCCTATGGATTTCCCATAGACATATTTCTTATAAATTAAATTATATAATAATTATATGTTCTGATATTTTGATTAAGTATAATTTATAAGCAAATATTTGTAAAAAAAGTGCGATTACAAATCAAAAATATTTGCTAATTAAAAAGTCATAGCGATTTTACCATTTTACTGCTTGCAAGCATACTGAAAGTACGATGCGGTACTTACTATACATATACAATAAATAGTGCTTTATTACTGTACAATGTACAATTGTACATACATATTATGGGGTTTATAAAAGCAAATTCAGAACTATTGTAGTTTTCGATGAAATGTAGGGAACAACAGATTTTTTTCTTAATAACAATGTTGATCCCATAGCTCTGTGCCTTTTCAGCTTAGCACACCCACTCCTTATAGCCCTGTTAATGTTTTTTTGTATTATATACCAGCTGCACCCGGCGGTTACACCCACTGTTTTTTTTTACTTTAAACCTTCCCTGTATCCGCTTGAAGCACCGCGGACACTGTAGTGTCCGATTTCAAAAAACCCGTAGAAGCGCGGACACTGTAGTGTCCGGATTTTTATTTCGCGCCAGACTCAGAAAAAGTCTCTATCCTGCTTTTACTAAGGCAAAAGACTTATAAGTATGAATGCCATCTCGTTCCGCTTGAATGTGCCATTATGCCGTAGTCGAACAACTTTAAACTCGGTGGATATTCGATTAAAAATTAAATATTATTCCGTGAGTCAAAGTCAGTTTGTGTTGAGTTTGCCTGGTCGGCGGTGCATCGACGGGTTTTACGTAAATAAAACGTTAGTTATGCTGGTTCTGGTGGTGTTCTTGGTTAATAAGCTTTAAATACTTGTTAACAAGGCTGATAACAATATATTTTAAGGTATACAAGTGTTTTAGTGTTTCGACTTCAGTCATTCTTCCAAGGCCTCATTGCGTCATCATCATAGACGGCCGTGTTTTTTATTTCTCAAAGTTTATTTTATTTACTGTGTTAGATGTTATGATCTATTTAAAATATAGTGAAACAATCATCCTAGAAGTGTTGTGTGCAGTTGTTTTTGTGAAATGACAATTTACGACAAGATGTAAACAAGTGTTGTGAAGTGGGAACAAAAAAAATCGCGGAAAAATTTTTTTTCGCTGGTTTTTAAATGCCTGATATTAAATACTTTTAAGGTGAGTAATGTATTCTTATTTTGTGACAAAGTGCAGATTGAGTCTATTATTAAATCTAAATAGTAAAAAACATACATTATCGCTTTACTTTTTTTAGTAAAAATATGTAAACTTCAAAGTCCATGTTTTTTTGTAAAGTAAGCGGTTATACGCTGATTTATATCTATACCAGGCCAACCAATGTTATGATAACATTCGTCATTCGACACGTGTATTCAACAGCTCTAAGAATAAACAATTACAAGTGGGTCCTTGTTCGAATGTTTAAGTCATAAAAACCATTCAAGTGATCGGCCGCCCGGCGCGTGACGTCACATAAACAAACGATGACGCGCCGGTGCTTCTACGGAAAAAAACCCGCGGGAGGGGGTGCCTCAAGCGGGTATTACAGAGAACAAAACAAAAAAAAAAACCAACAAAACAGTCCAAAAAGATCGGACCAATTTCTGAACACACCTATAATATTTGACAATCAAGTGACACTATTTTTGAAGATATACTTCTTTTGGCGCGATATAGAAAAATGATGAGAGTGAATTTTTCGATGCGCGCGCACACCGACTCCTAAATTCTACATCATGAAGTTAGTTCTAGGTGGCACGATGCGCGCGCACACCGCCACCTAAATTCTATATCGTGAAGTTAGTTCTAGGTGGCATGAAAATTGATAACTATGTTCAAGTTGTATATTCTAGTATTTTTATATTTAGAACACGTGTTTCGTAAGAGTACAATTAAACAGTGTGAATAAATAAATATTATTTTGGTGTTTTTATTAAATCAATTTCATATACGACGGTGATAGTATTTACTAATAATTTATTATTTATTAGTAAATCTATACAATCTGTTTGGTAAATAAAAACATTTAAATGTTTTTTAAATTTTTTTTAATATTTTGGTCCTTTTAGGGGTCTTGTTAAAATGACGGTTGCTCTTAAACTAGATCAATTAGGGTAGCAAATTTGGTGTTATTTTGTAGATAGGATAACTGGCTATAAGCATAAAATAAAAAATAGGCAGGTCAACACACTAGTTTTTGTGTTATGTTGGTAAATATGAAAAAAATGTCTTTTTTTTTCATTAAATTCATTTTACGAAAATTTTTTCGTCGTTGATACCTTTAATACCCATCAAAGCTGAATTACGATTGTTAGATAATTGTTTTGTCATCAAATTGAGACCTAATTAATTTTCTTAGGTCCCATAACTGTGTAGTTATCATGATTTTCATAGATGCCGAGAAATAGTCGGATTACAAAATTAAAATGGCTGCCATTCCGAGGGGGGTGAGATAGGACAAGGAGGAGTGGAATATTTACCGATAAAATAACCCCAAAAACAACCCCCTAAAATATTTGCCATACGAGACCAAACAGATTGTATATGAATATTAGTGATAAAAGTGATTTGAATAAACTGTTTTGAGTGCATTTATAGATTTGAGGTTAATTGTCGGTATGTATAATTTATTTTTCCATACGCCAAAAAAGTATAACTTCTAACTACTCACTCATCTACTATATAATAAATAATAGTTAAAAAAAACTAAAAAAACACGCTTTTTATAAAAAACCGAACTAAAAAAATAGAAAATAAAATTTTATAAATTTAAATTAAGAATAGGTTTGAAAATTTCAATAAATATAAATTAATAATAGTGTAAATAAATAAATATATGTATTTTATTTTTAAAAAGCGTGGGGTGCATGGGTCAATAGATATTATATATTTTGTAGATACATTTTGTATTGACAGACATGAGTAGAGTGATTAGCATTTTGATAATATCTTAGAAAGCACCCACGCTTTTTTAAAAATAAAATACATATATTTATTTATTTACACTATTATTAATTTATATTTATTGAAATTTTCAAACCTATTCTTAATTTAAATTTATAAAATTTTATTTTCTATTTTTTTAGTTCGGTTTTTTATAAAAAGCGTGTTTTTTTAGTTTTTTTTAACTATTATTTATTTTTCGCTTTTTAGTTCGATTTGCTAACTATTAACCATCCTTAATATGTACAAATGTGTTGGTGTTATCCGATTTTGGCCGTCTGCTCAAGCAAATTAAAAATAAAATTGATGCGTAACAAAAAATATTGAGCAAAAAGATTTGTAGCCGCGTGGTTTCGATCCTCAGACCTCATAAAATAAAATTGATGCGTAACAAAAAATATTGAGCAAAAAGATTTCTAGCGCGTGGTTTTGATCCAGGGACCTCTGGGTTATGAGCCCAGCACGCTTCCACTGCGCCACTCTGTTCTCTGAATGAATGACGAAATTACCATTTGTAAGTTAAACGGTATTAAAAGTTAAAGAAACTTTATAGAAAAAGCGTGTTAAAAAAATTAATAGTTAAAAAAACTAAAAAACACGATTTGTTTAGTGTATTGTCATCGGTCCTCGATATATCTACAAAGTTTGAAAGAAATCTGACCGTTTAAAGTGGGTCAAAAACGCGCTCAAAGGAGTCGGTTACATACAAACATACAAACATACAAACATACAAACATACAAACATACAAACATACAAACATACAGGTGAAGCTAATAAAAACGTATTATGTATTATCGTTTTATACACTGCGGATCTAGCTCACGCGTTGCAACTTGCACATCGCACTCAAAGCGGCGGGGCGGGCGGTGGCAGCGGCACCGCCCGTCGCTACGCACGCAATTAAAGAAACATATCTTTAAAATGTAACCTGTGTTTTATGGAAAATCCTGAGATTTGCAAAATCCGGCCGCAATCCTGAGAAAGTCGAAAAAATCCTGAAATCTCAGGACAAATCCTGAGATATGGTAACCCTAGGCCTATACATACATACATACATTACATATTATGGAGTTTATAAAAGCAAATTCAGAACTATTATATTGTATTTTTCGATGAAATTTACGGATCAGCTGATTTTTTGTGTGTTCTGTTCAGCTTAAAAGCTCCACGCTTTTGAGCTGAACACACCCACTCCTTATAAATAGCCCTATTAATGTTTTTTGTATAAATATGCCGACTTATTATTTTCTGTCAAGACGACATCTCGCAATAAATACATTTAAATTTTCAAGTGATTTCGGTTTTAATTTATGGATTTTTAGATAAAAATAACTGGACACTTAAATCCTGCATCTGTATCATTTCAATTCACTAATTATGATCTCCAAAATCCAGACTGGTCGAATTAACACTCACTTACTTACTTACTCACTCACTTATAATTCGTTCACTGAAGATTGATTTTCGTTCGTATCGATCTATCTTTTTAGGCCTAGAACACAAAGTCGGTTTTGGCCTGCGTTTTACATGTCACTTTATAAATCGAAACGTGCTGCTATTTTACCATTTTCAATTTTGACTTTAAGTAACTCTTGTTATCTTGGGATACGGTTGATTTTTATTAAACTCACTGCGCCAGTCATGATTGTGTGAAAATCGTCCCGCAGATATATTATATCCTCGTAGTTTATGAGCGCCTGGTAGTATTGTGCGGAGTGTAGGAGTTTGAGTTGGAACATTCACCACATTCTGCGCGTCAGTCATCACAGTGTATCTCAACAACCTCTTGACCTATTTTACTCATATTCGAAATTCTTGCTTAGAATTGGGTACCACTTCTGGCAAATTTTATCAAAATCGGCGGGCTGTAACTACTGTTTATTACGTACAGGGGCCCCCAAATCGGGCCATGCGCCTTTAGTTCGCAATCTCGTGGCGTGCCCATTTGGTGTAATACCACCGCTACCTGGGTGCCCGCAGCTTTATCTTGCTTTGTACAATGTTTGTTTTGTTTATATTATTGTCTATTCGTAAGACTGTAATTAAATGGGTGTGCATGGGAGCTACATGTCGATAAAACGTTTAAGCGTTTCATACTCATAGCTCCCACTAGGAATAAATCCTGTGTCGGGGATGCCATGGATTATGGAACACACACAAAGACAAGGACAACTAACACCCAGACCCAGAACAGATATTTAAAATCATTCAAACATCTGCCCGGCCTGGAATCGAACCCGGGACTTCTGGCTTATAAGGCGGATACTACCTACCGCTGAGCCAAGCAGGCCGACAAAATGATGATGATGTCAATCAAAATATCTGCAGTTCGTCTGAAAACATCAAAATAAAATAAATCGTACTCCTTGATATATCCTACAATGGTGAACCTGACCAGAATTTGGGTTTGAAAGTTCTAAACCCAAATTTTTAATAACTACCCCACCACATATTACTTTTATGTAAAAACTAGCTGCACCCGGCGGTTTCACCCGCTGTTTTCGCCAGTGATTTAGTAAGAAACTACACGAAATCTTCCCAAACAAAATCTTTAACCATGAAATTTAGTCTTCGGTTACACTGGATGATTTTTTTTAAACGGTTTTATTTAGCTCACCCCGTTTGTTTTATTTATTATTCTTGTTTACTGATTTATTTAGATTAGATTTGTTTTAGAAAACCGTTCAAAACGGTAAGGCTCTCATTGAGAAATTCTTAGCAACCGCCTCTTAAACCTTCCTTGTATTATTTAAAGCAAACAAAACAAAAACCAACAAAACAGACCAAAAAGATCGGACCAATTTCTGAACACACCTATTAGATAATATTTGACAATCAAGTGACACTATTTTTTATTTCTAAAAAAAAAAAGAGATCGGACATCCCGAGTTTACCGTACCGATAGGACGAACATCAAATGTTTCACAGGTAGGAACAGTTTGTATTGGAAAATTAAATTGTCGATTTTAGTATTTTTCTTTACTAACTATTTATGTTTCTAACCGTTTAAACTTTCTTTGAACTTATACAAATATTTCAAGATCAAAATTAGCGAAATCGGTTCAGCCGTTCTCGAGTTATAAAACGAACAGTAATTTAAATCGGACTTATTGAATTGGTTAAACGTAACTTGAAACCGGTACTAGGGCAGCATGTTCACAACGAGCTTTTATTCTCAGTAAATGAATGGGTAGAGTGAGTATTGAGTATTCTGTGGAATGGGTAGGTACTAGGTACGTAAAAGAGAAAGAGCACGCGATAGAAAGAGAGGAATAAAGTGGTTGGTATATTGATGCTGAGCTATCTGAATTGCACTTTTTTGTATCGTAACAAGAGTCATTTTCCTTCAATTGATTTTGCGGAGTGAATCTTCTGTACCTAAGTATTTTTTGCCGAAACAAGCAAACTACCATAGTAATACATTTTTTGTTAACATGCTTGTAAGTACATGTAGGTTATAGGTATTCTTTAAATATTACCTGATCGATTCGCCAGTTTTCCATCTTGTGTGTTTGGCCACTGACTGTTTTCTACGTACCTATGTGTTACCGCTGTTTGTAACCGTAGAACGGGTGAACCGATTTGAATGCGTTATTTTATTTGAGAGCAGGTTTTCTAGCGGTGGTTCTTAGACATATTTTTTCAAAAGCGGTTCAGCTGTTACAACGTTTTTCAAATTTTAAATTTAACTGAAAATTATTTTAAATTTTAAATTTTTATTTTTAAATAAACAACTAGCTGCACCCGGCGGTTTCACCCGCCTTCTTTTTACTTTTAAACCCTCCCTGTATTAGAGCGAAGAAACCAAAAAAATAAAAATTCGAAATTAGACCAACAGTTCTCGAGTTTTAGCGAGACTACCGAACAGCGATTCATTTTCATAAACGAGAGAAGATTACAAATATATCCCTACCCATCTTAAAGTCTTCAGTGATGTCTCTGCCGATGAAAGGCACGCTGGGGTAGAGGCGTAGCGTCTCCTTGATCACAGCGTCCAGGTACTTCATCTCCGCCAGGTCGGAGGGGGTCGGGGTCCGGGCCGAGTCGCCCAGGACTTGGGAGCTTTCCTCGAAAATTCTGTCCTAGGACACAGATCTTGAGGTCACCAAAATTGAGCGAGGTTTTACTGAGAAAAATGCGCATCTACCTCTAAATTCCGCTAAAAGAATGATGAATTCACCTAAATTACGGAGCATACTGATTTCACCAAAAAGTACGATGATTAGCACCAGTTCTTACGACGACAACTTTCATAAACTTATGCTTATCATCGTATATACTTTTTGGTGATATCAGTATGCTCTGTACTTAAGAAAATTCATCGGAATATAGATGGCCATTTTTCTGTGTTGGATTGTGAAACAGCTAGGTTGGCTAGGTATTTTAACTAGGTGTGTTCCTCGTTTTCACCGTTGCGGTAATAATGATGATGATATAAAAGTAGCCTTAGTGTCAATCTAGGGTATAAGCTATCTTTAATTCTAATTTCATCTAATCTGGTCGACCAGTTTCAGCATGAAAGAGTAAAAACTTCACTCAACTCTTTTTGACTACTAAGAACTGCCATGAAATATCAATTAATATCTAAATAACGGTTCGAGATATGTTTATGAAATTTGGAGCACATATGTATCTCGCAAGTCTTAATATATGAGCCAAATTTGACACGTTTGTGTGAAATAGTTTTTGAGTTATGAGGATGTCAAAAGTGGCTCCAAATGGTTCGTGTAATAGGTATTACACACGGTGCTGATCGCCAGTTCTGTCACTTGAACTTGGCTTGACACGCTACCGCTTATCTAAAATACCTACAGTAACCTTAGCCTATTATATTAATTAAAGTGTAAGATAGTATACGAGTAGGTGTGTGACTCGTAAAATACCTAATTAGATTTGTTTGTAATCCACCTAAATCGCAGAAAAACGTTATTTCCACATGAATGAAACAATACGATAATTAGGATTACTTCCTCTTGTTTTCTGACAAAATAAACAAAACTCACTTGTATGTCTTTGTCATCAGCCAAAAGCATGAGACAAAATGTTATTGCCATCGCGGTTGTATCGTGACCCTGTAAACATTAAACTTATTAAGAAACTTGCAAAATCAGAACAAAAAAGTTCGGGTCGTGTTGAAATCGCTTCAGGCGAAAATGTCGGATTCCTTAATCTTGTATTTAATTTTGTTACTTATTTTGTGCGCAATAACATCATATATTATTTAAATGTACATTTTTCCTGGGCCGAATTTAGGAGGGAGGGGACCATCGGAGATTCCTGCCCAAAGCACCAACTTTACAAGGGTAATAACTAAGAGGTCTAAAATTGTTGCCGTGACGGAGGAGACCTTCCTACCTAGTCGGTTGTGCAACGCTCACGTTTTTTGACATTTTTTTAGGGTCCTGAACTACCTTTCCCTTAGGGGATACTTCGGTGTCTGTCTGTTTGTCATAGCTAATTATTTCAGGAGCTATACAAGCTAGTGGTCTGAAATTTGGCATGAGGCCAGATAATGTTAACCACTACAATTCGTAGAAAAAAACATGCTGATAAATAGATCCTGAAAATTGGGTCCTGAAACGGGGACCTAAAATTTTCAAAGCCAAGCAATGTGGTTAATAGTTTTTCTTCAAATTACAATAATTTGAAAAATTAAAGTGTCTGGTTTCAATGGTCTTGGTCAAATCATCTCTGTTCCGTAATTTTTATATTTCTCATCGTATTGATTTGTGATTTGTGTTGTCTTAGATGCGACTTTAGGGTTCCGCGCTCGTAGTTCAATACCCTCGACATGCGAGTTTTCACTGTGGCAGATTTATTTCTAAATCCAAATATTTCATGGCCTGGCCTGGTCCAAGCCTTAGGGGTACCAAAAAATATTTTTCCCGTTTGAACAATTCGTAAAGCCGGAGCTTCGGGTTTAATAATAGCCACATTTAGAAAGAGGGATTTTTTCCAGTATTATTTGGAAATATAATACCTAAGTTAAGTAGGCATATGACCTGCGAACTCCCGCAAGAAATGTATTTCATTCTGTAACTTGTGGAGAATTAATTCGCGGAAATTCCAGCTTTGATATTGTATTCCAAAGCGCCTATAATATTTGCTTTTCAATTTACAATATTTTGTGTGAGAGTATAAAAGTATACTTAATTGTAATTACAAATGTGATAGCTGGTAATATGAAACACGAGTACCTTTGAAAACTAACATAAATATGTTGATAACAAGCTCAGCATTTAATAATTACGCAAGTTCTGTACATCTATCTAAGATATTTTTCTGTTTGTGCTTGTGGTATTAATAAATAACTAAGTACGTTTTGTTCACCGAAGTCGGATTATAATTGTACATATATTATTCAAACCATAACTTGAAATGTACAGTTACATAATTTGTTAATTCGGCTTAAAAAGAGGCTATTAATTCGATAGGTATGTAAATGTATCTTCCTAGTTTCACATAACCAAGGCCATGCCGTAAGGTGCGTGTTGATGGCAGCTGTTCCCATCGACGTTAAAAAATAATTGGATTGATACATTCTTTACTAATGGCAGGCCGTCTATTTCGCTATCAGTGGATCAGTGGCTCGCGATTTTATCTACCTCTACAATCTAAAAAAGCTGTTAATTTAAAGGTCTGTTAATCTATTACGAAAAACTATATTTTCATTGTTTTTAAACACCCTTCCCCTTCTCCTCGCAATCGATTCGACAAAAATAAAGTGTACCTAATCAATATTCCATAATTTTTCTTACCTATTATTATGACTTACCTCAAACATGAAAGTGTTGACTTCTTCCCTAATGCCTTCCAAATCAATCTCTCCCTTGCTCTCAGCTTCCAATAGCAGATCGAGCATGGCAAGTCTCTTCTTCTTCCCCACATCTTCTCCCTCCAACGCCGCACTCACTTCTTTGTCACTCTCCGTCCTCTTCTTCTTCTTATCCAAAATGACTTTATCGGCAAATGAATGAACCGTACCCAAATACTTCTGGAACTGTCTGCCTTCTGGTAGAGATCTGAAGACGAATTCGTTGTGGAGCCAGAATTTGGTGAGACGGTCTAAGATGACGTAGCCAATGTTCAGAACCGCCTTTTTGTATTCCATGGTAGCCGCTGACTTGTCGGAGTCTAGTTGGGTGCCCATTGCGGTTTCTGGGGACAAAATTATTTAATTACTTATACGAGTAGGTTGACGTCTGATCATTTTCACTTTCAGGGTTTGGCGTTTACTCAACTTAGGAGTGGTTTCTTTGCTTTGGCAGATACTTTGCTACTAATTGATCGACTTTGTTTTGGTTCCGATATAAAAGACAACGTGAATAATAAAGGGGAATTCAAGGATAAATTTGTAAGTTTCATTTATTCGTAAATGGGACGATATTATCGTGTTAATTTAATTTAGAAAACGTTCTCACACAAGCGACAAGTCAAGTCTTGGTTGATGATAAATTCTTAAATGAGCTTAAAATTTAATGAGAATGTCTGGTCTTGAGATATAATTAAGCGCCATGTTGTGAAGCGCAGAACATTTCAGCGACAGATCGTACTCTAACAAGCCACGATTTGCTTTGATACTGTATTTTCGACGAGGCTATTCAATATACATACCTTTAGCTGAAATTAACTATTTGATCTTAAATTCATTTTATTTTATTTACTAGTACCTATTTTTACTCATAAATCATGACTAAATGTTGGGTAGTTTATTAAATTAATCATCAGAATATTATTTTCATCTAATACTTAAACATTTTGGTGGTTGGAGAAATTGTTATTGTATCTACATTTTACTGTTAGTTCAAAATTGAAATACAGTACAGTAATTACAGTACAGCCCGTACCATGTATACGGCCATTTTTACACTGACATTTGAGCCAATAACTTGTGACTAAAAAGGAATATTGGAAAGTGTGGAATACTTTGCCTGAGTGGGTTTTTCCCGATAGATATAATGTGTCTTCAAGTCGCGAGTTAATCGGTTCCTAGGCAAGCGTGCTCCATCGTTGATCGCATCATTGCTTACCATCAGGCAAGATGGCGGTCAAACGCAAGCCTATCTTTCTTATAAATATAAAAATGAATCGCTGTTCGTATGTCTGGCTATAACTCGAGAACGGCTGGACCGAACTTAGCTAATTTTGATTTTGAAATATCTGTGGAATTTCAGGGAAGGTGAAACCGCCGGGTGGCAGCTAGTAACTGAATTAAAAAAGAGGAGAGCAAACATTCAAAAAGTTTTACCACAGATGGTGAAGAGCGTGAAGTCACTGACGACTGGCAGGAGGTCCACCTCAGCGCCGTCCAGCGTCTTCAGCCTCTCGACGAAGTCTCGGCTCTTCTCCTCCATGACCGCCGCGAAGTTCTTCAGAATGTTGAAGTGGAAGGTCGGAGTGAGGATCTTGCGCCGCCGATGCCATTTGCTACCTGTGATTAGCATATACTTATTAAGGAACCATCTCATTTCATTTGGAAGTCTAATTTAAGTTCATCGGGAAGAAAATGAAAACGAATTATTAAAAATCATGAAATATCAATTATAAAGTATAGCTAATGATCAATTGTACAGAACCATTTGCGAAAGATAAAACACGTTAGCTGCCAGAAGGGAAAAATGAAAAATTACATTTTTTCAACTTGGTGCCCAAAGATGCGCCTTGGCTAGACATGCATAGATATATTACTTAGAGTTCTGTAAATAGAAGGGTTCCGTAGAAAAAAATTAAAAACCCTTTGAGGACACCGGTGACCTACGTGGCGCTGTAATGTCGCAAAATTAAAAACCGTTACTAAGGCGCCGGCGAGGTCACAACTCCGGTCACCCGCACCCCTCAGTCATGTAATTTTTTTTGAAGATTTTTGTGTTTTTCCTTATTATATTCTTGATCACAATAAAATGTCTTTTTTAATTCCTTACACTTTCTAATTTGCATCGTTCGAGTGGACTTAAAATTTTCCCATACTAAATTCCTATACCTATCTGACCACCATGAATATATTTTTTTCTCAAAAATCTACATTATTATTCGCCTACATTATAAGAGGTATCTACCCTCAAAAAATGGTGTCTCTACCTCCAGCCATTTGGACTGTATACGCGCATGCCAGCAGTCAAAGAAGAAAAGTCATGAATATTCTTCTATGTTCAGAGAAATCTTACAATTTCATAGAATTTCAAAAACCAAGCTGTACCCATTATAAATTACAGCGCCGCTCCGGTCACTTCCCATTGATAAATGCACGTTAGAAGTGTCCCACGGCCCAAAAAAAATTTTTAAAAACAGGTCTGCCTTGAGGTCACGGGTGACCTACGTGGCGCCTTAATCTAGGTCAGGCATAGGTCACCGGTGACCTACATGGCAGCTAACGTGTTAAAAATACTTCTTCCATAACCTAAAAATACAAACAAAAAGCTTACCCACCACCACAAATTACTCATATCTCATATCATTAACTATAAATACTATAATATTACACAAACAATGCTTAATCAAATTTATTTCAGGAAGTAATTAATATCTCCAACAAGCGAGTTCAAATAAATACCCGAAGATCAAACAGTGCTTGTTTGTGTTTGATCTATACCTACGTGAACTCTGGTTGGGTTTAAAAAACCAACAATATTTTATTGACGGGAAAATGAAAAAAGGAACCAATTTTTGCTGCTTTTGTACATCAAACAAGACCGTGGGTTAGAGGGTTTCTTACCTGAGAAACGAAGCCTCTACGGTTAGCTTTTATTCACACTCACTCATAGCTCTCCACTACGATACCCTGTGTCGGGATGCCATGGAACACATAAAGACAAGGACAACTAACACCCAGACCCAGAACAGATATTTAAATTCGTCATTCAAACATCTGCCCGGCCGGGAATCGAACCCGGGACCTTGGGCTTTTAACAAACTTTTATTATACTTCACGAAAACTGCCTTTTTATTGCTTTATTTTGTGCAATTAACTTTTAAGGCCTTTCTTATAGATAAAGCCTGCTTAAAAAATCACGTCGGGGAAACGTTATCAGAGCATTTTAAGCAGTGTTTATGAGTTAGAAGCTAAGTTATATCGTAAATATCATATTATTTTAGCCAGGACATTTACCTCCGTAGCGAATTTCATTCAAATAAGTTCAGCCGTTTTTGCGTGATTGGATTAAAACGTGCAAAGATCCAAAAAACAGAGATAGGTAAGAAACATACAAACAACTAAACATCCATCTTAAAACAAAAGGCGGTCTATACGACGATGGCTTTTTTCTTAAAATCTCCTTAAATTGAAATCATAATTGGACGAGATCAGACGAAGTAAGGCAGCCAAGACGACACCCTGGGGTCCTGTTCTTGGACGCTCGAGATTATCTCCGTCACTCTCACTCTTACGACATTTCCAATGAGAGCGACAGCGACCGAGATAATAACTCACTTGCTAGAATAGGGCTTCTGGCAATCCGTGCAAACACCAGGTGATAGACCGCGAAATTGGATAAAAAAATGATTGATCGAGCAAAATCCAGGCGTTGTTTTCAGCGTTCGTCTTTTAGGCTTCCTATTTTCGCTTTCGTAAGTGATGTACGATTCCATTATGATTTCAAAATACACACACATTAAGACATTTTTGGAGAAATTTACATAATTATGTGTGTCTACTTTTCTATCAAAAGTTAAGGTACGAGTATGGAACATTGGATCAGATGTACTAAAGAAACTGTACGTTTCTGTTTGTCGTGAATTAAAAATATGGGTCCGTATATTTTTATCAGGACAAGAGGCCCATCAACGTTCTTATAGCAAGAAAGCCTTACAAACAAACACATTCTAGTTAGATATTTGTTTTTCAGAGATTTGACTATTGCGAGCACATATTTATTTTATAGTTACAAATTATAGAGGCATTTACGTTTCTCAGTAAGTCAGTCACTCAGTTATTTTATTTTACAGCCACAGATCAAGTAGAGGCAGATAGAGTCCCGCCTTAGATACAGGTGAAGCCAAAAAAACTACCCTATTAAGTACTACTTATTTTTCTTGTCGTCGTTCTATGAGCAACTGACGTAAGAATTGAAAATTGATTCGGGTAGTTTTTATGTGTCAATTGTGTGCTTGAAGTCTAGGTACACGGAAAGTAGGGTAGCTTAGATTCTTTCTGCTTTTCTACTTGATCTGAGTTTGCAGCATTATTATTCAAAGAGTAGTTGTAGGTACGCGACTTATACGTGAATTTCTTCAGCGCCTTAATCCTACGCAAGAATTTTTAAACATTGATTTCCGATAATCCAAAGCCTTATCATAATCAATTAACGTCTGTTGATTAAATAATCGGCTTGTTTACATTTTCTTATCATGCAAAATGCAGTTATTAGCGATTTTACAAGGGCTAGGAATTTCTATCACTTAGGTGGAAGAGTATAAGTTAGGCACGCTTCTACTACTTAAGTTTCTGAGAGATGGAATGGCTTGGCTTATTTTTAAACACAAATAAGTCTGCGTTTGATCCCCAACTCCCTGATGGAAAGCGCTGGGGTCGAAGATGAAACACGCTGACCTAGAAAATACCTATTCATCAGATTGTATCTCTCAGGAAAAAAGAAAGCCGGCAGTTGGTTCTATTCCCTGGCTATACGAATCGGAAACGTGAATTCAAAACGTTTTGTACGAATCCAATCTGCGGTGTAAGGGTATCTGCGGAGCGGAGGTAGAAAGGAGTTTTTTTTTTAAATTATTTTTTATTTATTCATTACATTTGACCTCCATCTTGCCTGATGGTAAGCAACGATACGGTCTACGATGTACGAGTAGCATGCTTGTCTAGAAGAAACCGATTAACTTCGAGGCGTCTTTCTACTTAAAATGTAGTGTGAAGGGGATAGTAGAATCACTCTGTGTCTCCCTTTGCCCTGACGTGGGGACTTAAGACAAGAAAAGTGAGGGGTACTTTCCCAAAATATTCTAGAGTACCATAGAAAAGTTACATTAATTCAAAAGATGCTTTAGGTATTTTTCGATAAAATGATCCATTTCCAGTAACAGTTGGCACAACGGTTCTTACTTTAAAACCCTGCCTAAACTTAACCACTGCTTAAAATTCTGTCGCACGTGATATTTCTGGATAACGAGAAGTTGGCTGAGCATAAAAGGAAACGGAATGTGCCTGGCTTTATCTTGACTGTATCTATACTAATTAATCAAATAATTAATTAAATTGAATACAAAATACAACATTATATATCGAAGATATAGACAGATAAACAAATTTTACATGAGGTATTATCATAATACTCGTATATTACATAACTCTGTTAGGTATATTATTTTAATTGTTTATTCGATGTAAGTAAGTCCGCATTATCAGGAAGATTGGAAATGAAGCAGAAAATAAATGACAAGACGATGAAAACTGAGGTGAATGATAGGGGAAAGTATACTAAAGCTGACGATAAAGACGCTATTTTGTAATAGTACCTATCCTACTATCTACGCTCTTTTCCCTCGCATGTCTCTTGGGGTCTTGGTTCATCTCTCTCGAGGTAGACTGGTTCTAATGGTTAATGAAGGCCTATATCGGCTTTCATTAGCTATGTTTTATGAACAATACGGGCAGAGCTGCAGGTAAAATTAGCTGGTAGAACAATAACGCAACACTGGTTATTACATGAGTCGGTACCAGGACAAGGCATACGAGTAGGTACATCTATATGAGAAACTTCTTGCTGCAGGGCTAGCACGCGGCGAAGATAAATACTCGTAGTGTTTTCCCCGTTTTAATAATGCGCGAAAGAAACAAAACATATTCATCCATATTATAGCTTTATCAAATCGTCGCGCGTGCTAGGCCTACTACATGCAACATTGCTCACCTGTGCTGAGCAGCAGTCCAGTCCCGAGCCAAGACTCGAGGAACTTGTACGGCAAGCTCTTGGTTATATTCCTCGAGTGAGACAGCACTATCTGTGGACGTCAGCGGCGTTATTATGTTGTATGATCCGGATGGCAGCGGTTAAGTTAGTAAGTTTATATAGGCCGAGTGCATGGCCAGTCCAGCAGGCAGATTCAGCTATTCGAACATCGAATGTATTCGACGATTGTCTTCGAAAAGTCTTCCGCCTTCAGTAAGAATATGTCAAATCTTTCCGAGATTTGACATATAAATTCGAAAAAAATCCGACCTCGTTCCGACGATATGAATCGCGGAAAATTCCCGTCTTCGAATTCTTTCCGAAGGCGGAAGACTTTTCGAAGAAAGTCGTCGAATACATTCGATGTTTGGATTGCTGAATCAGTCTGCTGGAGATGACAGCGATGAGGGGAAAAAATGATGGGATGAGAACGGTGCTCATAGCTAAGAGATAAGAAATTAATGAGCGAGGACAAGGGACGAGGGCGTGAAGGAAGCGGGATGACATTATGTTAAGTGTGTAACATCCGGGACTCCATTCTGGTGAGTGAGAAACTATCGCGGTTACTGTCGCTCTCAGAAGAAAAGTCATTACAGTGGGAGTGACCGAGATAATCTCGAACATCCCAGAATACTCCCCAGATAAACATCGAGCGAAGCCCCGGGTACATTTGTATAAAAATAAGTATTATTTTATGACAATGAAATAAGAACTAAAATAGACGTGATATTTTTGCAAAAAAATTGGATGAGAAAAATCCGAAAACTGTATCTGATTTGTGTACATCTGAATAAAATAATAGGCTTAAAAGCCCAGACACGAACATCAATAGTATCTAAAAGTAAAATAACAAAATCTATAAATTTTTAACCTCTACTCGAAAAAAAATTGGTTCGCACGTAAGGGCGAAGAATTAGGTATTTCTAAAAAAATACTTTTTGAGTAGTAATAAGTATTTCAGCGATCAAAGATATCTGAAAATTGTTGGCTAAAAAGTTAGCCATTTTTTGAAGGTAAGTGTAATTTCAAGTTTCTTATTTGTAAGTTTTGGCTCCAAGCAACAAATATAATATAATTATCGTATTTGTTAGTATCGGCGACCAAGTCAGGCAAATAAATTAAATTACACAGATAGATAGATAGAGATTTTATTTCTCTTTAATAAAGATAAAAGTATCACTCGGACGAAAAAATATTTCAGTTCGGGCGACGTTGATTAAATCCCAAGCTATACAGGATTTAAAAAAAATTTGGTACTTTCTCTGGATTCGAAATAGCACCCTCGCCATTAAAATATTATTAACCGACTTAAAAAAGGAGGAGGTTATCAATTCGGCTGTAGGTTTTTTTTTATATTTTTTACCTCTAAACTTTTGACTGGGGGAATCGATTTTGATGATTCTTTTTTTATTAGAAAGCTGACGCTTTCCGTGTGGTCCCATTTCAATTTAGTCCAGTTCTGATAATGGTATCCATGAGAAAACCATATAAGTCTTAAATTTGCATTAAGTACGTGCGCGACAAATAGATGAATAACTCAATAGTCGGTCTTTTGAAGTCGGTTTTTGTTTTTTTGGTTTTATAAATACTGTCATACAATCTACTATTTAACACGCTTTTATTAGCTTCACCTGTATGTTTGTTTGTATGTATTTTTGTATGTTTGTAACCGACTCCTTTGAGCGCGTTTTTGACCCACTTTAAACGGTCAGATTTCTTTCAAACTTTGTAGATATATCGAGGACCGATGACAATACACTAAACAAATCGTGTTTTTTAGTTTTTTTAACTATTAATTTTTTTTTACTTCACTTGTGTCAAGTTGTGTCACATTACGTCAGCGGAGTTAGCTCCGTGTTAATTAAACCTTTGGTTTAAAACTCACTAAAATTGGCAAGTTAAGTACCTATCTACATATCTAGACTTTTATACTTAACCTTAAATAAAGTGTAATAGAACTTATACAAACCTCTACGTCAGCAGGGCTAAGAATGTGCAGAACCCTGAGTTTTCCTATTTTGAAAATATAACGATCTCCATACTTCTTCGTGAAATTCAAAATAGACGAAAATAAATCATCTGAAACAAAAAGAAATGTAGTAATTAAAAATAGTTGTAAATAAGGGGCCATCTATAAATTACGTCACACGTAAAGGGGGAGGAAGGGGGTCGAAGTGTGACATTGTGTGACAAAGGGTGGGAGGGGTCCTAAGTTTCGTGACGTCACATTTCAAAATCCAATATCTAAAAGTATTAAAATTTGAAAAAAATATGTGACGTCAAACAAATGTGACCAGCCGTGACAAGGACGGGGGAGGGGTCAAGAAGTTATGAAATTCGTGTGACGTAATTAACAGATCGTTCCTAACGAAGTGGATTTTAATCGTTGTACGAGATACAACAAATACCGGTCTCTAGCCTTTTGTACCATTTCCTAAACGGACCCTAAAAGTTCAATTACTGAATTTGATCTAAAAGCCGCCGTTCCTGAGAGTGTTTTTTAAACTGTAGTTATGTTGTTTGTTGTAACCTACCAAACAAAATAAAATCTGTCGCCCAATTCTCGAGTACGAATTTTGCGAGAACAAACGCACGGTGTAAAAACCCCTACCCTATTAATAAAAAACATTTCTACTTATTTATTTATATCTATCTTAGCTACCTATATGCAAATTATGTATTACTAGCTATACCTAAATTTTCCGATTGCTAACGTTAATCTACTGTTTTGGCCAAGTGATTGTCTAGTGGGAAAACCTTGCGTTGTGATCGTAGAACCTAAGTTACGAATAAGTATGAGCAACCGAGCTACCTGAATAGATTTCCTAACAAATTGACTTACTCTAAGCTACAAGATTCCTACTACGTAAGTTATATAGGGTTATTCATAAAGGGTATGCTAGGTTTTAACCCTTAACTATTTTTCTTAGTATTCCTAATGTAAAATAGACTTAAATAATTATCAAATATGATACGAAATATATTCCAAATTATAGTTTTGGACTAGTTTCAAGCCTAATAAGTTCAGAACAATATTTTACTAAGATTTTACACCAAATATTTTTTTTGTTATTTATTTTATGGTTTTTATGTATTATGTTTGTATGTATTTGTACACATAAATTGTTGGCTATGGCCCCGCCCCTCCGCCGCGGTAAGCAATGTGTTTCGGCCCAGACTGGATACACTCTTCCGTTTTTACGTGTACAAATACACACCTCTGTGTGTTCCTAACATTAGAGCGCCTGACTTAAACGTCGTTATCATATTCAACTATCATATTTAACATATTTGAATATTATAACAACCCAAAAGCTAAGAGAAGAGGACATAATCTTTTGGCAATGTCAGTCAGTCTGTCAGTCATTACATACTTCATCTTTTACCTTTCACACATTTATTCATCAAGGAGCTTACTCATTACCTTAAGGTAATGAATCTGGTCCCGGAAGAACGAATGCAATCCCTTTCGATCCCTACCTAACCACCTAACTGCCTAACGCAATATAGCGACTGCAGTGAACAACCAACTAGAATATCGTTTTATTCTGAAGTTAGTGTGTAAATACATACTCCGGAACCTTTATCCAAAAGCATCTAATTAGACAACCAAGTCTAACACATAGTGTGATAAAGATGAATGTAACTCTCCCGTTACCATCTCAAGTCGTCAGTCTCAGATAGAACTTTCTATCAGTAGACTAAATGAAGAAGACTAGCAATTAAGAAACCATCGGCATAATGAGGTGCCTGTCATCCCGTTGGAATCAAGGGTAACCTCGGAAACATAGTTCCATGCTTAGGTTAGATAATTACCAGTAAGGTACTTTCCGTGGAAGCCTTTAGTATCTTACGAAGACAACCAACAATCACTAAACCATAGACATAAGAGGTGCCTGTCATCCCGTTGGAGTCAAGGGTAACCTCGGAGATATCGCTCCATGTTACAGCTCAGATAATTATCAGCAAAAGGATCTTTCCATAGAAACCTTCGATAAAAGTAGTGTGTAAAGAAAGATCATCGTTGACCTTCGAATTGAAGAGGTAAATTGACTTAAATGTCATCGTGTCGATTCAGAACCTATGTTCCATTAAATGTAAGACTTGGTGAGTCAAAATATAATATGTAAGACTTGGTGAGTCAAAATATTATAATATGTAAGACTTGGTGAGTCAAACATCACGTGATTTCACGTTATGTAAATAATATTAAAATAGTAAAGAGACTTCCGATCTACTTTACATTTATTCGTATATTAAATAGTTACTCGTCAAACTATAGTTGGCCGCTCATCTGACAGCAACTATTGTCAACCATTCGAGATAGTTCGTATAACTTCGAATGGCTAACTTGGCAAACTGGTCGGCTGTCCGATTTACTTTAATTGTAGGCATATGAATCTTATAATAGATTCGGCAAACTGATCGGCTGTCCGATTTACTTTAATCGTAAGCATGTATATTTTATAGCTGATTTGGCAATCTGATCGGCTGTCCGATTTACTTTAATTGTAGGCTTGTGAATCGTATAATAGATTCGGCAATCTGATCGGCTGTCCGATTTACTTTAATTGTAGACATGTGAATCGTATAATAGATTCGGCAATCTGATCGGCTGTCCGATTTACTTTAATTGTAAACATGTGAATCGTATAATAGATTCGGCAAACTGATCGGCTGTCCGATTTACTTTAATCGTGAGCTTATATATTTTATAGTAGATTTGGCAATCTGATCGGCTGTCCGATTTACTTTAATTGTAGACATGTGAATCGTATAATAGATTCGGCAAACTGATCGGCTGTCCGATTTACTTTAATCGACTAAGCTTAGACTTGATTAAGACTAATCGTAAGCTTATACTTTATAGTAGGTTCTACAAATTGATCGGCTGTCCGATTTACTTGATTTGACTTGACTAAATTTAGTCTTAACTAGGACTCGACTAAAACATATGGATCGGGAATCGAACCCACGACCTTACATAAACGTAATAGTGTATACGCTATAGTAGATCCTACCAACGCCCAGACTCTAATAACATATTGGTTGGGAGTCGAACCCGCGACCTAACATAAACTTAATAGTGTATACGCTATAGTAGATCCTACCAACGCCCAGACTCTAATAACATATTGGTCGGGAGTCGAACCCGCGACCTAACATAAACTTAATAGTGTATACGCTATAGTAGATCCTACTAACGCCCAGACTCAGAACAGGTACTCAAACTCATCACCCAATAACCATCGGATCAGGAATCCAACCCGGGACCTCCGGCCCATAGGATGAACACAATACCACCGTTTATACCGTTTACATTTATTTTATTATTTACTGCACCGAATTGAGCTAGCTTGAACTATTTTATTTTATTTTATTCTGATTTTACTTTGCTTGATTTAATCTAATTTTATTTTATATTAATATAATCTGATTTTACTTTATTTGATTTAACTCTATTTAATTTATTTAGTTTGATTTAATTTGATTTTGATTTTATTTTATATTAATTTAAACTAATTTCACTTTATTTGATTTAATTCGATTTTATTTTATTTAGTTCGATTTTATTTGATTTAATTTGATTTTATTTTATTTTAATTTAATCTAATTTCACTTTATTTGATTTAATTCGAATTTATTTTATTTAGTACGATTTTATTTGATTTAATTTGATTTGATTTTATTTTATTTTAATTTAATCTAATTTCACTTTATTTGATTTAATTCGATTTTATTTTATTTAGTACGATTTTATTTGATTTAATTTGATTTGATTTTATTTTATTTTAATTTAATCTAAATTCTAAAACAAACGCACATGCACAAGGAATAAATTCAATTAAATAATTGGAGTTAAATAATCTCAGGAATGTAAGCTCCCCGTCGGCAGGAACAGACCCATAGGAAAACACATCCTATAAACACAAAAGGTCACAAGTATCTTCAGTCAGTGACTAAGACTATGTCCTAATCGCTCCTTCTTTTGTATTTACATAATAGCAGACGGGTACCATCAACCCGAATTTGCAGTGTAAAATTCACACAATTTGAAACCTCCATATAAAGTTTGTCGTCGGACCGAAAGGAAGTCCAAAATCAACCATCAACGATGTTTATGATCTTTGCTTTTTGCAAATACACGATCCTAAATCAAAACTATTGCTCAATAAGTATGTATAAATACCAGACCTCTCTATCTTTAGTGGCCCACATCATTACGTTATGAATTTAACTTATAAACTATTTTAAAATGATCCCTGAATTCTAAAACTATGTAATCGCTGATATGGAAGTACACATAGTTAAAATGAACACAAGAACAGACTCCTCAAGATATTCTAAGGTCACTCACCCCGTGCGGCGTTCTCTTATGACACGGCGACTCGACGCAATACTTACCACGTTGCAGTTCCATCAAACCTTTTAAAAGTTCGGCAGTCCATCTTAGAATCCTTATCTGGCAACTCCCGACGGCTGGAACATCGCTTACCTATCTTCTTTTCTACCTGTACTTATTGAATCACACCTAAATTCCTATTCTTAAACTTTGAAAATCTACCGAAATAAAAGCAATCCAAAACATGGCCGACGTCTCTCTAGCCGCTCGTCGCTGTCTGTCCTGCTTCCGTTCCAAGCTCTGCTTAACCATCCGTCGACGACCAATCACAATCACATATTCTCCAATGCTCCCTTATGATTGGACGCTCGACCAACACGCCACCGCCGACAAGGAAGCGCCTTACGTTTCTGGATTTCAAACCAAGTATAAATAATTGACGCGTTTATTCATTTTCTCCCTGTGTCTGAGATCTATCCACTAATGTGATATTTGCGATTGAGATAACTAATTGATTTATTGTTTTGTAATAACCATGTACTCATATTTAAATAAGAATGTTTCTTTATTTGAATTTTTATAAAGAATACCTTTTTGGCTAGAGTACCTGCTACTGAGCATCCTGCCGTGTTAACTTATTTATTGTTGATTTAAGGTTTTAGTTTATTTATAATAATAAGATGTAACAATTCCTTATTATAATAATAATGTATTTTGAGATCTTCGATATAGCTCAATACCTAATATTACTAAAGTATGAAAAATAACGTATCTTAATTACTTCCTAGTAACCAAACACGTCGCTATTGCAAAAACCGTTCTACGCAGATTTATTTTGTTTTAGAACTTAATTCATATCAAGTAATAACGAACCGTTCTTTTCTACGCAGTTTATTTGCTGCCATGCCTTGGATTCTAAAAAACCCAGAAAATTAGAATGTTGCCATTGCATTATTTTATGTTTCTAACAGGCATGTGTTAATTATTCGTGATAGTTTAATCCTAAATGTTCCAATGAAAGCCTTAATGTGCATTTATGTGACTCAACAATTCCTAATTTAATATTAAAATACTTTAAAATCCCTAATTTTAGCTCAGCAAAATACTACATAATACAATTTTACAACGGCGGGACATTCTACGAGTTTTGAATTGATTGACTGGTTTTTTCTTAACTATTAATGATAGACGGATTCTAAATATACCAAGATCAGTACAATTAATCTTATTTTCTTATTTAAATAATAGTTTAACATTATTAACCTTTATTCGCATCACTTTTAGAGTCTGCGTTCGATCCTGAGCATCCTTTGCAAAACACTAGAGCATTGCTATGATTTATCAAAAATCAACCTATTATAAATATTTTTATTTGTTATTTTTGTGAGAGATACGAAGGCTGTTTCGTTACAACGGCAATTAATTTTAATAGAAATAGAAGATAGATGGATAAACAAAGTGTTAATACTTTAATACGTTGCCTTAAAAGTCAACGACCTTATCTGTAGGTATATTATCTCTATCGTATTGTTATGTTAGGTCGCTAGGTCACAGTTTGGGGCAAACACCGATATATATTAGACAGATAAACTTTTCATTGTTCACACTTTAAAATATAAAAGTACGAAATAAATTAACGCTGTACTTGAAACTTTTAAAAAATCTTCGCAATGTAAAGCTACTTTTTCTCTCTCTCTTTCTCTCGAGGTTTTAAACAGGTACCTTCCTTTTTTCTCATGTAGAAATAAAAACGAGACGCGTCATTGAACTTATACTCTCAGTTCTCTTCCAATTAATTAAATCGATTTATTTATTTTATTCAAATTAGCTCATAGATAAATAAACAACTCTTTATTGAACTCTCTTTTTAACTGACTTCCAAAAAGGAGGCGATTCTTTTTGTGTATGTCAATTTTGTTCATCGATATTTTCGCTAATTGAGAACCGATTTAAGAATTCAGTCTTTTTAATATCTTCGGAACGAATTATACTAATGCTAGATTATTATCGCCTAACGTCCTCAGAAGTTTCACTTCAAACTTACGTGGCTTAATTTTGATCAGCGTCACGATATTCCCCAAGACGGGCAGGCCGGGCGGCCCCGGGAGCACGTCCAGCGGATCCTCTTCATCACTCCACCAGAACTTCCAGATGACCGCCGCGAACAGCACAAACAACACGACCGGCACCAGCATCTTTGTTTACCTAATAAGCTAATAACAATGCAATATGTTCTGAGCTGGGAACGTCTGCGAAATTAATAATCTGATAATGAATTTTATTATCACGTCCGGTTGGGTCGGTGCGCTGTCGCAATCTTGGGGATTATTCTTAGTAGATATTTAATTTACTCGTAATGTTTTGAATTTCAATTCGACAGGTTTTCAATGCCAAATAAACTCGTTTCGTAAGTAAAAATAGCATACTTTATAGCTTTCCGCAGCAAACAAAGGAATCGTTATAGTGTCGCCGCGTGCTATATCCTTCTTTACGTTTGTATGTCTATTTATTGAGCGATTATTTTATATCAAATCAAATGATTAACTTTGCACACAAAAAACTCAAACTATTACGATAATGTTTTTTTTTTTCTAACGCAATTGCGTAACCCTATCATAGCCGTGTCTCGACTCGTACTTGACCGGTTCTTTTATAACCATACCACTTTTTCGGTAATACTAACTATCTAGTAGAGCAGAGGTCTTAGTAATTACAAAAAAATACAAGTTTTTTTTTTTTTTTTTCGAGCACAGACAGTGGTTTGACGACAGCTTGCGAGCGGTTATGGGTTGATTAGGTACACGTATCGAGTACAGTGGCGAGACTGGTTGGATATCTTCAGATAGTTTTAGCACACCCAGTATAAGTTCATACATATTTTAAGTTCGAAAAGAAAAACGGTTGAAAGATTGTAAAAATAACTTTGATAAGCTCTCAGTTCTGAACGAATTAGTAATTATATCGACGTTTTAAACCATTAAGCTAATTTGATTTAAACTAGGAAAGGATTTATAAGTGATTTTTACTGCTTTTTGGCAGTAAACTTGCCTCCGTTTTTATATCCTACACGTACTCGTATATTGAAAAACTATGCGAATATAAAAAATAACTTCCAATTGGAAACTCTCGAAAGTGTCTGTAATTATAAATAGAAACGCCGCCTGTCAGTTGCCAGTGATGAAATAAGCTTGTGGACTGATATTAAATAACAGAGCATTATAAAGAGATCAAAGAGCAATGCTCTTTGATAGCAAACTCATTAGAGAACATAATTAAGTGCCATAAACTGCACGCTTCGATAATAATGATAAGACAAGTTTTATAAAGACACTCAGATATAGCGAACCATTATGGATCGACGCGCCATTATTTTCCAAGAATTCAATGAGGACATAGACGACACGTCTATTCTTCCACTCTGTTAAGTCTTTGTACCGAACATCATAGACATTTCTCAACGGTACGACGCGACGGTTTTATTACGTGAAGTATTCCTGTGTTAATTACAAAAGATGTCAAAACCACGTAAGTTTCCATGGTATTTCTCAACGGTTTTTTTTTTTACTTGATTTACGGTAGTTAAATAGTACATTACTTTATTTATAAACGTTGCTTAGCAATAGTAATTGTTTCGGTTAATAAATATCATCTAACTTGAGCGCAATACAAAAATATAGTTTGCAGTACTAAGGTCGCTTGACTTTAGGCAAATGTTATAATTGAGGCTCATAAATTCATAACTGATTGATAGGAGTTGACACGTTAAAAGCTTCTAAGCGGCCTCAAAACTTTTAGGCGCTAAGAAAGGGCCATACTACCCTGAAATACAGTTTCTATTAGTTTAGTAATAGCTTTTGGGTTTCATTATAATTGATTAATATTAAGCTATGTCACCTGCGGCTAATTTCCCGTTTTTTGTACTCAAAGTATGAATGTGAAAAAACTATGGTAAACCGACGAATGTTTCTAATTATCACTTAGGATAATGTCATAGGAGCTACATATAAAAATTTTAAAACTAAAACAACATGAAGTCTCAAAATAGTTGCGATGCCGAGAATACTTTGAACTTCCTTCGTATTATTATAGTATACCTACTCGTAGGTACCATTGCTTTTTACATCACAAAGTCGTAACTAAGTTGATATTTTCATATTTATATGGATTGGGGAAATGTTTACCTTAAAGAAACGTGACTATCCACTCGCTTCGAAGATAAAAATAGTAGGTTCGTATAATGTTTTCTCATAACACGCGGGCTTAGAAAAATATAGTTCCTACATAGTTATTTTAACTGCCGGGGAAATATTGATCTCGTGATGAAAAACTATAAAATTCACTGGGATAAAAGTAGTTGTAGATGCTGTTTTACAGCGGGCTTAGGTTTTTTTTTAAACAATTTTTAGGGGAATTACTTGATTTAATATGTACATACAAAGTATAATCTTGAAGAAGTCTGATTTTAATCTAATTTAGAAATGAATATCCTACATTATAAACGCGAAGGTTGTAAGAATGTTTGTTGCTCTTTCACGCAAAAACGGCTGATCAGATTTACATGAAATTTGGAATGAAGGTTGTTCAAGAGTATGCTTAGCCAAAACGGGTTTATAGTAGGTACTTGATCATCATTTTGAACAACTTAACTCAACTTTATCTATGGCACCAACCCTGACATCGCGAAAAAAAATCATGTTCCATACATATTGCAGAGTGTTATTGTCATTTTTCTATGGAACAGCTGTTCGCGATTTCAAACCTACTTTTACTAAAGTACCAACGTACTTTAGTAAAAGTAGGTTAAAATGATCAGTACCTACTGTGACCTCATTTCGGTTTAGTATACCTTGTCCTTAAAACTGTTGATAAAAATCCAAATCCAAAGCCTTCTAACACTTATTGCTACAACAGCGACGGCCTGTTGCATTGTGCGCCGTGCAAACATTTAAAACCACCGGATCGATGTTTAAAACTAAATTTGGGTGTGCGAGCCACATTCGCGCTCACTATCACAACTAGCCAGGTTCGCCATTGACGGATACGTCTAGGAAGACGATATATGTATAATGTATATATACCTACATGTATAAATACAGAAAAAATGTAAAGGCATTTATGCGTATCTTTTAAATATAAAAAGTAATATAAAAACTCCTCCTGTTGTAATTAGTCGAAAAGGACGAGTTGCAAAAATTCTCTCCTTTCATTTTATTAATTTTAATTCAGTTCAAATCTCTCGGGTTTCGGCATATTTGATTAAAATTCTATTACTCTTTGTTATTAGATTATCAACTTTAGATGGGTTTTCTCGAAATCAGTTCTGAGTTTGGCTTTTCAACTAGGTGAAACAATATGAAACCTATTCATTTCAGGAATCTAAAACCTCACTAGATACAAACTTTATTAGAGTTTTACGCCAAATCGAATATTATTGAATAAGCAATATTTTTAGGTGCCTACACCTAAATATTATAAGAACATGAAAACCAGCCCTGACAATTTGGATGAAATGGAAAAATCGATCTAATTAGGTCTCATATCTGGAACACGCGTTTTACCGAGGGGTCCGAGCAAGGCGCGGTCGTCCGGGTACTGCTGGCAATGTAGCCTACGCGAGTGAAGCTACCCGGGCTAGCCTACGTGTAGTACATGTAATATGTAGCTACGTATGTTTTTCATGTCTTGTTATTTGGTTACATTCAGTGCAAGTCAAAGTCCTCCCTACTTTTACTGTAATATAATACCTAGCATGGTTTCGCGGCGCGATACTCTACCTGCCCCATGGATACCTGCCCCCAGCCTTGTGCTCGCCGAGCAGCCGATGCCATCACACGCACGACGCTCCGCGGTCTATAGTGCCAGGCTGGACGCGACCGCGACGCGAACGCAACGCGGCTCGCTTGTTATCTCCTGGATGACGATCACCGAATGTAATCGAAACTAATCGGGATAGCCGACTCAATATACGTGACTGTTTCCGTTTTAATTATGGCAAAATCCTCCCTATTTTTTTTTCCAACCCATCCTTTTCAATTTGTCAAAATTCTGCCAACTGTTAACTAAAGTTTCGGAGTTCAAATTGGTTGGAACCTGATAACTTTGACAGCTTGCGTATCTAATGATCTTGTTAAAAGTTTTCAATGCGAGCACCAAGGTACGAATCACATTATTATTAACGAATGATTTATTAAAATTAAAACGGAGATTCATAAAATATGAACATTAAAATTTCGTTTTATATTTATATAACGAAATAAATACAACTTATCATGTAACTAAACCTGAATAAATAGAATATAAGAATATGACTCATAAAAAAAACCGAGCTCAAGACACCCCGGGGTTTTTTTTTTTTTTTTTATGTAAATGAGTGACGAGACGAGCAAATCGCTCGCCTGATGTTAAACGTCACGTTTGCCCATAACAGGTCTGCGCCACCCAGAATTTTGAACTCGCAGAATTCCAGACCCTGCGCGGCACAGCACTGCGCTCGTCACCCTGAGATATAAGTTGTTTAATCTCCCATTTGCCCTGTAATTTCACTGGAAACAATGCCCTTCCAACCGGAACACAGTAATGTTTGCACATTACTGCTTGGCGGTGGAATAACTGGCAAAGGTGTGGTACTTCCCCAGGCGGGCTCTGCAAAAGAGCCCTACCACTACAAAAATACCCAATGGTAAATATTGGGTATAGTACCCAAGAGTCTTTCGACGTTACCTCGTAGAATAGCAATTTTTTTTTGGAATGACTAAATGCTATTGGACACCAGCCGTTTGATCGCTTGATCTTTCTATACGAAAATGAAAAACCCGACTACAAAAAAAGTTGTGATCGAGCCCCGTTATAAGTGATTTACGTTGTTACATGAGATAGCCTGCCGCCTCATCAATCTCAGCATCACTCATACAATACAATAGCTTTACTTGACATCACAAAAAGGACACCACAAATGTATCAAGTATATTTTAATACACCAACCTGAAAGTTTACCGAACATTATTTACCTCGAAATCTTACTAAAACTATAAAAGTGAAAGTTTATAGGTATGTTAGTTTCCACTAAATGCTCAAACAGCTCAATGGATTTACATGAATGGAATGAAGGTCTTTCACGGTCTAAATTAACACATAGGATACTTTTTATCCCGGAAAACTTATATTGACCTTTTGACCGCGGGTGATACTGCAGGGCGCAGCTAGTTTTGAATAATTCCTGGCACTCACTTAGCTGGTTTCATAATTATTTCAAGCAAACGCAAGCCCGTGAATGCGCTGCGCCGCATTTCACTCAAACGAAATCAATCACAGCGCATTTACACGGCTTCACGCGTTTGTACAGTCCGGTACCTAGAGTAAGTCGAACAAGTACGTATCGGTACACAGGATGTATGAAAACGACTGCTATATGGTAATTTTGGCTTACATTTTACAAAATAAGTAATTACAAAAAGTAACCTTCTTTATGTAAAATCTGTAAACCATCTTCATTTTTGTTATAATTAAACACGAGAATACTCACGTAAAAATGAAGTCGTCTACTACGACTAGTTTCGGTCACATTCGGTGACCTTCATCAGGTGAGTTTATAAACGTGACGCGCTCGCGGTTGCGTCTCGTTTGGCACGTTAGTTTCCATAGTAAAATTGCAAACCTTCTTCATTTTCCTTCTTTATTTTCTTACTTTCTACTTTTATTTTCACCACAACAATACAAAGTACCTACCTATTGCTTGAATTATAACAAAGTTACAGAAACCATCGGAACGAGTTTAAACTTCTCTCGTCAAAACTTGCTAAGCGTTCCGAAAACATTCCGAAGTGAATTGCAGGATAGCAGTTCGAACTCGCATCTACACTTTGACGCCTTTTCTATTTAACTCTCAGGTGGACGAATCGAAGAACTCTTCGAAGAGTTTCTGTATCGAACTTGTCAACAAGCAACTGCAAACTGCTTTATATTACAAGCGATACTGCAGCGAATAAATTCTACCTATTTATTTTTGATTTGAACATTTGCTTTCGCAAAACAACGTCTGTTTCTATCTGTTAACAGTTATTCAATTAATTTTTAGATTTCTCAAACAAAAATGACCGATCTAAAAATAGGTGTCAAAAGTAGCTGAAAATGGTAGGAAGTTATAAAAATACACAGTTATTTGTCAACCGGTTGAAGTTAGGAATCTAACAAAAATGACAAAAACATATGACAAAAACTTTTTACCTATCCATATCTATCGAAGCTACTTTTTTGAAAACAACAAAGGTTGTGACAAAAAAAACTTGATATTTCCGGTTTACGGTTACAGCAGGGCAGCAGGCTGATTCAGCTATTCGAACGTCGAATGTTCACGATTATCTTCGAAGACTTCGGAAAGAATTCGAAGACGGGAATTTTCATTTTCGATGAAAACTGATTCCGACATATCTATATTATTTTACTTTCATACTGCCCGAGGTAATCGAATATTAAAATTGAATTATGATACCATCATTTTATTTTCGAAATTCGCAGGCTTTTTAATAAATCTCAGAACATTACCAATTGAATTCTACGTACTTACAGAACTATACCTCTAGAATGGGCCCAAGTTTGAAGGCATTATTTGATAGATCTAAACTAACTAAAGATATATCTGTCTTTATCATTGCAAGCTATTAGACAAGGACGTAAACAGTTTTAGAAACTTTAGATCTGTCATAAAAGCCTTCAAAGTTGGGCCTAATACTTTTAGAATCCATAAATAGAATTTAGAAATGTCATTTATTTTTAGTTTTCTAAAGCGTTTGCGATTTTATAGATTGCAATTTGGCTAGGGGCAGGGTATAAGCTAAATCTACCTATTCCTCATCCAATTGTCACAAAGCCATTTCAGCGTGAAGTAGTAACAACCCAAACATACAGAAATAACATACATTCATCGATCTAGACTTCGGTGCATTCATTGCATTTATGACTCGCTGTGCTCTGCGGTTACACCCGAGCGGTGACGAAAAACGGTGATGTTGATGATAATGAAAAATAGTCCATAGAAGCTGTAAATATTCCAAATTTTATCTAATTCCATTAAGCTGTTTTAGTGTGAAAGAGTAACAAACATACAGATAACTTTCGCATTTATAACATTAGTGATTTAGCTAACAATTTCTTGCCGGTAGCTTTCCACATTTTGTTAGAGTTACGAAGGCCCAGGGTCAGGGCAGGGGGGTGGGGCGGGGGGGGGGGGGGGGTCAGGGACTATTCCTGTATTAAAGCGTCACATACTTCGATTACATATAGTTTCAATTTGGTTTCAATAAAATCCAATAAGAGTGAGTTCAGACGTAATGCGAGCACGAAATACAGGATACATAGAATAATGACAATGACACTCGACAAAATGACAACTTTTTCCCGAATTGCGGGTTGGTCCCATAGTAAAATTTGTTCATGTTGATAAGTACTATGAGCCTTTTTCGGCTTAGCATACCCTTTATGAACAACCCAGTAAATCAAAATAACGCAAGGGTTTAATAATTCATGCTTTTTCTTCCAAAACAAGAGGAAAGTATTTAAATGAGGGCTCTAAATGACTTTAACTTTCGCGACTGCAAATGGAAGGAGGCCTCGGAGGCGGGCGAAGCTTGGGACCAGACACTTAAATGCCCAAACAAAGCTAATTTAAAATGTTCATGTACCTACAGATATATAAGGAAAGGGTATGCCTGGAAGAGATCGCTGTTAGCGATAAGGCCGCCAGTTGTTGCCCTAGGTTTAAGTTTTATGGTCTTTTTGTCTGGTATTTTTGGTGTGCACAATAAAGAGTTTATCTATCTATTTATCTAAGCCGAAAAGGGGTGATTGTACTCATTATTATGAACAACTTTCACTATGAAACCAACAAGGAAAACGCGAAAAAAATAAATCATCTTTTCGATATTTTTGTCAAGGGTCATTGATTTTTTTATGGAATAGCTGATTTTGTTTGCGATTTCTGGGTTGGTCCCATTGTAAAAGTTCTTTATAAACTGAACTTTTTTCGGGTTTGCGTACCCTTTCCTTATAACCCTATTTTGTAATATATGCGTTATATCTATAACTAACTATCATACAATATTGAAACAAACTTACACAAACACGTAACATACATTTTCACTTCCATTTGAGAGTGAAAATGTATGTTTTACTACGAGCAAATATCTTCCTTAAACAAGATAATCTAACTAACTTATTTACCTAACTGAGAGTAGGTTGGAACAAAGAACAGCTTAACCATAGACTTATAAAGCTTAAAAAGTCTAAAATCCAGAGATAATCCTAATATCAACCAATCAGAGGTCTAAATAGAAATACCAGTACCAATGTGCTTGCGTGAATATCTGTTGTATTCCCGGAACTAATTTCACCTCATTCATAAAAGACTTAAAACCCGTTAGAGAGTAGTCAGCGCTACGACGCCGCGTAGAGCGCACGTAGCTACGAAAACTCTACGAGCGCTACGAGATCGCTACGAATTTCGTAACTTGAAAAATATTTCGATCGGACATTTAGTGTGGTTAAAAAAATAATGATATCCCATATCTTTGTGTCTATACTCTGAGTGTTTCTGATAATTTTCCGTGTTTAAAAAATTACTTAAATATATTTAGGTATACAACATTTCGAATATTTAAAAAAAATAAAAAGGTATAGTGTGTACTTTATATTAGTGGTATTGAAAGCTGAAGATGTGTAAAGTGAAAAATTTGCTGGTGTACTTAATCAAATTTAGGTAATTATTATCAAAAGAAACAAGTTAACTTATAATTTCTAACTGTTAATTATTTTATCGTGTTAATCATTTAGAGAATTTGGCTAATTTTATTAATTACTTAGAAAATCGAAAATATTATTTAATACTAGAAATAAAGATAAACTTCAGCGAGAAATATAGATAAACTTATCACCATTAACAATTTGGATACAGGTCTATTTAAATCACCAAAAACTTTTCGATAAAAGGCGAAAGGTTTCTGGTAATTTAATGAAAGTATTTTTTTTTCAAAATCACTTCTTAATTTCACTTTCACCGGGGTTACACAGGTGTACCAAAATTTAAGTTCAATTGGAAAACGGGTAGTGGACCAGACTTAACTTGCGAAAACCCTTACTAACAAAGCAAGTTAAATAAAAGGTTATAAAATACCCTGCATTTTGCACTATAGCACACTTTTTTGTGCACTCTAGCTTATTTTAAGCCCTATATCCCTATATTGTTGTAGAAAAGAAAATGTCACACATTGACACATCCACGAGTGAAAAGTTCCCACTCGAAACATTGACGATCAATCGTGCTAGCTTCCTAATTATATAAACATGAGAAACAATCAAGCAAGATGCTAATAACAAGTGAATACGACACCAACGAGCTAGAAGTGCCATCGCTAGACCAGTCGTTCTGGGAGTACTTCGACGCAGCCCCGACGAACAGCACCTGTTGCTCGGAGGCGGAGGCGCGGGACCAGCGCCCGGTGCTGGCGACGTACGGGGCGCTGCTGCTGGTGGGCGGCGTGGGGAATGTGGCCGTGCTGGTGGCGCTGGCCAGGCTGAGGAGGCGAAGGTCGAGAGTGGATCTGCTGATGACGCATCTAGCTATCGCGGACGTCTGTGTCACTTGCGGAGTCATTCCGCTGGAGGTAAGTCGTTCTACTACCTTTACTTATTTGTTCTATTACCTTTATATTTATTTATTTAGGCTTGCATTTGACCGCCATCTTGCTTGCCAGATGGTAAGCAACGATGCGGTCTACGATGGAGCATGCTTGCCTAGAAGAAACCGATCCCCTACCTTCACACATTTGTTCTACTACCTTTATACTGAGAAAAATGGCAATCAAAATTCCGATGAATTCACCTAAAGTACGGAGCATACTGACAATCACCAAAAAGTACGATGATCAGCATCAGTTTTTACGGTGACAACTATCATAATATATGGTGCTCACTGCTCACCCTAAAAACTGGTGCTAGTACTAGTTTTAACGGTTTTGGGTTTTTTTAACTGATGCTAATCATCGTACTTTTTGGTGATTGTCAGCATGCTCTGTACTTTAGGTGACACTTTTCTCAGTGTACATATTCTACACGTGCAGCCTGTGGGCTGACTACACTAAAAGGAGTTACAGTGACCTCCGCGTTCTCTACAACAATGCGTTCAGGACGTTGTTGGGGCTGCCCCGATTCTGCAGCGCTTCAGGCATGTTCGCGGACGCCCACACTGCCTGTTTTCACGCGACCATGAGGTCGCGGGCAGCGTCCTTGGTGCGCAGAGTGCGGGCCAGCTCGAACACCGTCCTGAGTATGATCGCGGATAGGTTTGACTGTGCTTTCATCCGGCATTGCTGCCATAGACACCTATCGGTGCCGATGCCGGAGCGAAAGTAGGTACTAGAAATAGCATTGTAGTAATGACATTTCCAATTGTATTCGTTTTATTATTATTATTTATGTTTGATTATTATTTTTTTTTTTTGACATGCATAATTTTCATTTATTATAATATAACATCGGCAACATGAATAATAATAATAATTTGACTTTGGATTAATCTTTAATTTGAGTTTTGTTTTTGATTATGGGTATATTTAACCTAAAATAAATAAATTTTGAATTTTTGAATTTGAATTTGATATTCGTTCTACTACCTTTACCTATTCGTCCTACTACCTTTAAATACCTTTTCCGAGGGGCTGAGTCGAGAACTCTTACCTTGAGCCAGAGCTAGATCGCTCTTGCTTTCGTCTCGCTCTGCTGACAGAGCCAACACGAGATTATCTCGGTCAGTCTCACTCTTATGATATTTCTGATGAGCAACTTTCTAATTTCTTGTGTAGTTACGAGTACTAGCCGGCAATCTAAGTCGTGTCTCGTTGCTGATCATATTTGGGCACGAGCTCGCATACCGATAGACCGACACACAGAGTTTTAATCACTTTTTCCAAACCTTTTTTATTGCCTATAAAAACTCCGTCAGTTATTCTCACCCTGTAAAATCTCAGCTCTCCATTGTTGTTTGAAAAGAGCTTTGCTTTCTATTTAATTTATGGCTTTTCTCTGGAGTGGGACGAGGCGGGAGAGGCTTTATTGCGATTATTGTTCTTCCCGACGACTTAACGCAACGACTTGATCCTGTAAACATTACACCAAACTCATTTGCAGTACAGTTTTGTAGACCAACCTAAATAAACAAAATTAAATTAACTCTTTTCCGATTACTGCACCTCCTTCTATACGTGCAGCCTGTGGACTAATTATACTCGGAAAACGTGCAGCGCCCTCCGTGTCCAGTTCAATAACGCGTTCAGGATTCTGGTGGGGCTCCCCCGCTACTGCAGTGTAATATTTGCGGAAGCACGCGTTGATTGCTTCTATGCTACGATGCTCAAAGGATGCGGATGGGATGCGAGTGTGGGGGAGCGCTAACAGCATAAGTATGTACATAGCTCACAGCTGTGAAATGCATGTTGTGCACAGGAACTAAGCCGTATGGGTGGTAAAAATTTGATTATTATTATTATTTCTTAATATGTTTTTTTTTAATTGACATAATTTGTAATCTGATTTAATATATGTGTAAATCACTGAATGTATTTTGTTGTCACTATGAATCTGAGACAATCGAAATAAACGAAATACTGATCATACTGAAAGCTGATTGGTCCGCTCAAGGTCGCAATATCGATACTGGCTTGCCATTGGTGGGTAGACCACCGAACAGGCACGTTTTGTGCCAATGTTTTGATGGAAAGCGGTCGCCGCGGACGAACGACGTGTCTATCGGGTAGGTAGTCGTCGCTTCCAACCCACATTCCACGGATCATGGTCATAACAATATTAACATCGGCAACATGTCGGCGGCGCTGCGGCGGCTCGTGCGCGTGGATAATCATTTATCTTTGATGTTTACGACAAAATGTCTTTATAAAAATAGCCAGACAATATCCTGCAGGAAAACTGTGGTCATGTTTAGAAGTCCGCGTTTCGATCGTTTTGTCAGTGAATATTAAACTTTCTTGGCTATTGTTTGTATCTTCTAAGTTTTAAAATGTTTTGCAACTCCGTCACTCTAAAGCTTTCTTAAGCTGAAAGTTTAATGAGCTTTGGATTCGGATACTTTGTTCATCGGTCGGCTCAATGTCGTATCAATTTCCGTCAGTCGTCGACGACTTTTTCGTTTGGTCTCGGATGTGAAATTCGGAATCTTTAGCACAATGACCTCATCGCTGAAAGACAATTCGGTGGAATTAATTCAAAGCAGAATATCTACCTACCTAGTAAGTCGAAAGACATTTCGACACAACTGTACAACGAAGTATATTGAGGCCAGTTAGAAAAATGCTTTTAACCTGTTAATGCTGTCCAATATGTATGAGTATACGTTCAATTTAGTATAATAAATAATATTGTTGGTTATAGTTTTAAAAAAGTAGCTTTTGTTTAGGTGAAGCTGAAGAGAAGCCCGCGTGAGTACCAAAAAAAAAGTAACCCATTTAAACTAAACTCATTTAAAGTAATGATAGTGATTAGTGAGGTTCGAAAAGAGTTCGGGGGGAGGAGGGGGGTGTAGTTAGATATCACTTGTATTTATTTTTTCGTTAAATCTGAATGTTTTAGAGATAATTTGTACATACAAAATACGCGTGATTTTAGCGGGAGGAGGGGCTAATTTATAACCTCACCAGCTCACCACGTATTACCAGGGGGGGGAGGGGAGATATGAAAAAGTTGCTAAACGTGATTAATGGATTACTCTTTACATAATAGTTTCCACCAAAGACACGTGTAACGCGTATGTATAATTATAGTGACAATGCGGGCTTTTCGACGTGTCATGTTTGTCACACAACACTCTCAGATCAAGCCAGAGAGGTTGATCTGAGACTACAATAGGCAATATGTTATAATAACTACTAGCTTCTGCTCGCGGCTTGCGTAGCCTGCAGTAAACAATATTATATTATAACATATAAAAAAAACTAAAAAATGGTATTACAAGCTTTCATCTAACTTGCTTCATATTTATGTAAATAAAGTATTCATTGGAGGATTTCGCATGTAGCAACCTACGTAGGTATTGACAAATTTATTATATCAACTCAACTGACGAAATAATGTTTTTGTACAATTTTAGAACCCTGCAATTTGTACGTATGTTAAAACTAACATTTCCATGTTGTTTATTTATTATAACGGACTTATACGTGTTACCTGGAACCAACATTTGGTGAACTAAATATTTGGTGAACTAAAACAGTGAGATAATGCCTTAAATGCATAGATTAATTAATTTATTGTAGTTTAATTAATTACGTTAGCCTGTGGCTAAGGGCAAGTGCTTTCGGTACTTGCTTTAATTGAATTTCCGGTTTATTAGCTACACGCTAGGGATCAATTAGGTATACAATGGCGACATTGTGTGACGTTCTACTTAATAACAAAACGTATAGATATGTAGGTATATCAATATATATAAAAGTGAAGGTCGTGACTGACTGACAGATCAACGCACAGCCTAAACCGCTTAAGCTACAAACTTCAAATTTGGACAAAAGTTTAATATCAAAAAGCGGACGCACACTAAGAAAGGAATTTGCCCAATTCAACCCCTAAGAGGGTGAAAAGGGGTGTTTAAGTTTGTATGAAAAAAATATTTTTCTTAATGCTACAATTATCAAACTTTGCGAATATACTAAAGTTAAAAAAATAATCGACTCTTATTTCATCATTTTTGAAAAATCAACCCCTAAAGGGGTGAAACCGAGCAAGGAAGTTTGTATGAAGATTTTTTTTTTAATGCTGTGATTATGAAACTTTGCAAATATACTGAACTAAAGAAAATAATAGACACTTATTTTTTTGTTTTTTGAAAATCAACCCCTAAAGGGGTGAAACGGAGTATTGAAGTTTGTATGGAGAATTTTTTTTTGCTGCTGTGATTCCGAAACTTGGCAAATATACTAAGCTAAAAAAAATAATTGACACTTATTTTTTTGTTTTTTGAAAATCAACCCCTAAAGGGGTTAAACGGAGTGTTGAAGTTTGCATGAAATTTCTTTTTTTCTAATACTACGATTATTCAACTTTGCAATTGTACTAAGCTAAAAAAAATATTAGATACCTGTTTCATTATTTTTTGAAAATCCACCCCTGAAAGGGTTAAACAGAGTGTTGAATCAACGCATCAACATTAACAGATCAACGCACAGCCTAAACCGCTTAAGCTACAAACGTCAAATTTGGACAAAAGTTTTATACCAAAAAGCGGACGCACACTAAGAAAGGAATTTGCCCAATTCAACCCCTAAAGGGGTGAAAAGGGGTGTTTAAGTTTGTATGAAAAAAATATTTTTCTTAATGCTACGATTATCAAACTTTGCGAATATACTAAAGTTTAAAAAATAATTGACACCTATTTCATCATTTTTGAAAAATTAACCCCTAAAGGGGTGAAACGGAGTATTGAAGTTTGTATGAAGAATTTTTTTTGATGCTGTGGTTACGAAACTTTGCCAATATACTAAGCTAAAAGAAATAATAGACATTTATTATTTTGGATTTTGAAAATCAACCCCCAAAGGGGTTAAATGGAGTGTTGAAGTTTGTATGAAATTATTTTTTTCCCTATGCTACGATTATTTAATTTTGCAGATGTACTAAGATAAAAAAATAATAGATTCCTGTTTCATTATTTTTGGACAATCAACCCTTAAAGGGGTGAAACGAGGTATTAAAGTTTGTATGGAAATATTTTTTTCTTAATGCTACTATTTAACTTTGCAAATTTACTAAGCTAAAAAAAATAATAGACACCTAAGTATATTTTTGTTTTTGAAAATCAACCCCTAAAGGGCTGAAATGGAGTATTGAAGTTTGTATACAAATATTTTTTTCCCAATGCTACGATTATTTAACTTTGCAAATTTACTAAGCTAAAAAAAATAATAGACACCTAAGTATATTTTTGTTTTTGAAAATCAACCCCTAAAGGGCTGAAATGGAGTATTGAAGTTTGTATACAAATATTTTTTTCCCAATGCTACGATTATTTAACTTTGCAAATGTTATAAAAATAATAGATACATGTTTCATTATTTTTGAAAAAACAACCCCTAAAGGGGTGAAATGGTGTAGTAAATATAGTACGGAGAGAGAATTGTAATGACTCACTGACAGACAACGCACAGCCTAAACCGCTGGCCGTAGAAATTTGAAATATGGAGGGTGTGTTTGTCTTGATGAGTAAACGTGTACCAATAAAGAATTTTTTGAAATTCTACCTCTAAAGGGGTGAAATAGGGTGTTAAAGTTAGGATGGAGAAGCATTGTTTTTGACGTCACGGTATTGAAACTTTACAAATATACGAAGCTTAACAAAATAACGAACACCTATTTCACCATTTTTGGAAAATCAACCCCTGTGGGGGTGAAATGGCGTGGTAAAGATAGTACGGTGAAAGAATTTGTTTTGATGCTAACTCAATGAAACTTTACAGATGTACTAAACTTAAGGCGGGTAAACAACATCAGGAAAAAATCCAAAACCTTCGAAAAGTCATATCCTCGAGGTGGAACTGCTAATTATCTCGAAAATTAAAAACATTTTTACCAAAGCGCCTGAGACTAAAAAGTCACCAAAATCTCGGACCTTTTTGGAGCCATTAAAAATAACATAGTCGCCTCAAAAACATGGCCGCCATACAAACTTTGAGGGTCTATATCTCCGAAACGGTTGAAGATGGGTGGGTGTTTGACTAGATGTCATAGGAGTTAGCAAGGGCTACTTGATGGTTGTGGCAAAAATCCAAATGATTCAAAATGGCCGCCATTATTTTTTCTACATGATTCGAGGGGGCTGATTTAGCATCTGTTTTGGCATCTGGGGGTTTTTGGGGGGTTTTTGGGCATCTGGGGGTCCCTGCTTCCATTGTATGACGCTTTTTACATGTTCTCAAAAAAGGAGGGTTAAATTAATTATCGGTTCCCGAGGTATAGTCCACGCGGGCGAAGCCGTGGGCGGAAGCTAGTCTATCTATATATATAAAAGTGAAGGTCGTGACTGACTGACACATGTACGCACAGCCTAAACCGCTTAAGCTACAAACGTGAAATTTGGACAAAAGTTTTATATCAAAAAGCGGACGCACACTAAGAAAGAAATTTGCCCAATTCAACCTTTAAGAGGGTGAAAAGGGGTGTTTAAGTTTGTATGAAAATTTTTTTTTTCTTTATGCTACGATTATCAAACTTTGCGAATATACTAAAGTTAAAAAAATAATTGACACCTATTTCAACATTTTTTAAAAATCAACCCCTAAAGGGGTGAAACGGAGCAATAAAGTTTGTATGAAGATTTTTTTTTTAATGCTGTGGTTATGAAACTTTGCAAATATACTAAGCTTAAGAAAATAATTGACACTTATTTTTTTGTTTTTTGAAAATCAACCCCTAAAGGGGTGAAACGGAGTATTGAAGTTTGTATGGAGATTTTTTTTTTGATACTGTGGCTACGAAACTTTGCAGATATAATAAGCTAAAAAAAATAATTGACACTTATTTTTTTGTTTTCTGAAAATCAACCCCTAAAGGGGTTAAACGGAGTGTTGAAGTTTGTATAAAATTATTTTTTTCCTAATACTTCGATTATTTAACTTTGCTATTGTAATAAGCTAAAAAAAATATTAGATACCTGTTTCATTATTTTTTGAAAATCAACCCCTAAAAGGGTTAAACACATAAAAGTGAATGTCGAGACTGACTGACAGATCAACGCACAGCCTAAACCGTTTAAGCTACAAACTTCAAATTTGGACAAAAGTTTTATACCAAAAAGCGGACGCACACTAAGAAAGGAATTTGCCCAATTCAACCCTTAAGAGGGTGAAAAAGGGTGTTTAAATTTGTATGAAAAATATTTTTTTCTTTATGCAACGATTATCAAACTTTGCGAATATACTAAAGTTAAAAAAATAATTGACACCTATTTCATCATTTTTGAAAAATTTACCCCTAAAGGGGTGAAACGGAGCAATAAAGTTTGTATGGAGAATTTTTTTTTGATACTGTGGCTACGAAACTTTGCAGATATACTAAGCTAAAAGAAATAATAGACACTTATTTTTTTGGTTCTTGAAAATCAACCCCCGAAGGGGTTAAATGGAGTGTTGAAGTTTGTATGAAAATATTTTTTCCCAATGCTACGATTATTTAATTTTGCAGATGTATACTAAGCTAAAAAAATAATAGATAATTATATGTTTCATTATTTTTCGACAATCAACCGTTAAAGGGGTGAAACGGGGTATTAAAGTTTGTATGGAAATATTTACTTCTTAATGCTACGATTATTTAACTTTGCAAATTTACGAAGCTAAAAAAAATAATAGATACCGGTTTCATTATTTTTGGAAAATCAACCCCCAAAGGGGTGAATTGGCGTGGTAAATATAGTACGGAGAGAAAATTGCAGTGACTCACTGACAGACACGTACAGCCTAAACCGCTGGTCGTAGAAATTTGAAACATGGAGGGTGTGTTTGTCTTGATGAGTAAACGTGTACCAAGAAAGGATTTTTTGAAATCCAACCTCTAAAGGGGTGAAATAGGGTGTTAAAGTTAGTATGAAAAAGCATTGTTTTTGACGCCACGGTATTGAAACTTTACAAATATTCGAAGCTTGAAAAAATAACGAACACCTATTGTACTATTTTTGGAAAATCAACCCCAGCGGGGGTGAAATGGCGTGGTAAAGATAGTACGGAGAAAGAATTTGTTTTGATGTTAACTCAATGAAACTTTACAGATGTAGGTACTAAACATAAGGCGGGGGGTAAATAACATCCGAAAAAAATTCAAAACCTTCGAAAAGTCACATCCTCGAGGTGGAACTGCTAATTATCTCGAAAACTAAAAACATTTTTACCAAAGCGCTGAGACTAAAAAGTCACCAAAACCTCGGGACCTTTTTGGAGCCATTAAAAATAACATAGTCGCCTCAAAAACATGGCCGCCATACAAACTTTGAGTCGGGTCTATATCTCCGAAACGGTTGAAGACGGGTGTGTGTTTGACTAAATGTCAGCTAGCATGTCAGTTAGCAAGGGCTACTTGATGATGGTGGCGAAAATCCAAATGATTCAAAATAGCGGCTATTTTTCAAAATGATTCGAGGGGGCTGACTTATTGCATCCGGGGGTTTTTGGGGTCCCTGCTTCCATTGTATAACGCTTTTTACATGCTCTCAAAAAAGAGGGTTAAATTAATTTCATCCAGGAAAAATTATCGGTTCCCGAGGTATAGTCCACGCGGGCGAAGCCGTGGGCGGAAGCTAGTAGCGGTATATAAGCGCATTGTAAGTGATAACATTGTATTCAATTGATTGATTGATATTGTACAATACGAGTAGATTTTTGGCACTGTTTCAATAACTTGTATTGTAATATTTATGCCAATTTAGTTTATAGGGTTATTCATAAAGGGTATGCTAAGCCGAAAAGGGCTCATAGTACTCATCATTATGAACAACTTTTACTATGGGACCAATCCAGAATTCGCGAAAAAAAAATCAGCTGTTCCATACATTTTGTCGAGTTGTTGTTGACATTTTTCTATGGAACAGCTGATTTTCTTTTCGCGAATTTTTGGTTGGTCCCATAGTAAAAGTTGTTCATAATGATGAGTAGTATGAGCCCCTTTTCGGCTTAGCATACCCTTTATGAATAACCCTGTATTTATATAGGATTTATGATCATGTGATGAAACTCCTCTCCGGGCTGGCAAACCATCGACTATACCGCTGTGTGCCAAGTAGTGGCAACACTTCGCACAGGCGGCGGCTTGCCATCAGGCTCACCGTCAGCTTGTTTGCTGCTCTTTCTCTATGTTATTATTTTATTTTATGGAATTTCTTGAGACATAAAACTCTGATACCAGACCTAGCTAGCGTTTTCTATCTATATTATGTATCATCTCCATCCTAAGGTTGCCTGGAAGAGATCGCTCTTAGCGATAAGGATAAATTCTTGTACCTCAAATTGATCTTAAAGTTGCCTAGAAGAGATAGCGTTGAGGCCGCCAGTTGTTGCACTAGTTTTAAGTTTTATCATCCTTTTGTTTGTAATTTCTGGTGTGAACAATTAAGAGTTTTTCTATCTACATATATATCTAGAAAGTCGGCCTGTACGAGCTGCTTACTATATCTACTTACTTATGAAACATAGGTATAAGTGTAGGTAAAGTAGAATCGATAATTACACGCTCTGCTCGATCGAATCAGACTCCAGTCGAAACACACCCTTAAAAAATAATTGGTTCACGCCTAGTCGCGCCTGGGGTTAAGGTTAGGTGTAACCCAATATCGATAGCTACTCGAAACGCTTTGCCTCGCCTGTGGCCACAGGTTCGACCGCAGGATTCGATTGCGTGGTTCGACCGCGTGGTTCGACCGCAGGGTTCGATTGCATGGTCCAACCGCGTGGTTTAGTAAGTTCGGTTCCACCGCGAGGTTCGATCCCCGCATCCCACGATTTCCTCAAATCTTGATACGTTTTGATCGTAACACAGATCTCGTAATGCGGTATCTGTAGAGGGTAATTTGAGGATACAATTGTTTATATCAGATAATTAAATTTCTAACGCCTCTTCGTTTGTGAGGAATTGAGGACCCACCCACTTTAGAATCAGACTGTAGCATCAAAAGCATAGCATGTAGCTGTCAAGAATAAGCAGCAAAGGCCGTACCGCGAACTTTTAGCGCGAGCTGTCTTTTGTCTCGCTTTATCTCTAGCTAACAGAGCGAGACGAAAGCCAGAGCGATACAGTTTATGTTTATGCTCACTTGGAGAATTCACAGTACGGCCCCTGGGACGTCATTTTCTTAACAGCTCGCATGAGTAGATATTTTGATATGAAACCATGGACTTTCGAACGAGATCCTATTGAGAATTCGTTTGAAAATCGAAAAACACTATGCGCTTTCGAAAATCGAGCCCCAGAAGCAAACAACGAAATTATCGTATTGGTTAATTTGAAATCACTGATTATGTAGTTCATTTACTTTATTTCGTTCAATTAAATGACCTGTAGAAACCTGTACCTGTAACGTTCAATGTCATTTATAGGCAATAATACAGGGTTATACAGAAAGGGTATGCTAAGCTGAAAAGGGGCTCATAGTACTCATCGTTATGAATAACTTTTACTATAGGACCAACCCGGAATTCGCGAAGAAAAATCAGCTGTTCCATGGAAAAATGTTAATGACACTCGACAAAATATATGAAGCAGCTGTTTTTTTTCTCGCGAACTCCGGGTTGGTCTCATAGTACAAGTTGTTCCTAATTATGAGTTCTAAGAGCCCTTTTCGGCTTAGCATACCCTTTCTGTAAAACCCCTGCATAAAATTACTTCAGTGTTTTGTAATGATTCAATGAGTGTCATACCCTGTCTCCTTGTCACGAAATATCACATTTCACTTTCTCTAAAACGTCCTTAAATAAACTTTCATGATTAATCTAAATTGACGAGTTTTGCATCCTAAAAAAGAAATTCCGACAAGTGGTTTGAAGCTCATAACCCTCAGACTTATGGTCCCGGCGTCTGGAAATAAATTACCACACTCTTGGCTCAGCCTAAAAGGTCAATTACTTTTACGACGCTCGAGAATACGATCTACCCACATTTTCATATTAACATTTGGTGAGCTCATCAATTTCTTCTTAGCCTCCGGTTAAAAACTATTCTGAATATACTCGTAAATGCCTAAAAACATGATATAAGGCTTATTAAAACAATTGAGTAAAGAAACAAAAAGATATTAGAATAAAAATAAACTTAACTTACCCAACTTTCGTTTGGCATCATGGGTTAGGTATTTGGAAAGGGCTCATAGTACCCATCATTATCAACAACTTTTACTACGGGACCAGCCCGAAACTCGAAAAAATATCAGCTGATCCATACATTTTGTCGAGTGCCATCGACATTTTTCTATGGAATAGCTGATTCTTTCCTCGCGAATTCCGGGTTGGTCCTCTAGTAAAAGTTGTTCATAGTGATGAGTTCTATAAGCCCTTTTCGGCTAGTTAGTTTGTTTGTAGACGACCTCACTTTTTTGACAGAAAGTAAAACGCTTTTAGCTTTTTTTTTATGTAATTGAGTGACGAGACGAGCAAATCGCTCGCCTGATGTTAAACGCGACAAATATAATATATTAAATGAATTCAACCGTGAAAATGCAAACCATGTCCGTGCCGTGGGTGAAGCAAAACATTTTTTTGATAACGCTGAAATTATAGGATAGATACTTGTAGATAGATAAACTCTTTATTATCACGCCTGAAATTACAGACAAAAGGATCTTAAAACTTAAAACTATAGTGCTACAACTGGCGGCCTCAACGCTATCTCTTCCAGGCAACTTTAAGATCAATTTGAGGTACAAGAACTTTCGTAATTTAAAACAATAAGTAAACAAATAAAGTAAACAGTTTTCACCAACTACTTATATTTTCTTTACTGTAAACCACTTCCTTTTATTGCTGAAGTTTGATCCTCGAACTTCGAAACTTAGCTTTATTTACTACCCACTTACGTCCGACGCCTCCCAGACTAAATAAATGTTTTCTAATAAATTATTACGTAGTAAAATGTTTTCACCACCTCATTACCCTCAAACGACCGAAACCACCTCAAACGATTCCCGAAACCTGAGTAACTCTTTAAAAGTGGTGACAAAATGGTAAAAGTTACTAAGGCCCTTGTCTCAAAGAAAAATAAATGTTAGAATAGGTATAGGTATCCATATTTACTATTAGCTACGCCCCGCTGTTTTACCCGCGCAGTTATGAAAAATAGCTGGTATCAATCCAGAATTCCAGAGTATTTATGTTAAGCTATCTTTATTCTAAATGTCATTTAATTTCCTCCGGCCATTTCAGCGTGAAGGAGTACACGTACAAACATACACTGAGAAAAATGGCCATCAAAATTCCGATGGAATCACCTAAAGTACGCAGCAAAACTGGTGCTACTCGTAGTACTCGGTATCTTCTAGGCAAGCGTGCCCCATCGTAGGCCGCATCGTTGCTTCCCAACAGGCAGGATGGCGGTCAAACGCAAGCCTATCTTTGAATAAAAAAAAAAAAAAAAAAGTATTCGTACTAGTTTTTAAGGTGACAACCATATATTATGATTATTTATGATAGTTGTCGCCGTACAAACTGGTGCGTGTTCAACCATTAGCTCTCCTACTGCTGGGATACAGGTCTACCCTCGAAGGGTGGTTAGGCCGTATTCCACCACGCTGGCCAAGTGCGGGTTGGTGAATTCACATACGCCATTGAATTTCTTCTCCGGACATATGCAGGTTTCCTCACGATGTTTTCCTTCACCGAAAAGCCAGTGGTATGTAAATTCGTACATAAGTCCCAAAGAGCTCATTGGTACGAGTCGGGGTTTGAACCCACCACCTCAAGAATGCGAAGCGGCTGTTCTCCCACTGAGCTACCACGGCTTTGTTCAAAAACTGGTGCTAAGTAGTAATTTTTCTCAGTATACAGACAAGCTTTCTAGCATTTAGACTCGTAATATTAGCGTTTACAAACATCATATATTTGCAGTAGCAATCGTGGTCGTTATACCGCACTAATAGTCGAGAGAGTTATTTTTATTGGCTTTTTGTAAAATACCAAGGGACCGTGCGGCGCGCGGCGGCATGTAAATACTCCACCAACAGTAACTCTAGATACTTCACTCGTATGTAGGAATATCTGCGCCCCGCGGTTTCACCCGCGTTTTCCCGGATAAAAAGTAGCCTATGTGTTAATCCAGACCATGAATCAGAATCAGAATCAGAACATTTATTTGCAGAACATAGTCGTACACAAAATACAGAATTGCATACATGGTGCTAGTATTATTAGTTTACAGTCTCATGCTCTTGCCACGTGTGGCGTACAAATATTAGTATGGTTAATAAATTAGATTTGATTAAAATCAATATATATAAAAGTGAAGGTCGTGACTGACTGACAGATCAACGCACAGCCTAAACCGCTTAAGCTACAAACGTGAAATTTGGACAAAAGTTTTATATCAAAAAGCGGACGCACACTAAGAAAGGAATTTGCCCAATTCAACCCTTAAGAGGGTGAAAAGGGGTGTTTAAGTTTGTATGAAAAATTTTTTTTTCTTTATGCTACGATTATCAAACTTTGCGAATATACTAAAGTTAAAAAAATAATTGACACCTATTTCAACATTTTTTAAAAATCAACCCCTAAAGGGGTGAAACGGAGCAATAAAGTTTGTATGAAGATTTTTTTTTTAATGCTGTGGTTATGAAACTTTGCAAATATACTAAGCTTAAGAAAATAATTGACACTTATTTTTTTGTTTTTTGAAAATCAACCCCTAAAGGGGTGAAACGGAGTATTGAAGTTTGTATGGAGATTTTTTTTTTGATACTGTGGCTACGAAACTTTGCAGATATACTAAGCTAAAAAAAATAATTGACACTTATTTTTTTGTTTTCTGAAAATCAACCCCTAAAGGGGTTAAACGGAGTGTTGAAGTTTATGTAAAAATATTTTTTTCTTAAAACTACGGTTATTTGACTATGCAATTGTACTAAGCTAAAGAAAATAATAGATACCGGTTTCATTATTTTTTGAAAATCAACCCCTAAAAGGGTTAAACAGAGTGTTGAATCAACGCATCAACATCAACAGATCAACGCACAGCCTAAACCGCTAAAGCTACAAACGTCAAATTTGGACAAAAGTTTTATACCAAAAAGCGGACGCACATTAAGAAAGGAATTTGCCCAATTCAACCCCTGTAGGGGTGAAAAGGGGTGTTTAAGTTTGTATGAAAAAAATATTTTTCTTAATGTTACGATTATCAAACTTTGCGAATATACTAACGTTAAAAAAATAATTGACACCTATTTCACCATTTTTGAAAAATCAACCCTTAAAGGGGTGAAACGGAGTAATGAAGTTTGTATGAAGATTTTTTTTTTGATGCTGTGGTTACGAAACTTTGCCAATATACTAAGCTGAAAGAAATTAATAGACTTCTATTTTTTTGGTTTTTGAAAATCAACCCCCGAAGAGGTTAAATGTGGTGTTGAAGTTTGTATGAAAATATTTTTTCCCAATGCTACGACTATTTAATTTTGCAGATGTACTAAGCTAAAAAAATAATAGATACCTGATTCATTATTTTTTGGCAATCAACCCTTAAAGGGGTGAAACAGGGTATTAATGTTTCTATGGAAGTATTTTTTTCTTAATACTACGATTATTTAACTTTGCATTTTTACTAAGCTAAAGAAAATAATAGACACCTATATTTTTGTTTTTGAAAATCAACCCCTAAAGGGCTGAAATGGCGTGGTAAATATAGTGCGGAGAGAGAATTGTAATGACTCACTGACAGACAACGCACAGCCTAAACAGCTGGTCGTAGAAATTTGAAATATGGAGGGTGTGTTTGTCTTGAGGTCTTGACGAGTAAACGTGTACCAAGAAAGGATTTTTTGAAATTCAACCTCTTAAGGGGTGAAATAGGGTGCTAAAGTTAGTATGGTGAAGCATTGTTTTTTGACGCCACGGTATTGAACCGTTACAAATATAAGAAGCTTAAGAAATAACGAACACGTATTTCACCATTTTTGGAAAATCAACCCCTGTGGGGGTGTTAGCAAGGGCTACTTGATGGTGGTGGCGAAAATCCAAATGATTCAAAATGGCCGCCATTTTTCTAAATGATTCGAGGGGGCTGATTTATTTCACCCGGGATTGATTTATTTTTTGGGGTCCCTGCTTCAATTTTATGACGCTTTTTACATGCTCTCAAAAAAGGAGGGTTAAATTAATTTCATCCCGGAAAAATTTTCGTTTCCCGAGGTATAGTCCACGCGGGCGAAGCCGTGGGCGGAAGCTAGTTAAGTAATAAAAATGTCAAAGTCAAAGTCTAGTAAAAAAATAATTAGTCATTAATTCTAGGGTTACAGTCAATAATTATTACATTTTTAATAAGTATGTCAATTGGTCAATCATTGTTACATGTCATACAACTTTTTATCTATGAGAAATTCCGAAACTTCGTAATAACATTTTTGTGCTAATATTCTTTTTAATTTATTTTTAAACATTCCAATATTTAAATCTCTAACATCTTTAGGAATTTTAGAAAATATTATGGGAGCCATACAAAATACGCTTTTGATGAACAACCTTCGTTGCCGTGTACAACCCGGTCACAATATCTGTGCACCTCGCTGGAATGCGTATAGCCTTATATAGTCGCACTGTCGCACCGGGGAGTGCGCGGAGAGGTGACAGGGGAAGCGGGAGAGGCTCCCGCTTCCCCTGTCACCGGTGACACCTGTCACGGTGCGACAGTGCGACTATATAAGGCTATACGCATTCCAGCGAGGTGCACAGATATTGTGACCGAGTATAAATCCGTTCAACCGTTTTTGCGTGAAAGAGGAACAAACATACATTCTTACAAATTGTCGCTTTTATAATATTAGTAGCATTTACCCAATTATGCCATTGTGAGGTGAGTATCTACCAATTATGGCTCACAAACTGCCCGCCAATCTACAAGAATCGTATTTCTCACTGAAATAAAACTGCTGTTTCAGGACAGTGCTCTATCTCCGTCAATATTTTCGCAAGCCCGTTGAGCTCCACAACGGCTCAACACGCATATTTTATTTACACATACAAACTTTCGCAATTAAAATATCAGTGTGATTGGTGTTTGACTGTGTACAGAATTTATCTCTACATATGTTTATTACATAGGCCTTATTCTGTATTACTTTCCTTCTAATGAAATAGTTGAACTGCTTTGATGCAAGCCACAACTCGAAATGAATTTACTTTACCTATGTAAAGGTACATTTGTATATATATGTATGTATGTACCTACGAGTATATACCTCTAGGTACGTATATAACTAGATTCATTTATAAAACGTTAGATATTCTATCAAGCAAAGCAAATAGTTCTTATTTTCTAGACTGGAAACCTTTTGAGAGCAGAGTCAAGATAATATTATTACTTATGCTAAATAAAATGAGTTTGTTTGATTTATATGAGCAAGTAAGTTAATAATAATTTGTTTGTAAAAACAGTATTCAAATTGGTTTCGTATTATAGGCGCGGCGTCCAACCTAATTACTTTTGAGAAAACCTACTTCATCCCAATTACGTGAAATGTCTAAAATGTAGCTCAAAATTTGGTGAATTTTAACAAAATTTTAATAAAATGAATTTTAAAAAAAATTTTAGACCACGGTTATTTACCTCCAAATAATGATAATATTTTTCGTTTACATATCTAATTTCTTTTTAATCATACTTGTAACTTTAATCATTCCACCTTGGCTTTCTCTGAATCAAAATAAAGTTAAGAAGTTAGAAAATCTAACTTCACTCAACTTAACTTAACTTGTTTGTAGAACAATGTTATTGTTTCTAATCCACACACAAACATTCGAATCTTTATAGTTTTACTTTAATTAATTAATCCTAGTTATACTAATGTAAAAGTTAATCAAATTATCTACACATTCGTAATAAACGCCTGTTCCTGTATGTACAAAATAGCCGTGAAACCGACTGTTCATTGTTCGACAATGTATTAACTGAAGATGTAAATCGTTGATGTACTCGATATACAGTCAAGTTCTGCGAACAGAAACATTTTGCAATAATCGCAATCTTCTATCACGACATTTTCGACCGATTTTGATCACATTCGAAATTCTTGTTTAGGATTGAGTACTAAGGGTTCAAAATTGTGTTTCTGCCACGTATCATTAGAATCAGCCGGTAAATGACGCCGCAACAAATTTCCCTCTTTTTACGGGAAATACTTCCCACCCCAACCAAAAATAACGAAACAGCAACATCCAATTAAGGAATTGATATTTTTTTTCGCACTCTAGCTACACTTGGATAAATCCTGTGTCGGGGATGCCATGGAAATGGAACACACACAAAGACAAGGACAACTAACACCCAGACCCAGAACAGATATTTAAATTCATCATTCAAACATCTGCCCGGCCGGGAATCGAACCCGGGACCTCTGGTTTATAAGGAGGATACACTACCGCTGAGCCAAACAGGCCGACAAAATTGTCCGAAGTTCGGATAAGCTGATTATGCGAGGGCAACTTATCGCTCTGAGCGCAGAAATACATTTTTCGAGACTAGTTAAAACGAAAGTTCGGGGGCGCTCCCGTCGCACGCCTTGAGCGCTACATTGGAAAAATGTATGAAATTTTGCAAGGTTTTAAGGAAAGGGTATGCTAAGCCGAAAAGGGCTCATAGTACTCATCATTATGAACAACTTTTACTACCAGAATACGCGAAAAAAAACAGCTGTTCCATAGAAAAATGTCAGTGAAAATCGGCGAAATGGATCATAATGATGTTATGATGAGCATTTTTCCGCTTAGCATACCTAGCTTTCCTTACAACCCTGTACATTTATAACAGAAATACTATGCGCCTATCGAGCGCCCCACGCGCTGTGCCTTACAAATTATACTTAGATGGATAAATTTAGATAGAATAGATTAGATTTTATCACGTAGGTATTACTAGGTATTATCGCTGCATCATAGTTCTATTGTTTTAGTATCATATGAGGTAATCTTTCTTGCATTGAAAACTTAGTCTATGAAATGCCATACAACAAATAAAAACCTGATTGGTGAAGTTATTAAACTTCTTGCCTACATACAGGATTATACCGAAAAGGTATTCCAAGCCGAAAAGGGTTTATAATAGGTCGGGTAAAAAGTTCCTTCGCATTTTTTGAGAAAATTCAAAACATTTTTTTTAAATAGTTTATTTACATTTAACTAAAGTATGTAGGTACCATTTTGTTCGATAACTTTTTGCCATCTTGTAGGTAGGGACATGATCTCATTGCTATAGAAATTTTGGGACTTCTGATCAAAATACCGCGACAAGTGGTTTTGGCAGTCCTCTCGTGATGTTAACCTGACACTACCTAAAGAATTCTGAAGACACCGAAACAGGTGGAAATCTGAAGGTGCAAGGTCAGGACTATACGGCGGATGCATTAACACCTCCCAGCTAAACTCTCTTAATTTTTGCTGAGTGGCTAAAGATGTGTGAGGTCTAGCGTTATCATGATGAAAATCCACACCCCTTCTGTTGATTAATTCCGGCCGGTTTCTCTCAACTTCTTGCTTTAATCTCATCAGTTGTTCGCAGTAGAGTTCAGAATCGATGGTCCTGTCTGGTGGTAACAGCTCATAATGAATAATGCCCTTCCAATCCCACAACACACAGCATCACCTTGTTGCGAGCTAACCCGGGTTTCACCACAGTCTGTGAAGCCTAACCGGCCTTTGACCACGACCTTTTTCGCACGTTCTTGTCGTACGTGATCCACTTTTCACACCAGTTATCAGCTTCTTCAAAAATGGTTCGGTTTCATTACTTCGTAATAAAGAATCACAAATGAGTACACGGTTCATTAGGTTTCTTTCAGTGGGCTGAAGTGGGCTCGTGAGATACCCAAATATCGATCTTTTTTGTGTACCCAGTTTTGTTCAACTGCGCCAAAACTGTTTTGTGGTCAATTCCCAGTTCTTCAGCTACGTCGTAACTACTGATATGCCGATCTTGCTCCACTTTTTCAAAAATGGCATCCATTTTATCCGTAATAGGGCGACCAGAGCGACGTGCATATTTGAACATCAAAATTTCCGGATTGAAAACGCTTAATCCAAATTTGTGCAACTCTCACAGACACTGCACTAGGTCCATAAACATCGCAAATTTTTTTCGCGGCTTGCGTTGCATTTTTACCTTTTTTGTAGTAAAATTTTAAAATGTATCGAATTTCTTCATCAGATTCATCTTGACAGTACGAAAAAAAAATGAAAATCACACATTTTCCTAATTTGAATTTGGAATTATGTTCTTTAAAATTTAAACTTTCAATGATACCAAAACCAGCCCGATACAAATAGTATAGCCAAAGAAATATCTTTAGATATTTTATTACAAGTTCATACGAGTACATACTATAATGCGAAAAGACTTTTTACCCGACCTAATAGTACTCATCAATAATAATATGAACAACTTTTACTATGGGACCAACCCGAAATCCCCGAGCTCTTTTCGGCATAGCATACCCTTTCTGTATAACCCTGTATAGCCCCCTGGGGCGAGTGCAGTGGAAATTCCGATTTGATTAAAAAGCTTTGAATAGTTCAGCGTTGCCGTCGAGTTTATCTGACCACTCCCATTCAGTTAGTTTCCGGAACTTTGTTATTTGTTATGGATGTTTTCCAACGGCTGATTCTAGAGCAGTCGACAATACTTTTGTCCCTGTCACTCTCGTGTCGGTTCAAATATGACACGGAGATCAGAGATGATAAATCTTTACCTGAAAATAACCTCTTCGGTCTCCGGGGTTCAGGTCACGACATCATTAGGGGCTGTTATTTTCTTGTGTACGATGGTTTTAGATCTAAGGGTTTTCTTACATGAAAGACGCCTTTATACAAGGTTAATGACCGTCACCTAGCAACCTCTCTCGGGCCGCTTCCCTATATTATCTCTAGCCAATTGATTTTTTTTTTATGTAATTGAGTGACGAGACGAGCAAATCGCTCGCCTGATGTTAAACGTCACGTTTGCCCATAACAGGTCTGCGCCACCCAGAATTTTGAATTCGCAGAATTCAAGACCCTGCGCGGCACAGCACTGCGCTCGTCACCCTGAGATATAAGTTGTTTGATCTCCCATTTGCCCTGTAATTTCACTGGAAACAATGCCCTTCCAACCGGAACACAGTAATGTTTGCACATTACCTACTGCTTGGCGGTGGAATAACTGGCAAAGGTGTGATACTTCCCCAGGCGGGCTCTGCAAAAGAGTCCTACCACTACAAAAATAAATTGACATACCTAGTTATAGTTATAATTTTAGTATATATTTAGTAATGGTTAATATTTCGTGCTTGAGCTGCTCATCTACATAGCATAATGCTATGTGGATGGGCAGTCTCATGACAATTTTGCCTTTGTACAATTTATGTGGTTTTGCTGTACACACTGCCTTGGATTACAATCCAGCTCAGGATTTATAAATGTGTGTATTGTATTGTTATATTGATCGTAATGTGTCCAATAAATAAATTGTTTGTCTAGTTATTATGAACGTTTTACAACTTACCTATTACAAAAATTGTTCATAATCTTGTATCGAATCTTTTCATCGCCTTCTCTTGTATCGTATGTACGTCGTCTACCCGTTAGACGATGGACATACGGCTTTAGACACTAACCGAAACTGTTTAAGTATTAATATAAAATTAAAATTTGTAAGGAAGTTTTGTATCAGTGGTTCTTAGACATATTTTATCAAAATTCTTGAGGTGGCGGTTCAAACCCTGACTCGACCCAATAAGTTATTTGGGACTTATGTACGATTTACTTACTTACTTCACTATCTTTTCGGTGAAGGAAAAACTCGTGAGGAAACCTGCACACGTCCGGAGAAGAAATTCAATGGCGTATGTGAATCCATCAATCCGAACTTGGCCAGCTTGGTGGACTACGGCCTAATCACCCTTCGAGGGTAGACCTGTATCCCAGCAGTGGGAGGATTAAAGGTTGAATATGATGATGATGTGTTGTTCTCGTTGCAGATCGGCTGGAAGTACACGAACGAGTGGCTCGCCGGGAACGCGCTCTGCAAGCTGCTGCAGGTGATGCGCGCCTTCGGTCTCTACCTCTCGTCCAACGTGCTCGTCTGTATCTCACTCGACAGGTAACTCACTTACTTTACTTTTCTATGATGAAATAATATTTTATGTATTTGATTTAAAATAGCTTAGTAACAGATAACATAAATAGGCATAAAAAAAATAATAAAAATATGAATAAAAAACAGAGCTTAGGTCACTATCCGCGGGTAGGGTACCCAAAAGCCTGGCGACGTTACCTCGTTCAATTGCAATACTAGACTAATTCTCTGGCCGAGGAAAGCACCAGCCCTTTGGTTGTTTGATCTTCCTATCAGTCGCTTAGACAGGTCATTGAAGAGCGACCATGCGCTTGGACCCCAAGGACCTAACGTAAGAAAATATCAATTAAGAAACATGGAAGCTGTTTTTTTTACGATTCCCAAGTTGGTCCTATAGTGGTAGTGAGACCTCTTTTGCAGAGCTCGCCTGGGGAAGTACCACGCCTTTGCCAGTTATTCCACCCCCAAGCAGTAGTGTTCAAACATTACTGTGTTCCGGTTAAAAGGGCATTGTTCCAGTGAAATTTCAGGGAAAATAGGAGATTAAACATCTTATATCTCGAGATGACTTGAGATGACGAGCGCAGTGTTGTGCCGCGCAGAGTCTTGAATTCTAATGAGCTAACATTCTGGGTGGCGCAGACCTGTTTAAATGTGACGTTTAACATCAGGCGAGTGATTTGCTCGTCTTGTCACTCAATATCATTAAAATTGAAATAGAGTGCTCTTTCAACTACTACGGCCTAATTTCTTCAAGAAAACAAAACTTAGAAAGCCATCTTACGTGGTAGACTAATTTACGCGATGCCCTTGTAAAATCATTATTTATGTAACCTGAACCTATTTAACCTGCAAATTGAAAATGTACCTGCTGCCGGCTGCACACTCTCGCCGAGACCGTCGGTACACTATCTCGCGATTTGCTTACGACCCAGCTAATAATCGCAAAGCTTTGCTTGCTTTGATTAACAGCTTGGCAAACTCAGAGATTAAATTAGCTCCCGTAATCGCGCGGTAAACGACCGAGCGTTTAATTTTGATCGGATCACAGCGACAGTGTACAGCCCGGACAAGATGTCTGAAGACTAGCGTAGGTGTACCTTCTATAATTACAATTAACAAGTAAGTTAAAAATCAACATTTCCAAGAGTTCTACAAGAACAAACAACCGCGACCTTCACTTTAACTTTTAACATTTAGCCAAACCACTAATGAAATGTCGCTCACGCCTGCGACGTGATTAAATCAACAAATGATCAACATTAAATTCTACTTAATCTGGGTTTAACTTATAACAACGACAGAATTGCGTCAGCAATTATGCAACAATATACGACCGACGTCAAAATAATTATTTTTACAAAAAACAAAAACAAAAACCGACTTCAAAAGACCGACTATTGAGTCATTCATCTATTTGTCGCGCACGTACTTAATGCAAATTTAAGACTTATATGGTTTTCTCATGGATACCATTATCAGAACTGGACTAAATTGAAATGGGACCAAATGGGAAGCGTCAGCTTTCTAATAAAAAAAGAATCATCAAAATCGATTCACCCAGTCAAAAGTTATGAGGTAAAACATAAAAAAAAACATACAGTCGAATTGATAACCTCCTCCTTTTTTGAAGTCGGTTAAAAATAGATGAAAATTCAATATTTAAAAATTTCTGCTGCGTGCTCATTTGATTTTTTTCACTTAACTTTTCGTTTTTAAAAGCTTTTATTTAACTTGCAATGTATGTATGTATTGTTAGATGCTTTCTTGCTCCAACATTATTGTAGATAGTAGTGAATTAAACATTGTTTTTACTTTAACTCGTATTGATTTACTTTAGGTCAGGTACCGATTAATTATTAACAATGTTATCGCAAAGGAGGCACGCCATCTTCCTTGATCGCGCGGGAATCGTCCCTCACGCTCGCTCGTCTCGCTCGCCTCAAGCGGCGTAGTGTTGTACCGGCGCCGTAGTGCTGTGCCGTAGCGAACCATTAATCGACTCTAGGGAGAATCGCCTAATAGTATGTACGAGTATGTAAGTATGTTTGTTCGGGTGGAATCTTTGAACTCAGTGTTGAAGTAGATATCTTCAACCGATTCAGCTGAAATTTTGTATAAGTAGGTACACGTTAAGTTTGGATGACAATGCACGATATCGTATGACTGTGACATCATTCTAAATCCAATATGGCGGACCATCCAAGATGGCGGAATAGATATTTTTAATGCATTTCTATAATATGGATATCAAATGAAAGGGCTAGTTGAGAGTAACTCGAAAAATAATGCGGCGTCATTCTAAATCCAATAATCGAATATGGCGGATCATCCAAGATAGAGGAATAGTTATTTTTAATGCACTTCTGCAATATGGGTATCAAATGAAAGAGCTCATTGAGAGTAATTTGAAAAGTAAGCTTCATACTGAAATAAGTGGCGCATTCTCCCAAACACCCAAATCAAGGTGAGGCCGACAAGCTTTTATGATCATATAAATTGTATATAATGAATAATGAGGTTATAAGTTGATGGATAAAATTTTTAAGGGAAAATTTATTTTCTTCTTTTTAGTGCGTTTAAATAAAAGCTTGTTCTAAAGTTTTTTTGCTTTTAATTTTAATAATCAAATTCCAGTCAACCTTAGTGGCCATTAGATATTACTTTCAGGCTTTATTGATGAGAGATAGAATGAATTTGTCCAGCTCAGGAGCCTAATTCTTGCGTTACCTCAGCCACTGTCGTTCTCACTACAAACTTAAATGACATCAGTGAGAGTGATGAAGATAATCTCGAGCGCTCAAGAATAGGGTCCTCGTTGAGGCTGGCTGGTATTGGAAGGATATTATTTGATCAGTCTGATCCCTCGTTCATTTTACAATATCTTCGGAACGAGGTTACCAAACTCATTTTGGAAATGGCTCATACTCTTATGTCGGAGGTAGGGCCCACCGTGGCTACTGAGTAAACCTAAACGTAAACATAATTAGCAATAATATGCATGTATATCTGAACTCCGTATTTTTTGGTGAAAACCATGACCTATTACAAAATTACAAAACTTAAATTTAAATAAATGAAAGTATAGGTAAGATAAAAAACGAGCTTAAAGCACTTTTAATTGAATTTGTTAAACTTAATTTAATTTATTAGCGACAAAGTCAGATCAAATCAATTTTTTTATTATCTGCAAAGGGATCCACAATTCAAATCAAATTACATTAAATTTGAAGAGGACTCTCTACTGCGCTCTACCGACCCTCGCTAACAAGGTAACAGAATGGTGGTACTACTCCGAAAAAAGGTAATTTAAAAAAGGTTTTGTTCTATGGTTTTTCTGATGTGTAATTAATTCTACTTAGTCATAGCTTTTTCTAGTAATTGGTGTGCAATAAAGCTTTTTGTTCTATTCTACAATGAACTCCGTTAGACTTAATAGCACCGTTGCATACTACCACACTGAGAAAAATTTGACCTAAAGTGCGGAGCATACTGATAATCACCAAAAAGTACGATGAAGCACTAATTTTTACGGTGACAACTATCATAATAATTATATGGTTGTCATCGTAAAAACTAGTACTAGCATCAGTTTTTAGGGTGAGAACTAGTGAATGCTCCCGGGAAATACCGGTACTGGAATTCCCGGTATTTCCCGGGAAATTGACTTTTGACGCAGTACCGGTACTGAGTTTTTTTTCCCGGGAAATTCGGGAAATTTCGGTACTGTCGATACTCTTACTATAACTTAAAAAAATTAAGCCAATATTAAGTTCATTGCTGAAAATTCATTGCTAAAATATCGCCATCAGACCGAAACCCATATTGCCACTCACTAAGAAGGTCATTAGCCGAAGACATGACATGTGTTGAAGACATGTTCTATAATCTTCCAGAGTGATTTGACATGACCGAGTATGCCGGTAGTAAGCACGGTAGGCACGATTTTTTTTTGGCACAAGTTGCACTTTAAGATGTCTCCACGACTTTGGCGCCTTACCGTTCTCGAGAAAGAGACAAAAGAGGCATTTCGACTCAGGAGATAACTCCAAGGCATGAATATGCCGATGATCTATGGCCGAAATATCATCTGGGCTATGTTCACATCATGATTTTGTAGCATTTTAAAATTCTGAAATGCAATTGTATTCTTAAATCAACAAAATCAAAATCAATATTTTTGGATAAGAATTAGTGATATTAACACAATTGAAAATGATTTTTGATTAAAATAAATTAGCAAATAGTATGAACGTTATTACATTACGTTACGTTACTTCATTTTAATTAAAATTCAGTAAAAAAAATATTTTCAAATTTCCCGGGAATTCCCGGGAAATCAAATTCTCTCCACAGTACCGGTACTGCAATCCCTAGTGAGAACCAAATACTTACCTCTATTATGATAGTTGTCACCGTAAAAATTGGTGCTTATCATCATACTTTTTGGTAGATTATCACTATGCTCCGTACTTTAGGTGAATTCATTGGAATTTTGATAGCCATTTTTCTCAATGCATGTGGAACGCAGACCTAGATCCTATACGATTTTTGAAAATATTATTCGTACAAAACGCTTTCATTCGATAAATACGTAATTCTCGTTTTGTTCCTAAATGTCCCAGCACTATTTTAATAGGCTTTTAAAGTAGGTATGTGACGAGTTTGACAGTCATTGTTTGATTTTTCTGCTGTTGTCTGTACCTAGACATAAGATATAGTCAGCCTTAGATCCAAGTGCAGCCAAAAAAACTACCCTACTGCCCGTGTACGTATACTTCAAGCACATATTGGCGCATAAAAACTACCCTTATTGTTACTTATTTTTCTTGTCCACATTCTCTGAGCAACTGACGTAAGTATTGACGATTGATTCGGGTAGTTTTTACGCGTCAAATATGTGCTTGAAGTATACGTACACGGGAAGTAGGGTAGTTTTTTGGCTTCACTTGGTTCTATGGCGGGTCTATATCTGCATTTCTACTTGATCTGAGCCTCCGACGCAAAAAGGGGGGCGTTTAACATATCTGTCTCTGGCTGTGGAATAGTTTAATTTAAGCTATCACACAGCTCATCCGATTATAACAATAATTTTTTGTCTGAAAGGTAAATTACGGCTTATTCGAGAGTGAATGGAGATATAAAATGGTTCAATGATTATCGGCTCTTTTCAAGTCTCCCGACTTGTTACTTGTCTATATTTTAGCTCTGCAAGTGTGACCGCCATGCACACGATACACACTAAGGTCGTACAGTACCTACGTGTGACGTCTGACACATTATCCACTAGCCTAAAGCCTCCAGTTTGACTGCACCCTTAACTACTCGTGCTAAGGGGTCATCCATAAATTATGTTACACGTAAAAGGGGAGTGAGGGGGTTGACAAAGTGTGCCATTGTGTAACAAGGGGTGAGAGAAGTCTTAAGATCTGTGATCTTTTGTGTTCAAAATGTAATAATTAAGTATTTAATTGGTTATTTTTTTTTTTTTAGTCTTGAATAAGTCTACCTTTGACCACCAACACGCCTGTTGGTGTTGGTAAGCGACGAAGTGGCAGAAGATAAAGCACGCAGACTTAGAAGAAACCTATTCACTCCGACCTTGAAAACCTCAGGATTATATCTCTCAGGACACAAGGAAGCCAATAGTCTGTTCCATTCCCTGACCGCACGAATCAGAAACGTAGATTCAAAATCATGAAGATTTAATAATTTCTAGATGTAAAATTGCAAAAAATAGGTGACGTCACAGACTTTTACAAATGTGACCACTGACCAACTTTGACAAGGGGGAAAGGGGGAAAACATGGAATTCGTGTGACGTAATTTATGTATGCCCCTAAGTAGTAGTCCCTGTCTATATTCGTCAACGTCTCGTCTAATGAAGTGAAATGGTGGTAAACGTATTTTATTTGAGGATAAAAGGTTCAGTCTTCCTGGAAGGTGGGGACAAGGTGGCGAAATCAGGGCAGAGTTACGAGGAAGGACTGATTTGTGGTCGGATAGCATTGCTGTTTGAATACAGGGTATAGAAAATAATTGAATACAGGGTTATTAGGAAAAGGTATGCTAAACCAAAAAACGCCAATGATACTGATCATTATGAACAACTTTTACTACGGGACACGGAATTCGCAAAAAATATCAGCTGTTCCTTACATGTTGTCGAGTGCCATTGACATTTTTCTGTGAAACAGCTGATTTGTTTGTTTTGCGAATAGCGAGCTATATACTATATAGCTTTATTGCTCATCACATAAATTACAAGAAAAAAACTAAGACTATAAATAACTCCAACGCACTAGCGGCAGACCTAGGAAGCGACGGCGCGGCGCGCGGCGGGACGACCTCGACAAGCATCGGAAGGACTGGACTGGTCAATTATAGATCAGAACAGAGACCAATGGAAAGAGAGTAGACCCTTTACCTTTGCCCAACATTGGGACAAATCAGGCTCATAATAATAAGTAAAAACTTATACTTAATAGTCAAAGTTGCCAGCCCGTACGAAAGTTATGGAGGCGAAAGATAATTGTCTTGGATTTCTAAATAATGATACTTTAAATTTACTTTAAAACCTTAATTTACTGAGCTAAAAGGTACCAGTTAATTATAGGTTAATTAAGTATTATTTTACTAACATAAATCTAGGTACTTTTGAGTTAATATTCCGGGTTTTGAAGGATAATAGATAGCTAGCTTCCAAAATAAACGGAGAGTCGTCCGGGATATAGTACAAAAATAGACATTTAGGGATTGGCTTTTGGTAATGTTTTCTGGGCAATTAGGAACTACTTATACAGGGTTATTCATAAAGGGTATGCTAAGCCGAAAAGGGCTCATAGTTCTCATCATTATGAACAACTTTTACTATGAGACCAACCCAGAATTCACGAAAAAAAAATCAGCTGTTCCATACATTTAGTCGAGTGTCATTGACATTTTTCTATGGTAGAACTGATTCTTTTGTCGCGAATTTCGGGTTGGTCCCATAGTAAAAGTTGTTCAAAATGATGAATACTATGGGCCCTTTTCGGCTTAGCATACCCTTTATGAATAACCTTAACCTTGTATAATCTTGGTGATACAAATCTATTAATAGACTACAACTTATACTTAATGGACCTTCGTTATAAAGCTGCTTTAATGCTCTGACAACTTCTCACTAATTACGTGAAACGCCACGTGCAAAAACAAGTTAATTATTAATTAATTGATAAAAATGTTATGCGGTGATTAAGTTTCAGTAAGCTTTATATATATAATATATTCTTTAATACGTACTAACAGTATAAGTCAAATAGGTATAAATAAACTTGTACAAGTTTTAACATCAAAAAATAAAGTAGAAAATCTACCACTTCTACACTAATAAAGACTTAATAAAGAGGAAAACTTTGTATTTAGAATATAAAGAATAAAGTTAATGAATAAACTCAAAAACTATGTACTGAACTGATTTTAAAAATTCTTTCACCAATATTAAGTTCCATTATTAGCGAGTAATATAGACTATATCGGGTTATTCATAAAGGGTATGCTAAGCCGAAAAGAGCTCATAGTACTCATCATTATGAACAATTTTTACTATGGGAACAACCCGAAATTCGCGAAAAAAAATCGACTGTTCCATACAAAAATGTCAACGACACTCGACAAAATGTATGAAACAGCTGATTTTATTTTTCGCGAATTTCTGGTGGTCTCATAGTAAAATTTGTTCATAATGATTAGTACTATGAGCCCTTTTCGGCTTAGCATACCCTTTATGAATAACCCTGTATTTTATACCCGTGCAAAGCTGGCAGGTCGTAAATTATAAAATTAAATTTGGTTTTTACATTCAATTGCATGAATTCTTTATCTACGAGTATATCATAAAAAGCCTGGTTTTGTACTTTGAATTTGTCTCATAACGCGAAATCTTATTTGGTCAAAAGACTGTGAAATGGGCGTTCTTTGAAGCAAATTCACTTACCTTGAGTGCGCTCGATCTCAAGGCACTGTTGTAGTATAAGTACTAGAATATTGCCTGTTATACAGGTCTATAAGGAAAGGGTTTGCTACACCGGAAAGGGCTCATAGTATTAGGTAATGTTCAAAGTATGACCAACTTTTACTATTAGACCAACCCTAAATTGCGAAAAAAATATCAGCTGTTCCATACATTTTGTCGAGTGTCGTTGATATTTTTTCTATGGAACAGCTGATTTTTTTTCGCGATTTCAAGGTTGGTATGGTAAAAGCAGTGTTGCCAATTTAGCGACTTAGTCGCTAGAACTGGCGACTTTTGCTCAAGTCTTAGCGACTAGAATAAAGTTTTGACGACAAAAATTGTTTAGCGACATATCTGGCAACTTTTGGAGTACAAATAAACACAGCCCTAGCTTTAGATATTTCAAAAAATATTCAAAGAAACACGTCCAATTTCTCACGTCCAATTCTTTCAAGTTAAGTTACGTCTAAGTTTTGCTATTGAATACGGCCAGTTCTCCAATAATTACCTTATTTTTTTTACCTATCCTAACATTTGACACCGCCTTTTCTGTCCCCGACAAAATTATAGGTATTCTCCCAGACAAAATTGTGGATCTGCTCTGGGTGGAATTAGTTTTAGCGACTTTCTAGCGACTTTTGATTAGGAATCTAGGGACTCGGAATTTTTGGAGTTGGCAACACTGGGTAAAAGTTGTTCATAATGATGAGTACTATGAGCCCCTTTGGCTTAGCATAATCTTTTCATATAACCCTGTAACGTCTTATGTGTTATTGTCGTTCCATATTGCTTTATACGATATACGAGTACGTTATAAAATCGTATATTATACAAACCTTACTCAAAAACCACTTCAAATGTTCAATAGAGACCGAGGCAAGGTCTAAGGGAACAAATTGGTATTTTTTTTTATGTAAAAAATTGAGTGAAGAGACGAGCAATTAAACGTCACGTTTGCCGATAACAGGTCTGCGCGTCGCAGAATTGAAGACCCTGCGTGGCGCAGCACTGCGCGCTCGTCACCCTGAGATATAAGTAGGTGCAAGTTGGTGCTTGCATAAATGTTTATGTTGACAAAAACTTGAGTACGGTTGATCCTATTTACATGAAATTTTGCAGTCATGCAAATTAATTGAGTACGTCATATGAACGTTTCACACTCATAGCTCCCCACTAGGATAAACTGTGTCGGGGATGCCACTGAACACACACAAAGACAAGGACAACTAACACCGAGACCCAGACCCAGAACAGATATTTAAATTCATCATTCAAACATCTGCCCGGCCGGGATCGAAGCCGGGACCTCTGGCTTATAAGGCGGTTACACTACCGCTGAACCAAACAGGCCGTCTAATTGTATTTGCATGAACTGCTTGACTGTCACTAAGTTGGTCAAGGAAATCCTTAAACTGTTGTCTGCATTAAACATAAATTAATTGTCGTTGTAGAAATAGCTTGTTCAAAAATGTTTTTATAAAGTTAATGATTTTTTAATGATAAACTGGTACGTTGTATTAATTTTTGACATTATTACTTTGACCAATTATTATTTGACATTTTAAAGAAATTTTAAACAGTAAATTGTAATGTAATTCAATTCTAAAAAGTGATTTGCCATTCTCTCGATATATTTGTACGCCTACTATACAAAATACGATTTATGATTGCAATTTTAACACCTTTTGTACATGTATTTTGATGTGTGAACAATTTGCTCGTGTTTTATGCAAATAAACAATTCTTTATTATATAGACCTGTTCAGTGTGTTCAGCTCAGCGTTAGTATATCCGCATTATAAGCTGGTCCCGGGTTCGATTCCCGGTCGGGCAGATGTTTGAATGATGAATTTAAATCTGTTCTGGGTCTGGGTGTTAGTTGTCCTTGTCTTTGTGTGTGTTCCATGGCGTCCCGACACAGGGTATCCTAGTAGGGAGCTATGAGTATAAATTTTTTATTATCGTAACGACTGGAAATTTCATGAACAAGTTATCGCCGAACTTTACAAATATTATAAACGCCGATTTATTCAGATAGCAACTGAGAACCTCTTTTAGACAAATATCTCTCGGCCAATAAATCTATTTGTTCCTGTATTGCTATTATTAGATACAATAAAATTAATTAATTATTCAAAAACCCTTCCGGCCGCCAATTAAATGTGGGATCGAAAATCGTGGCACATTTCTGGGAAACGTAAATTCAACCGCAAGACCCAGATCAATCAATATAAATGTATAAGTATCATATAAACATAGTTCCTAGTATTATAGAAATCCAAGACTTTATTTATTTTCTGAGGAACTAAATGTATGTAAAGTGTGCATGGATACTTTGCACATACTCCTCCTCCTCAAATCGTGCTGATCATATCTGAAGGTCGTGAAGTGACCACCTCCTCCAGATAGTGTCTCACTTACGATGTTGCGCCAACGTTTCCTGTCTTCAGCAATGTAGAGCATCTTAGACCGAAGTGTCGAGGTGAGGAGCGGTGCGAATCTTATCAGACCAACGTATTGGGCTGCGGCCTCGTGATCTCTAGAAGATTATATATATTATATTATATTATATTATAATATATTATATTATATTATATTATATTATATTATATTATATTATATTATATTATATTATATTATATTATATTATATTATATTATATTATATTATATTATATTATATTATATTATATTATATTATATTACATTACTAGATCGATGCTTGCTGTCGACTTTCCCTGTCACCATCAAGTTCTCCAGGTTGTCGCCTTGTTTTCTAGCAATGTGACCGAAAAATATCTTTGTTAACGAGACCTTTAACATTCAATATTTAAGGTTAATAAGTACCTCTACTTACATATTTCGAATTTCTGATACGTGTTAGTATGTACTTTGAAGGTATGCATACCTACTGTTGTACTGGTTCGACGGGCAATATCCAGATACCAAGAGCTAAAGAAGCGAAAAAAACTGTGCTACGAGTATAACCATCGATCAAGTATGTAAGAACGTCGGTTCGATATAACCCGACTTTGGTGGCTGTAACTAAGTTATCATGTGCTAGAAGTATTTTACGTCGTTATCGTAATTTCATCTAAGACTTTTACCACATCACGTTGCTGGCAGCCGAGGGGGATTCTGAGGCGTTTGATTTCTGTCACTCTCAGTCATGTCATTTCTTATGAGAGTGACAATGATCGAGATAATATCTCACTTGCCAGAATAGGGCCCCTAGAAGCGGAACGGTCAAAGTCGTCTTATATCCATCGATATGCCGACTTCGGTGCTGATACCTGAATTGTGAAATTGAGCGTTAAATTGCGCAAAAAGCGGATTTTTCTCTAGTAGCTTGTAAATTATTGAAATGCGTTCTGGGAATGGTCTTCTTCGAAAATGCTAACATTTCTGAATATTGTATTACTTGCGACCCTCGGTTTCACGGATGATGAAAAGTAGCCTGTCGTTTTTTTAACCCCTAACGAAATCGATTCGATTCGATTCGATGGAAATCCATTGAAAAACAAACTCATTTTCTCATTTATAAGCAGTACAAGATGTTATTTTGGAGAGGATGTAGGTATTCAAGTAAATTCCACTTGTTTAACGATGAAATGGTACTGAGTTCTTCGATATCTACTCAATTAGGTATTTCCTGATACTTGACTGCCCAGAAAGTGGGTAATTAGTACTTTTCATTTGGAAATACCTGTGACTGTGTGAGTCATAATATCTGTTCCTTTACAAATACAGGGTCAAAGGTCAAAGTGAACCTTTGCAGGAGCTTCTATGGATTCATCGAAGCAATTTTTACTCTACGACTTTCGAAAATTCATAAAAAACCATCTGTTAAAAAAATACCTTTGTCAACTTTGTTTACAAGGTCAGTGAACTTTTTGTATGAAACAGCTGGTTTTTTTTTATAATTTTTGAAAGGCTGCCTGTGGAAGGCCTGCAGTGTTTTTGAGTTGGCCTTGTACAACCTGTGCAGAATAAATAGCCAATTTATATAATAATCTGAGTCTGATTTAATATCCTAATAAGTGATTTAAGTTTCTTAGAAATTGTTTTCAGGATAGGTCGGCTACCCGATACGTACCTACTCGTATATAACGAGTATTTGGTATTGAGATATTTGGTTGAATAGTCTGCGACGTGACAGCATTAACCGAGCGTGACACGTTTCGCCCACGACCCGGCACCGGCGACGTGACATAAATTCGGACATCCACTTGACCACAGCTTTGGTTATTGGCGGAATCTATTCAATGCTGTATCAATAGTAATTACTTTTTATGTATCGTAAGCCATGTAATATAGAGCAATTTGATACTCAATACTAAAAGTATTGAGTATCAAATTGCTGTTATTATTTGCTACGTCGATCGGTCGGTCACGTTGTGTCGACGATATTGTATAATAATAGTCCCTTACTATTTAGTCCAGGACGCCATGGGCTATACATAAATTACGTACACGCTTTCATGATTGATTTTTGACTCCCCCCCTCCCCCTCCTTGTCCCAGCTGGTCACATGTGAGACAACCCCCCAGCCCTCTCCCTTCCTCACGCGTGACGTGTTTATGGACGGCCCTAAATGGGGATTTACTCGAACGTCGTGCCTATTAGATTTGTAGATTAGATGATAATAGGATGTAATGTTTCTCCTTTCCGTGGTGCGGGAAGCGTATACAGGTGTTCAAAAGTGTTAAGGTCGCGGGTCTAACCTGCATAAAATTGACACAATACTGGGATGAGTGGCGAACAAGAAGATAGACCTTATGCGGCTTATGCCCAGCTGTGGGCGATCAGGCTTACTAAAGCTAATGACGATGACGATGAGATAATGACGATGAGGCTTCACTTAAGCTTCACATGATTGTTTAATCAAAATTAAGTAAAATAGTGAGACATTAGGCCTGATTAGGCCCAAGTTTGAAGGCATTAGACAGATCTAAACTAACTAGAAATATATAAAAAAAATATAATAAAAATATAATAAAAATATAAAATATATAAATAAGACAGATCTAAATTTTCTAAAACTATTGGCATCCTTGTCTAATGGCTTGCAATGATAAAGACATATATTTTTAGTTAGTTTAGATCTGTCTTAAAATGCCTTCACACTTGGGCCCAGTGTACCGTACCTACTTACGAGTACAATTGACACAATAACCCTTTGTGTGCCTATAACTGCCATCGAGTTTTTGCCAGACCAGCAAGCTGATTTTTTTATCCGAACATCGAATGTATTCGACGATTATCTTCGAAAAGTCTTCCGCCTTCGGAAAGAATATGTCAAATCTCGGAAAATCTTTGACATATTCTATACATATATTCTGAATCAGCCTGCAGCGCAAGGCAATCGATTTTTATTTATGTGTATACTCGTATTATTCATTCATTCAAAATTTAAGAACGATGCTCTAGTCGGTGGAGCAACTTCCAGGCTTGGTATGGTATAATTATGTCGGTATAAAACATATAGGTACCTACTAAGATGAAAAGGGCTAACATCGAAATTTCTAGGTATATTATCGAGACATGAGGTATAAATAATATAATAAGAACGAAATCTATTGAAGCCTTAGAAAATATTATCTTTATTTGTAACAGTTATGGAAGAATCTCTACAAATTAATTTTGAAATATCTGTACCTACTCTTATTATTTTGTTTTTCTAGAGATCTATTCATTCAATAGACTAGATTGTAGATTTAGATTAATTCTGTAGATTTACAGAACGTTTTGTAAGTTTCTAAAGCAGAACTATTAGCCTAAAAGAAGAGAACTGCTTTTGTTAAATCGATGAAATTATCTACATAATGTAAAGTAAACAAACAACATTTCACACTCATAGCTCTCCACTAGGATTGTCGGGGATGTATGGAACACGCACAAAGACAAGGATAACTAACACACCCAGATCAGATGCTTTTAAATTCATCATTCAAACATCTGCCCGGCCAAGTATCGAACTCGGGACCTCTTGCTCATAAGGCGGATTGTGCTACCGCCGAGCCAAGCAGGTCGATTAATGTTCATTACAGCAATTGTGTAAATCGGAAAAGTTTTGAATACGTTGATTATGAGTACATAGATAGTCGTCTGCCGCATATTTATTTTTTGAATGACTAAATGCTGTTGGCCACTGAGGCCTCTACAGCGTACCGGGTGTTTGGCGAGCGCAAATGGCGCTGGGCCTAAAGTTTTTGGGGGCGACAAGCACAAGGGCACCTCGAAGGTATGAGCCTCGGCTTGGGCTTATTATTATTCGGCAATCGGGTATATTACATGTAATTGAGTACTGTTTGATTATTTAGGGCAAAATCAGTTTGATCTGATTGAATCGTCGTTGTCGCAGGTTCTTCGCGGTGTCTTACCCGCTGCGGCTGCCGGTGGCGCGGCGCCGGAGCAAGCAGATGTTGTACTGCGCCTGGGCGGCCGCGCTGGCATGCAGCATACCACAGGTCAGTACCTACATCGACGGGAACAGGGGAACGGGGGAAGAAAACAAACCCATTCTCCTAAAAAACTCTTGATTTTAGAATCAGACGTGTTAAACTTTGATTTTGTATAAACGAGCGGCAAACTGGCAGACGGTCAGCCTGATGGTATGCAAAACCACCGCCTATGAACACCTGCAACTCTAGCGGCGTTGATGATCCTTTGCCAGCCCGGAGAGATGTTTATAGACACCCTTTTTAAAGCGTCCCATGTTGTTCGGCGAAAAGACCTTCGGCGGAAGGGCATTTCACATTTTACAAGTCCGCGGAAACTGAAAGTCCACACGTAACTTTTGCGATATTCATGTTAAAAAGGTCAGTGATTTTTTTTTCAGGATTGCTGTGTAAATATTAAATATTATTTAGCGGTCATTACTTCCTTACCTTCGTTGTATAGTCACTTACATTTTATATTAAGACCTTCGCAGGATTTGTGATTGAACTTGAGTGTTTCCAATTAATCTCTTAAGTCTGCAAACAGCTTTCAAAGTTATTTATAGAAATTAATATCTATTTAGAATTTGAAATCTTCTATCTACTTTATAGAAAGGTAAGGAAGTTCGTGGAAATCAGGAGTAAACTCATAATCAAATTAAAATATGTGCTCTTGCTCGCTACAGAATGATTTATATACGAGTATATGTATATCTGTCTATACCGAATATCAAATATTATTATATTTTATCAACAAATATTTTTGTCTACGTCCACCGTCATGTCCCGGGTCAAATAATCCCTTTGATTTATACTTTTCTATATTTTTCCTGGTGTAATGTGATTACACGTAACGAGTACAGTGGCGAGACAGTAAATGGGCACTAGGCCAAGAGAGTGGCCATACCTCTAGTCGATGTTCACACATATTTGCTATTGTGGCGAGTATGTTTAGTTTGTTGCAGTACTTTTTGTCGCTATAGTCGTCACAAAATAAGAGGCCCGTTTGGACACTTGAGAAAGACCGTAGAATGTAACTTGGAACGCTGCATACTTTATGGTAGCATGTAATGTCAAATTATAACGAAACTCTCAAAAACAGTTACGTTCTCAGTCTTCTTTTTTCAAATATTAGTGTTGTAACTTGTAACCAATTAATTATTGAATTGACGATAGCTCAACTGACGATTTTGGTTCATCATCCGAAGAAAATTATTGAATGAATATTCAATCACTTTCGTTTTTTCTTGTTTATTTGTGATTGAATGAATTTTATTGTAACTAAAAATATTAAGTTAAAGACAAATTGACCTCTCGCACCATTTCATATTATTTCAATATACCTATAATATTCAAGTTTAAGTTAAATTTTCGAATCGTAACCTTAATTCAATGTACTTTACAATACAAAATCAAATCGATCAAATACTCATTAATTGATTTATCGTGAGTATCGAGTACCGAGTCGTATGGTTACATCACTAGTTACGTCGCAATGACAAACGTCCAAACGGGCTTCTTATTTTGTGACGACTATAATAAGTCCGTATTTGACCACCAACTCGCCTGTTGCTAAGAGACGATGTCGTCGAAGCTGACGCTCGCAGACTTAGATGCCTATTCACTCTGACCTTATAAAGCCCAAGATTATATCTTTGACTTTGACTACAATGGATCGTAGAAACCTTTATATAGAAGCCTCCAACTGTCCGTATCTTGCTGTAACTACTTGTAACGTGTAATCAACCCACAAGAGATAGAAAAGAACTAGTGTGGGCGGCTAAGTGGTTATGCGTGAACGTCTACCTATTACTGTTATTATATTATACTAGCTTTTACCCGCAGCTTCGCTCGCATTGAACCCATTAAATAAGTACCTATCAGAGATCATTACAATAAAAATTAATTTTAACTTTCGTATAATTTTTTTTTTTAATAAAAAGTAATCTACCTACATCCTACTCGTAATTATGTTACTTCTAAAACCTCCAAGAATATCTGTACAAAGTTTCATGATGATGTGTTAAGTAGTTTTCGTGTGAAAGCGTAACAAACAAACTTATATTCACATAACATAATATATATAATATTAGTAGGGATTTATTTTATTCGAATTCTCTACTTAGGTCTTAGACTAAAATAAAATAAATGGACGGGCCTAAAAGAAGCGCACTATTGAAGACTGTTTGTACAAGCGTATTACGCTGGAGACGTCTGTCTCGCTCTCACTCCTTCCCAGCACCTCGGAAGTGTAACACGACTGTGGAGCTACAATCACGACCTTCCATCGAACAAATAATGCCTTCGTGCTCATTCCCATTATGCAAAAACACTTCGAGAACCAAAAATAAAAGTTGTGGAGTCACATTTCATAAGTAAGTACATATTTGTTCATCGTATTTCATCATAATTACGTGTAAAATTATCAAAATACAATCGTTACTTAGTTTCCATTTCCATTTTGTTGTTGTTTTCTTACCGTTGAGGGACAGAAATATAGGCTTGTGCTTAGTGCAACAAGGATGACCTCTCTTTGTTCGGAAGTATTCGGCTTACGCCGCGCCGGCGACCGACCTACCCAAGCAGCGGGTACAAGGACCGTCAGCAAACTAATTATCTAATTACAAATTATGTATTACTTTTTTTTTAATTGTTTTTAATGAAACCATTCTATCAGTATTTTCTTATGACGTCAACGTTCAACTATTGTCAGTAAACCGACTTTACAGACAACCGATTTTTTTCTTCTTCTTCTTAACAGAAAAAAATACGCTTAGTGGTATACAAAGTCTGAAACATTTTTTTTTCTCATAGTTATCTTTTATTTACTTACTGTAGATTTCCAAGTGATGTTGCCATCCATAAAATATGGCAAAATAAAATACGGGCTGCGAGACTGGAGCAAGACGGGATTGCAAAGAACTACAGCTATGTGTGCTCCGATCACTTTTCGTCTGACGAAATATATAGGTACAACTAAAGCTAAATGCTAAACCTTTCCGGCTTAGCATACCCTTTATGAATAAACCTATATAGTAAGTGTGAGCTTCTAAAGGCGGGTGTATACACCTTTTAAAACTATTAATTCTGATACCCCACTCGATGGGCTTAGTGACATTTTTTTGGAAACCGTAATCCAATAATTTTACGTGAGTAATTGCCGTGTTAATTTAACTCATATTCCTTTGTTTGTCATGCAATAGTATCTTTTATTTTAAATATACGTTCTCATTCGATCTGGATCTTACCTTGTTTACCTTTTGTTGTTTATATTTGCATTAAAATTTGTATCATAAAAAAATGTTTTTTTTATTATTTACGACTCATTTTTTCCGAAAGTGATGTAAGTATGCACCCACTTTTTAAACCATACAAATAATTATTTAGAATATAATTAATTGCTAACAGCGCTATCGGTTTTGCTAACGCTCCTCGTCCGGATTGGACGAAATGCTCAAGCGCAACCAAGCGCAACAGACAAACACAGGCTATTTCTTTCTTTCGCATGGTACTTTGTATTCGCGGTCTCTTTTTTTGTAAAAAATGTACACACATGCCTATGATTAGGTATAGATATATAGTCGAGCAGATTGTGACTTATTTCGACAGAACGCAATCAACGGTTTAGGGCCCGTCCATTCATTTTATTTTAGTCTAAGACTTAGGTACATACTTCTACGACATTTCTTAGGAAATTCTGAACGATTCGAACTGTTTTTTCTGTGTTTTTACACCTATTAGGCTACGTTTTAACAAAACTAATATAGCCGGGTTTTTTGTAGATATTTTTGGCTTACAATTTTATTCTATAGTTCATTTTTATGCCTACTCAGGATTGTGTAACATTTATCGGTTGTGTAGTTTTGTGGTGATTCGGTAAACAATGCTATAGGGTCTTTCATTAAGCGTGTCCTATCTTTAAAGGATGATGGGCACTTCGTCCCCGGTGTTGTATCAAGTCATGACATATGTTATTCGAAAGAGCATAACAATAGCATTATTTAATTATATGACACCAACCCCGAGTGACGTGCAGGGAAAAAGATATGACGGTTTTTAGATTCCAAAAAGTGCTGTTTTTTTTGTTTTATAAAACTATTTTATCGAATTTTATTATCGTGTATGCATTTTCTGTGACTATTTTATCACTCCCTTATAACAATTAGATAATTATAGTTTACTTACAAACGTTTTTAAGTTGTAATTATTTTAATTTTATACTGGCACATGCCAAAATCCTTACATTGCTGATTATCGACAGTTTTTGTCTGAATAATGCCATAATATAATATCGATTTATTCATATTATCAATTGAAAAATTAAGCGAACTCACCTGTAAGTGAAGTCTGATTAAGATTATAAGTAGTCTTGTCGAAGGGTTAAAAGCCCGAACCTTTCGTCAAACTAGTTTGTTTTTTTAATTATCTCTCCCTTTGCCAAGACAATATAAAAGCGAGCGAGATAAACTTTAAATAATGGTTGCAGATAAGAGTAAAGGCATAGAGCAGAGAGCAATCATAGACTAAATGCTGAGATTCTTACTTTTTAAATGCGTTTGATTTTGAAAATAGTGCTCAATTAGGCCTTCTTTGCAGAGCCAGCCATGATTTTGGCTCAAAACATCACAATACTGCTAATGGTGTGAGGTACTATCGATAAAATCGGCTGTTTCGACATTATTGATGTTCTAAAAAATAATTAAGAAATCTTATTAAGAATTGTATTTATTGAGAAGGGTAGTCGTGCTGAATCTGACTACATGCCTATCCCGATCATATTCATACTCTGCAAGACAACATACTATGGAACAAGCTCCTGGCGTACCGAGAAGCTAATGACTTCGTAAGTGACTGGCAGTACGGATTTTGCTGAAACTGGTCTACTGGTGATCTTACCACTCACATCTGAGAGACTATCGAAAACATGAGGAAGCGCTCATATCACCACCGACAGAGTATGGTAACAGAGCTAGTTTTAGTAGGTATAACCCCACAAAAACCCCCCTTGATCCGGTTGCCTCCCAACGCAGCCGGTTATTTTCTTAAGGTTTCCCCCAGTCTCAAAAAAAATATCCATAATAGACTATCCATCAGTAACACTACTTTCGAACGTGTATCTTATACTATACCGATTGCAAAAACTCGTGTTTTTACTGTAGGTATTGCTTTATTAGTCAATAAAATGTCATAGTGCGCATCAAACTTAACCAGGTTAGTACCGCCTCAATCGAAAACTGCCAAGAGACAAGCTTATGCGCTTGACCATGGCTTCTCTCGGAGGCTGGATTTTTCATCCGCTGAACCGCGCGTCGGATATGCAACGGCAACGGTTTGTCGTCTGCGTCCCCAAAAACACCAGGCTTTATCAAATAATTATAGTGAACAAGGAAAAGCGTGGAGAGCACCGACCCCTGGAGAACACCGGCCTTGATATCTTTTAAATCAGATAAAGAACCACCAATGACCACTGCTCGAATCAAATAATCCCGCTGGAAGTTCGATATCCATGCAACAAACCAAGTGAACAAGCCAAACAAAGGAAGCTTGCTTATAAGGCTTTTATGCCAAACCCTGGTGACAGCTTTGTAGGTGTTAATGGGAAACGACTAGCTTTTTCGTATGTTTTTCAGAGAGAGCATATTCAGCTACTGGATACATAGAGCGACTGACATAAAATGTCTTTTATCAGACAGCACTCTTAATACTCTTTATTTCTTGCAAACTATTGCCAAAATGACTTCTACGAGTACATGTTCCTTAGATTTTGTCGAGTGTCATTGACATTTTTCTATGGAACAACTGAATTTTTCCCGAATTTCGGGTTGGTCCTACAGTAAAAGTTGTTCATAATGGAAATAATGCCTACTATGAGTCCTTTTCGGCTTAGTGTAGCCTTTATAAATAACCCTGGATTCAATAATAAAAGTAATTTTTGACATACATGTTAATAAAATTCCTTAAAATAGCCTTAGAAAGCAAAAAATCAGCATTTTTTTTATCTAAAAACGATCATATCTTTTTCCCTGCACGTCATTCAAGGTTGAGTCATACATTTAAATAAAGCTAATATTATCATCTTTCAAATGACATATGTCACGACTTGATACAACACGGGGACGGCGCCCATACAAAAGTGCCCATTCTCCTTTAAATAAAACAAAGTGTGTGTGAGATATTATTAATGATTAAACGAACTTACCTGTACGTGAAGTTCTATCATAATTATGTGAGAGCTTCGTCCGAAGGGATTAGAGATATAACTCGTAGTACCGCCTAGTGGTACGCCTTCACGCACTAAACTTGAGGGTATATAAAAATAACAAAACGTCAAACACCCTAGTTTCACAGCCTACCTACCCACGCCTTCATTTAGTTAAGAGTTCAAAATATTTCACATAATGTGGGACTATTACTTTTAGTTAGGGTATGGGTGGGTTGCTAATCCCTTCGGACGAAGCTCTCACATAATTATGATAGAACTTCACGTACAGGTAAGTTCGTTTAATCATTAATTATGCTCAGCTTCGTCCTTCGGGATTAGAGATATAACTCGTAGATGTTTAGAGAAAATAGTGAAATATTTTGCATTGTTTCATTCAATCAGAATGGAGAACAAAACCTATATGTAGGTCTAATTTTACTAGATTGGTACTAAATCGTAGTACCTAGATATTTCTCCAAATTATAAAAAGATATATATCCAAATCATAATAAATATTTATATAATTATTATAAAATTAATTATTGTTATGCTCCATCAATAATATATAGTTAGGTACCTGCAGTAACATTACTTGTAGTTCTATTAAGGAACCAATAGAATGTGTTGGAAGAACCGCTTCATCCAGCGGTTTTTCTTATCTGTTCTAGGCTGATACCAAGGCTATGTGCTGCAGATGCGGCTAACTTGTATGAGCCAAGAATGATAATAATAACTTGCAAATACATATGTATTTACATCAATTCCACAGTCGCGAAGAGTATCTTTGATCCATCGAGATAAAGTTTGAAAGGTCTCCGAAGACTAATGAAAAAATAATATATTATTTCTTAGGGAAGCAGTTTACAATTTCCAGGATAAATTTCAGGCTTTCCTAAAAAAATGGCAATACTAAAATGGGTTGTAAGCAAAGTCGTTTTCAAAAATCAGTGACTTTGATAGTAACTTTAGTTGTAAGATTTAAAATTTTTTAAAATAAATTGTAGACAAGGTATGCACTCGGTGAGCAGTTAGTAAAGCAATAAGTTTCTTCGACATCTTTCTAAGAGTGAGATTCTCGTGCGGAGTTGAGCTACTCAAATAATCTAATACAATTGAAGGATTCCATGTTACTGGGTACTTAAGTAATGGAGGTCGTAGACGAAAAATACCTTTAAAAATCGTTAAACTCTATCATCAACTCTTAGGTTATTGCCCATCAGAAGAGCGAGTGTAGACCTGCACGTGTTTAATGTACCAAATTGAGCTCCTTCTTCATAAAGTCTATTAAGGAAATATATCACCTGTGGGACCGATGCATCAAACATATCAAATTGATTGTTCTCGTTGCAAAATTGAACTAACGCTTAAAGTAAACATTATACAGTTTGAAATAATTGTCAGATAGGGGAGATCATAACATTAATTGCAGATGGGGGTACGTTTTTTCTTAAGCACGCCGTGCGCACAAAAATACTGCCAACAGGGTGAGCTTGGTGTGTAGGTTATGATTGGTGGAATAATAAAAAAATTGGGTTGATAAATGCCTTAAAAATTATAACTTCAGAAAACAAAAGGCTTTCACAGAGTCGGTACTATGCCTGTGTGGGCCACAAAGGAACAACTATGATACTCCTTGCCTTGCTTTGTCAGTCACAATTTTTCATAAAGCTTCTAAAATATCGAAAAAGGTGGAAACGCATAAAAATAATAATTAGTCCACACAAAAATAATAGTCAGTTCGCCGTTTCTGCGAATGCATCTATGGACATTCCATAATATGCCAAGAGATGTTTTTATAACATTTCTTATAAATTCTGCTAGCAAACAAATCTACTTGATGTACAACGAATACTCAAATGATATCTTGGTATGACCATGGTATAATCAGCTAGTTCCCACTCTAAGTAGGTATATCTGGATGAGCGGGTTGTGACTCAGCATCTCCTGCTGTGTTTGAGTAGCATCAGTGATGTGAGGAAATTGAACACCTCCCATCCGGTTAATATAATATAAGAAATTGCAGTCGTGTTGTCAATTCTTAGTTGAATCTGAAAATTCGGGCAAGAAATTCTAAACTGAAAAAAGCAGCTGAATTTCTAGAAAAAAGTAGATGTGTTGTAGCCCTCTTGTACATATCACTGGCCCCTGACCGTCTCCTGTCCACAGGCAGCCCACCCCGTATTTGAGGCATCAGAGAAAATTTTGAGACAATGTTAGTCTACCTTTATGTTACTAAACGGTCTTTGTATTACTTCACCAACAGTAACTGAGATCAGGTTGTAAATTAGGTAACTGATAAATTCATGAATTTGTCATAATTTTAATTAATATAATTATATTCAGGTTTCAAATTTAGAATATAATTTAATATACTTGAAAAGTTCAAAAAACTTTGTATAAAACCAGCCATATTCTATTGCAGGACAGATTGCAGGACTAATAGTCCTGTGAATTACATTCACGAATCTTACATCGACTAATCGATTAAAAATCTTTGTATTTCTGGGTTAACGCGATTAGCTTCTTCTACTGGCAACCCAATCCGTAAATCTTTTTGAGTTTACCACAAAACCTAAAAATGTACATTATTTAGTAGTCATGAAGAGCTCATTTCTTCTAGAATAAGAGACAGGTTAACATGGCTTTTTTGTCAGCATGTTATTATACTGATATTTAATTTATGAATGTCTCATAAGCCTGTAATAATCTAAACAATTTGTAGAAATCAGGCCGGCAGAACGTCACACTCGGACTAAAGATTTCATTTCCTTGGAAAGTATAAATGGAGCAGTACATAGACCAAATGGGACCTAGGTAGGTACATTGAATTCATATGAATTGTGTTCAAATTAAAATCTTAAACGCTTTCTAAAATCAGGATGAATTCTCTAGTTTACAGTATTAATACAGTACGTACTTAAATGTTCTATCTTGAAATTACTTGAATTAATAAAATATCATTTTTAAGTTTCATAAATGGGCCGATTATCGCATTTGGTCTTGTCACCAAAAATATGCTTGAATTAAAATTGTCCTTTGATGAGTTCACATTTGGAGATTGCTCTATTTATGGCTTCATAAATGGCGTTTATTTATAAACTGAGTATTTCTCCGCATTGCAATAGTATTTTACCATCGGCGGAGAAGTCTGGACAACTGGACATGACAATTTCATAACCTTAAAAACATGAAAGTACCACATAATTCTTATTAATTAATGACCATTGGTCATAAAATAAGGACAAACTGCGAGTACAATTTTACCGTATCTCACGGCGGGCGCGCAACTGATGTTGCTGCGATGGTCTCGCTCGATGCTGTATGACCGACCCCTGTTCTGAGGCGGAGGAGGGTCCTTCGCCCTCGGGTAGTTCTGATAAGGCGGTGGTTTCCGTGGTAAATACAGGCCTTTTCAGTTTAAAGGTTTCGTCAGTTTGTTTCAGGAGCTGAAACTTCTAAGTCAGCACTTGACTTACTAGATTGTTTTTGCCGCTTTGAGCGTTTTACCACGATACGTTATACCATGATACCCATGTACAATGTAATAATCGTCGGATCAGCTTCTTTATAAGAAAACATTTTGTTAATCGCATTAATTACACCGAATATAGCAGTAGCATTTTGCTTCTGCCTAAATACTCCAATCACGTTTAGCGGTCATTTCGGATATGGCCGCTTTCATCTCGGCGTTCAGTGCCGGAGCATCGATGAGTTTTGGAAGTAGGTACGTGTCTGACAACTCTCTTAGAGCTTTACAAGAGAGACCATGTGTGGCGGTATGTTCCAGCCTGACTGCTAAATTCTTACCTATAAATTTCAGTCCCGTGTATAGTTGAAATGGTAGGGTCATCGCCTAATAATTCAAGAATAGCATCGTTAAGCATGTTAGTCTCGGTGATACCGGTACCGGGTAGTAAATGATCACAGCGAAAGGAACGTCAGCAGTAATACCATTGGCAACTGGAAAGTCAGCGATCGGCTCTGTAGTTGGTGCTGATGTATGGCTGAATATTAAGACGACCTTCTGGAACGTTATCGTCTTATTATCGTTTCGGTTACTATGATCAACCTTGTGAGACGTGTTTTGATATGAACATTCACGTTATGAAATCCAAAAAAAAGATTTCTGATAAGTAAGAAAACAGACCAAAGTACTGTTCGCAATATTTTTACGGGTAGTACAACTCCAAAGAGAGGTACGCAAACCCAGATGTGACATGTTATTAAATCAAAAAATATTTCTGATAAGTAAGAAACAGACCAAAGTACTGTTCGCAATACTTTTACGGGTAGTACAACTCCAAGGAGAGGTACGCAAACCCAGATGTGACATGTTATGAAATCAAAAAATATTTCTAAGTAAGAAACAGACCAAAGTACTGTTCGCAATACTTTTACGGGTAGTACAACTCCAAAGAGAAGTACGCAAACCCAGATGCGATTATCACTAAATAGATATTTCCATTCCATGCGTCTGCTTTATCAGTTAAGAAACAGTCCTAGAATACTGTTCGCAAAACTAATATTTCGGGTAGTGACGACTCCAAAGAGAAGCACGCAAACCCAGCAGAAAGAATATAAAATGCATTAATCGGCAGACAATAATAATAATAATTATGCAGCTAAAGTAATCAACGTCTTCATAAAAACTGACCTTGAGATTCCGAGGGAAAACGATTCTCCCTGCTCGGAGCTCGACTCCGTGAACTACAACGGCGTCGTATTTTCTTGTGTAGCTTGGTTAATAAATGTTGGTAATCGGCATCGGCGTCCTCCTTGCGTTTTGGCATGATAATTCTTGGTTTTTCACCTAATTTTTACTTTAAAAAATACAGAAGAATTACAAAGTGCGATCGTGGCGAGCACTAAAAAGCGAATGAAGGCGTGGGTAGGTAGGCTGTGAAACTAGGGTGTTTGACGTTTTGTTATTTTTATATACCCTCAAGTTTAGTGCGTGAAGGCGTACCACTAGGCGGTACTACGAGTTATATCTCTAATCCCGAAGGACGAAGCTGAGCATAATCGAAATTATTTATTTATTTGAAAGATGTAGTGATGCCATTAAGTGTGGAATATGACATAATTCAAATGTCCGCCACGGCTTCTCTGGGTGGAGCGCATGCGAGATATCCAATTTTCCATGACTTTTGCGCATAAATCAGGCTGAATTTGACCTATGGCATAGGTTATGTTGGCTTTGAGGGCCGCTGTGGTTTGTGGTTTATTCGCATAGACCTGCGACTTAAGAAAACCCCACAAGAAAAAGTCTAGCGAAGTTAAGTCACACGATCTCGGTGGCCAGTTCACATCAGCTCCACGTGAGATGACCATGCCCTCAAATCTCACATGCAGAATATTCAATGTGGCATGAGCTGTGTGGCACGTAGCGCCGTCTTGTTGAAACCACATGTTTTTTTTTGGTGTTCAGATGATCCAGTTCATGCCAAAAAAGTTGGTAATCATCGACCTATAGCGCTCGCCGTTGACAGTGATGGCGACCGTAAAATGGGCGAAGCGCGCGGTGCGTTGCCCGAACAGAACACTCATTTTGATAAAACAATTTTATCATTTGCATATTGTGTTGTTGAATGCTATAGCTATCCATGATGATTTGGCAAAACATAATTAATAAATGAGAACCAATTTGACAGATGTAGCTCAACAAGATGGGCGCTACCAACTGCCAAAGTTCGGACGTGCCTATTGGAAGACCCTTTATTTTGCAATGCTACTCATTATAGTAAACTTAAAATCTTGCACAGCTCAGTACGTGTGCCGTAACTACTGTAAATCGCATGAAACAAACTTCCTTTGTAGGAAACCCACAAACTTCGAAACTGAGTGACTTTGGAACAATGGACTCGAAATCGAAACCCAGTTTACCCAGTCAAGCTGTGGTTACGTCGCGCACCAATCACAAAACCCTTAGATCGTTGAATAATAATATAATATAATATGGTTATATAATTATATAACCCTCTTTGACGTAATACCTGTAATAATATATGTATGTACCTATCCTGTGGCGTAAGGTAATACGAGTACTTATAATATACTAGCGGCCCGTCCCGGCTTCGCACGGGTAGACATTCATTTTTTAAACATTTTGGGATATAGAGTAAATGTGTCTTCACGTTCATTGTACGTGATGGCGTGACCAAGGGAAATAGTGATTAATTTTTTATATAATATATAGATTTTAGTAGGGTAGTAATAGTGATTGAGATAGTTTGTGTCATAGTTAAATAACTCATTATCACGACGACCTTCATTGACGACCTGTTTAGCTCAACGGTAATTATGTCCGCATTTTAAGCCAAAGGCCCCGGGTTCGATTCCCGGCCGGGCAAACGTTTGAATGATGAATATAATGTCTGCTCTAGGTCTGGGTGTTAGTGGTCCTTGTCTTTGTGTGTGTTCCATGGCATCCCCGACACAGGATTGTCCTAGTCCCCGGAGCTACGAGTGTGAAACGTTTATATCTTTTTATCAAATACCAGTCACAAGTTATAAAAATGTTTTAAGCAACATACAAGCACCAATTTATTTCTTTCGAGTAGTCTGGAGTCTGAGACTTTCGCTTCAATCGGTCGATAATAAAATTTATAGGTATTACCTATTTACAAACTTTTAGTTGACTTTTATCTTCTTCAATATAAATATATATTTTTATATTTGAAGCACCCTTGTCTTCGTCTTGTTTCGATTTGTAGATAGATGATGTCACAAACTTTTACAGTGTTTTTCCTTTTCCTATTTTCTTTTCGCCCTTCTCATTTGTCGTACCAATTACCCGAACATCTTGAGAATAACAAATACAATGTGATTCGGAATAAAGTTAAAAAAATCCGGATTTTTTCCTCAAAGGTCACACACGTGCCAGTAACGCATGAAGCAACGTACAAGTGACTCCGAACAACAAAACAAGGTGTGTTCACACCGAAGCCGACCCTTGCAATATACCTAGAAAGGTAGGAAGGCAAACAAATGAAAAAGAAACAAGGCGGGCGGTCTTAACCCACCGGTTTACACCACCGTCTTCAACTTTCGTGTCTACAAACCTTGTTTGTATTAGATTTTTGTAGAAACGAAAAAAGGAAAACAAGAGCACAACTTTCTAAGGTGTAGCTACTAGGGGCCTTTCTACTTATAAAGCCTGCTTAAATTTAATCACTGCTCAAAGTTTTATGTCTTTTCACACGTGATATTTCACGTCAACGAAAAGTTAACATCAGGTGAGCGATTTGCTCGTCTCGTCACTCAATTAGGTACATAAAAAAAAAGTTGTCAGAGCATTTTAAGCAGTGACTTACTTTAAGCAGGCTTTATAAGTTACTAGCTACACCCCGCGGTTTCACCCGCGGTCAACTTGTTTTAAATAAGTATCCTATGTTACTTCTAATACCTCCAAGAATATGTGTACAAAGATGTTCGGTTAAGTAATTTGCCAGTTATTCCACCGCCAAGCAGTAATGTGCAAACATTACTGTGTTCCGGTTGGAAGGGCATTGTTTCCAGTGAAATTACGGGGCAAATGGGAGATTAATCAATTTAAATCTCAGGGTGACGAGCGCAGTGCTGTGCCGCGCAGGGTCTTGAATTCTGCGAGTTCAAAATTCTGGGTGCCGCAGACCTGTTACGGGCAAACGTGACGTTTAACATCAGGCGAGCGATTTGCTCGTTTCGTCACTCAATCGAATAAAAAAAAAACGTTTCGTGTGAAAGCGTAACAGACAAACTTACATTCACATTTATAATATTAGTAGGGAAAAGTAGCTACGACGATCGCTATCTAAGCACAGTAGGTGTTCAGGTTCGATGGCTGGTACGCCAAGTTTTAACTAAGTTTTTGGCATATAATCTATTCATGTTGTTTTTGCGCGGCGATGCCATTCGCATGCATTAAATACAGGATTGCTAGAGTAATATGTTTTGTTTTTTTGCTGGGATATACGAGTAAGTGTTTATTTAGGAACTTTGTTTAGGATGCCTCCAAACATGTTTTTGTCAATAATATTACTTAACGTACTCTTGGTCTTCACAACACGGGCCTTGTGCCTAGTGTGGGGCCGCAGCAAAATATGAAAGTTTTAACTTACTGTTTTCACACTTTTTTTGTTGTTGTTTTTAATTTTTAAGTTTTTAAAATTTCTGCTTACTTTTTTATTAATTTACTGTTTGTAATATATTTTTGGAAATAAACTTTATCTTATCTTCTCTAGTTTAAGGATGTTGTTCTGAAAAGCGTTATTCTGGCGCGCGAAAATACCTTCGCCTTTATCTCTCTCCAACGAGTAACAATATGGCTCGTTCGGTGTGACTCGTTGCGAACCCACCTCTCGAAAACGTCACTAAAGTGAGACAGAATAGGCCTTCTGGTGGACTTTGATTAGATTGGTTAGAATTTTAAAAGTTAGGAAAAGATTTAGCCAACGAAAATATTTAGTATTGGACGTTATATTTTGTTTATCGATATTCAGCTCCGTGAATCGGGATAAAATTGAGTTTGGAGGTAGCTGGTACCCGGGATCAATAAAAAAGCTATCGGCTTTTTATTTCGGAAAAATAAAAGGTTTTGTAGATCAAAACACATTCATTTTGCGAACCACACGAGTGTGGAATGCTCTGCCTGAGTGGGTGTTCCCCGCAATTATGGTTGTCCTCAAGTCGAGAATGAATCGCTATCTTCCAGGCAAGTGTGCTCCATCGTAGACCGCATAATTGCTTCCCATCAGGCGAGATGGCGGTCAAATACAAGCTTATCATTGAATTTTAAAAAAAGCAGATGATACACAGGGTTTTTTTTTTTTTTTTATGTAATCGAGTGACGAGACGAGCAAATCGCACGCCTGATGTTAAACGTCACGTTTGCCCATAACAGGTCTGCGCCACCCAGAATTTTGAACTCGCAGAATTCAAGACCCTGCGCGGCACAGCACTGCGCTCGTCACCCTGAGATATAAGTTGTTTAATCTCTCATTTGCCCTGTAATTTCACTGGAAACAATGCCCTTCCAACCGGAACACAGTAATGTTTGCACATTACTGCTTGGCGGTGGAATAACTGGCAAAGGTGTGGTACTTCCCCAGACGGGCTCCGCAAAAGAGCCCTACCACTACACAAAAACAAGACAAGACCTCACAAATACAATAGTTGTTGTAGTTGTTATTCGAACCACAAGTTGTTATACGCAAGCTAACACAGTTAACGTGCTGTGACCTCATGACCTCCCGACCTCAGCACCCTTCTGGACGCTACGTGACATGACCGACGCAAACTAATTACTGGCCAGTCCTCCACCTGTTGATTTTCTAGTTAGACCGAAATGAAACCGCATAGCTATAATAGCAATGTACGAATATTCACGCACGTAATTTGGTGCCATCTGACGCCCTGATCTGATTTTATGCGGCAGGGATCGCCGTAATTCTGGGACTGTACAGTGTACACACAATTCAAAGGACTGAAAGACACTGGAAGTACCTTTAACTGTAGTCATATTATCTTCTATTTAGCACTAGCTGCACCCGGCGTTTTCCCCCGCTGTTTTTTTTTTACTTTTAAACCTTCCCTGTATTAGAGCGAACAGAACAAAAAATAAATGTTCAGTCGGTCCAGCCGTCCTAGCCGTTATAGCCAGACAAACGAACAGCGTTAATTTTTATCTATAAGAAGAAGAATAAGAAGAAAAAGATTAGTATGAATCACAAGAATGATAAATAACAAAATTAACGATGAACGAATGTGAACAACCCGAATTACAAGCGCTTATTTAACACCATTATTGTTATTGTTTTACGATAAGCCGTGCCGAGATCTATTTTATTTACTATTAAGCATTCGTATTAGGAAAGCCTTAATTAAATCAAATACTTTAGTTGAATTTCAGAGTTAATTAACTACAAGTCGAACTTTATCTGCCGACCCTTAAACAATGCCATTGCTATTGTTTACTTGAATCCAAACATAATAAATTCGAATACAACTTATTATAATGAGAAAGTCATGTCAAAGAGAATATTCTATTTTATTCATACGACAAACACTTTGGCTAGAACCTCGGATCAAAGTTAGAACTTTGTTTATGCTCGAACAAGACCGAGTCATTATCATAATCTCATCTATTAGAGGCAGAGTAGTATCGGAAAAATAAGGAAAATTTGTTTCAATTTATTTTCGTACTTACCAACACGATAGCACTGGACGCAACGTTAAATACCATGATGACACTATGCGTAATACATTTCTGCGTGTTTTCTTCAATGAAACCTCACCGTTTTGCAAACAACTTTTCAGCTGTCGGTGCCGCTAAATCGAGAAGAGTTTGAAAACGAAAACACTTAAAATAATGTTAACGACAAAGTGTAACAGCCAACAGCTTCGGAATATTGTTCTTTCTAGGGTTTAGCAAATACGAGCACACATTTAAATGCGAAGTTCTTCTTTTAACTTCATTTCTGTTTTTATATTATACTAGCTTCCGCCCACGGCTTCGCCCGCGTGGACTATATCTCGGGAATCGATAATTAATTTAAGCCTCCTTTTTTTAAGAGCATGTAAATGGCGTCATACAATGGAAGCAGGGACCCCAAAAACCCCCGGATGCAATAAATCAGCCCCCTCGAATCATTTAGAAAAATGACGGCCATTTTGAATCATTCGGATTTTCACCACCACCATCAAGTAGCCCTTGCTAACTCCTATGACATTAAATTTAGTCGAACACCCACCCATCTTCAACCGTTTCGGAGATATAGGCCCTCAAAGTTTGTATGGCGGCCATTTTTTTAATGTTAATTTTAATGGCTCCAGAAAGGTCCGAGGTTTTAGTGACTTTTTAGTCTCAGCGCTTTGGTAAAAATGTTTTTAGTTTTCGAGATAATTAGCAGTTCCACCTCGAGGATGTGACTTTCCGAAGGTTTTAGATTTTTTCAGGATGTTGTTTACCCGCCTTAAGTTTAGTACATCTGTAAAGTTTCATTGAGTTAGCATCAAAACAAATTCTTTCTCCGTACTATCTTTACCACGGCATTTCACCCCCACAGGGGTTGATTTTCCAAAAATGGTGAAATTGGTGTTCGTTATTCTTTTAAGCTTCGTATTATTGTAAAGTTTCAAAACCGAGGCGTCAAAAAACAATGCTTCTCCATACTAACTTTAACACCCTATTTCACCCCTAAGAGGTAGAATTTAAAAAAAATATTTCTTGGTTCACGTTTACTCATCAAGACAAACACACCCTCCATATTTCAAATTTCTTCGACCAGCGGTTTAGGCTGTGCGTTGTCTGTCAGTGAGTCATTACAATTCTCTCTTTGTACTATATTTAATACGCCCCTTTAGGGGTTGATTTTCCAAAAATATTGAAAGAGGTATGTATTATTTTCTTTAGCTTAGTACATTTGCAAAGTTAAATAATCGTAGCATTAAGAAAAAAATATTTTGATACAAACTTCAACACTCTGTTTAACCCATTTAGGGGTTGAATAAAAAAAATTAAGCGTCAATTATTTTTTTGAGTTTAGAATATTTGCAAAGTTTCGTAACCAAAGCATCAAAAAAAATTCTTCATACAAACTTCAATATTCCGTTTCACCCCTTTAGGGGTTGATTTTTCAAAAATGATGAAATAGGTGTCGATTATTCTTTGACTTTAGTATATTTGCAAAGTTTAATAACCGTAACATTAAGAAAAATATTTTTTTCATACAAACTTAAACACCCCTTTTCACCCTCTTAGGGGTTGAATTGGGCAAATTGCTTTCGTAGTGTGCGTTCGCTTTTTGGTATAAAACTTTTGTCTAAATATGACGTTAGTAGCTTAAGCGGTTTAGGCTGTGCGTTGATCTGTCAGTCAGTCTAGACATTCACTTGTATCTGTTTCACCCTTTTAGGGGTTGATTTTCAAAAAATAATGAAACAGGTATCTAATATTTTTTATAGCTTAGTACAATTGCAATGTTAAAAAATCTTAGTATTAGGAAAAAACATTTTTCATGAAAACTTCAACACTCCGTTTAACCCCTTTAGGGGTTGATTTTCAAAAAATAAAAAAATAAGTGTCTAATATTTTCTTTAGCTTAGTATATTTGCAAAGTTTCATAACCACAGCATTAAAAAAAAATCTCCATACAAACTTCATTGCTCCGTTTCACCCCTTTAGGGGTTGATTTTTGAAATGATGAAATAGGTGTCGATTATTTTTTTAATTTTAGTATATTTGCAAAGTTTGATAATCGTAGCATTAAGAAAAATATTTTTTTCATACAAACTTAAACACCCTATTTCACCCCCTTAGGGGTTGAATTGGGCAAATTCCTTTCTTAGTGTGCGTCCGCTTTTTGATATAAAACTTTTGTCCAAATTTGACGTTTGTAGCTTAAGCGGGTTAGGCTGTGCGTTGATCTGTCAGTCAGTCTAGACATTCACTTGTATCTGTTTAACTCTTTTAGGGGTTGATTTTCAAAAAATAATGAAACAGGTATCTAATATTTTTTTTAGCTTAGTACAATTGCAATGTTAAAAAATCGTAGTATTAGGAAAATCCATTTTTTATGAAAACTTCAACACTCCGTTTAACCCTTTTAGGGGTTGATTTTCAGAAAACAAAAAAATAAGTGTCAATTATTTTTTTTAGCTTAGTATATCTGCAAAGTTTCGTAGCCACAGTATCAAAAAAAAAATCTCCATACAAACTTCAATACTCCGTTTCACCCCTTTAGGGGTTGATTTTCAAAAAACAAAAAAATAAGTGTCAATTATTTTCTTAAGCTTAGTATATTTGCAAAGTTTCATAACCACAGCATTAAAAAAAAAATCTTCATACAAACTTTATTGCTCCGTTTCACCCCTTTAGGGGTTGATTTTTAAAAAATGTTGAAATAGGTGTCAATTATTTTTTTAACTTTAGTATATTCGCAAAGTTTGATAATCGTAGCATAAAGAAAAAAAAATTTTTCATACAAACTTAAACACCCCTTTTCACCCTCTTAAGGGTTGAATTGGGCAAATTCCTTTCTTAGTGTGCGTCCGCTTTTTGATATTAAACTTTTGTCCAAATTTGAAGTTTGTAGCTTAAGCGGTTTAGGCTGTGCGTTGATCTGTCAGTCAGTCACGACCTTCACTTTTATATATATTGATGCAGCAGGGTTATTTGGTTTTTTGAATTGGTTTCACATGGGCTAGATAATTAAGCAGCTCACTTTCGCGCATATTAATTAATGTAAAAATACTCTTAAATGATTTATAAAATATATGCTTCAATCGCTAATATTGAACTAATTTTAAGCGTTATTATCCTTTTGCTTAAACAGCCGCTTCGCGTTCTTAAAGTGGCGGGTTCGAACCCCGACTCGTACCAATGAGTTCTTTGGAACTTATGTAGGTACAAATTTACATAGCACTGGCTTTTCGGTGAAGGAAAACATCGTGAGGAAACCTGCATACGTCCGGAGAAGAAATTCAATGGCGAATGTGAATCCACCAACCCGCACTTGTCCAGCGCGGTGGAATTAAGGCCTAATCACCCTTCCAGGGTAGACCTGTCCTGTATCCCAGCAGTGGGTTGATTAAAGGTTGATGATTATCCTTTTGCTTGTAATTTCTGGCGCGAACAATAAAGAGTTTATCAATCAATTTGTTGTCTCCAGAGCCTAGTGTTCCGAGTTATGCGGCACCCACACATCGTCGAGTTCGAGCAATGCGTGGCCTTCGACGCCTTCAACTCGGAGCGGCAGGAGGTGGCCTACACCGTGTTCTGTATGTGCGCCATGTACTTCCTGCCGCTGGTGGTCATCACGGTGTGCTACGTGTGCATCTTCTGCGAGATACGGCGCAGCAGCGAGGAACTGGACGGTGAGTTGTGACTTACTCGTAAAAAATGTGTTAAGTTTAAGGTGTGTGTGTTACATAATATGTGAGTATTGTGGGTCATGTACTTCTTGCCGCTGGTCGTACTGCTGTTTCTTCTGTGAGATTCGGCGCAGCAGCGACGAGCTGAATGATGAGTAGTGGTTTCTTATGTTCGTGTAAAATGTGTTTATGTAATCGAATATTATCGATTTCTTAGAATATCAGAGGTTGAGCGTCAGCTTAGCGAGCTTTTCGTTTTCTTGAGCCCAATGGAAAAGCTGTTCGATGCTGACAATGATTTTTTTAATATTTTTTTGTCAACGTTTGTGAAAGTATTTTTACTTGTAATTGAATATTAGGATCAAATTAATGTGAATAAGTATTGTACGTTTTTAATATTTTTTTATGAGAGTGTGATTTATATTTTTAATAAACGGCTCATGTTTTCCGATAGAAACATGATTTGAATTTTTTCACTGACAAAAACAAATAAATTCGCGAAACATTTATTAAACTGAAGGCTGTTTGACTGTTCAGCGCTTAATGAGATTCGCATCTAATTCTCGAGATTCAAAGAAATAAGCTCACCTTCTACGTTTTATTATAAAAGCGTAGTCATTTTAAGAGGACTAAATTTTAAGACAGCTTACATAGGTCATTTTGCTTGATCTACGAATACTTATACTTAGAAATTTGATGACTGGTGTAGCTCAGTGGTAGCACGTCTGCTTTGTGAGCATGTGTCCCAGGTTCGATTCCCGTCCGGGCAGATGTTTAGATACCAACAGGCGATTCTGTGGTCAAGCGCGGACTTATATGCGATAAAAATGCGATAAAAATGAAACGTTATTATTTATTAATTCGTCAATTCGCTATTATTATTCTAACGTTAGACGTCCTTGTCTTTGTGTGTGTTCCATGGCATCCCCGACACAGGGTATCCTAGTGGGAAGCTATGAGTGTGAAACGTTATTTATTTTGTTTATTTAATGTTGTCTGCAGAGAAATGCGTGCAACAGAACGGCGACGGCATCAGCCACGTGCGCCTGCGCCGCTCGGACCGCAGCGTGCTGGAGCGTGCGCGGCGCCGCACGCTGCGCATGACCGTCGTCATCGTGGCCGTGTTCGCGCTGTGCTGGCTGCCGTACGCCACCATGGCCATGTGGTCAGTACTGAGAACCAGTGAGACCATCAGCCTTTGTAGGTACCAGTGCTGAGATTCAGCTACGTCATCAGCCTTTGTACCGTCCGTCTACTAGACGTAGGCCTGCCTCAAAGTGGTCTCTGCTCCAGCTGCAGCTGGCTTGAAAACGGGAGTAAGTTACCACACCATAAGATTGGCCAATTACTGTCAAGAAACCATACATAAGACAGCAGATGGATCTTCGCCCGGTCTCTTTATGCGCTGATGCAGTGAAACCAGATCTTTGATTACATAAACCTATAGGTGAACAGGGAAACTGTTATGAGTCTTTGATTGCCGAGAAGACCTACAGACTGCTGGGTTGGAGTATGGTGTAGTGATTATTCTCTACCTTGTCTACTAATACTAACACCTATTTTATTCCACCCCAGGTACATGATAGACCGCAAGTCAGCGTCGCACGTGTCCCCGCGCATCCAGGACCTGCTGTTCGCGATGGCCGTCTCCAACTCGTGCATGAACCCGCTCGTGTACGGCTCCTACACGCTCGACTTGAAAGGCGCGATCAGCAGGCTCGTTAAGAACTTCTGCTGCCGGTCTACTGCCGGATCTGACACAATAGGTATGTTCTACATACTACAAACAGTGGTGGCGTAGAGTGCGGCAGGAGCGGTCCGTTCCGTCGAGATTTGTTGAGAAATGCGACCTGTACGCGAGTACCAACATACAAAGAAACAAACATCCGGACAGACGCTTCGCTCGCTCGGTCAATTATATTTTTAAGCGATTGGTACCTTGCCAAGAACACCAGACTAAACCCAGACCAGCTTATTTTTTTCTAAAATTCAGTTTTAATTTCAAACAAATGTGAGCGGCGGAGGGGTCATGCGAAAAGGGACTGCCAGGAAAATAATTAGTTTCAGGTTAACCGCGTTCAAAGTTTCCAACAGACGTGTAATAAAAGGCTTTGTTGCGGATCTTTCCAATTGTAAAGGTGATACTTTGCTCTGTTCCCACTAGTTCTATTGATTGTTCTATTGATAGAACTAGTTGGAATTTTTTGTCCAAGTAGTTCCATTACTTTACGTTTTTCGATGAATGTAACTAACTGGACCATTTTATCCAATTAGTTATATTGCAAGAACTTAGTTACCCGTGGCACTACCGACCAATAGGTTTTGAATAATAACCTAACTTTTTTCGCTTCTTGGCTTTCTAGCACTTCGCCGGCCGCTGCCGCGGCACGCTCGCTACGCTCGCTCGGCTCGTGCGTTGTTTTTCATGTTCTAACATAACCTAACCTATTGATCGTTTCCCGTGATCTACTTAGTTACCCGTGGCACTACCGACCAATAGGTTTTGATTAATAACCTAATAATATAATATAATACCTGGTAATATTGATACACATCGAATCTTGGAATACTCGCAATGGAACATGCATGCTTTATTAATCACGTATCTTGCAATATAACTAATTGGATAAAATGGTCCAGTTAGTTACATTCATCGAAAAACGTAAAGTAATGGAACTACTTAGACAAAAAATTCCAACTAGTTCTATCAATAGAACAATCAATAGAACTAGTGGGAACAGAGTGATACTTTTAGACCCATATTTTAATTTTAGATCATTTTCCACAAAAAACATTCCACAATGGGATATGTACGAGTAGAGGTATATACTTTCCTAATTATTCTACCTGTCGGCGCTCTGAGCCAATCTTTATTTAGAGTGGTAAAGAAACGTAACTGACAGTGACAGCTGCTGAGCTGCTGACGTTTACCACTCTGGCACGACTACGATCCGTAAGGCGGGAAACGAGACTTTAGGAATCTCGACCAGAGCCACAAGGGTTGATAGTTAAAGTTGATACGTAGAAAGCTGATTACAATAGTTGCAATTACATCTGGAATTACAGTGGCGGTCATAGAATCTTATTGTATCGTGTTACCTAAGCGCGTTACGTGTTCGGCGGAGTGCCTGTTTGAGTTGTATTGTGAATACTTAGAATATCCATTGGAGATCATAGTTGAACGGATCATTGTACTGACATCATTCAAGATTATAATCTACGTGTGTTGCAAGTAATGGTTTTATTCCTCTCGCCCGATTATCCACGCCTGTTTGTCTAATAGAACCTAACTACATGCCCACATTATGAACAGAACCGCTTGACAATACCTAACTTCTGATAATTGGCAACACTTCAACCTACGAGTGCCTTTATACCTATTTCTTATTTTCGTGTTCGACATCCAGTCTAAACACGTACCTATTTATTTACTCTATCCGCTCTACTTATTATTCAAATTCTGTCTAATATCGGCATAGCGTTCGAGGTCGCACAAAACAAAAATAAACATCTGATACCCAGACACCCTTTCTCGACAGCCTACACCGAAATATAAATTAAATATGTATGTCTCCTAATTAACTTCTATTCAGACCCAACCCTTAATTATCCCAGAGTTCGGATGCCGGGCCTACCCTCGAAGGTTGATTAAGCCATATTCCGCGACGCTGGCCAAGTGCGGACTTGCGGATTCACATACGTCATTGAGTTTCTTTTCCGGACGTATGCCGGGTTCCTCATGTTTTCTTTCACCGAAACGCCAGTGGCATAACAATTCGTACATAAGTTATTTAATTAGGAATAACGACATCAACATTCCTCTAATTAGACAAAATAAATGTCACACGTTTTTTTCCGTTCCACTTCCAAGTTCCGCTTGCACCTGCTTTATCTCAAGTTTCGTTTGTAAATTGAAATAAAGCACTCGTAGGAACGCGCAATATACTCAGAATAAACGCCAAGTAAAATTCCATTCCATTTAAATTCCATTCCATTTCTAAATGTAAAAGTAACTGCGTTTTAACAATGCACAGAACAATACCTACTTTAATGGTAGGTACCAGTTAAGTTGTGCTACTTTTAAACAAAAGGTGCAAACTTCACTGAATATGTTTTTCAGATACAAAGGAATTGGATGATTCGTTTATTTAATAGTTCATTAAATATCAAAGCCTTGACAACTGTGATCGACATAAACAAACGTATGATTTAGGTAGGTACTTGTTTAAATACCAGGTGTCACAGAAAGGTGTTAACTTATTATTAGTTCACGCCCAGACTGATTTGTAATCCACCTCGTAAGGTTTCCTTATTACTTACGATTTATCGTCAGCATTTTAGATTACAAGATAAACTTTTACATAAACTTAGCCAGGTGGAACACTGACCTCGCATTCGTTTTGGAATCGGTGACAAAAAAACTGTTAAAATTTACAAAATTGTTTGTACATTGTACACGTTCGTACGCGACTGATTGTGAGCAAAAATGGCGTTTTAACTGTTTTCGATACCAAAACGAACGGGGCCTAAATGCTTATCAGCAGGCGTACGTCCGTACGTCAATAAAAAAAAAAAAACATACAGTCGAATTGATAACCTCCTCCTTTTTTGAAGTCGGTTAAAAAGCGTCGAATGTCATGTATGAAAACGGTGTGACAAACGCAATTAGTAGGGACGCGTTAGGGTTGTCAAAAATATAACGAATAATTATTTTACAATTTCGCATGCTATAAATCTCCAGATAGCTTAAGTTTATCTGAGGCTAAATAAAGTCTAGATTTGGACTTGATACTTCGATATTGTAGATAGGTAAACAAATTAAGTCTTAAACCTCCCAAAAAGACCATATTTATGTGGTTGTGTATTTTTATTAATATATAGGTACCTCTAAATATAAAAACACAACATGCTACCTAATTAGCTGGTACCTATACTACCTATATGTTACATTCAAATTAGTGAACCTACAACTGAACACCTACCAACGAAATCGAAATTATAAACGAGAACGAGGCAACCCTATTGCGAATATTTGGAGAAAATGTATTGACTATTGTAAAGTTATAAAGTGTTTAACGTATTGAGTTATTGACATTTTGTTGTACTTCCCCAGGTAATTCCGGGTCCAGTTCAACAAGAAACAGAAATATGAACCTTGACGCTCCTCTGTTCCCGAAGGTAAGGTACATAATAAAGCGACAAACTTATCTACTGATTTGGCAAAAACAAAATTAACTAAAATTCCCATTTCCCTTTCAGGTTTATTCAGAAGATATGATGTTTGTGTGATCAGTTGGTTGAACTGTACAGAGTGTCTAGTGCGAGTTTTTCGTACTTTTGATCATGTTAACGTAAACTACAATTTGTATGGAATAATAACCGCGCTTCATAATACGAACTACGACTAGTTCCATACATTTTTTTTTTTTATAATTAACACGGGAATACTCATTACTCACGTAAAAAATTAACTAATTAATAGGCCCAAGTTTGAAGGCTTTTTAAGACAGATCTAAATTTTCTAAAACTATTAGCATCCTTGTCTAATGGCTTGCAATGATAAAGACAGATATTTTTAGTTAGTTTAGATCTGTCGTAAATGCCTTCAAACTTGGGCCTATTGTTTTGTTAATTATCACAAAAATGTGTGAAAAACACGTTAGTTTCCATAGTTCCATTCAAATTGTAGTTTACGTTAACGCGATCGAATAGTGAAAAAACTCGCAATAGGCACTCTGTATAGAGCCCATACCACGGGCTTTTACAGCGAGGCTGAATTTAAACGCGTCGATTTTTGTCTCGCCTTCTATCTAGAGATAGAGCGAGACAGGGCGATTCAATTTAGGCTCGCGCTAAAACTCACGTTAAGAACCGTAGCCGACCAACGTAAACACAGATAATGTTAGTTAAGCTGGTTTTCCAGATTCGTGACAGTTTTCTGCTTTGGGATACTTTTAATGAAGTTAATCCGGTTTTTACCAGAAAAATACTAATTTCGTACTAATAAAGCCTTCTAGTTTTAAGGGCCTCTAATTGAGAATACCTTATTACAAGCTAGCTGCCCCGTGGTTACGTCGCTATCTGTTATTTTTTCCGAGATAATTAGTAGCCTAAGTTAATCCAGGGTATAAAGTACTTGGGGTGCTAGGTCGGGTAACCTCCACGTGGTGCACCCTGGGCAACAGCGTGCGGTAATACTGCAGCTTTTATGCAGTATTACCGCACGGTGGCCAATAACCCGACACGGTGGGCCCATCCGCGTGTCCCTCTGACTAGCAGAGGGCACAGCGTGATGGTTTGGACGGTGGCATTGCTGCCACCAGGGGGGTTTTCCTTGTGCTCCTCGCCGCATGTGGGTTGCGGTCGGGAGTGCAAGGAAAGGAGGAGGGTGGAAGCTGGAAGCGTGTGCCGCATGGGGTCCCCCAGCGGCATACGCTTTCGGCCTACATAGGCCGGGATCTCTCGTTGGCGAGCGTGGTGAAAGCCGTGCTCGGCGGCGAGAGATCGTGCCAGGCCGGGGTCTCCTTCTGCGAAGAGGTGATGACGCAGAAGGAGGCCGCGGAGCGGGTCAGAGAGGACGACGCCCGATCTGACCCGCTCCGGTGCAGACGAGGGAGCGAGGAGGCGGTTCGCCCGTATCCTCGCTCCTCTGCAGTGGGGTTGCCGGGACTCTCCCGGCCTGCACGACCCCACACTGACTGTCTGGGGGGTGATCCTGGGGAACAGGGTCACCCCTCCATATACGCGGGGGGCCCTAATCGGGCCCATCGCCGGGGCGAGGTGGCGATTGCTAACGCCACCCCACATTGCCCCATCTCAGGTGGATGCCGAACACCCCAGTGGTTTTAGTGGGTATGCCGCCGCAGGGCGGAGACTCCCACATAACCACCCTGCCTCCCCCGGGGCGGGCGTGGTATCCATAAAGGATTTCCACTGGGTAAACAAAAAAAAAGGGTATAAAGTTCTTGCCGTGAAAGAGTGCAAAGGCGTGCCCATAGCCCAGGTGGGTAGCGTCAAGAGGGAACACCCCAGGGTTTTTAGTGGGTAGGCCGCCACTAGGGCGGAGACTCCCACATAACTACCGTGCTCCCCCCGGGGCCGGTGGTATCCATAAAGGATTTTCCCTGGGTCAAAAAAAAAGGGTATAAAATACTTACCTCCACACAAAATAACATCTAAATTTGTTTAGCCGTTTGTACGTGATTGAATAACAGACATCCAAATTATTCGAAACTAGCTGCACCCGGTTGTTTCATCCGCCGTTTTTTTTAACACGCTTTTATTAGCTTCACCTGTATGTTTGTATGTTTGTATGTTTGTATGTTTGTATGTTTGTTTGTATGTAACCGACTCCTTTGAGCGCGTTTTTGACCCACTTTAAACGGTCAGATTTCTTTCAAACTTTGTAGATATATCGAGGACCGATGACAATACACTAAACAAATCGTGTTTTTTAGTTTTTTTAACTATTAATTTTTTTAACACGCTTTTTCTATAAAGTTTCTTTAACTTTTAATACCGTTTAACTTACAAATGGTAATTTCGTCATTCGTGTCAGAGAACAGAGTGGCGCAGTGGAAGCGTGCTGGGCTCATAACCCAGAGGTCCCTGGATCGAAACCACGCGCTAGAAATCTTTTTGCTCAATATTTTTTGTTACGCATCAATTTTATTTTATGAGGTCTGAGGATCGAAACCACGCGGCTACAAATCTTTTTGCTCAATATTTTTTGTTACGCATCAATTTTATTTTTAATTTGCTTGAGCAGACGGCCAAAATCGGATAACACCAACACATTTGTACATATTAAGGATGGTTAATAGTTAGCAAATCGAACTAAAAAGCGAAAAATAAATAATAGTTAAAAAAAAAACTAAAAAAACACGCTTTTTATAAAAAACCGAACTAAAAAAATAGAAAATAAAATTTTATAAATTTAAATTAAGAATAAGGTTGAAAATTTCAATAAATATAAATTAATAATAGTGTAAATAAATAAATATATGTATTTTATTTTTAAAAAAGCGTGGGGTGCTTTCTAAGATATTATCAAAATGCTAATCACTCTACTCATGTCTGTCAATACTAAATGTATCTACAAAATATATAATATCTATTGACCCATGCACCCCACGCTTTTTAAAAATAAAATACATATATTTATTTATTTACACTATTATTAATTTATATTTATTGAAATTTTCAACCTTATTCTTAATTTAAATTTAAAAAATTTTATTTTCTATTTTTTTAGTTCGGTTTTTTATAAAAAGCGTGTTTTTTTAGTTTTTTTTTAACTATTATTTATTTATTACAGTCTTTTATCTTGACCTCTTGACTGATTTTACACATATTGCAAATTAATTTTTTTAATAGATTGGTAATACCTATTTCTGCTAAATTTTAAAATACGAATACGGCCGGTAAATGGCACTGCAGCAAATTTCCCCTCTTTTTGGCGGAAATACCCCCCCAATCAAAAAAACCCGATGGCAAAAAAATCTAAAAATCGTACAACCTTCATTGAGGTTCGTTGAAACATACAGTCGAGTCATACAGCGAGTCCCAACATATAAATCACCATTTTTTGTCACCGTGCGGGTGAAAACATGAGGTTTTTTATTATAAACCATTCTTCGCTAACAATACTAATATTATAGGTACCTATGTAGGTACGTTTGTTATAAGGATTGTTCTTAAATTTCGTAAATTTTGCTATACCTACGATTTTGTGTGTAGTATGAAGGTAGCTTACAATAGGCATGACGACAGTATCAAAAAATCGCCGATTCAATGCTTTCAGGGGACTAACCAGATTAAAAAAATTTAAAACACACGTTTAGTTTTATTTTTAAAAAACAGATTATTAAGATTTTCAATAAATTAAAACATTAAAATACAGCAATCGGCCATCTTGTCAGAAACAACAATCACAGCGTATGACGTCACGCTCAGTGAACTCAGGTCATCCGCCGCTCATCACACATAGACACAATGACATGTTTACTAGCCGTGACGTCAAATCGACGCCATGACACAAGCAAGCTGTTTTCGGGCACTGTTGAAAAAATATGTGAAAAATGGCTTCAAACTTCGTTAAACTTAAGTTTATTACCGAAATAAAAGCTACTCGTATTTGTAAATAGTAAATGTGTACTCACATTATGAAGAGGATCTTAAAATCTTTCGTCACGCCTATTTAGATTAAAGCATAAGGTACTTTTTATCCACGAAAAGTTAACAGTTTCTACAGAATATCGAGAAAAACCGCGGTGCGTAGCTAGTATAAAATAATTGTGTATATTTGCCACTTTTAATTCTGATTTATTACCGGAAATCTTTTTAACGGTGCTCAATTATAAATTGATTCAATCTAACTTCTGCTCAGGGACCCTATTTTTGGACGCTCAAGATTATCTCCGTCACTCTCACTCTCATGACATTTCCAATGAGAGCGACAGTGACCGAGATAATATCTCGCAGGAAAAGGGCCCCAGGAAAGTCTTACAGAATAATTAGTGAAATTTTTCCATTTCCGTAAAATTCTGAGAACGTTCGGGGAAAAAGCTTAAAAATAGCAAGGTTTTCGATAAGAGTATACATTCTATTGTGTTTAAAGCGTCCTTCTACCTTTTATTTACAATTCAAGCAAGGAAAAACACGGAAAAATAAAACAACTTCGAGAACTAAGGATGCGGTCAAACCGTCAAGCGCTTGTTATGAATCATTAAAAATGCAATGTTCCTTGATTTTACTGTTGGTATTTTATACTTCCCTGTCAAACTAGGCATAGCAGGCATAGTAGGCAGGCAAATATAATACATAGTTGTAATATAATAGTTAGGTATATAGAAAGGGCCCCCTCCGAATTGGGTTCCCGCCTTTCCGTGGCGGGGGGGATAAGTAGCCGGGCCGCCTTGCCCGGTGAAACTAAGAGGAACCCTAAAGGTGGAGGCTCGGGCCGGCACCCTGGACATTCCGGGAAGCGGCGGTCTGGGCCTAGGAGCCCTCCGGTATACCTCTCCGTGGAGAGGGAACGTGGTAGGGCTCGGGGTCGTCTGCGGACGACGACGGGGGGCACATTGTGCCCTACAGACGGGTAGACTCGGCCGGCGACCTGGACAGTCCGGGTAGCGGCGGTCGAGTCCCCGAGAGGGAGAGAGCGGGAGAGAGAGAGGGACCCTTTCTCTCACCCGCTCCGCAGAGAGAAGAGCGGACACGGGGGCGAGTCAGGCCAGAGGGGCCAGTAAGGCTCGCACTCCGTCTCCGCTAGGAGGGCCTGGAGTGGCGGGTGCGGGGACACCCGCTGCTTCGCATTGGGCCCTCCAGGGTGGTCGACGCGTCTGATGTTCCGACGCGTCGCCACGAAGTGGGAGGGGGTGGCCACCCCCAACCCGAGGTGGGTCTGCCTCACGGCGGACATAGGCTGGGCGGGGCTGCGGTGATTTAATGGGCCCGTGGCTCCGTCCATTGCCTGGAGGAACTTCCCAGGGTTTTTAGTGGGTATGCCGCCACTAGGGCGGAGACTCCCACATAACCACCCTGCCCTCCCCGGGGCGAGCGTGGTATCCATAAAGGATTTTCCCTGGGTCACAAAAAAAAAAAAAAAAAGGTATATAGAAAGGGTATGCTAATCCGAAAAAGGCTCATAATACTCATCATTATGAACAACTTTTACTACGGGACGAACCCGGAATTCGCGTTAAAAAAATCAGCTGTTCCATAGAAAAATGACAACGAAACTCGACAAATATATGGAACAGCTGATTTTTATTCGCATATTCCGCGTTGATCCGTAAGTAAAAGTTGTTCATAATGATGAGTATTATGAGCCTTTTTCGGATTAGCATGTCCTTATGTATAACTCTGTATGATACAGACTGTATGTACTCACCTCCAATCTGAAAAACAGCTATGTAAATAATTCTCTCTTTATAATTTACTTATTTTTCTCAAGGTTGAAGGTGGCGGTCTATATATAGGTACATCAATTGGAGACAGTTACATATTTAGTCTATTCAAAGTCTCCACAAATTAGATCCCTCAGGCAGCCCTTATTGGAAACACGTGCAAACTCGTAGGTTGTTAAAATAAATTAATTCCAGGAAAAAAACGTTTTAATCTTTCCATGTTTACGTGTTTTGTTTGAAAACAATTGCTGATGGTTGATTACACGTAACGAATACAGTGGCGAGACATTGTCCTCGGCCGAGTACTCGGTTTGTATAGTTATAAACATTTTGAGGACGTAAGACAGTTACTAGAACCACGAAGTTTGCTCGGCCGAGTGTTTTTACTGTCTCGACAACTCGTTACGTGTAATTAACCCAATAGATAGATGTATCTTTACACAGATACCAGCCCCGGATCTACAAATTTTTTTAGGCGGGGCAAAAACTGAAAAATGCCGCCCCCCCCCTCACTTATATTTATTTTTACCTTTATCATCTATATCAGGGGTCGGCAACCTTTTGGCAGACGCGGGCCGCATAGTGACAATTTGAAATAGTGGCGGGCCGCACTTGTTCAAAATAATCAAACATAACCGTGTTTTTTTTTCAATGAACCAAATAATTCAATTTTGGAGAGCTTTGTGAATCAAGCACAGTTGCTCAACACAGTTGATTACGTAAGTTTAAATCTCGTAGTAGTTTTTATCAACCGGCATTTGAATGTTATACGCAGCAAGTTTAAAAGCACAAATAAATAATAGTTAAAAAAAAACTAAAAAAACACGCTTTTTATAAAAAACCGAACTAAAAAAATAGAAAATAAAATTTTATAAATTTAAATTAAGAATAGGGTTGAAAATTTCAATAAATATAAATTAATAATAGTGTAAATAAATAAATATATGTATTTTATTTTTAAAAAGCGTGGGGTGCATGGGTCAATAGATATTATATATTTTGTAGATACATTTTGTATTGACAGACATGAGTAGAGTGATTAGCATTTTGATAATATCTTAGAAAGCACCCCACGCTTTTTTAAAAATAAAATACATATATTTATTTATTTACACTATTATTAATTTATATTTATTGAAATTTTCAACCCTATTCTTAATTTAAATTTATAAAATTTTATTTTCTATTTTTTTAGTTCGGTTTTTTATAAAAAGCGTGTTTTTTTAGTTTTTTTTTAACTATTATTTATTTTTCGCTTTTTAGTTCGATTTGCTAACTATTAACCATCCTTAATATGTACAAATGTGTTGGTGTTATCCGATTTTGGCCGTCTGCTCAAGCAAATTAAAAATAAAATTGATGCGTAACAAAAAATATTGAGTAAAAAGATTTGTAGCCGCGTGGTTTCGATCCTCAGACCTCATAAAATAAAATTGATGCGTAACAAAAAATATTGAGCAAAAAGATTTCATGCGCGTGGTTTCGATCCAGGGACCTCTGGGTTATGAGCCCAGCACGCTTCCACTGCGCCACTCTGTTCTCTGACACGAATGACGAAATTACCATTTGTAAGTTAAACGGTATTAAAAGTTAAAGAAACTTTATAGAAAAAGCGTGTTAAAAAAATTAATAGTTAAAAAAACTAAAAAACACGATTTGTTTAGTGTATTGTCATCGGTCCTCGATATATCTACAAAGTTTGAAAGAAATCTGACCGTTTAAAGTGGGTCAAAAACGCGCTCAAAGGAGTCGGTTACATACAAACATACAAACATACAAACATACAAACATACAAACATACAAACATACAAACATACAGGTGAAGCTAATAAAAGCGTGTTAATAAAAAAACAATCGCGAGCGCAGCGATCGCGAAATTTTTCGACATTGTTCATTAATTCAAAACATAGAATTTTTACGAATTAAACGTATAACGGAAATTAAGCAAAATTAATAAGCGAGCGCGAAAATTTGAGATATTTTTGATCAATTTACGATAGATTTTTACGCGTCAGGCTATTTACAACGAAAATTACACAACACTCGCGTCGCGTCGAGTACAAAACTTGTAATATTTTCAATCAATTCAAAAATAATTGTGGCCTTTATAAAATAAATAGTAATGCGCGAACGAAGCGAGCGCAGAGATTTGAAGATCTTTTGTTTTTAGGACGGGCTATTACGTAACGGAGTGTATTCAATAGATATCAGAAATCAAGAATAGGTACGCGAGCGCAGCGAGCGCGAAATTTTGAGTTATAGTCTGTCATTTTGAAAATAAAATTCACGCGCTAGGTCACACAAAACACTAAATAATAACGATGTGGAAATTTTTGAGACGTATTTTTAGCAATTTAGGATATGCATATTTATTTTACGAGAGCCTGTTTCCAAACGAAATTGCACTCAAAAATGCGTAAACAGAGCGGAAATAATGCATCTATCGCTGTTCTTTCTGTATTAAGCTTATTTATTCAAATAGAACCGTTTTTATTTGACAAATCAATTAACTCCGTTTTGGGTAGCTTTGTGTATTAAGTTTTGATATAAAAATTGATAAATAAAAAATGTTTTTGCATAAATTTGCTCTGCCTACAAACAGTGCTCGATTAATAAGAGGAAACTACAAAAAGCCTTTAGTATGTTGTACGCAGCAAGTCTAAAAGCACAAAATAATCATAATAAGAAATGTTTAGGCATTTTTGATCAATTCAGAACAGATCGATCATTTGACAAACTATGCACAACGGAAATTAAACATCAAGAAAACGCAAGAGCAGCGAGCGCAAAAAAGTGAGACGTTTTTCAGAAATTTAGGACAGGCTGTACAATGTACAAAGGAAACTACCCACTATGTGTTGGTTGAAAACTTTTGATTTCAACCAACACGAATAGATTGAAGATTTTTTCGGTCAATTCCAAAACAGTCAGCATCTACTTACCGAAAAGAAAAACAAGACGCGAGTAGTGAGCGTAATGATTTTGATTTGGTTGTTATTAAATTAAACACAGGCTATTTAATTACGGCGTGTGTGTAATGATTATAATTAATCAAAAATATGCGAGCGCGTTTGTTTTGGCGTCTATGTCGTAGACGCCTTCAGTTTTTATTCAAACGGTAACTTGATAAAAAACAAGTATTTTCTTTCCTGACAAACAACACACATGTTCATAATAAAACACTGTCGAGGAGAGAGATCAACGAGGGAGTTTTCGAATATCATTCCTTTCGCTCGCACGGTAACCAGACACGTGCTGCCGCGATCTGCGATTCCTGCGGGCGATCGGGCGCGTATTTTGACTATGCCCTACGCGCCTCGCGAATAATAAATGTTCGTACAGCACGTCTTACTCCGCGCTCTGGGTATCGGTCGAGTTGATATGGTCATGACTGTACTTGTACTATTATTTATTCCGTGGTCAAAGTTTAGTAAATGATGAGTTGTCTATTCGTCTGTAAAGTATGAATTTGGCGCCCCCCTAAGCTTGACGCCCGGGGCATGGGCCCCGGCTCGCCCCCCCCTAGATCCGGGGCTGACAGATACTCTATTCTTGTTAGCGAGATATTATCTCGGTCAGTCTTTAGAAATCTCATGAGAGTGAGTCATCTTCCCATCAGGCAAAATGGCGGTCAAACGCGAGCCTATTTTTGAATAAAAATAATAATAATGACAGAGATAATTTCGAGCGCCCAAAAATAGGGTCCCGAGCCCTATTTCCGCGAATGAGATATTACGTCTGTCACTGTCGCTCATTACAAATGCCTTGAGTGAGTGAGCGAGATAACCTCGAGAATGAGTACCAGGAAAAACAAATTTCCTGTAGTATAAATAGATTTATTCAGATAAAGATACACGTGTGAAAAACAACCTAATTTTAGAAAATGTAATTGCTTTGACAGATTTATTTTCTGTGTGTCGGAAAATTCTTATAGCTATTTGGACATAATTATTTGCTAAGTGTTGCTAGCAGCCATGGGCTGCCCCCTCGACTTAAACTACTCCATTTAGGAATTTTAACTTGATTCGGTAGTTTGAAGGTACGTTTTTATGTCATTTTAAAATGTTTTAGGTTAATTTTTAAACAAACTTAGGAAGCACCATTTTGGATCCTGCCTAAAAAAGTTAAATTTCAAAGTGAGTTTAAAACAAGTAATTGAGTGTTTTTACTAACAAAACAAATCCTTTGCAAAGTTAAGCACAACGAAAAATGTATGAAATCCTGTAATTGCCCAATAGTCTTTTCTGTTCAGCGCTATATGTGATCAAAGTACATACTATTTTAACTATACTTCTATAATATACTTTGAATTACTTTACACGGACAACGACGATGCTATTACACGATGCGTTTAATAAATACTAAAGCTATTCTTAAATTATCTTCTAATTTGTATACAGTAATGCGAAACAAATAAAATTCAATTTCCAAAACAATGAAACCAAACGTACCTACCTACTGCTTTTGAGTGCCAGGTTTCAAAATTCAAAAACCACCATTTTTATCGAGTACCATTTGATCAATTTTTGTCGTGAACCAATAAACAATAAATATTTATCAACTTTTTCTTCTACAGAAAAGAATGCCTTCACTAAACAAGATTTATTATGAATTCAACAATTTCTTGTACTTAGTGATATTTTACAAAAATTGAACCATGTGCAAGCCGAGAACACATCTTTACATGATAATTAACATATTACGTAAACATAGTTAATTCAAGAACATACGAATACTTCTAGTAAAATATTAATGTATGAAGAAAGATAATTACAAAAAATAAAACGGAACCTGGGTACGCCCATGCTATGTATATAGCCGCTATAATTGTTTCTATAAATGGTGCTTTCATCCCGCCTCCAGAGAACTACAAAATAACTGGAAACGAATTGTTACTTCTATATTCCTCCGTGATTACTCTGTAATGGGACTACAATAATTATTTTTCATTTTCCCGGAAACACGTTACCTATCCAAAGTATCCAAGTACATATTACATTCCGGTTTGCCATCGAGATGGGTGTCCGGTTTAACGCTTCAATTTATTATGATAATTCCTTCATGTTATTGCTAATAATAAACATTTTGTAATTAACGAGTTTCTTTTGTAGATACCTACTTATTAACGTAGCCTAACCACGCTAGGTAGGCTGTTCAAACCACGCAAATAGCGTCGAAACAGTCACGGTGACTAACATGCGATGCGACAACAAAATAACTACGAAACAACAGTCGCCTGTGCGTGCTACGGTTAAAAAGTAGAGTTGATTCATAATATTAATATACTCAAAATTCAGTTCAATTTTACTTAAGTTCAGTTCAATGAGAATAATTTTGCCTTAGCCAACCATCATGAAATTTTGCATACCTACACGTTGAAAGGAGCACAAAAAAGACATAGACTACTTCATTCATCGTACTTAATTACTGTTTTTAACTGGTGTCATATCATAATTCCAACAGTAAACCATCTCAGAAAAATTCAAAACTCGCAGAACTCATACCCAGAAACACAAAACAAAAATAGAACACACATACTCAGAATTCCGCTTTTGTTCAACAGTCGAGTCGTCCCCGGCTAGCAGTGCGGTTCGCTGAGACGTCGCTGACGATACCGGACCGGCTGGAGGTGCCCCGACCGCGCGGGCCCCGGGGCCCCGCCTGACACCCGCCCGCGCGGCTGCTCTGCGCGCACCACGAGCGCTGTCGAGTGCTGCACGAGTACCACCGGGATAAACTGGCGCCAGTCAACATGTAGGCAGCCGACCACGCGGACTGCTAGGGTCCCCTGCTAGGGGTCCCTGCCAGGGGTCTATGCTGGGGGTCCCTGCTAAGTGGTATGCGATGACACTTTTGGGCCAAGAGACTTTTGTACCTAATACTGTAATGTAATATAATAAGTGTCCAGCGTCAAGGGTAATCGTTTAAGGTTCTATATACTCGGGGCCCCTGGAAAATAATCATGTGTCTGATACTGCTTTACATATGCGGATATGTTTGGGGCATAAAAAGGCTTCATGCACTAATAGAGAAAAAGGTGCAAAATCATAATACGTGTTAAATGTTCGACCTTTAAGCAAAGCATATAGCGGTGGTTGTTTACTCGAAATATGCTCTAAGTGACATGTGTATATAAAATACAATTGTTGTGTCAATTAAACGTTGTATAAAAACATATACAGTGTGATGTATTACAAACCGCGGCTTTATATATTCAGACTAATTTGAATTCGTATTTTATCAAACACTTTGAACTGAGAAAGTGATAAAATAAATAAACGAGTTGTAAAATATTACGAGAAACGTCGGAATTGAAGTGTTCATAAGTATAACGAGAATATTAATATTTATGCGTCCCGCAAGATTAATGATTGTTATGTAACAGCTAATATTTGTACATACCTACTTTATTAATTATGAAATGTAAGTATAAAGTATTCGTTTGTAATAAAGACTTCGTTACTTTGTTGTGGAATTCGTGGTTTTATTAAAAGTAGGTACGCTATCTCATAGATTTACCAACGTACGGATATTGGGTCTACTTTTCTACACAATTCATAACATATAAACTTAGATAAACGTACCGATAGATATGCCGACTGATTTAAATTCTAAATACATCTCGTCTTAGAATAGCTAATTCAGCTAGCAACATTTCTGTTTATTTTAAGTTTTTTCAACCATTTTATAGTAAAAACATGTATAAAACCCTTACGTTTTTTTTAACTAAAATAATTGTTTAGGCAAGTACGTTTCCGATCCATGGGTGGGTGATAAGATTATTTGTATCAGTATAAAATAAATAACTTATTGATAAAAATAAATAAATAATGATTTCACACTCATAGCTCTCCACTAGTAAATTCCTGTGTCGGAGATACCATGGAACATATACACAAAGACAAGGACAACCCCCAGACCCAGAACAGGTGTTTAAATTCATCATTCAAACATCTGCCCGGCCGGGAATCGAACCCGGGACCTCTAGTAATTTTACAACCCAAGTCCATTGCCTTAAAATCTGCGGAGTCTACTGATTCATTAACAATATTTTAATTGCGTGTGAAGAAGCGTATTTTACAACCAAAATATACAGAGCGAAGAGAAGGGTAATATTGTTCCTATTGTAAATAATACTGTGGCTAGAGGCAGCTAGCTTTCCCGGAAGGTAAAATTATTTTGAAAGAAACACGATAACGGTTACTGAATCCAAAAAAGGGAATTGCCCGATAAAAACAATAATGGTATTATAATAACACGCCCGCTGCGGTTTCACCACCGAAGTATGGTATTATAATAACACGCCCGCTGCGGTTTCAACCACGTATTCCGGGATAAAAAGCCTATGTATTAATCCAGAATGAACGACCTTCATTCCAAATTTCATGTAAATCCGTTCAGCCGTTTCAGCGTTAATTAGTAATTACCTAGTATTAATTAAGTAGTTATAATATTAGTAAGATAAGATAGCTTAGGTACCTAGGTAGTAGGTACTTGGTTGTATTACGTAATCTGCATATTGAGGTTATGTTTCACTGAGGAATCCTCAGTGAGGATGACCGGAGATCAGTGAGTAGGATCTGGATTCTATTTGTCTTAGTACCACTGAAACCTACCCAATAATAAAAATGACAAAGTGTAGTATACCTATAGTATGTTGTTTGAAATCTAAATCAAAATCAATTTATTCAGCTTGTGGGCCTGGGTTACAAAGTTGTTAAGGTGAATTATAAATATCTCCAGACCCCGCCTGTCAGCGTCCAAGCGGGTACTTAAATTACTAATAAATATTACTAATTATTGTAACTAGCCGTTAGTTTTCCTTGGATAATAAAATAAAATAATTACAGATTAAAATTTAAAAATGAACATTACAAAATTGAAATAAATAATAATAGGTACATGTCAGAGTTATAATAATATTATTAATAGTCAGATACTCCTGTCATTTAAGAACTCATCTGGGCCAAAAATATGCTTTAAAAATATGCTTTTATTTTAGGTATGCTTTTGAAAATAGTAAATCATTCAGCCGGTTTTTAAAACTGTTTATATCGGTCCATTCACGAATTTCCATCGGTATTTTATTATATATTATTATATATTATTTGTTTGTCACGCTTTCACGCCTAAAAGATCATCATGAATATTTGCTACTCCATGTCATCAGGGTTACTTACAAAACGGACGAAGGCTACTTATCATCATGTAACATCGTTTTTCATGATTGGGCCTCCCCATTTCGCTACTTGCTTGGACCTCTTTTCGTCATGCGACCTTGCTGCATGACCACCACTTCCATTTCATTTTTAACCGAAGAAAAAAAGGAGGAAGGTTCTCAAGTCGTAGCGTATATTTTTTTGTGAGTGTGTTAGAGTATCTCATTGAGCTGGTATATGTCAGTTCCTCAAAGGAGCATCTATTTTTTTGGTTCTGTTTCTGACTTCTATGTTCTTCTGTATATCTCTTATTTTTGCATTTCAAATACTCCTTGAAGAACGTGATAGTAGGAAACAGATATTATAGAAACAGTATCTCTCTATGTACGTCTAATATACAAGCCTCGTGGCACTTGAAGTTAATTGGAATTCTAATTTATCTGCTCAAGACACTTAGTAATAAGATAAGGTGGTGTAGATTGTTCAGTCCAAATAATTTGCAAGTAGGTATTTAAAATACGTATACAATATACATACATACAGCAGGCTGATTCAGCTATCCGAAACTCGAATGTATTCGACGATTATCTTCGAAAAGTTTTCCGCCTTCGGAAAGTATTCGAAGACTGGAATTTTTCGCGATTGTCTCCGCACGGAAACATGATCCGAAATCGAAAGACAAGTTGTTTTTTGGATACATTCGATTCGAAAGCATTCGAATTTCGCATAGCTGAATCAGCCTGCAGATGTAGGTACCTAAGTAATGACGACACCACGACAATAAGGAAGTAAGAAATGCTATGATGTTTAATATGCTTTGATGTCTAAAAGCCGATTATCTACCAAAGCAGTGTAAAATATCAACTTGTTAACATCGATCAGTTTGGTCAGTTGAACTTTCAGGGCGATTTGCTGGCTAAAAATCGCCATCTTTCTATGAAATTACATTTCATGGTTTCTTATATGTATTTTTTATAACCTTGTAAAAATTAGACGTTATGGGCCAGCTAAAGATAGCTTGGTGTGGCTCGGTGGTGTCGGTGGTGTCGGTGGTGTTATGCTACGTGTCTGCGGTTTTCGCTACGATGACTACGCTACGATGACTACGCTACGATGGCTACGCTACTAACGCTACGGAGGTACGAAATGCTACGGCTTTATCTTGAGTGAGTGACTGACAGCCAAAATTACCTATCTAGAATGTAGAACATCTAGCCTAAGGCTTACAGCCTACCACTACTTACCACTAGACGTGGGAAATGGCGGGTGTTTATACAGGGATGAAAACGCACACAAATATATTTTTTCTGGAAAATGTAATGTGAACATTTAAAGGTTTACAATTTTTTCTGGCCAATGTATCACTTAAAGGAATGCAAAGAGGAAAAAAGTTAATAGTAAATGTAGCTTTTATTTAACTTGCCATGTTGCCATCTGTATGCGTGGGTCAAATCTGGCAACTGAATTTTGAACCGATGTCCGATTGGTCTGAAATTTGGTATACCAGTGCAACTCCGATGACAATACAATAAGAATTTGTTCTTAAAATATTTAAAAAGACATTAAACATTTAAATTTGCGAGACCTAAAGTCTAGCTTCGTTCCCGAGCCCTGAGGCACCGCATACAAAGCCATGGGCGTTAGCTAGTAAATCATAAAATAATAAGTATGATTGTATTCCATATAGGCACCAGTGCCAAGCTGGCCCAGTCGTCTCCGCTCGTTCCAGAGTAACGAATCATTCGAAACCTATTCTCTCTTTACGACGCAGTTACAATTTACGATGGCTCAAGTAATAAGGAATCCTAAACCATAAGGATCTCTTTAATATCTACCATTGTAATCCAAGAAGTATAAACCATTCTAGGTATTCTAATATTTAAGGAGCGCAGTAGTAGGGTAAAATTGAGAGTTCTAACTCACGTTTATTTGCGGTTGGTAATGGTAACTGTAGTATGAGAATTGTATGGGGAATATGTTTTACCAACCGCAAAATGTCGATTTAACTTTGTAAAAGTGTTTTTTTTTTAATTTTTCGACGTGAGAGTTCAAACTCAAGTGTAGGGCTCCGGGGCAAGACGGGTTACGGTGTAGGGCTCCGATGTGGGATGTGTAGGGCTCCGGTGTGTGAGTGTAGGGGGCAAGACGGGCTACGGTAAGTCGGGCTCCGAGTCGGGTCTCCGAAGTAGGGCTCCGATGCGGGTCTACGGTGGGGCAAGCGACGGCGGCGGCGGCGGCGGCGGCGGCGGCGGCTGCGGCGGCGGGGCAAGACGGGCTACGGGGTAAGATGGGCTACGACGGCGGCGGCGGCGGCGGCTGCGACAGCGGCGGCGGGGCAAGACGGGCTACGGGGCAAGACGGGCTACGACGGCTGCTGCGACAGCGGCGGCGGCGGGGCAAGACGGGCTACGACGGCTGCGGCGGCTGCGGCGGCGGGGCGGCGGATGTGTGGTAAGATAGTTACATTGTAACGAGCTGATATCAATGTGGTACATTTAGTATTTTATAACAATAGAGCAAATAGATAATGTGTATCAAACAAAGGATTGACAGGAAATAACAGATATATCTCATAAGTATTTGAAGTCTTTAAAAGCGTTGCAGAATGCAATTGTTATTTTAAACGTGGTTTTCAAAACGAGAACGACAGTCCAGTGCTAATGTGTTTAAAATCAATAAAATGTTATTTACAAGTCTTTTACCTTGGATGATTGTACTCTACTTGGAGAAAGAAAATGGAGTAGATATTATGGAGAAAAATATTTCAAAATCTATAAACGAAGATTTGCGTGAAGTGTGTTCTAGCAACTATCATTATCTGAAGAAGGTAAAGTTACTAGACGTAGACGGCAACCGTTTTATGAAGAATTGGTTGATTAAATTTTATCTCTATGCAGATACTGATAAAAATGAAAGCAGATTGTTTGCACATAAAAAACGCATTGTGTTCTTAAAAAGTGATGATGTTAGGAACAGTAAGAAATTGCTTAATCTACGTTTATGTAGTGATAATCGATTATTACTATTTAAATTGGAAGTTGTACATTCATTCAAAACTCGTGCAAAGCGAAGCAGCAGTGTTACAAATACTTTACAACAAGTTTGGTCATCCGATACATTCCAACAGAAGTATACAGACGAGAAAGGATTAGAGATTACAGTAAAACTTCCGAGAGGTGTAAATAAAAAACGTCATCACCTTGATAAGTCAAAGGAAGATGAAATATATAAGAGTACAACAATACCGGATACGGAATCTATTGATGACGAAATAAAAACTACTCCTGCTAGAACTACTTCAACAGCATCACCATCAACAACAACAACAACATCTTATCTGTTAAGTGAAACATGTCAACGTTATAAGATGACAATTGAAAGTGTGTTATTTTGGAGTCACAATCAGTTGGATAAATTGAGAAAGGGTGAGATAGAAGATTCAGAATGTTCAACTAAAGTAACGAAATAATAGTAGTTATTTTTTATCATTGTGGGAGTAGTTTGCTATTAACTTCTAAAATTATATAGAATTTTGTGGTAAGAATTGATAATGATTTCATTGGTTTCATTATCAGTATGTGAAACAAACACGATTGTAAAATATTTTTTAATGTGTTCAAAAAATTGTAATAGAATTGTGGCTGCCAATATTGTGGTCTATGATGTATACGATAAAACAACTATATAAATATTGAGTTTTTCATATTTAATTATATATTCAGTTCTGTATTCAATCAATCAACATCTACAGTAATCATCCTATACTACATTATTCAGTTTATCTACATCTCTGTGAGCTGTAGTAGAAGTTACCCTTCAAACCC